>CM042009.1:144779579-145497079 GCA_023525715.1 Cichorium intybus | reverse complement strand
TTTTTGTATACACATATGACCAACGAACTTGTTCAAATTGTTCAAATGTTACCGTTACTATACTTTAAAAAAAACCATATATATACTTCTAAAAACATATAAATACGGATATATCATTCTAAAAACATAAAACTATGTAGTTATACTTCTAAAAATTGTATTTATACTTCTAAAAGAAATATTTGTAATTCTAAAAACGTGTTTTGGTTACATTTTTTTCACCCATAATATTTATACTTCTAAAACATATTTTTATATTTTAGAAGTACATATACGTTACTAAAGGATAATGAATTGTATTTATACTTATAAAACGTATTTATATTTTTAAGAAGTATAAATATTTATTATTATGTTTTTAGAAGTATAAATACGTTTTGTAAGTATAAATACAGCTCATTATCCTTTAGTAACGTATTTATACTTCTAAAATGTAAAAATATGTTTTAAAAGTATTAATACTAGGGGTGAAAAATAGAACAAAAATACATTTTTAAACGTATAAATATGTTTTTAAAAGTATAGATATATTTGTTAGAAGTATAAATACATGTTTTTATGGTTTTAAAAGTATAACTTATGTTTTAGAAGTATAAATATATTTTTTTATAAGTATAGATACATAGTTTTATGTTTTTTTTGAAGTATGAGATACATTCTCAAAAGTATATATGCGAATTTATATGTTTTTAGAAGTACATATACATTTTTTAAAAGTATAATAATTGTAACATTTGAACAGTTTGAACAAGTTCATAGGTCATATATGTACAATAACAGAAAATTACCAAATATGAACAAAACCAATTTGTTTATTACTCTCTTGTGTCATTACATAATCACATGTATATCCCAAGTCAGTTATAATCTATAACAACCGATAATAATGATAATGTATGAATACTCCAAACAAGTTTTTTGATCACATATATAAATAAAAAAAATTACACAAATATAAACAAACGTAAAAAAAACCCTTCTAGTCATTATCCCTCCGGTTTACCCATAACTGTATGAGTCACTTTAATCATTTCTAAATGACAGATTTCTTCGGTTCAAGCGTATGTGGCGATGAATTCAAACCCCAAAAAGTTAATCATGATACAAGTACGAAAAAGAAAAAACAAAAACAAAAATGATATTCACATACATGCACAACATCTTGAAGTGGTAATAGTTACATCCCAAGATTGCAGAATCAAGGTAGATGGTCCACCTTAAATTACCTTGTACTCTAGGGTATTTTTTCTGTACCTTAAAGTCATTTACCTATTTTGCTACTCATGTTTTATTCATCATGCTGTTTAACATATTTGATATAATTAATTTTACGTGATTTATATAAAATATTTTATCATATAAGCAAGTTGGTCTTTTAATAATATAATTTAGTAACCAAACAATTAATATAACATGTATGCGATTGAACCTTGCTTACTCTAAACAGGTTCAGAGCTTTGCTACTCATATATATATATATATATATATATATATATATATATATATATATATATATATATATATATATATATATATATATATATATATATATAGAGTCCGGATCAAGAGAGAACCATTTTTTTCCGAGGAACCAAGGAACTTTTTGACTGAAATTTTTTTTTCAAAAAAAATTACATAATACACCCAATCGCTTATATTTAAGCCTTTTTGTAAAAAAAAATTTGAAAAAAATAATATATATACACGAAATGTGCATATATACACGAAATGTGCATATATGCACTTTTTCGCAAATGTGTATATGATCACGTTTCGTGCATATATGCACATTTCGTGTATATATATTATTTTTTTCAAATTTTTTTTTACAAAAGGGCTTAAATATAAGCGATTGGGTGTATTATGTAATTTTTTTTGAAAAAAAAATTTCAGTCAAAAAGTTCCTTGGTTCCTCGGAAAAAAATGGTTCTCATTTGAACTTTAGTCTATATATATATATATATATATATATATATATATATATATATATATATATATATATATATATATATATATATATATATATATATATATATATATATATATATATATATATATATATATATATATATATATATATATATATATATATATATATATATATATATATTATATCCTTGATGATTTAGGTACCACTCATATTGTATTTTACATGTTTATATTGTTTCCTGATTTGGAATATTACTTTAAAGGTCTAAGAAGTCTCAACCAATTCGTAGGCCGTATATTGACTAAATAAATATTTAAATAATATCTTTCCCTCGAACAAGCTCAATATGCCCTCTCTAGTTCTATTACGGTAATGGATTTGAACTTCTACAATTTTTTTAGGCTACAAGGCGAACTCACACCATAACCCCATACTCCAAAAGAGTACAAATCCTAAAGATGGAAAGTACAAGATAAATGCACACACGAGGGGGGGGGGGGGGGGGGGGGTGTTAGGAGACAGAGAAAGAAGGGGTATAAGTTCAGGGGCAGACCACTTGAACAGCTCTAGTTCGGGGTTCATACTAGAGCAGGCGTGGTGGGCCGAGTGGTGCCCGATGTCCAGCTAGACCACCGAGCCCCTTCTGGGGACGTTTGCGGTGTAGTCTTATAATTACATGGATAATGTTTTAAAAACATCTAAAACTACATCTGGATAGGGTATGTCAAAATTATGCAATTCCCTATATACTTTTTTATACTTTGGAATATACAAACATTATGATTAAATAACACAAAACGAATGCTACTTTGAACTGAATTATTGTTTTGATGTTATATGACACACGTTTAGATGTGGACTGCATGCACATGCCACACTGTCTAGTTGATTAAATGTGTACAAGTACATCAACATATTTGGTGCGGATAAAACCAAACTAGGTACATTTGATTCAATGTTTTTTGATTAGATTGATCATTCATATATGTCCACAAGGTACTATGTTATTTGCATGTTTTTAGACCTAAGAATAGTGAAAGCCCCGACATCACCACTCACCAAGGTTTACGGATCGGTAACTTGATTCGACGAAACTTTAAATTAATTAAAATGGTGACTAATAGTCAGCTGTCAGGTACTTCTATTACATTTATGGCTTCATAAAATAGGACAAGATATGTGATGAAACTGCGACACTTAGATATGTTACCGTTGGATTGAAATAAGAACAAAAATTAATACAGTTCAACCCCAGAGTTACATACTAGCCCAGTTTCCTTTGAATGAGTCTATTACCATGGTGAATGTTATTTTTATCTCACAACTAAGGCTTATAATGTGATCATGTTTTCTATACATGTGGGATAAATTTTTACACAAATCATTATCTAACTTAATTTGTTCTATACAACAATTATTTTATCAAAAGCTAAACATTTAATTTTTTAACAAAATTAAACGAAATTGCAAAATTTAGACGTGTAACGCTATTTAAATAAACCTAGTAGAGGTGTGAAGGAAACCTTGGATTACTTTATAAATTCTATACGGATGCGTTTGGTTCGCGAAATTTTTCAGGATTTGCATTTTAAATCCTGGGAAATCTTATGTTCGGTTAGAGAATAAGATTGAAATTTAAAATGATAAGATTTTCTAAAATGACTCAAAATCCCATGAATGAAGGATTTGTAAATACCTTGACACCCCCCCCCCCCCAGCATTTAAATTTCCATAAATGAAATATTTGTTTTTTCATCTCCGGCCACTACACCAATGCCTCCTCCACAACTTGCCACCCCACCATCGAGGCTGCCTCCACCCTCGGCCACCCTACTGCCGATGTCGGCTCCACTTTTGGCTACATTGCCGCCGACGGCGCCTCACCTCTGGCCACTCCACCACCGCTGCCGCATATACCTTCAGCCACCTCAATATTGTTGCCGCATTGATCTTCGGCCACCCTACCATCGTCGTCGCCTCCACCTCCGGCCACCTCATCTCCCATGCCGCCTCCACCTCCGGCCACTCCAACCGATGCCGACTCGTCCACTTCCGGCCACCCGATCAACGCCTCCTCCTCCATTTCTCGCTACCCCATCGTCGACACTACCTCCACCCCCGGTCACCCTACCATCGTTGCCTCTAACTTCGACGACACCACAATTGATGCTCTACCTCCCGCCACCCCACCACTGATGATATCGCCTCCACTTCCGACAACCCCACCGCCGTCGCCGCCTCCACCTTTGGCCCCGACCGATGATGCCACCTTTAGCTCCCGCTACCCCACCACCACGTCCAAATCCACCTACAGCCATCCTACTGTCGATGTCGTCTTCACCTCCAGCCACCCTATCAACGACGTTGGCTCCACCGCAGACGTGTCAACTATTCTGTCATCATTCTCGGTCATTGGTTAATAACGATTTAATGTGGATCGTTCTAATGCTTGTTTTTTTCAATTCTATAAAGGTTTTGATATCCAACCAAACAGGTTATGGAATTTTAAATCCTAAGATTTTAAATTTTGAAGGATTTGAAATTGCATTAAATTTGAAATCCTAGGGTTTGAAATCCACGAACCAAACGCACCCTAAATTCACTTGAAGGAAAAGTAGATAAAAAGTTGAAGAATATAGAAATATGAAAAAATATAAAGGATAAGTAGGTAAATAGTTTTCTTTATTTTTTATAACTTAGGTTACAAATAAGTGTGTTACACGGTTGATGAATAAAAAAATTATATATTAAAAAAACATTTTATTGTCAAAGTATGATGTTATTAATAAACTTTTCTGCAAATTTCAATGTTAAAACTGATATTTTGAAAAATGTCATTTTTTCAAAGTACGATGCTATTAGTGAACTTTTTTGAAAAGTTTAATGTCAAAATCGATATTTTTATCCAGAAAAATTTATATAAGTGGGCTTCAATGTATAAAGATTCCAACAAACATCATTTTTTTCAAATATGATGCTTCAATGTCTCGGATGTTTTGGATCATTTCGACGCATGTGTCGGTGCCGGATCGGTGCCGAGCCCCTTCCACCTCGAATATTGGCGGACCACCTCCCAAAAAGCCATGTATCGAAATGGTTTACCATTGTTATCATTTTGGTAAACCGCAAGTGTTTTTTTGAGTATTTCTTGGTCGCTCTCGCCCGATTCTCGTTGTCCCATAAAATTAACGAACAAGCCGCTAAATTTAGTCACGTACCCGTTAACGACTCGAAATTTAGTCGTCAACGTATCCTTGGAACGATAAAATTCACGTCAGGGGCGGACCTAGGGGGTTCCCCCGTGTGCACGTGCCCCCCCCCCCTGAAATTTGATTCCGTAGTGTAAAAAAAAAAAAAAAATATATATATATATATATATATATATATATATATATATATATATATATATATATATATATATATATATATATATATATATAGGTGCCCCTCCTGAATTTTTTTTATATATAGGTGCCCCCCGTGTCCATTTTTCCTAGGTCCGCCACTGATTCACGTTCCAAATTTTTGTGAAATACTACGCATATGGACTCCCAAATGTGCTTTCGATTGAGCGTTTTCGGCCTCGCAATCCTCGAAAACGGCAACCCACTCACGGGCTAGCATCACTTCTTCTTCTTGGGTCCACGCTTGAGCGGGCACGGGACCAGTGGATTTCTTTCGACTTCTTCGTTGTAGGGGAATTTCTTCGGGCTTGGATTCTTCTACTTCCTCCGGTTGTGTCTCCAGCACCGCCTCGTCGCTCGAATAGGACGCATCGACATGCTCCGGTTGTGGCTCCGTGAAAGTCGTGCTAGGTGCACCGAAAAAGGGGCTAAACGGCGATGGCGGGTATTGGAATTAGGAAGGCATCGAGTGATATTGAAATTGTGGTAGGGAAAAAAACGGCCACTCCATTTACGGAATGTACGGAGCAGGTTCCGGTATGGGTTGTGAGAAAACATTTTTCGCGGCTTTTGGTTTTCGTTGGGACGATTTTTTGGATGCCATCGGAATTTTTTGGAGACTAAAATATGAATGGTTTTGTGTGTAGAACTAATGTATGTGATTTTTAAAATGTGTTGTGTGTAGGCATGAGTTCGGTTTCGGACCAGACTGACCCGAGTTTGGAACCGACCCGATGTGACGTGAGGAGTGGAACCAAGAACTGGACCATATAGGGTACAACGGTTTTGGGTTTTTCCTCGGTTTTGGTTCCGGATTTGATAGAACCGAAAATGACTAAAAGACTTGGTTTTGGGCCGGTTTTTGTTAGGCTATGGCTGTAGCTATTTGGCTTCATATTGTTTTGGTTTTGGGCCGGTTTTTGTTGGGCAGGCTGTAGCTATTTGGCTTCATATTGTCGGTTCTCCATTGTTATCAGATTGCATTTTCTTTTCATATTGTTTCCAACCAAATTGTTTATTCTTGTTCCTTTTCCCGATACAAATGTTCCTTTTCCTAGTTTCTAATGATTTTGTTTTCACATAGACTTAAATGTCAATATTACACTGTGAACTGTTCACATCATGACAATAATAGATCAAATTTGAAACAATATACGTTATAATTACTAGGGATGGCAAAAAAAAAAAAGAATCCGATGGGGCAACCCGAAACCTAAAATTTTAGGGTATAGGGTCGGGTTTGGGTCTCATTGCCCTGACCCGGCAAGATACGAATATATATATATATATATATATATATATATATATATATATATATATATATATATATATATATATATATATATATATATATATTCAATGACCCGAAACCCGACACGAAAACCCGATAGGGCATTGCCCCGAACCCGACCCGAAACTTTTCGGGCCGAGTATGGGTCTCTCCGCCTCGACCCGTTGCCAATCCTAATAATTACCGTGAACATTTCAAATCATGACAATAATAAGAAAGCATTATATTAAATTGTAACCAAAAAATAAAACACAAACAAATGAACTTAAATGATCCAAATTTAGTCACACACCAAATGACAAAAATAAAATGTGTTTTTGCAAACACATTTTCAAACAATCAAACTTCAAGTGGCGTTTTTCCTTTATCTTTCCGGACATGTCTTTGAATTGCATATTCAATTTCTATACAAATAATAAAAGAACAATCATAATTCATAAGTATTTCATAAATCAAGTTAGACATTTATAAAAGTTATATTAAAAAAAGTAAAAAAAATATACCCAAAGCAACGACATCATCTCTTAATATGTATTGGGGGTCGTCTATTAACGGTTTTCTTGATTTTCTTACCCAATATTGTGCAAACCAAGGCTTCTACTATAGGGTTGCTAAGTTAGTTCGATACCCATCCAATATTCTTCCACAAGTACTAAACGCCGACTCGGATGCCACGGTCTACACTTATATAGCCAAAATATCTAAAAAAATATCGTTAATATTTTGTCTAGTATGTAATAAAAATCACTAAATAAACATTAAGTGATAAGTTTTTACCTTTCGCCATACGAACCAAAATAGGAAAACGCGATACATTTTTCTTTCAATACTTTAGAATATCAAAATCTTTATCGTAAACTCTCTTTGTTTATTCAAATACCTTCTAATTCAACGTCAACTGAAGTCGATATCACACCTTGCATGTTAAGAAAATCACCTAAGAAGTCGTTTTCATCACTTTTATCGGAAGTCCCTCCTCTGTGACGACTATCTTCTTGAGACGATCCAAGATTGTCAAATTTATTTTTATAGAATGTAAATAGCTCCTCCATTTTGTTTTCCACCTCGCGCACCATGCCCATCACCTTCAATTGTATTTCGGACTTAGTCTTAGGATTTGTCGTCGACACGTTGTTGCTTACCATTTGTGTAAACGAATACGATAATAGCGAAGACTTGAATTGAGGATCTAAAATCACTGCGAAATAGAAAAAATCATTCATTTTGTCAAACGAACCCCAATATTTGTTATATTTTTTCCGCATATCTCCACAGATTTTGGTAAACTTTGGTCTTACTCCCCATTCTCTTAGATGTTTATCTACATCTAACACCTCCCGTAAAAACAAATGGATCAATGGTTTAGTGGATGAAGATATAAGATCGTTTTTTTATTTAAACTTTTCAGTAAAACCGATAACTAGATGCATGACTTCAAAATCCGTACGCTCCGGTGTTCTTCCACATAGATCCTGTATATGCGTAGTCTCTACAAAATAAAGAAAATAAAACATAAGAAAACATGAAAATACGTCAAAAAACTGGTTTTTCCAACTTATTAAAGCTGCGATTTTTTTAAAACGTTTAAAAACTGTTTTTAAGCTGAGGTTTTTATAAAAACGTCCAAAAAACATATTTTTTCCAAGTTATTAAACCTGCGGTTTTTTTTAAACGTCTAAAAACTGCTTGTTCATCTTTTGTAAGCTGCGTTTTTGTTGAAAATGTTCAAAAGCAGATCTTTTTCAACTTATTAAAGCTGCATTTTTTTAAAACGTCTAAAAACTGTTTTGTAATTATTTTTAATGCTGCGTTTTTTTTAAAACATAGATAAATAAGGTTCAAAATATACCTTCTAGTTTGTACGTGGGAAAACCTCTCGCAAAATATACGCCGACTTCAACAACTCATACGTTGAATTCCAACGTGTCGGACAATCCTCACATAAGAATGGTTTGGACTCGAGTCCACGTTCTTTCATGCACCTCTTGAACTTCTCAATTCTTGCGGTTGAATTTCTGATATACTTAACCGCTTTTTGCACACAATCCACGTGGTTATTATATGCTTTAAGACCGTCCTTGACAACGAGTTTCAAAATATGTGTCATACACCTAAATTGGAAGTGTTTTCCATCTTCATACAAATCCGATAATTTTTTAACTAAAAAGTCAATTGTCGTATCATTTGAGGTGGCGTTGTCTACACTCATGGTCATTACATTCTTTATTCCCCATCCATGAATGTAATCGAGTAACAAATGTCCCACATCGTCACCTTTGTGACTCTTAATGGGCCTAAAGTTTAAAAATTCTTTTGTGCATAACCTAATCGTCATCTATGAAATGACCCGTAACTACCATGTAATTCTTTCTTTGACATGAAGAGGTCCACGTATCAGTAGTCAAATATACTGTATTATTTGGGTTACTAAAAAAACATACAATTTTTTTCTTTCTTCTATAAAAAATGCTCCTACATCCTTATTAGTCTTTTGTCTACAAGGCAATGTCACCCTAGCGTTGAGTGTATTCGTTTACTCAACAAACGCCTCATTTTCAACAAATTTGAAAGGAAGCTCACCGACTACAAAAAGATTTAATAATGCTTTCTTAATCCTTACTTCATCATGTTTCCATGTCACTACACTACCCTCCCCACATGATTCTTTTTTAAATTGTAACGTTGTTTGTGTATCTTTATCTTTCCTATTTTTCGGATTGCTTTGGCACTTTTACTATGTTTTGTTAAACTAGAAGTGTAGTTTTTTACAACATCCGCTCTTAAAACTTTTGCACAAAAATTACATTTACCGGGCCTCTTTATGACTATATCTTCATCCTCATTCCCTATCACTGTAAAAGTGTTCCAACATGAGGATGTTAGCCTGCTACTCTTAGAAACTTGTTTGCTTTTCATTGGTTGTGGCAGGACATCAGGTTCGTTATCTAAGTTTTGGGCATCTTCTTGTTGCATATCCTCCCCATCATTTGTAGATTCTACAAACACCACATCATCTTCTTCATCATTAATCTAACGAAGAAAACAACAAAACAAAGTTTGTTAATTAACAAACCCAACCACAATTCATCATTCTAAAGAACAATTAAACAATTCAATTTACAACGTAAATGTACTAGCTCAAAACTAATTGACAAACCCAATTTGCAAAACAATAACATACATAAACAAACATATATATTCGACCCATTGTTCAGCATTGTAGTTCCTTTTGAGTTTTGATGCATCACCTAATGGCTCCTGTGAAACATATGCATACACAAAATCCATTGTTTAAAATCTAGTTGATATCCACTATTTAAAATCCATTGTTCAAAATTCTAGTTCCCATGCACATATATGATATATCCACGTAACATACATATTTGCAAGACCAAGTTCATATCCACTGTAGCTATATTTTAACAATACCAAGTTCATATCCATTGTAGCTATATTTTAACAATACCAAGTTCATATCCACTGTAGCATTATTTTTACAAAACCAATTTCATATCCACGTAACATATAATGCAAATTACAACATACAGAAATCAAGAGAAAAATCAAAGATTTCAAGAAAAATCAATTCTAGTAAAGACTTACTTGATCTTCACCGGTTCTTGAGTGAGAATAAACTCAATTTTCAATCACCATTGAACTGATATTGATATTAATGAATTGCCTCTTGATGAGTTTGACCGATTTCATTTTTTTGGGGGAGGGGGAAGCGTGATCGAAGCAGTCGTCGAAGGAGGGGGACCAGTTCCTGATTTTGTAATTGAACCAGTGTTGCAAAACTCGGCCGACTCGGCCGAGTACTCGGACTCGGCTAGGTACCTTGGCGATTTTTCAAGAATCGGTCTAATAAATCGGACTAGCTATTACTCGGAATTCCTCGGATTTCCTCGGAATTCCTCGGATTTCGTCGGAAATTCCTCAGATTTCCTCGGAATTCCTCGGAAATTCCTCGAATTTACTCGGAAATTCCTCGGTCAAACCTTATACTCGGTTTGTTGACTGAAAAAAATGAAAATAAACCCCTAAATTAATTGATATTCATCTATTTTGTTATAAATCTAATGAACTTATAATATTTTTCATATATATAATTTACCAAAAATTAATATCTTTATAGTTTACGTTATCCGAGTACTTGCTCGAGTACTCCCCGCCTAGCCGAGTAATCGCTACTCGCTAGTCCACCGACCTGTGAGCGCCTAGCGTCTTTTGCAACACTGAATTGAACAGAGGGATAAGTCGGGAAACTAAGGGTTTTTTTGTTTACGTAAGAAAGGAACAGCCCGTCAATGCAAACATCAAATGTTTAAGGAAACATTTAGCGATGTTATTTGATTTGTTCTATGTAATTTTGATCAGGTTCAGGTCTGGTCTTCATGCGATTCAATATGACATCTTAATGATCTGCATGCCCGTTGTTTGATGAAATGCCATAGTGAAACTAAGCAAGCAAAATACATAACGTAAATTTACTGTTAATTATACATGTTTAGCAGTTGATTCCTACGAGGAAGGAACATGAGACAAAAGGTCTCAAATTGTATATAAAAGGAACACTTCTCCTTCTAGGCAACTAAACCAAGGTTTTGATGTAGCTGAAAAAAAAGGTTCTGTAGATTTAAGTTTTGTTCCCACAATCCATATTATTCGGTTATCAACACAAAAAATCAATATTCGATTGACAAGTTTGTTGGATATGCAGGCAATGGAATTAGTGGTAAATAGGATTTACATGTGCTCTGACTTCTAATAATAGGGAGATGCTTCAGCAATGAGAACGGTCATGGAATAATTTTTGTGCATCCGTATTTAATAGGATTTACAATTAACCATTTTAATTTGTAAATTAAACTCCTAGGAATCAAACCTACCTTTCAATTCGTCTTACCCTATGACCTTTCAGCAAAGGACACATTTCACCCTTATTCTCAACAACAACAAGTCTTTAAGTATGTGGTAATGCTTGCTGCCTTGTTCTTCTGTGTGTTTTTTTAATATTTTTATGTTTTGGTCTACTTATAATCTTTTAAGAAAGTTGCTAAACCCTATATCTTAAAATCTTGTAGAACTTTCAGATCGTCAAGCGAGATATTTATCAATTTATGATGAACCTGCTCTTCCACTCCGGGTTAAATTTTTTGTTACTTGCAAGACATAGCAACATACTTTCGTTTGGTTGGTTTTCTGTAACAATATTATACTTTCGGTCTTTTCCTTATCCATGCATTGTACTTTTATAACTCCGTCCATTATAGAATTATTTTTGTTATTAGAACATTGTACTTTGATACAGTTATCCTTTTATGGAAGTGAAAATGGTTTTTATATGTGGATAACACAAATTTCCCACAACATTGCGGTGCATTGCAACCACTAGTCCCATTTTATATATATATATATATATATATATATATATATATATATATATATATATATATATATATATATATATATATATATATATATATATATATATATCAATTTCAATTCTCGTATTTTTATGTTTTAAATAGGAGTAATAACTAACAAGTCACACTTAGAAATGAATTACTAAAACAACTCTTAATTCTTTTTTCAAACAACACTAAATATTAAAATCAAACTAATAACAAAGCGACTAGCACGTAAGCGATGATAAGATAGGCAAAACAATACTAAAAGAAAACTTTTTGGTATATACCAATACCTATATGTACCAACCAAACTTGTTGGTAGCCAGATAAATTGATATCAAGTATATTTGGTACGGTACCGGTAATTAAAATTGTGTGCCAATTATAATTGGTACGGTACACGGTATAAAAGAAAAAAACACGGTACCGTACCAATTCCACCCCTAGTGAGAGGTGTTCTCACTTTTCTTCCCGTGAAACGTCGTGACGTCGTGCGATGTCAAGAATGAAAAGGAAGCATTGTTTGTACATTCAACATAATAAGTTGTACCAAATGTGAGGAAAGTGAAAGATGACTATTTCCAAGGGTGATGAGAGGAGTGAAGGGTGCTGACTAGACGCTGATGTGGTAGGGAAAAAGTGAGAGCCTACACCGGATGGCCTGAGAAAGTGAAGAGGGCTTTTGTGGACAATGATGAATGGGGGGTTAAAAAGAAGAAGCAAAAGAGGGTTGGTTGTTTAATTTCCGATTGCTTTACTGCCGTTTGTTAGCAAAAAAGGAATTGATAAATTTTGTTAATTTTTGTATTAGAAACCAGAGTTTGAGAATGAGTTTATTTAACTACCAGATGCCAAGTTTTGAATTTGGGGGTTTTTTTTTTTATCAAATAGTTTCACCGTATATACAGTAGATTGGCAACTTTCACTTAGAAAAAATGTCAACTAAAATTTGTTTGGAAAAACTTTGAAATTTGATTACCATTTAGGGGCATTGTCTCTAATAATAAATCTCTTATAAAAAAAAAGTTTGAGTGCTTCAATCTCTTATCAAGTGTTTTCTTATATCCGATGTTATCATGATAAAGGCTCGATTGTCTACATCTTACTTTACTTTCCCCTAACCCATTCATATATATTGTCGTTATAAACAAAATATAACCAACATTAACTTACTTTCACAAACACTCCTATACAAAAGCTCAATAGCATATACAGGTAAATATGTTCATTTTATGCTCTACACTTTGAAAAATTGCCAACAAAAATCAAACTCACAAAACTTTTCTCAACACAAATGGATGGATGCCCAAATTCTCTAACAAAATTCAAACTTTCCTTCTTTCCACCTCAAACCCAACTGTATGTAAATGCCACCCAAACCCATAAACAAAACATTAATTATTGCATCTTACTTTGAATTTGTCGATGAACATGTACCAGAAACTCAACATATATGAGAAGAACTGTTGTGTTCCAGCCTCAATCTTTGAAGCCACCAAGCCACCATTGTTGACAAAGCCTAAGGTGGAAAATTCTTATTTTCATATGGTGAACACATTTAAAAAGGCTGCATAAAAGATGGCTGCCATGACTATAAAAGGAGCCCCAACCTCAGTTGTAAATGCATCCCAAAACACACCACAAACACATAGAGTTAGAGAGAAACACTTAGAGTGTAAGTGTTAGAGAAAGGGTTGGTTTTTTGTAATAGTCGAGTGTGAGAGTTGCTCCTCCTATTGTAATTCTGTTCTAGTGTTAAATAGAAGAGTTTTCCAATCCCAACAAGTGGTATCAGAGCCTCGTTTTCGTACCGATCGTTTTTTGGTCGAAATTTTTTTTCCCTCAAAATCGATTTCCGGGCACACCATTGTAAAGTACTTGTTCCCACGATTCCGAAAATATTTTTTTCGGAATTTTTCGACCACCGGAAGGCCTCCAAAAGTCCGGTCAAAGGTTTGCCGGAATAGTAGCCGGAAAAACCAGTTTGCCGGAAAACTCGCCGGAGAAGACGATCGGAGAAGACGACACTGTAGCGACAATGTAGCAAGTTTCAGAAAACTGCATTTTGGCCCCCTGAAATTCCAGAAAGTTGCAAACAGGTCCCTCTAATTCTATAATATGTGGAAGCCGAGGATGGAAGATTTGTTGAATCTAAAGGATCTAGCAGAACCTTTAGAAACCAAGGGCGTAAAACCTGAAAATACAACAGTCGACGTCTGGACGAGAATGAATAAGAAAACTGTGGCACAAATTCGACAATGGATTGACCACAGTGTTTTTCATCATGTTTCTCAAGAAACAGATGCATACAAACTCTGGGAAAAGCTTGAAAGTATGTATCAAGCAAAGACTGCATGCAACAAAACCCTACTAATGAGGCGCCTGGTAAACCACAAGTTACGAAGTGGTACATCCATAGCCGAGCATACGAGTCAGTTCCAAGATCTCGTAAATCAGCTCAGTTATGCCGAATGGGTTCTCAAAGATGAGGAGCAAGCAATATTGTTGCTAAGTTCTCTACCTGATCATTGGGAAACACTTGTTGTTACTCTCAGCAATTCTGCCCCCGGTGGCAAAGTGACAATGGAGATGGTCACGGACGCTCTCATGAACGAGGAAGCCAGAAGAAAAGAAGCTGGTACAGACCAGTCATTTGCCCTCGTAACAGAAAACAAAGAAAGAGGCGGAGGTAGAACTGGTGGCAGAGGAAGAGGTCGAGGTAGAGGCAGACGTGGTCAAAGTAGAGGAAGATCTCAAGTTAGAGGAAGATCAAAAGAAAGGGGAAAGTCTTCAAGTACATGGTTTGATGGCCACTGCAATTACTGCAATCATTATGGCCACAAAAAGAGCGATTGTCGAAAGTTCCTACGAGAACAGGCTGAAACGAGTACTAGTTTAAGCAAGGAGGATGGTGAGACCATGGTCAACATTTCACAAGACATTGCCCTTGTTGCATGCGAGGAGGATGCATGCCTACACGTAGGCGCTCGTGATGACGAGTGGGTGATTGATACCGCTGCATCATATCATTCCACTCCGGACCGGGATTTATTTGCAACATATAAATCCGTAAACCATGGTACCGTGAGGATGGGAAACACCAGTTCCTCTAACATTGTTGGTATCAGTGATGTACATATAAAGACCAATGTAGGGTGTACATTGGTGTTGAAAGATGTTCGACATGTTCCGGAGCTAAGAATGAATCTTATCTCAATTGGAGCTCTTGACCTTCAGGGCTATGACAACCATTTCGGAAATGGCAACTGGAAGTTGTTAAAAGGCATTATGGTCATTGCAAGGGGAAAGCTTTGTGGTACTATTTATAAGTCATATGCAAAGTTGATTCAACCAAGTCTCAATGCAGTAGAAGAAGAGACATCACCAAATCTGTGGCATAGAAGACTAGGCCACATGACTGTGAAAGGGTTAACAACTCTTGAAAAGAAGAAGTCCATTTCCATGGAAAAAGATGTTGCCCTGGATCCTTGTGAATACTGCTTATTTGGGAAACAACACAGAGTTTCCTTTAGCTCCACAAGAAATAAACGCTCTGAGTTGTTGAGCCTTGTCCATTCCGACGTATGTGGACCCATTGAAGTAGAATCCCTTGGTGGAAACAAGTATTTTGTGACATTCATCGACGATGCATCACGAAAAGTATGGGTTTATTGTCTCAGGTCGAAGGATCAAGTATTTGATCGTTTTAAAGCTTTTCATGTAATGGTGGAAAGACAAACTGGCAAGAAGTTGAAATGTCTCAGATCAGATAATGGAGGTGAGTACTATTCTCGTGAGTTCTCCACATATTGCACAAAATATGGTATCAGGCATGAAAAGACTGTCCCACGTACCCCACAGCATAACGGTGTAGTAGAACGAATGAATCGTACCATTGTTGAGAAGGTCCGATGTATGATCAGTGCGGCTAAACTACCAAAGCCATTCTGGGGTGAAGCTGTATTGACATCTTGTTACCTTATAAATAGGTCACCTTCAGTTCCATTGAATTTTGAAGTTCCAGAAAAGATATGGACAGGTAAAGACATAACATATTCTCACTTGAGAGTATTTGGGTGCAAGGCGTTTGCACATGTGTCAAGTCAATTGCGGAAGAAGTTGGACCTCAAATCCACTCCATGCATCTTTATTGGATATGGAGATGAAGAGTTCGGGTACAGGCTATGGGACCCAGAACTAAAGAAGGTTATTCGAAGCAGAGATGTTGTTTTCTATGAAGACCAGTATTATGATTTCAAGGCATCGATTAACGAGCAACAAAGCTTCAAAGTTCCTGAAATGATATCTGAAACAAAAGATGATATTCCGACCGATGAACGGAATAATGAAGTTGATGATGCAGATCAAGGAGGTGTTGAGCAGGGGGAGCTTCCACCTCTTGATAATTCAGAGTCATTGCCAGATGTTTCTAATGAAGAAACTCAAGTTCGACGATCTGATCGAGTTCGTGTTCCTTCCTCAAGATACCCAACTTCGAACTACATCCTTCTTACCAGCGAGGGGGAGCCAGAGAGCTTTCAGGAAGCTCAATCTCATATTAACAAAGCCAATTGGCAGAAGGCCATGGAAGACGAAATGAATTCTTTGCACAAAAATCAAAAATATGAGTTTGTGAAACTTCCCAAAGGAAAGAAAGCCTTGAAAAACAAGTGGGTTTTCAAGTTGATAAAAAGATGGAAAAGGAAACATTGTGAAGTACAAGGCAAGACTCGTTGTCAAAGGATTCCAACAAAAGGAAGGAATTGACTTTGATGAGATTTTTTTGCCGGTTGTGAAGATGATGTCGATTCGAGTCGTACTCGGATTGGTTGCCAGTCTAGATCTTGAACTTGAGCAGATGGATGTAAAAACAGCTTTTCTCCATGGTGATTTAGATGAAGAAATATACATGGAGCAACCCGATGGGTTTAAAATCCCAAAGAAAGAGCATCTCGTCTGCAAGCTGAAGAAGAGCCTTTATGGTCTTAAGCAAGCCCCAAGACAGTGGTACAAGAAGTTTAACTCGTTCATGGCAAGTCACGAGTACAAAAGAACTGTTGCAGACCACTGCGTGTACTTGAAGAAGTTTCCAGATGGGAAATTTGTCATCCTTTTGCTCTATGTGGATGATATGCTAATAGTCGGTCAAGATACAACCATGATCAACAACTTGAAGAAGGATTTGTCTAAGTTCTTTGATATGAAAGACTTAGGCCCAGCTCAACAAATATTGGGAATGAAAATTATCCGTGATAGAGAATCAAGAAAATTGTTCTTGTCACAGGAGGAGTATGTTGAACGTGTGATTAAAAGGTTCAACATGGAAAACGCCAAGCCTGTTGGCACTCCGTTGGCAAATCACTTCAAGTTAAGTAAGAAAAATTCTCCTTCTTCTGATAAAGAGAAAGAAGAGATGAAGAAAGTCCCTTATTCCTCAGCCGTAGGAAGTCTTATGTATGCGATGGTGTGTACAAGGCCAGATATTGCTCATACTGTTGGTGTCGTGAGTAGATATCTAGCAAATCCAGGAAAGCAACATTGGGAAGCAGTCAAGTGGATACTGCGATACCTGAAGGGTAGTTCAAAACTATGTTTGTGTTACGGGGGAGCTAAGCCAATCGTGAAAGGTTATACAGATGCTGATATGGCAGGAGATCTTGATAACAGGAAATCTACATCAAGTTATGTTTTCACTTTGGCAGGGGGAGCTATCTCATGGCAATCCAAGTTACAAAAGTGTGTAGCATTGTCAACAACAGAAGCCGAGTACATTGCTGCCGTTGAAGCTGGGAAGGAGCTTATATGGTTAAAACGGTTTCTTCAAGAATTGGGGTTTCCACAAGCAGAATACATCATTCATTGCGACAGTCAGAGTGCTATGGACCTAAGCAAGAATTCGATGTACCATTCTCGCACTAAGCATATCGATATTCGTTATCATTGGCTTAGAGAAGCAATCGAAAGAGGAGAACTGAAGTTGTCAAAGATCAACACAAATGACAATCCTGCAGACATGTTGACCAAGGTGGTGACACAAGACAAACACAAACTATGTGCTGACATAGTTGGGTTAAGGATTGTTCAACAGAGGCTGGAGGGGGAGATTTGTTGTGTTCCAGCCTCAATCTTTGAAGCCACCAAGCCACCATTGTTGACAAAGCCTAAGGTGGAAAATTCTTATTTTCATATGGTGAACACATTTAAAAAGGCTGCATAAAAGATGGCTGCCATGACTATAAAAGGAGCCCCAACCTCAGTTGTAAATGCATCCCAAAACACACCACAAACACATAGAGTTAGAGAGAAACACTTAGAGTGTAAGTGTTAGAGAAAGGGTTGGTTTTTTGTAATAGTCGAGTGTGAGAGTTGCTCCTCCTATTGTAATTCTGTTCTAGTGTTAAATAGAAGAGTTTTCCAATCCCAACAAGTGGTATCAGAGCCTCGTTTCGGTACCGATCGTTTTTTGGTCGAAATTTTTTTTCCCTCAAAATCGATTTCCGGGCACACCATTGTAAAGTACTCGTTCCCACGATTCCGAAAATATTTTTTTCGGAATTTTTCGACCACCGGAAGGCCTCCAAAAGTCCGGTCAAAGGTTTGCCGGAATAGTAGCCGGAAAAACCAGTTCGCCGGAAAACTCGCCGGAGAAGACGATCGGAGAAGACGACACTGTAGCGACACTGTAGCAAGTTTCAGAAAACTGCATTTTGGCCCCCTGAAATTCCAGAAAGTTGCAAACAGGTCCCTCTAATTCTATAATATGTGGAAGCCGAGGATGGAAGATTTGTTGAATCTAAAGGATCTAGCAGAACCTTTAGAAACCAAGGGCGTAAAACCTGAAAATACAACAGTCGACGTCTGGACGAGAATGAATAAGAAAACTGTGGCACAAATTCGACAATGGATTGACCACAGTGTTTTTCATCATGTTTCTCAAGAAACAGATGCATACAAACTCTGGGAAAAGCTTGAAAGTATGTATCAAGCAAAGACTGCACGCAACAAAACCCTACTAATGAGGCGCCTGGTAAACCACAAGTTACGAAGTGGTACATCCAAAGCCGAGCATACGAGTCAGTTCCAAGATCTCGTAAATCAGCTCAGTTCTGCCGAATGGGTTCTCAAAGATGAGGAGCAAGCAATATTGTTGCTAAGTTCTCTACCTGATCATTGGGAAACACTTGTTGTTACTCTCAGCAATTCAGCCCCCGGTGGCAAAGTGACAATGGAGATGGTCACGGACGCTCTCATGAACGAGGAAGCCAGAAGAAAAGAAGCTGGTACAGACCAGTCATTTGCCCTCGTAACAGAAAACAAAGAAAGAGGCGGAGGTAGAACTGGTGGCAGAGGAAGAGGTCGAGGTAGAGGCAGACGTGGTCAAAGTAGAGGAAGATCTCAAGTTAGAGGAAGATCAAAAGAAAGGGGAAAGTCTTCAAGTACATGGTTTGATGGCCACTGCAATTACTGCAATCATTATGGCCACAAAAAGAGCGATTGTCGAAAGTTCCTACGAGAACAGGCTGAAACGAGTACTAGTTCAAGCAAGGAGGATGGTGAGACCATGGTCAACATTTCACAAGACATTGCCCTTGTTGCATGCGAGGAGGATGCATGCCTACACGTAGGCGCTCGTGATGACGAGTGGGTGATTGATACCGCTGCATCATATCATTCCACTCCGGACCGGGATTTATTTGCAACATATAAATCCGTAAACCATGGTACCGTGAGGATGGGAAACACCAGTTCCTCTAACATTGTTGGTATCGGTGATGTACATATAAAGACCAATGTAGGGTGTACATTGGTGTTGAAAGATGTTCGACATGTTCCGGAGCTAAGAATGAATCTTGTCTCAATTGGAGCTCTTGACCTTCAGGGCTATGACAACCATTTCGGAAATGGCAACTGGAAGTTGTTAAAAGGCATTATGGTCATTGCAAGGGGAAAGCTTTGTGGTACTATTTATAAGTCATATGCAAAGTTGATTCAACCAAGTCTCAATGCAGTAGAAGAAGAGACATCACCAAATCTGTGGCATAGAAGACTAGGCCACATGACTGTGAAAGGGTTAACAACTCTTGAAAAGAAGAAGTCCATTTCCATGGAAAAAGATGTTGCCCTGGATCCTTGTGAATACTGCTTATTTGGGAAACAACACAGAGTTTCCTTTAGCTCCACAAGAAATAAACGCTCTGAGTTGTTGAGCCTTGTCCATTCCGACGTATGTGGACACATTGAAGTAGAATCCCTTGGTGGAAACAAGTATTTTGTGACATTCATCGACGATGCATCACGAAAAGTATGGGTTTATTGTCTCAGGTCGAAGGATCAAGTATTTGATCGTTTTAAAGCTTTTCATGTAATGGTGGAAAGACAAACTGGCAAGAAGTTGAAATGTCTCAGATCAGATAATGGAGGTGAGTACTATTCTCGTGAGTTCTCCACATATTGCACAAAATATGGTATCAGGCATGAAAAGACTGTCCCACGTACCCCACAGCATAACGGTGTAGCAGAACGAATGAATCGTACCATTGTTGAGAAGGTCCGATGTATGATCAGTGCGGCTAAACTACCAAAGCCATTCTGGGGTGAAGCTGTATTGACAGCTTGTTACCTTATAAATAGGTCACCTTCAGTTCCATTGAATTTTGAAGTTCCAGAAAAGATATGGACAGGTAAAGACATAACATATTCTCATTTCTCACTTAAGAGTATTTGGGTGCAAGGCGTTTGCACATGTGTCAAGTCAATTGCGGAAGAAGTTGGACCTCAAATCCACTCCATGCATCTTTATTGGATATGGAGATGAAGAGTTCGGGTACAGGCTATGGGACCCAGAACTAAAGAAGGTTATTCGAAGCAGAGATGTTGTTTTCTATGAAGACCAGTATTATGATTTCAAGGCATCGATTAACGAGCAACAAAGCTTCAAAGTTCCTGAAATGATATCTGAAACAAAAGATGATATTCCGACCGATGAACAGAATAATGAAGTTGATGATGCAGATCAAGGAGGTGTTGAGCAGGGGGAGCTTCCACCTCTTGATAATTCAGAGTCATTGCCAGATGTTTCTAATGAAGAAACTCAAGTTCGACGATCTGATCGAGTTCGTGTTCCTTCCTCAAGATACCCAACTTCGAACTACATCCTTCTTACCAGCGAGGGGGAGCCAGAGAGCTTTCAGGAAGCTCAATCTCATATTAACAAAGCCAATTGGCAGAAGGCCATGGAAGACGAAATGAATTCTTTGCACAAAAATCAAAAATATGAGTTGGTGAAACTTCCCAAAGGAAAGAAAGCCTTGAAAAACAAGTGGGTTTTCAAGTTGAAAAAAAGATGGAAAAGGAAACATTGTGAAGTACAAGGCAAGACTCGTTGTCAAAGGATTCCAACAAAAGGAAGGAATTGACTTTGATGAGATTTTTTCGCCGGTTGTGAAGATGATGTCGATTCGAGTCGTACTCGGATTGGTTGCCAGTCTAGATCTTGAACTTGAGCAGATGGATGTAAAAACAGCTTTTCTCCATGGTGATTTAGATGAAGAAATATACATGGAGCAACCCGATGGGTTTAAAATCCCAAAGAAAGAGCATCTCGTCTGCAAGCTGAAGAAGAGCCTTTATGGTCTTAAGCAAGCCCCAAGACAGTGGTACAAGAAGTTTGACTCGTTCATGGCAAGTCACGAGTACAAAAGAACTGTTGCAGACCACTGCGTGTACTTGAAGAAGTTTCCAAATGGGAAATTTGTCATCCTTTTGCTCTATGTGGATGATATGCTAATAGTCGGTCAAGATACAACCATGATCAACAACTTGAAGAAGGATTTGTCTAAGTTCTTTGATATGAAAGACTTAGGCCCAGCTCAACAAATATTGGGAATGAAAATTATCCGTGATAGAGAATCAAGAAAATTGTTCTTGTCACAGGAGGAGTATGTTGAACGTGTGATTAAAAGGTTCAACATGGAAAACGCCAAGCCTGTTGGCACTCCGTTGGCAAATCACTTCAAGTTAAGTAAGAAAAATTCTCCTTCTTCTGATAAAGAGAAAGAAGAGATGAAGAAAGTCCCTTATTCCTCAGCCGTAGGAAGTCTTATGTATGCGATGGTGTGTACAAGGCCAGATATTGCTCATACTGTTGGTGTCGTGAGTAGATATCTAGCAAATCCAGGAAAGCAACATTGGGAAGCAGTCAAGTGGATACTGCGATACCTGAAGGGTAGTTCAAAACTATGTTTGTGTTACGGGGGAGCTAAGCCAATCGTGAAAGGTTATACAGATGCTGATATGGCAGGAGATCTTGATAACAGGAAATCTACATCAAGTTATGTTTTCACTTTGGCAGGGGGAGCTATCTCATGGCAATCCAAGTTACAAAAGTGTGTAGCATTGTCAACAACAGAAGCCGAGTACATTGCTGCCGTTGAAGCTGGGAAGGAGCTTATATGGTTAAAACGGTTTCTTCAAGAATTGGGGTTTCCACAAGCAGAATACATCATTCATTGCGACAGTCAGAGTGCTATGGACCTAAGCAAGAATTCGATGTACCATTCTCGCACTAAGCATATCGATATTCGTTATCATTGGCTTAGAGAAGCAATCGAAAGAGGAGAACTGAAGTTGTCAAAGATCAACACAAATGACAATCCTGCAGACATGTTGACCAAGGTGGTGACACAAGACAAACACAAACTATGTGCTGACATAGTTGGGTTAAGGATTGTTCAACAGAGGCTGGAGGGGGAGATTTGTTGTGTTCCAGCCTCAATCTTTGAAGCCACCAAGCCACCATTGTTGACAAAGCCTAAGGTGGAAAATTCTTATTTTCATATGGTGAACACATTTAAAAAGGCTGCATAAAAGATGGCTGCCATGACTATAAAAGGAGCCCCAACCTCAGTTGTAAATGCATCCCAAAACACACCACAAACACATAGAGTTAGAGAGAAACACTTAGAGTGTAAGTGTTAGAGAAAGGGTTGGTTTTTTGTAATAGTCGAGTGTGAGAGTTGCTCCTCCTATTGTAATTCTGTTCTAGTGTTAAATAGAAGAGTTTTCCAATCCCAACAAGAACGTCGTTCCTGATTGATCTCCTTTTTTGCATAATTTAACCCAACACCATTAAAAAACAATCGTTTATCTTCTTTAATGAACACATCCTCAAAAATCAACACATCTTAGGTAGTTAATCTCATTTATAACCTCATTTAGCTTCTTTGACAAAGGGTTGTCATATTGCTGCAACACAAACTAAAATAGAAAAAGTACAAGTCAATAAAAAGACAGTTTTCCGCGTTACGTCTTTACAAATTTACCTGACTTGGGATCTCACCAACAGATAAAATATGAAACAGTTTTTGTGTTAACGGAGTTTCCAACATAAATTAAACAATCTTCACCATTCTCAAGGAGATAAATCCCTTCATCACTCAAGATAGTGGTATAGGAGGAGGGATAATAGATCCATATGTTTCATGTGGACTCACAAACACCGGATAAGAAACTAGGTTACAAACCCGTGGTACATGCTTGAGAAATTAAGATAGTTAAAATGATTTATCTTTGATTTTAAATAAAATAATTTATTATATAAATATAAATCATTTATGACAAATTTTTTAAAGAAGTTAATAACTTAGTTTTTTTGAAATAGGACTAAGGGTTTTATGAACCAACTTTGTATGTTTTAACTAAACTATGTAAAAGTTGTTTCTTACTAATTTATCTAACCATGAACCATTCGTTATAAATGTTTATTCGCATTTCATCACATAAATTATTATGAACATATAAATATATTTAAATAAATCATATATTCCATTTCATACCAAATATATTATAACATCATCCGTATATTAAAATATAAATCAAATATGTGAAAATTTTGTCCATTAAAAGCTTTTATCACATTCTATTTTTCATCCATAAATACTCATTACTACTTCAGATTGTTAAATAAGCTTTAAAAAATGAACGCTTGACTTTTTTAGCATTTAGAAACAAAAATAATCTAAACACAATAATGACAAAATAACAAAAAACAAGGAACGGCAAAAATAAAGTTTAAGAATTTGTAGTCGTATTCACAACATATTAATGTAAAAATAACAATATTTTTGAATATTCACATAATAGAATCTCGTCAAACAAAAAGAAGAATCATTCCAAAATATCTAAGGTTTGGGCAGTTGGCCATGTCTATAAACCGAACTCTTTTTGCCTTTTTGTGATTCTATGAACCATATGACAACGTTCATCATGAATGTCTATATGTGTATAAATTCAAGTATGTCTATAAATACTAAATAACAAATCAAATATAAAAATATTTTAGATTGTAAATTAACATTTTAATTGAAGACCAAAGTATGAAATATTAAAGCTTTAATAGAGTCCCTACAACCACACACATACACACTTTGTATTTTTGGTCATTGAGTTGAATTAATCTTTTCAGGTCTGATCCCAAAAGTTGTCTTACAATTTCAGTTCTCTTCAAGTTTCCTAACACATTTGGTTCCTGTTTCAAATAAAATGACTATGTGGCATACACACACAACCACTCACGCATACAACTTTACACATAAAAATTCAATTAAAATCATAACTTGCTAATTAACCATAGATAATACTTATAATAAAAAGATAAGTAATTAATCAGGCAACTTATAAAAGAAAATAAATATTAGCAAACATTTTGCGATAAAAATACATTGTTGATTATAATAAACAACATTAATATAGCCTAAGTAGCCCATAGCAATTGGAACATAAAAGAAAATTAAACAATAAAGAAAATGAACTTTTTAATCAAAGTCAAGGATCATGACAAATCCAATTGTCTTCCTCTTGTTCTTGCTTTTAGATGGTGAAGAATAATTTAGTAAAATTTAAACACGAAAAACTTCATTCAAAAGTTTCATACTTCTTATAGTTCAAAATTAATTACCAATAAAATTAAGTCATAGAGTTGGAACTTACAATGTAAAGTGTGTCCGCCATTTTGGGCCTGTATTGTTCATATATAACACCTCGATAACTCAAACACCCACAAAAAGCCTACCGCTCTTCCTAAAATAAGTATTAACAATATGAATGTCATAATAGAAATGGACAATATGATCATGTAAAAAATAAAATTCAACATACAATCTTGTAATACTATAAATTAAAGATACAAATGAAAGTAAATTGATGTTTTTTGCATCTAACACAAAATATGTTATATGTAAAAATAGCAACATACTTTTATTTATTCATTACTAATGAGATTGCATATACAAATTGTGAAGAAAAGGAGATAATAAATTATACCATAAGTTAATATTTATTGTTGTTTCCACTTTGTTCCACAATCCAACTTCACCATATTGTTCTGTATGCACTCTCATAACCATAAAAGTACACGAAAAAAATGGGAGCTAACATGCATCTATGGAACTCATGGTCCATGACCCAAAGAAACAACCCCTGATAGAAATCATCCCAAAAAAAAATTATTTCAACTAACAAAATAAGAATTGAGTTTATGAGTTTAGTGAAATATGTTACAATGCCATTTACCATGTATTTGTTCAAATCCAACCACATTATTCCAAATAAATGCCCACCGTGTATCTTTTTTTTTTCCCTTAATTTGAACTTTAATTGCTTTTCAAGAGCATTATTAGGTCGACTAAATGTTTGTGAATGCGAGCGTTTGCTTTGCGGGTCAAAGGTCAAAAACGGTGAAACGGGTGATTCCGGGTTTGACACATTTGATGTTTGTCTACTGATCATGTGGATGGCTATTTTTGGTAATTATGGTAATCTTTTTTCAAAACTATCTTATCTTTTTATTGATGGTTCTTTATCCATGGATGCTACTAAATAAACACCCCTTATACACTCTTTAATAAAAGTCAAACTGTTTTCAACCACTCATAATTAATCTTTTCGGAAAACAATGTAATTTCAACAAATCAAGAGAGGTTGACTTTGGATAGGGTTGTATATATAGTATAATAGGGTGTATATTTAGTGATTTCGTTGTCCATACCGTTTTCTTCTTTGTTGGGCTTGGGTTTCTGTCAGTGATAAACCAACCCTACTTACCTGAAAGTAGACACATGTTCTATTTTGTTATTTTATGATAAGAGCTGAAAAGAGATTTTACATTTCTAGTCCTTAGAAGTTAGAATTATACATGTGTGTCGTATCCTTTCTCCGGTGAGGTAATAAATGTATGTGCATGAGCGATTTTAGAAGCATCTTCAATTTGAAGTGACGTCGCATCTCTACCATAAGCAACATTATCTCTTATACTCAAGTTTAATAAAGTAGGTTCTTGAGTGACTAACCCAATTTGAATTCTTAGCGATTCTAACTTCAGATTCTTGATATTCTCATCATCCAAAAGAAAGTTGCCTAAAAACAATAAATATCTTAAAGTTAGGGTTTTGTAATATATGCAAAAAGATTAAGATGATAAAAAGAAGTTCTTCAAAAAGTTTGATACCTAAAGTAGGGTCATAGAAGCGTTCCATAAGTGGTATTTTAGTCGTCATTGAGCCCTATTCTGAGTGAAATATATCTCGTAAACTGTTATATACTCACGTTTTTGTGTCTAGTGCTTGTGTGCGAAATATGTTGAATATAGGGGTTAAAACGCGTACAAAATGGTCAAGTTATGAAGGAAGTCCACTTTCAGGCGAAAAGACACGCGTGCCGCGGACTGAGGTACCCGCGCGTCATGAAAAGTCAATGAACGGATGATGAGTTTGACATTCAAAAAAGTGAATATCGGGGTTAGAGGTAAGGTCGCGCCGCGGTTTTCACCTTTACACGCCGCCAGTGTTGCAAAAGACGTTAGGCGCTCCCAGGTCGGTGGACTAGCGAGTAGCGATTACTCGGCTAGGCGGGGAGTACTCAGACGAGTGCTCGGATAACGTAAACTATAAAGAAATTAATTTTTGGTAAATTATATATATGAAAAATATTATAAGTTCATTAGATTTATAACAAAATAGATTAATATCAATTAATTTGGGGGTTTGTTTTCATTTTTTATTTCAGTCAACAAACCGAGTATAAGGTTTACCCGAGGAATTTCCGAGGAATTCCGAGTAATAGCTAGTCCGATTTATTAGACCGATTCTTGAAAATCGCCAAGGTACTTAGCCGAGTCTGAGTACTCGGCCGAGTCGGCCGAGTTTTGCAACACTGTGCGACGCGACCAGTCAGATTTCGCAAGTATAAATAGAGGCATCTAGTTCGTGTTTCGGGAGCGAAGACCCGACCTTGGAGGGGAACTCAGGCCCCTTCAACTCAGAATTTCAGATTTCAGCGATCAAGTATTGGTATTTTAATACTTTTAGTTTAATTTCTTTAGTTTTTTGTTTATGTATTCGCGCATTTCCAACGGTTCTGGATAGTAGAACTCGCTGGATTGTGTTGGGACTGGATTCTGATTAAAATGAGTGGCTTTAGACTTTGATTTGGTTTAAGTTAATGCAATCATTCGATTTTAGTTATTTTAGTTGTTAATTTCGGTTTAATGCTTTATTGCTTGTTTAGTTGTTTGATTGATTGTTTGGATTGGTTGATGATTCTGATTTTCTGAGTATACCTCGGGGTCAGAACATCTTAGTTTGGTTTGGAGTAAGTTTAGCTTTATAGTTTGATAATTGTTAGTTTATGCTTTCGGTATTCGTTTTGATTGAATTTTGTGAAGTGTATGGAACGCCGTCAACTATAGAGTGACACTATAGTTATGTTAATTTCGGACACATATATTCAACCACTGACTCCACAGATCGACCCTTACTTCCACTTAGCTAGTGTGCTTGTAAGGTATTAAATCTTATAATTTTTTACTGTATCAACAACTATGATGATGTCAACGGTTAACACTACTAGAAAAGGGGGTTAATACGTACCAGAATTAGTGACGTAAATTTTCCGTAGGTAATTACCTATGGTTTTCCGACGGAAAAGTGACGAAAGTCTCCAACCCTAATATCACCAACGAAGTACTGACGGTTTAGCGATGAAAGTCTAAGTGGTCGGTATTTAGCCGGTATTTCCTACAGAATACCTATGAAAATTCTAAGTTGTCACTAGATGGTAAGTAATCCGTCGGTAATCAATGACGGATTACCTACCAAAGTTTCTTAATTCTTATTTTTAAAGGCTTAAACGATGTTTTTTCAGCTTCATTTTTATAACATCTTTATTATACATGTATGTGTATGTATGTACACATGTATGTGTGCCTATATGTGTCAGCCTATTCGATATTCCCTTGAACAAAAGAAAGAGTGTTTCCATGGTCAACAGAAGAAGATGAACGACTAATCATTACAAAAGGTCTATATGCAGCGATTCTTCCTTGATCAAATGAATACAAGTTTGTTGCAGCTTGATTCATCCCACTGTGTAATGGAGGAAGCGTAGCATCTGTGCAGCTGAGGAAGGCCGAGAGCGTAGAGAGATTTCGAAAACGTATTAGGGTTTGATCCACAAGAGAGAGAAAAGAAATAATAGTAGGGATGAAAACGTATTAGGTTTTTAATTGCAATCATATTTATTTGTTGAATCAATTCTTGATTTTTTCAAATAAAATTGGAATGGGTCTAAAATGGTTGCTGAATTTTTGGGATAGAATAAGACTTAAAAAAGCAAATCAGGTGAACCAGAGCATGCCACATTGCAAAATAGGGTATAGAAAAACTTACATGTGGCGATAATAGTTTGTTAATGTGTATAGATTAAACACTTATTCTAACGTTTTATAAATGTGTATTTATTTAATTACCTTTGAAAGAAGGTCATCAAACTTATCATTCTAGGAGACACAAGTGGGATTGCTAAACAACACAAATAGATCTTTAAAGTATTTACGATATAGAGATCGGAAAATGAATAGTGGAAACTATTAAAAATATGTTACCTTGCTCTAGGAAACAAGAAAATTGGGTGTCTAAATCAGCTCAACAGAAAATATTATGGTAATGACAAGGTGGACATACGTATTCTTCTTTGCTCGTTTACGATATCATAAAGAAGCGCACTCTAGAAGAAATAGCAACATATACGCTAGTATAAAGAAGCGCATCATACTTTCCTTTCTGTCTACTAAAGCATTATACTTTCATTTATACACCTGGAATGAACATTCTGTGCAATCGGGTAATTTAACAATCTATCGTCGTGTTTCAAAGTCACCATTATAGATTTGTCACAATCAACTTTCAAAATATCACTTTTTAATAGATTAAATTTGACAAGAATATATATTTAGTTATGAGTTTAGAGGTTAGTATGAACTGCAGGTAGGTCAACGTCTGTGGGAATGCGTTTACACAAGTTTCCAAAGTATTCTTGTACTTGAAGACCCTACAGAATCAAATAAACAACGCAAAAGACGTAAATACCCTCCTCAAAAAATAGCGCACGTGGTTGCATCTAACACACATCACGACTTCAAAACCTTCCTGGCCTTGTGACATTCCATCGAAGATCACTGTAGAGTTTTGTAGGATCCGATAACGGAAAAAATGGAAATTATGAAAAACAATTTCTCAAAATTAAAATGAAAAAGGAAACAAAGTCTTTGGTAATTACCTGGTCTCCAATTGTCTTGGGATAACAGAAATTGAAGCAACGTTAACATAACATTGAGTAGTAATGAATACATCAACAAATACTAATTACAGAAGGTTCACCTGGTACTTTGCAAATTCAATAGCCATTGTATTCATAAGCGAAGTAATCTATGAGCTTCCTGCATTGCATTCAACAACTTTCCATATTAACTTGAGATTTTTCCAAATTTTCCCTTGTGTATTTTTTCCCATACTTTCTCAAAAATTTATAAACATGCAACAACAAATACGTTATATCCTGCAGAAATATTAGTGTTCTTACTTCAGCTTCTCTAGCAGAAAGAGCAACAATACCTGTAAAATACAAAAATGGTCAAATTAATATGCAAATATTACACTTCTACCCTCAAATCTCCAAATACAAAAATCTTGCCTGATTGTAGTACCAAAAGTTTGCCTCAAGTACTCTTAATTGCAAGAAATATACAAAACATGTAAATAATGCAATTTTTGTAAATTTTCAAAAAATTTCATTTTTATGTAAATCTTATGAAATTTTGTACCTTCATCCCGACACTAAAAGTTGAGTCAACAGTTTTATTATTCTGAAACATACTTGGTATGCTTTCTAGCAACAATTCTAGATGTTGACAACATTGTAATAAAATAGAATAACTTTAATAATGATATTAATGATAATAGTAACTTTGAAACATGATAAATGATAATAACCTCGGAAAGATGAACAATAACATCAATTTGAAGAAGAGTGTAAACATCTTCTATATCAGGAACTATGAGCATCAATGGCTGCAACAACATATTTCATAACCGTTAGCACAAATAGTAAAAACAACGTTTAAATTTATAAATTATTTGTGAATATGGTTCACGTGTTGTAATACGTGTTTCAGATTGTAAAAATAAATGGTCACATCAAATGTAGAAATTCCCAGCATTGTTTGAGGACTGATAACTCCGATTAAAGTGTACACAAGGAAAAAGAAACTAATTAACTTGTAACATTATAATATTACACTTCTCACAAAAATCTCAAACATATCAATAGAAATTTAGATATAGCCAAAATATTAATCGAATGAACCAAGTTTGGGTCCTAAATCCAAAATTTGACATGGAGCTGCTATCGTTCCACAACGATATTTATTTCATCAACCAAATTCCACAGTCCATTGATATCTACTTTCAATCTGTCGATTGATAACAAATCGTACTCACACGTTTGGAGCTGCCATCGATCCGAAGCAGGTATCAAATCCAAAACCCTACCCTAGATATCGATCGATTGAATAGAGTGAGAGTCCCAATCTAAAATCTGACATGAAGTCAACCAAAATTAATAATAAAAAATCAACTTACTGAATATTTTTTAATTCTTAAAAAGATTAATTATAATTCAATCAAGTATTATGTGAGTTTATAGGTTTTATAAGGATATAAATATAATGTGAAATTTTACAAGAATATGGACATGATTATGAAAGTTTTTAACGATTTAGCCGAAACTATCTCTTTATTTTAATATATTTTTGAATTGCTTATATCTTGGTGAATATCAAATTGATTGGTTTGTTGTTCCTTGGGTTGTTTGGGTTTTGGTATCTTTTATATGTTTCGATTTTGTGAATTGTAGCTATGTATTTATGTGTTTTTAAAACATTTGTGGGAAAAACTTCGTTAATTTAAAACATGCCGTTAAGCTACAAGAAGAATACTACAGTTGACTTTATTATGTTTTCTCGTTTAACTAGGGTATTGTTTTAGAAAGTCTAAGGCTTCGTGTAATTGGATTAAGTGGCTACAAAATCTAATGGAGCCTTAATCTTTGTATTTCTTTGCTAGTTACTTGATAGCTCTTTTTATTATTTGATATGTCGTTCAAAGAAAATCTCGGTTTTACTCTGATTTTTGTATAAGGATGATAGGGTAGATATAACATTTTGTACTGTCATGTTCTAATTTTACCAAACACAATCGTATCATTTGTTCTATTGTGTCCTAGTATTAACAAACGTTATGCAGAACAAGCAACCTTCTTCTAGGGTTTATGAGAGAGATCAACTAGGGAGGGGGAGGGAGAGCAAACCACGAAATTTCTAGGGTTATATTTCTTAAAATCGATAAGCATGATGAGTATTTATAATATCCATCATCTTATCTTATCCTCTTTTAGAAAAGGCTTTTAAAATTCAAACTGTTGATATTTTCACTTAAGCCATTTATCCACTTCTAGTTTCTAATTAATAAACATCCTACCTCATGTTTACTTTCGATCTCTTTTAGCTAAATCATCTTTTACTTGTAACCCAAAATGTCCTTCTATATATAGTAATATCACCAACTTGTTTTGACTTGTGACCTTGAGCATATTACCAACAACTCCCACTTGCACATGTCATTAACAAATGTATGGTCTCATATTACTAACCTAGCAAGGTGTATGTGACCCCAAAGATACTTATATCATATGAAACCTCCCTTAGGCAAGTGATCAAATATTCATTTGTTCTACAAGATACATATAGATGGACGTCAAACATAGAAAATCTGTCAATCTCAAAGATTCAATATTATGTTTCCCGATAGAGATTTTTGATGACGACAACAGACTGCACTGTTGATCCTATATCAATTCAATCTGAGTATGACCATACATAATACATTCGTTTTCAGCACCAAATCATCTACGGCCAGGGATATCGCTTCTCCTATTAGGATATAAGGAACAAATAAAATTTGACTACATACACCCTACCTACTCATCATGTCATATCTGGACATTACCTTTATAGCTGCCGGTTATAGGCAACGTTGGAGAAAAACCAAAATACAATAGACTGCAGAACTAAGATTCATGCATATTTGTTTGACGAATATAATATATTACCATCTTAGAAATACTTGTGACAATTTACATGAAGTAATCTCTAAGTGCGAGTTACTGCTATACTTAATCTTCATTAAATGTATATATATATATATATATATATATATATATATATATATATATATATATATATATATATATATATATATATATATATATATATATATATATATATATATATATATATATATATATATATATATATATATATATATATATTCAGTTGGATTTTCGATTTTTTTAAAATCTTAATTTGATTTTCGGACTGTCGCTATTCCCTATTTTCAAATAATACAGTTTTAAAATTAATAATTGTATTGTACAGTTGATAATTATTAATAGGGTTTATTTCATAAAAAACCTTACATTTTCAACTTTTTTCTGTTTAAACCTAAAACTTTATTTTTTATAAAAAAAGACTTAAATTTTGGAGAAACTTTTTAATTTAGACCCTTAACCGGTTTTACAGGTTATACATATTTTTTTTTCAGAAAAAACCCTAATTTCTTTTCTTTTTTCCGAAAAAAACCCTCAATTTCAGTGATTTTTTCACAAAGAAAATTTTTTCTTCGTTTTTGTAATTGACATAACTTTCATATACGATGTCCAAATTCTACGAACTTTATATTCATGGAAAGGTCATAAGTAATACTACAAATTTGCTTTACTGACTTTTGTTTGAATATGTTCAGATATTTCGCTACACTGACTTGTTTTCTTATAATAGCTGTATCTTTTGCATACGAGCTCCGTTTTCGACGTTCTATAAGTCGACGGATTCGTAAACACGAATACATCGTGTAATGAATATTATTTAAACCAAAATATTATTTGTATGATTTATCGAATTTTACGATATTGTAGTCTATTATTCGAAATTATAGCGTTTACTCGATAATTGATTTGAAATAACGTATTGTAGTATTATAATTTCCAATAATACATTAGGAAAGTTTTGAAAATTACATTTCAACGTATTATCCTAATTTGCGATCTGGTTGACCTTTGTTGACCAAATTTGACGGATGTCACAGACGGGGTCGCAAGAAAGTGACGACGTGACATTTATGTGGTTGAAGTTTGAACGGTACAATTTAAACCTTCACGAGCGGATGGAATTTGAAAAATAAAAGCTTACGGAGACAAACAATGAGCCCACCATGATCAACAACGAGCCAATGAATAAACTCGTAAATGGCCTAAATTAAAAAATTTTAGGAAAAAGAAAAAATTGAGGGTTTTTTTCGTAAAAAAAATAAAAAAATTGGGGTCTTTTAGTCGACGACAAAAACTTTATTTCTTTTAGTCGTTGTTTTTCTTCGCGGGCTCGTTGTCGATCATGGCGGGATCGTTGTTTGTCTTCATAAGCCTTTTTATTTCAAATTCCATCCGCTTGTGAAGGTTTAAATTGTACCGTTCAAACTCCAACCACAAAAGTGCTACGTCGTCGCTTTTTTGCGACCCCGTGTGACATCCGTCAAATTTGGTCAACAAAAGTCAACAAAGGTCAACCAGAGCGCAAATTAGGATAATACGTTGAAATATAATTTTCAAAACTTTCCTAATGTATTATTGGAAATTATAATACTACAATATGTTATTTCGAATCAATTATCGAGTAAATGCTATAATTTCGAATAATAGACTACAGTATCGTAAAATTCGATAAACCATACAAATAATATTTTGATTTAAATAATATTCATTAAACGATGTATTCGTGTTTACGAATCCGTCGACTTATAGAACGTCGAAAACGGAGCTCGTATGCAAAAGATACAGCTATTATAAGAAAACAAGTCAGTGTAGCGAAATATCTAAACATATTCAAACAAAAGTCAGTAAAGCAAAGTTGTAGTATTACTTACGACCTTTCCAGGGATATAAAGTTCGTAGAATTTGGACATCGTATATGAAAGTTATGTCAATTACAAAAACGAAGAAAAAAATTTCTTTGTGAAAAAATTACTGAAATTGAGGGTTTTTTTCGGAAAAAAGAAAAGAAATTAGGGTTTTTTCTGAAAAAAAAAAATATGTATAACCTGTAAAACCGGTTAAGGGTCTAAATTAAAAAGTTTCTCCAAAATTTAGGTCTTTTTTGAAAAAAAATAAAGTTTTAGGTTTAAACAGAAAAAAGTTGAAAATATAAGGTTTTTTATGAAATAAACCCTTATTAATACTATAATTGTTTGATGCGATTTCCAAATAGCTTTCAAAACCGGGGTTTTGTATGTCGTACTCGTATCGGAAGTGGTTGCTTTTTCAAATAAAAAGTGCGGTACAACCGTAAATACCTCATAATTGCTGGCCCTAATTTAATTATTTCTCCACATCCCTGTTTTTTGGGCTAAACTTTGATATTACCCTTCTATTTTATTTTATTAAAGATTTTTCTTCATAAACTTTTTGTTTACCAAAATAACCTCATACCCTATCAAGGAGACCTGACTAAAACGCCCTCATTTTCTATGCATCAAATGCTCCTTTAGTCTTTATTAAATGTTTTGATACGTGTATAATAATTAAATTATTTCCTCATGCAATAACATTTTTTAAGTGGGTATTCTATTAATAAATAATTTTAACCTCACGCCTTATCAATGACTAGCCGACTTGAATAATTGTCACATTTTTTAAGTGAGTCTTCTATTAGTGTTTATTAGATATGTTTGTAGTTACTTGAATAATAATTAAATAATTTCCACATGTAATAACATAATCAAATGATATAATTTGTTATTTGAAATAACTGTCACGTCTTTTAAGTAGGTTCATTATTAATAAATAAATTTTGTTACTCATTATTAGTCATTAAAATATATGGTTATCATTAAATATTTGGAGCAGACACAAAGGTCATTTGAAGTTAAGATTATTTGAATTTGGGGCCACTATTAGAAAAAATGCATTTTGGACCGAAAATGTGAAACTTTACAAAGTGAAAGGACCAAACGTTTCAAGTGAAAAGACCTGAGTAATCCAAATCCCTTTCAATAACCAAACCGGCCCCCCATTTCTCTCTCTCTTTCTAAATTCTCTCTTCAGGTATGTGTACTGCATATGCACTTCAATTTCCCCCTAAATTATGAAGTATTTTGTGTATTGATTGATTTCTGTACATGAATTTATGTGTTTAGGTTTCGATTTCTAGTTGGGCTATATCAATCAGCCATCAAGGATCATGTCTCTGAGGCCGAGCGCGAGGACTGAGGTTCGTCGGAACCGATACAAGGTGGCCGTCGATGCGGAGGAAGGAAGGCGGCGGAGAGAAGACAATATGGTCGAGATCCGTAAGAATAAGAGAGAGGAGAGTTTACTTAAGAAGCGTCAAGTACTATCGTCGTCGCAGCCTTTGTCAACTGGTGCTCCAGTTCCAACCTCCACCGTCGAGAAAAAGGTTTGCTCTCTTTACGATTCGATTACAGATTGATATCCGATTTTTGTAACTGTAGGATCAGATGCGTATAATTAGACTTATACTCCTAGTATCATTAATCTATTGTTTGCTAATTCACGAGTTCGATATTACGATTTACGAGTATGATAAGATTGTGAATGAATCAGATCAGGTGCGGATTGAGCACGTATTTACTAGGTTAGAAGATTCGAGCTCTGTGCTCATAATCTAGCTTACGGTTTTGACAATTTCAATTCAAATATATAAACACATAATAGGTTAAATCTCTGTGAATTTTTTGGTTTGACTATCGGATATGCATGATTCCACATGCTTACTTCTTTTGAAGGTTTTATTTTCTATAATGCCTGTTGGTTTCTTATCATTAAATATATGTGCATCTGTATATCGTTGTCACTAAAACCTATAAAGTGACGAATTGCAGTTAGAGAGTCTTCCTTCTATGATTGCTGGAGTATATTCACACGATAACAATATGCAGCTAGAGGCAACTACTCAGTTCCGTAAATTACTTTCAATAGGTACAATACAAATCATGTTTTTTTCTTCTAATTCCTTTTCATTTACAAGAAGATATATTTGTTGATCACCATAACATAACTTCATTTCACAGAACGTAGTCCACCAATTGAAGAAGTCATACAATCTGGTGTTGTACCTCGCTTTGTTGAATTCTTGATGAGAGAAGATTTCCCACAGCTCCAAGTCAGCATTATTCAAACATTGACCTCTATTTTCTCTTTGATTTCTTCCTTTTGAATTGATTCAAATCTTTTAACAGTTTGAAGCTGCTTGGGCACTCACAAACATAGCTTCCGGAACTTCTGAGAATACAAAAGTTGTAATTGATCATGGAGCAGTCCCCATTTTTGTTAAGCTTCTTGCTTCACCAAGTGATGATGTTCGTGAGCAGGTAATATTAGTATACTTCTATTAACATGGAGTTACTTTTAATTTTTTATTTATAATAATCTTCTTTTTATTTGTGTAGGCTGTTTGGGCATTGGGAAATGTTGCTGGTGATTCACCAAGGTGTCGTGATCTTGTTCTTGGTCAAGGTGCTTTGCTTCCATTGTTGGCTCAGTTAAATGAACATGCCAAGCTGTCCATGCTTAGAAATGCCACCTGGACACTTTCAAATTTCTGTAGAGGGAAACCACAGCCTCCTTTTGAGGAGGTATTTTATTACAATTTTATGTTGACTTGGTGTTAACTGTTGATTAACATACAGAAAAAAAAAACTCATTATATTTTGGGCAATTTTGCGGTTTAACCACCTGTACTTTATTTTTTTCAATTAAACCATAAATATTTCGGACATTTTCCCCATTAACCATTTTGACCTGGCATTTTTTCAAATTAACCATTTTGATATGTTATTATCAGGTTTCACAAGTAATTTCCAAATTATCCGTTTTGACCTGTCATTTTTCCAAATTAACCAATTTAGAAAATTACCCGTGAAAACCTGATATAACAGGTAAAAATGGTTGATCTGGAAAAATGCCAGGTAAAAATGGTGAATTTGGAAATTCAGCAGTGAAACCTGATATAACAGTAAAAATGGTTAATTTGGAAAAATGACAGGTCAAAATTGATAATTTGGAAAAATGACAGGTCAAAATGGAAAAATGTCAGGTCAAAATTTATAATTTGAAATAGTAAAGGTCAAAATGGTAAACTTGGAAAAATGTGGGATCAAAAGACAGGTGGAAACATGTCTGAAACTGTTATGGTTTGACTGAAAAAATAAAGTTGAAGTGATTAAACCGTAAAACAACCCAAAATACAAGGGTTATTTCGTAATTTACCATAACTGTTTGATTTGCAGACAAAACCAGCACTTCCTGCACTTGAGAGGCTTGTTCATTCAAATGATGAAGAGGTGCTAACAGATGCATGTTGGGCTCTTTCCTATTTATCTGATGGTACAAATGATAAAATCCAAGCTGTCATTGAGGCTGGTGTATGTAGACGTCTTGTTGAGTTACTTCTGTAAGTCATTCTTTATGCTTTTTACTATTTACTATTTACCGTTCTTAATATTATTTAATTAGTTATTTTTGTAAGCAATATTTTGAAAATTTAACTACACAACGAACGCAATAATAGAACATAACGAACTGATTCCATTCCCACTTGTGATTCCATTCCAGGCACCCATCTCCGTCGGTCCTGATTCCGGCACTCCGAACGGTGGGCAACATCGTAACCGGTGACGACCTCCAAACTCAATGCATCATCGAGCACGGTGCACTCCCATGTCTCCTAAACTTACTAACACACAACCACAAAAAAAGTATAAAAAAAGAAGCTTGTTGGACGATCTCAAACATTACAGCTGGCAACAAACAACAAATTCAATCCGTAATTGAAGCCGGTTTAATCGTGCCTTTAGTCAACCTCCTTCAAACAGCTGAATTCGATATCAAAAAAGAAGCCGCATGGGCCATTTCAAATGCCACTTCTGGTGGTAGCAATGAACAGATTAAGTAAGTTACCGTTTCACACCCTTCAACAAATTCAAAATTTCAATTTCACCAACCAACTTTCTTGGTTTTCTCAAATTGGTTAAGTATTTTTCTTAAAAAAATTTATGCTATTTTTTTATGCATATATGATGCTCCAAAATGGTCACTCAACTTTTTTTTGTACACCTTGGGTCCCTGAACAAAAGATTACTCTTTTTTGTCTCTATTGAATATTGATAATGGAGGGAAATACATTTTTGGTCCTCGAGTATTGTTGGTTTTCGAAATTTTGGTCCCAAGAAGTTTCCTCTTGCAATTTTGGTGATTATTTGATGTTTTTTTTTACAGTAATATGTCTATATTGTTGGGACCAAAATTGAAAATCACTTATATTCGGGGACCAAAAGTGTTTTTCTTATACTTGGAATGTGAACCAAAATTGTTAAGAAAAACCTCAAAGTAGGACCAAAATTGCTAGAGAAGACTTATTGGGACCAAAAATTGCAAAAATCAAGTACACTCGAGGACCAAATATGTAATTTACTCTTAATAATAAATTTAAAAAAAACATTGTTTTTTTTTGTGCTTTTTATACTTTTTTATTGTAAATATTGGGTCCCTAAAAAATACTGTAAATTATTATTGCGGAGAAACGATACCTTTGTTATAAAAAGCATAAAAACTAATATTTCTTGTTTATTTATTCTTAATAAATTTCAGTAATAATAGTTTAGGAAACACAAAAAAACATAATACTTTTTGTATAGGGATCTTATGTGTACAAAAAAAAGTTCATGGACCATTTCGGAACCTATACATGTATTAAACCAAGATTTACAATAAAAGGTCATATGATCATTCTGGGAAAATTTAGAAAGTTGATGATATTCAACTTTTTCCCTAATATAGATGTATCGACATAATGACAATTGTACCCTTGTCATGAATCCTAGGTACTTGGTGAGCCAAGGCTGTATAAAACCATTATGTGATCTTTTAATATGTCCGGACCCACGTATTGTGACCGTAAGTTTAGAAGGGCTTGAAAATATTTTAAAAGTGGGAGAGGTTGAGAAAAACTCGGGTAATACCGGTGACGTTAATTCTTACGCACAGTTAATTGACGATGCGGAAGGTTTAGAAAAAATTGAGAATTTACAAAGTCATGATAATAATGAAATTTATGAAAAGGCGGTTAAGATTTTGGAAACGTATTGGCTGGAAGAGGAAGAAGAGGCGGTGGGTGGTGATGGTGGTTTGAATTTTGGTGGAAATAGTGTTCAAGTTCCCACTGGTGGATTTAATTTTAGCGGATGAAGGTATAATTATGGATTTTACGTTTTTTATTGGTGTGAAAGGGTATTTTCGGGAATTTAGTTGGAGGGGGGAAATCGGGAATTGTTTTTTTTTTTTTTTTTTTTTTTTTTTTTTTTTTGGCTCGAATCGTTGAATGTTTTGGAACAATGTTCGAGGTGGAAATATGTTTTGGATGAATAGTGTATATTGATATGAACTTGAAACTACGACGTATTGTAATATGGTTATATTTAATATTTTTGGGTTTCTTTTTGTTTACTTTGGTGAGTTTCAAATAAAATTATATTTATTTTAGAAACCAATATTTACAGTGTATAATTTTATCTTAATGAAGAGAGTAAATATTTAGTCTCATAAAAGGAGAAATGCGTTTTGAGAGTGTTTGACTAAACCAATCAGATTTACACAACAGTTTTTTTGTCATATACAATAATAACATGTTTTTTTATGTATATTGTATGACCTATGTAAAGTATAAATTGTTATGTACGGCAAAAAACTGTCGTGTACGGATCGGCTTCCATAATTTTATCTAATAATAATAATTGTTAAACTACAGGGACCATTTGTATAATTTTATCTATTAATAATAATTGCAAAATGTTAATTATAATACATGAGTTTTTTTTAGGGTTATTGACCTAACGGCCCAACAAAGTATCTAAAAATGTTTTAAAAGGTCCCTTAACTTTATTTTCGTTGTTTGAAGTCATTAAAGTGAAAAAATCGTATCTTTTTAGTCCTTTTTGGAAGGATCACTGGTTGAGCCGGTAAAAAAAGTGACGTGGAATTACACGTGGTATTCAATGTTCATTTCTCACAAGAAACCTGATGTGGAATTACAGCTGGAATACCACCAGCCTCCACGCCAAACCCACCTCTGCTGTTCCCTTCCCTCCCCACTCCCTCGATCTGCCTTCTCCTTCTCTCCTTTCTCTCCTGCTGTCGATCGCAAATTCTGAGCAACACCGCGCCAAAGCTACAGTCACAGCTCACCCTCTCGTCTCCTTTCTTCCTCTGTTCGCGATTCAAAACCACCGAACCCATCATCACCTGCAACTGTCATTTTCGCCGCCTTAGACGCTAGTTCTAACCATTCCGCCGCTGGTTCCGAGCCCCAGAGACCTTCCGGTGCAAACCCTTGCCTTCAATTTTCCCAATCTGCGACTGGTTCGTCGACTCGGTCAACTCAGAGAGTTGACCCGGCGAGTCAAACCTTGGAGTTTGAGAATTTTGATTGTTTCTGGGAGTAAGTGGTAGATGCCGAGTAGCATGAAGCTATAATCGTTGATTTCACCTCCCCGGATTTTGATTTTCAGAGACTGTAAATGTAGAAGAAAGATCGGGATTGGAAGGAAGATAAATCATGAGACTGAATGCTTATTGGTAGAGATATGTAATCGTATTTACCTCTAAGGATTGACAATTTTCAAGTGAGCTTTGTAATTCAAATCGAATACGGTAGATTTGTCGATGAAACCAGAAAACTCCAGCGTAAGCACTCTGAATTCAATCGTCAAGGGTCTTCGTCATCCTTCGTAGATTCGTTCATGAATATGATGTTGGCATCTTCCTTTGAAGCGCCAATTATCCCAATTGGACCGGTGGATAAAGCACCATCGAAGCAGATAAAGAAAACGTCTTCGTCTTCTTCTTTATTCATCTTAGTAGGTGGTGATTTTGCCTGAGCCCTAGGTGGCGATTCAGACTCGTGAAATTGGGAATCAACGACGGTAATCAGACTCAAGATTTCGAGAATCAATCGAGAAATTCGGAACCTGATCACGAAATTGGTAGCATTTATCGGAACCTGTCAAGAATGGGGCTACCTGTGACAAATGACACTGGCGACAGCCGCCGTGAGGACGGAGTGCCGGCGATCAATTAGTGTCACTTCGATTGAGTTTCTCGTGAATGGGAGAAAATTGCCGAAAGGAGAATCCGAATTTGAATCTCTCTCTTGATATCCTCTTTATCGTTCCTGCTTGCGAGCGTCCGTTTCAAGATTGATTTGCGAGCGTCCTCGAATGGCTTCCCCAAAATGGTATTGGGGTCGGAACCCTGCGACGGTCTAGGTTTGGAGGTGGTGGAGCTGGGTTTGGGTTTGGGTTTGGGTTTGGGTTTGGTGGTGGTGCTGTTCGTAACTTTCAGAAAAACCAGAGCCGATTTGAGAGATTCTGAACAATTTGTGAGAAAAGGAAGATTGAAATGGAAAGGTGCAGGAATGATTCGATTAGGGAGAGAGGGAAGCGTAAGAGGTGTTCGTATGAGGTGTCTTTACCACAGTGTACACGTGGTGTATATGTGGAATAATTGTGATATTATTTTTAATTAAAAATAAAGTTTAACCGGGTAACCGGTTAATTTTTCAAAAAATGACTAAATGAACAATTTATTATAGAGTTTAATGGCTTGAAACGACCAAAATTTAGTTAAGGAACATTTTACAATATTTTGAGATAGTTTATAGGGTTATTATGTCAATAACCCTTTTTTTTATATCTATTTTACTGAAATAATATCTCAAATATCTATCATTAATAATATATTTTTCACTATTTTGTAAATAAAATTTGATTATTTACTATTTTTAAATAGGTATTTTCTAATATATGTCTTAAGGACACACGTAAGAGTCATTAATTATGTTCAATATTCTTGTTGGAACTAGTATTTCATATTAATTACCTTAGTTTTTTTTTGTTTTTTTTACCCTTTTATTATTGTCTCCTAATATTTCATCATTAATATGAAATTTTAGTTCCAATAAGAATATTTAACATAATTAATAATCATACGCATATTAGAAAATTCCTTTTAAATATTATAAGGTATGATTGGCATGTTTTTCACCATTCATTGTAAATGGAATCTCGGACTGCAGCCTTTGCCTTTGTCTTTTGCCATTTTGAAGTTAGAACTCGGGTCCTCTATGATTGTGACTCCAGTGGTTACAATTTGATGCACTAGGTGATTTATATTTATTTTTTAATGTACTTTTATATAAAAATAGAAACATAACCACTACAACTGTTATGATTATAAGTGAAAATTTTGACATGTTTATTACTAAGAGATCGATCTAAAATAATTAGCTGCAAAAGATACGGATAAACTGTGGGTCAAATGAATTAAAAGTTGCCGAAGATGTATTTTTCTATTCATACAACTCTTAAATCTTGTTATTCAGAAAATCTATTATTTTTGTAATCATATTTAACATATACTAATTGTTCATAAAAAAAATTAAAATCTAGTTCAGATCAACGTATCTACCATCTTAGGTTTTAGTTAGACCACAAGTTGCGGTATAATATAACAATCAAAATACAAAAGAAAGCCTCTGCAATGAAAGAATAGTTGGTTGAGGTGTGAAATTCCACACTTAGAGTTCAAATATTGGCATGTCCAAAATATCGCTAGTGTTCCGCGATTGACCCCTCACGCATGTCTTGAGACGGGCTGACATGAGACGCTCAAATAATATGGTTTACCATTTCTTTTAAATGCAAAATATGTTATCGATTGATGAAAACTCAGATATGTTGCTATAACTTCTTTTCAAATGTTGGTTACTTCCAAAAACCGATTTTGGTTACCTTTACATGGTATCAGAGTCAGTGTCTCGCACCCCTGTAACCTCATCGAGCCTACGTCTTTGAAAGAGAGTGTTAGTGTATCTCATATTAGTGTGCATCTGAGGGTCGAAATATTGATAATTGAAAGTAAACACACACGCTCTATAAAAAATCTATATTTCGATTACCAATTCGACCCTTTTTCTACCTAATTTCTAACAAGAGCAAGTACGGTTACGATCCCCATAAATGATCTGCATGGTCACATCCATATTAAAAAAATATCACACCGACTTTTTTGTTGTGATTATTATCACCAACACAATCCTATCAGCGATTACATATAATACTAATGTAGTCATGTTTAATTCTAATCTAAATCTACCAAAAACACTGATCATATGCCAACTTTCTCATGCTACCACACCAATTTAATTTCTTGGACCCCACCTCATGACTTATCACATGCAGACACTAAACGTGAACCTTCCTAAACTAATCCCTAACCATCACTGGCCCATTACCATCGCAAGAAACTACATGATCTAATAAAAACCTACAAGGCTACAACTATACTCTTTTTCGCATGCGATAAAACCCACAAAACCTTATTAGTTTCTAATTAAAACCCATATCAAACACAACCATAACTCTTTTATAGAAGCTCACGATCAACTCTATCACAGGGATATGTACAAGACATTCACGACTTTTGGATGACTAGTCTCAACCATTCTAGTAGCCATATTAGGATAATTTCTAGCATTTTAAATCCTACGAGTCTCCCCAACAATACAGTTTAAGAATCCCAACACCGAAGTCATCATACGTTCTCATCATTAACGTGCCGTACATGGGGTTAGGGGCTTCAACTTCGATCACATTGCTGTTTTTGACGACCATAGAAAGCGAAGGGTGTGGGAGAATGTTAATAGCGTTTGGTAATATATGTCAAGGACCTATGTTAACAATACTCACACTTTGAATTTGCATTTGGATATAACCTATTATATGTTGATTAGTTTTGTGGCCATAAATTTATATGTATTGGATAATGTGATCAACTTATCGCATAGATATACGATGGTCGACGTTTCTGTCTATATAAATGAATATGATGTGGCAAATGACCATTTGGATATTATTTATTAACTGTATCCACGTACAATTGTGTTATATGTTGTCAATCTTAGCGTGTATAATTTGAGTAGCAGGAGATTTGGTGGAAATCGATCCCATGGAAGAGGATCTGGTGGAATGGAATGTTGGTTATAAAGCTTCAAACCCAAACAAAACGTATAAAGTGCACAGGAGGAGAATAAAAAAAGAACTTTTGGATATGAAAATTTTGTTGTACGTACTGTTTGCAAAAGACTTAAACAAAACTCTTTATTTCTAAAAGCTATTTTAATACCTAAAACAAAAGCCCTATTTATACTAAAAATATCCTAATCTAATATCAAAATCGGAAGATTCAAAAGTACTTATCCTAATCTAATAATTTAAACTAATAAACTATAAACTGATAACTACTAATATGTGCTTATCAAATCAATTTATCCAACATTCACCCCCTTAATTGATTTGATCATACCACTTGCTTACAGCAATGCCGGCTCCTCCTCTTTGATCATATTTGCTTCTTGATTCTCCCACTTAGGACACTCGTTCATATAGTGACCAAACTCACCACATTTGTAACATTTAACGTGACTTTTATCCCGTTGGAAACGCTCGTTACCATCCTGACTTTTCCCGAATCCCCGACCTCTTCCCCGGCCACGTCCAAAGTCATCCCGATTTGAGCCTCCACAGCCACAATGTTTACAACCGTGAGTTTTGTCTTGACTAACCAGCAACAACCCACCTTGAGTGTCCTCCGTTGGCTCGGTTCCTTTTATACGCTCCTCGTATGCCTTCAATCTACCAACGGCCTCGTCAAATAACATTGAATCCAACTCGAAGCATTGTTCTATTGAAGCAACAATTTGGAGAAAGGACTTAGGCATTGAATCAAGCAACCTTTTCACCAAGTCCACTTCTTCAAACTCGTAACCAAGGCTCCTTGCTTTTGAGGCTAAACCGGTCAATTTGGTTGCGAAATCATCAACCGTTTCACCCTCTTTCATGTGTAAACCTTCGAGCTCCCTTTTCAAGGTTGCTAGCCGAGCCGTTCTCACCCGATCAACTCCCAAATATCGAATCTTCAGCCCATCCCATACTTGTTTTGGATCGGTATAGCTTGCCATTTGCAATACCATATCTTCCGGTATTGCTTGAAATAGAAAAGCAAGGGCTTGTTTCGACTTCCTTGGATCCGCTTCTACACCTAGTGCCCTCGGTTCGATCGTCTCCCATATCCAGTGTGCATCCATAATCGACTTGATTTTGACCGACCACACCGGATAATTTGTTGGAGACAAAATCGGAACCTGATACGACATCAAACCTTCTCCTTTTGCCATTTATTTTTTTTGACAGCTTCAACTCTTTTCCGATCAAAACCCGTTCCAAGAGAACTTTTCCACCGACCAAGAAAACAAGCTCCAAGCTTTACCGTCTTCTTGCACTTGCAAAAAACGAACCGAATCCAAAAGCCACCTGCTTTGACGAATTCTTTCCGTTCGTTCTTTTTACGCACCTCCCCGGTTAGTCTCTTTTCAACACGAACGGATGATCAAGAGTAGAAGCTGATTTTTCCTTTTTCACCCGCTAACAAAAACGATTCACACCCCCTTCAACGGAACCCGGGTGCTCTGATACCAAATGTTGGTTATAAAGCTTCAAACCCAAACAAAACTCACGTATAAAGTGCACAGGAGGAGAATAAAAAAAAAACTTTTGGATATGAAAATTTTGTTGTACGTACTGTTTGCAAAAGACTGAAACAAAACTCTTTATTTCTAAAAGCTATTTTAATACCTAAAACAAAAGCCCTATTTATACTAAAAATATCCTAATCTAATATCAAAATCGGAAGATTCAAAAGTACTTATCCTAATCTAATAATTTAAACTAATAAACTATAAACTGATAACTACTAATATGTGCTTATCAAATCAATTTATCCAACAGAATGGAGATCAACAGATAGAAGCAATCAAGTCCCAACTATAATGATTTCTCATATCGTGCATTGGATTACGTTTACTAGTAGAAAACTAGAAATATATTAATATATTTAATAAGGAACCTACATATGATATTGGTGTATCTAGGACTGCAGATGGAGGTAATCTTTTTTCTTAATGAATTTAAACCATGTCCATCTCCATTTCTATGTGAGAAAACTATGATTCTTATAAATGTATAACAGATGAGGAGAAATATTGTTGGTGATTCAATGAATGAAGAAATTAGAGTGAATGACCAATATTTGTAATTGTTACAACCTGGAGAAGTCACGTGCATAAACTATGATCCATACTAAGACAGATAACCAAGACATGTTTCAGCTCTTCTTTGTCGACATTGGTTGTGCGGTAAGTTATAATTATTATTATGACATTATAATGGCTTTGTGCTACTATCAATTCTATAACTACTATCAGTTTTAGATTTGTACACTAAAAACCATCTACTTGGCTACTTGCATTAATTATAATAGATGGTACCCACTCGAAGGGGAAAAATAGTGAGTATACTTCGACAAGGTTTTTAGAGGATGTTGTTGGCATGCATTAGTCATAATGCATATTTGGTCATAATTTTCAATAGGGTTGCTTTTATTGACCTCATCATTAAAATAGTATTCCAGCACGTTTTATGAGATTTGTTATAACCATACGTCTATGAATTTACAATTGAAGTTGAAATAGAATAATACAACTTATAAGTAGTTATTGAAAACATGAAAAACGTCTATAGTATCAATTTTAAAAAGAACATATGGTTATGTTACGTTGTCTAGTATTCAAGCATGTACAAACCTAAATGAGCTCAGATACAAAAAGTGGGCGAGGGCATATTGGGTACAATTTAATGTGATGATGTCTAATGGTGTCGAGTCAATGAACAATTTAACAAAACATGCACAGAACTACTCGATTATTGTGTTAGTTGATTTTTTGAGAGCATACTATAAGAGGGTTTTTTTGTTGTCAAAAAAATAGGATGTAAATATTAATATACATACATGAGTGACTTGGTTTACCTGTATAAATAAAATAATTTCTCATCGCAAGCATCAAAACTTGAAGAGCATCTTACCAAATGGGTGGAGCATAAATTAAACATGAGTTACGTGTTTTGTTAACTTAGACTTGTTTTCCTATGGCAAACCACTTGTTTCGAATACGTGGCTATCATAAAAACAGTGTCACAATACATATCTATATATATATGCACTTGTAGAAAGAGGCAGTACTGTTCTAGCATATCTTGTGGCCACTTGGTAACGACTTTGTTAAGTTTAAGTTATATAAAATACAATAATTTGGTATGACCATACTTCACTGCTAAAGTATATCGGAAGGCATACAAGTAGATAATGAATCTTGTTATGTATTTCTTTGAATGGGAGATACCTGAGGAAATGATGATCATTAGACCACCACTCATGGACATACGTCAAGCCATTTGACCACCTAACAACACCCGTACACCATTGTATGGAGAGGAGCGAAAAAAGAAAAGTGTAGTTGATGCCACAAAAATCATACTCTTCTAAGTTGTTGGTCTCTATTGCCAATTGATATGTCAATTCTTGGTTCATTGAGTAACGCTTCAAGTAGCCAAACATAGAGTTTGTACTTTGGCTTAAACATAAATAAAATGATGTTTACCATAAATACACCTAAAAAAACAAACATGTTACATAATGCAACCTATATCATTAATATTTCAAAGCTTTATAATTTATAGGAATGATAGAAGTTTAAGTTACGTTGAAACTTGCTAAGGACCAACGAAGCTTCCACCATACTAGCCTCATAGTGAAAATCATAAAGCTCCATATAACCACCAATAAGCTCATGATATTGTCGGTCAATGTAATTCGCACATCTAACAGTGGCGACAACTTATACGAGGCTTCAATTGTATCCATTAAATCATGAAGTCTCTCATATCGTTAGACATGGTAACCAATACCCATGAAATATACCTACCGACTAACTCTAGAAGGTCTTCAAATTCTTAGACTAGTAATGGTTAGCGGCGGCCTTGCACGTCGTTTAAATCAAGAAATAAAGTCTAAGATAGTGTTATGAACATATTGTATTGTCAGACCTCCAAGCGTGTCACTTCAGATTTTATTGTATTGACAAACATGACATATTAGATTGTTATAACGGCCACAAATATATTTATATTTTAACAACTTGTGAGTGTAAATTTTGATTCGAAAATTTTTGTTAATAAGTTATTTTTACTAACTTGTGATCACATGTCATTCAACAATAACTAATACACAAGCCCTCTCAACAATATTGTTTCGTCTAATCACCAAGGGTGCTAATTCTGGTTTTTGTGATGGAGGTGACGCAGTTGATGATGAGAAATAGGCAAACAAATAAACTTATACTCTTAAGTTCACATGCAACCTAAAGGATCTATGTTTTCACTATTTGAATTTATAACTAAAACCCTATAGGCATTTCGATTTCTATTAAAATGATAATTAAGAAATTACTAACATTTGTTGATCTTTTGGAAGCGAGCACCACAAGCGTCGTGCCTCTAATGGTTCACACCCAAAGCTAGCAACAAGAAAAACCAGAGAGAGAGAAAAAAAAACCCTTAAAATTTCGTGGCCTTTAGGGGGTACTGGGCTCCCTATTTATAGCCTCAAGGGTTTAATATATTAGTCTTACAGATAAGCCTTATTTGAATTCAAACCGGATAAACATTTTATCTTTAAATTCAAACCCTTATTTATCTAATATATATTTCGAAAATTATAAGGATAAATATCCTTAAAATTTCGTTCACCATATATATATATATATATATATATATATATATATATATATATATATATATATATATATATATATATATATATATAGGCTAACTGCAGAACCATATTTTTCACCGTTGATCTAAATTTGATGATAAAGGGTATGATGGTCCAATTAACAATACGTATCCTATATAAAATAGCGTCGGTTCATATGTTCATCAATGAACACATGTTCATCAATGAACATATGTTCATCAATGAACACATGTTCATCAATGAACACATGTAAATTACATGAGCAGTGTTCTGCGTTCTCTCTCCCTTTGATCAAAATACAAAGAAAACTTTAATCCCAATAATATCAACCATTACATTGATCAAAGTCTTAAAGAATTACATGAGCAAAGTTAAAAGAATAAGAACATATCACGATTTAGTATCAAGGTATCAAATCAAAATATGTTCATTGATGAACATATGTTCATTGATGAACATATCCCCCTGCAACCACCAGTGTTTCTAGTTTGTATTGATTCCTCTGATTCTCATCGCAATATCAAAGCATTTGCATCTTCTACAACCTGCAAATTAACTAATGAAAATGAGATAGCTAACCACTGCGTTGCAATATGCTGATTGATGTTCATAATTTAACTCATTGATGAACATATGTTCATTGATGAACATATGTTCATTGATGAACATATGTTCATTGATGAACATACCAAAAATAAGATAGATAACCACTGTGTATACCCTCAATCACATCAAGAAGAAGAAGATAAGGTATGTACCTTGAACTATAATTGTTTGTTTTGTTCTTTTAATCTGTCAAGCAATACATTTTAGTCATCATGCTTAGTTGAAGTAACTTTATCCATTCTTGAATATGTCATGGCATTTTATCGAACATATGAAGTGCAGAAAGAAAAAAACTGAAATCACACACCAAAATGAAGGTTACTTCTGCAATTCAAACTACTCATTTATAAAAGACAATATCTTCCAAAATCTATAAAAACTTGAGTTGCAGTGCATTTAAAACAATATCTCATATCTAAACTTCCTGTAAATCATTATTTCTCATCTTCAAGTTCATGTCCAACTTATCAATGGAATTACTAATGGATCACACAAGTAATCCCAATAATGGAAAACAAATGGAGGATAATTTTTTACATGTTCTGGAGAGCTTATTGACCATGCTACTCATTAATGAACATATGTTCATTGATGAACATATGTTCATTGATGAACATATGTTCATTGATGAACATATGTTCATTGATGAACATACCAAAAATAAGATAGCTAACCACTGTGTATACCCTTGATCACATTAAGAAGAAGAAGATAAGTTATGTACCTTGAACTATAATTGTTTGTTTTGTTCTTTTAATCTGTCAAGCAATGCATTTTAGTCATCATGCTTGGTTGAAGTAGCTTTATCCATTCTTGAATGTGTCATGGCATTTTATCGAACATATGATGTGCAGGAAGAAAAAAACTGAAATCACACACCAAAATGAAGGTTACTCGATGGATACGTACACCAAATCGCTGATTCCAGATTGGCATTCACGTATCCGCTAGTCTGAACAGTAGCCTGTACATTGTCAAATGAAACTTCAATTGCAAAACCACCATAGTTGAAATTGGATCAGATATTCACACAAATACATTTTCCTATTGACCTCTTTAAACTAAATACAAAGTAAAGAATCAAATAGCAAAAATCTAGAAGAAAATATACAGTAATCGAGACTTTCCTGCTGTAGTTAACATTTAAGCATAAATAATGTTTCGATCAAAAAAATCACAAATCAGTAGCAAACATACGTGAGCACAGGAAGAGAAAAAACTGTACACTTCTCCCTCACCCATACGTGGCCACAGTTGCAACACAGCAAGCGTGAAATCGATTAGGAGAGTAGGAAACAGTTTCAATTTCAGTTTTGGAGCAGAGACACGAGTGTAATCAATTAGGATAGTAGGAAGCGTGAAATCAATTTCAATTTTGGAGTTACATCGATTACAGTTTTGGTGATCACGAAGCGTGAAATCGATTTCATTTTTGGAGTTTAATCGGACTGAAACACACCCGAACCCACAGGGAGAAGAGTGTAATCGATTAGGCGAGAGGGAGAGAAGGAGAGAGACGTAACCGATTTCATTTTTGGAGTGTAATCGATTTCAAAATAAAAGTTATTCTGTCAAATTGCCAGCTATGAGGGCAATCCAAAAGGACTTTGCTACTATCAATCAAGTATATACAAATTATAGTCATGACTTAGACATCTAATCCAACAGTTGATTCCTGTGATTGATAAAGAAAACCCTCTAAATTAACATTCGTAACTGACTAATAATTGTGCAACCTTCATTCTATATATAACATTTTACAAAAGGGTGGTTACTATAGCTAACATCAAATTAGCTACAGTGATTTTTTATTTACGTTTATTTTAATATATATTTACGTTTATTCTAAACCACATGGGATAATTTTTTTAATCGGATCTTTTTACCCGACCCGCTGTAGATCCGCCCCAAAATCCGGCCCACGTAGACCAATTTGAACCAATCCAAGTTTCATACTTGAATATAACCCCTTAACTTTATTTTTTTACAATTTTAACCCGGATTTTTATTTTTATTTATAATTTTGTCCTATCTTTTCTATTTTTACAAAATTTCTTTTACTTCTTTTAATATTTTTTGGGAACATAGATTTTCACTTTTACCTATAATTTTGTCCTATCTTTTCCTTTTTTACAAATTTTCATTGAATTCTTTTAGTATTTTTTTTTTAGAAACTTAGACTTTTATATGTAATATTTTTTACGACTATATTTACATCTCATTTTACAATACAATTTTTTACAAATTTGTTTTTATAGATTTATATTTCTAAATCATTTTTGTTACATGTTTAGGCATGTTTTTTTCAAAATTATTGTTTATAACAAATTTGTTACAACATGTTATATTTTACATTTAATCATTTTCAGGATTCCCGCAGCAACGCGCGGTTTAACCCCTAGTTTAGAACAAAATACAATACGAGCAATGGTTCATTCTATGTTATATATAAAAATGAAAACATTTTAAACAAATAATAATATTTATTTATTGTGATTTCTGTCTTTTTCACAAACTCCAAAAGCCTAATTTGTAGTCTATTGTTGAACACTTCACCCTCCCTTTGAAAAAGAAGACTAGGATTAGCTATTGAATCCAGATCAGGCGTTTTGCAAAACGTGATCGCGAATTCACTGTCAATAATTCAAAGGATGATGATGTTTTTTTGTAGTTTTTTAATACAATATCATATAGAATAATAAGGAGTTCTAATTTCTAATATATTATCATTTGGTTTTTTAAGATATTTTGGCTAGACTTAGGTATAAATTACACCAACTAAAAACTGCTAAGCGACTCATTAAAATAAAATTTGTTATCCATGTGTAAATTTCTAAATTTGTTTATTGTAATTATGGTAATATGTTATTACTTTTTATAATTTCCAATGCCACTTAACATTTTAAACAATAAAATATTGACTTAAAAAGCAAAAAACAAAAGAATTTTACTAAATCGAGCTACAAATCTTCTTCACTTTAGTCCCTTTTCTAAGCTAACAGAACCTCCCTCATCCAAAAGGGGCAAACACAAAGGAAGCTTCCATGGCCGAAGACCAAAATAATGAAGAATCATCATCTTTCTGTTGGTGGAAATCAATCCCAGAATTCAAATCCCCAGATGACTCTCTCAAATCATCTTCATCATCGATATTCAAGGTATTCAGAGAATTGGAGAGGCTGCGAATGCTCAGTGAAGAAGGAGTCGATGAACTTAAACACAAGCTCATGGTCTACAAATCTGGTGATTTTTGGCTCCCAATTGGTGGAATTAAGAAGGAAGATATGGATATTCCTCCAATAATTACTGTTTTGTTGGTTGGATTATCTGGTTCTGGTAAGAGCTCGCTTGTGAATCTTATGTACAGTGTTCTTGGCAGATCTGGGCTCATTCCGTTTTCTCAAACGTCAAGTACGTTAATTCCTATTTCAAATCTTCAATTCACGCGTCCCAATCTTCTTAACAGTTTCATATCTTCAGTTTGCGACTTTGATTGCAGATGAATCATCGAATTATTCAACGATGATTCTCGAAGAGCACAACGTGTTACGATCACACCGGAATGGTTTTTGTGTTTACGATTCACGGGGATTAGATGTGAATCGAATGGAAGAAGGTCTAGAAGAGGTAACGGAGTGGATGACGGACGGAATCCGCCATAATCAACCATGCCGCTTCGGAGAAGATGATGTGGGCGTGAGCTTGAATTGCTCCGCCGTTGGGTTTGTGAAGCGGAGAGTCAATTACGTGGTGGCGGTGGCCAATTTGGCCGACGTTTACAAGGCTTTCTTCTCCGGTGGTGATTTTACGACAGTTACTGCCATCAAATCCCTCTTTCACTGTCCCTCGATAAGGACATCAAGTAAGTAAAACTACACATTAATATGCTTTAGAAAGTCGTTATATATCATGAAATATTATAAATGCATGTTTAAATAGGTAATATCTTTTTTTGGTAATATCTACAAGGGTTTGATGAGATAAATGATTCTATATCGAGTTTTTTGGATTAAATCTTAATTTTATTTTGTTATCTAAAAAAATCTATATTTTTTTTTGACAAATTACAAAAAAACACTATATTTTAACATTCTTTTCTTTTGGTTTACCATCAAATTTTCATTTGTTTTAATAAAACCATTGATTTTTGGAAAAAATTTTAACCCGATCATTATGATCTTGAGAAGCCGATAACATTGTCTTCGATGAAACTTTTTACCAAAAAATGGTGGTTTATTCGAATCTTAAAATTTGGTGGTTAAACCGAATTTTTGGTAAAAAATATGATGTCTTTTTCGTAATTAGTCTTAAATAATGTTTACACTTTAATTTATATAATTACAAAAAAACACTATATTTCATCAATTTTTTTAGTTTAATCATCAATTTTTCAGTTGTTGTAATAAACCACCAATATTTAGAAAAAATTTTAGCTCAACCATTATAACCGGAAGAACCGATAATAATGGTTTCGATGAAACTTTTTACCAAAAATTGGTGGTTTTTTTAAAATTTTTTAAAAGTTGATGGTTGAACCGAACTTTTGACAAAATATTGTGTTTTTTTCGTAATTAACCATTTTTTCGACAACTTTAACAATATTATGGGTAATTTTTTTACTCACAATTTTTCATGTTGTTACCGGTTGTGTTCCTTATCTAATTACCCGTATTGATATTTACTGTCAAATATAAGATACGGACCCGATCTTGATCTTAACACATGGTGATATGTTACAACCTATGGAGCGGATAAATGGCCGAATTCAAATATGTAGCTATTTAGGGATACCCGTAACAAATGGTGTATACGACATAGCATGTCTCACAGAACAAGGTATATTGTTTGAAGGATCTGATGATGTCACGTCTTTTGCACTGACTGAAGCGATTTATCGAGTTCTGTTACAGTCTGATCGAACACATTCTCCAAAGAAGACGTATAAAGATCGGATCATATATATTTTGTCACGGGTTATGTGTTTGTTTGCTTGGTTCTTTGGTATGCTTTCACGTATTTTTCAAAAATGGGGTGATAAGCAAAAAATATATAATTCGACGAGCATAATACCAAAAAAGACACGATAATAAGTAATAAATACATTTCTATTCAAATATCATTCAATTAAGATTTTTTTTCTTAGATTGTAGTTATGTAGCCATTAGTTAGCAATTTATTTGATTGCCTTATACTTAAAATGTAGATCATGTAGATCATGTGTATATATTCGTTTTTGTTTGTATTTTGTTGTATAACTTATCAAATTAATTATATGTACCATATTGTGTATGTGCCATTTGATGTTTTATACATCTATAAACGGTTGCATCAAGGCTTTGTTGGAGATACATGTTTGTTTCTGAAATCAATATATTTACTGGATTGTTTAAAAGATCGTGTATAACATTATCTAAATCTAATATTTTGACCATATACTTGGATATTACGAAATTTAGATTATGGAGATAATCTCTTAAAAGAAAATTCTGATTAAAGTACTCAACAGAAATCAAGAAACTAATGAATGTATGTGAATTCTCATCTTGATCACCAATCATAGTGGCTGGATTCCAACCTTAATTTCAGGTAAAGTATTCCAACAATGATGGATGGCCGACAATGATGGAAAATTAGCTTGAAATAATGATGAAAATAATTTACATGTTTTTGTAAAATATTTTAATAAATATTTATTTTTATAAAGAATAATCAGTATTTTCCATAAGAAAATTCATTAATTTACATCTCGCTGTCCGGTCAGCGGGAACCTGCCAGGGAGCTGCCCTAGCAGGGCTGGCCCAATACATGGGCGAGTTGGGCTTAGGCCCAGGGCAGCATAAGGGGGGGGGGGGGGGGGGAGGGGGCATCATAAGTTCTAGGCTATTTATAGCTCATATATACCGATGGCCCAAAAAATTAAGTCCAAATCATAACTAAGTCCATACTCCATAGTCTGATAGTGAGCCTAATCCTAATTTCACGAGATTGAAGCGAGAAGCAAAAGTGCAGGCGGGAATAATGCAATTAGAAAGGAATCTTCGCCTTGGAACTTGGAAGCAATTAAACTGAAAGGCGAAAGTATAGAGATCGAATCGAGGAGTCAGGAGTCCTATCCATTAGGCGTTTGAATTGCAGAGTCTGAGATTCGGTTTTGATTGTAAGACTAAAATCAGATTGGGTAGAGGCGGGCGAAAAATACCAAACTGATGCAGCATCAATGATGGGTCTCTCTAGTTTTCTGTCATATTTATAGTGGTGCCAAAGTATAATGTTATGTGTTTGTGAGAGTTAATGTTACAGTGGTGCTGCTTCTTAGCTAAATCTCGCTGATGCCTACAACTACATTGTCATTCTGTTATCATTCTGCAACTACATTGGTGTTGCTTCTTAGTTCTTATCACGGTTGACAACAAATACCCTTGGCATAGAGTATAAAGACTTGGTAAAGAAGCTAATTTGGTGATTAAAATTAAGAAATGAAATAAAGACTTGGTAAATATATCTATATGGAACCAATATATTTTTGTTTAGGGAAAATTTGAATGATCAGTGGTTGTGTGAAAAATTTAAGAGCTGTCTATTGTTTTTTTTTAAATAGGTATATATATGGAACCAATATATTATATATATATATATAAGGACATTAATTTAATATTTCGCCCGGGGCATTGAAAACCAATGGATCGGCCCTGTGCCCTAGGATTATGCAATGGGGTGCGGCCCCTTTGACCTTCGTCATTTTGGTCAAACTGATATCAAACTCGTTTTACACAACGTGCGCTCCGCGTCTCCTAACTCGTCTAAAATCAAGACTTGATCTCCATTAATAATCTTGTAAATTTCATTATACTAAAATGACATAAACACAATTTGGGCCAAGGCCTAGTTAATAATTAATTTGAATGTATACATATTGATATATCTTTCATTGATGAATTTTTCGTATTATGTTTAGTCATAGCCAAATATGTACCTACCATAACTCAACGAGCAAAATTCTCTCTGTAAATGGGGTTCCATTATTTACTTTTATAATCTTCGATCTAAATTTATTGCCATCGTTGCTGCTCAGCTTGAGAGTGTGTTACAGTGTATTGTGTATGTGCCACATTAACCCAAGTTGTATTTTTTTTTAATATATTCTATATATACCTATAAATAGTTGTGCTAATGTTTTTGTTTCTTTCTCATTTCATCAATAATATGTTCTCATAAGGGCTAAATCAAAATAACAGGCTCTAATGCATAACAATAAACCACGTCTATTGCAACGACGTGTCTTCGTTATATATTAAAAAAAATATTTTTTAAATCTTGAATATAGCGACGACCTCGTATATATTGTTAGAAAAATTAAAATTTTAAGATCATATTGAAGATAAATTGTCGTTATAAGCCTTCTATTTTTCCGATTTCTTATGTTTTTTGTGATATTTCCAGAAAAATATACCACAATCCAAAAGATTTCCAAAATATATTTCCGGTCGTTTTGGTAGACGGAGACGTGATTGTTAGAGTAGAAGTTCATTTTGAAAGTCGGAATCTAAGTATAGTTTTGAACAAGTAGGTGTAATTGTTGAGTTCTATGATGATGAACTCAATGGAATTATCTTATATTATAATAGTAATGATCCATCAACCTATTCTTCTTGAAATAGCAATGAGAAAAACTCATCCTAAAAGTGGGACAACTACTGAATTTACGTGAAACCCTAGATGTCTAATCTAGGACTATATGACATGATTGATCAATAGAAACACTCAAATACAGTAGTGCTTTTTATTGGGTGTTGCCGTGTTGGTAAAAAACTCTTTGATGGTACATGCGTGTGTGTAAAGTCAAACACACACACACCCCTATACACATATGTCATATTATCTTGGGGTTTATTTAAAATTAGCCTTTTTATTCCTAAAATAAACGGGGCAAGCCTACAACAACTATTATTTCTAGAGTAAATTACAATTTTGGTCCCTGTGTTTTACATGAAATTTCATTTTTGGTCATCCTTTTGGATTTTCACACTCATGGTCCCTGATCTTCACTTTTTTTACACTATTGGTTCCTTGGACAGGTAAAAAGACCAATATACCCTTTTTAATTTATTTTTCTTTTTTCTTTTGAGATATTATTATTTTAAATCAATTAGAAAAAAGAAAAATCAAACCAACGCACTCATCTCTCCGGCCGGCGGTAACTCCTTGTTCGTGTTCTTGGATTCCCTCATCTTCAACAATCTCTCGTCTTCTTCTTCTTCCTAATCCCTCCTCCCATTTCTTCTTTTTTTTCTGCAGCCATCATGCTGCCAAGACTGCTCTTCTTCTATCTGGGTTTTGTTCGATTGTTGATTATCATAATACTCCTGTTTCCGATACTTGCAGATGCCGCTTGCTCCCGGCTTGATCGTGAATTTCTTTTGTCCTTCGCCTCGAACTTTCCCAGTCAATTGGACTACCGCCGTCGATTGCTGTTCATGGGATGGAATCGATTGTGATTTTGCGGATGAAATCACCGGTGCATGAAATGCGGAAATGTCAACATTCATGTCATTTGAGGGTGGCCGTTGGTAGGGATCCAAATACAGAGAGAGATGAAGCAATCGGAAGACGAAGGAATATTGGTTCTAGAATTGGAAGGAGGTGGTGCTCTCGAATTGGGATAACCGATTCAAATAACCCCGTCACCATGAATGATCGACCGAGAAAGCTTCTCTAGCAGATGTTCATGATAATCAGAACAGGCGCTCTTCTCCGAGACGACACTGAAATCAGTCGAAGAAGCCACATCCATCCCGACGATCGGGGGTAACGATTTTTCTAAAGATTCATCAATTTCTTTTTCTTTTTCGGGTTCTGTAAATCGTTTACGTTGAATACATGATTCCTATCTTGTAAACATCTGTCAATCGAGTGATCTAAACTAGAAGCTTTTTCATAAGGATATTTGAATATTCTTGTAAACATCTGTTAATCGAGTTCCAAGCTTTTTTCTTTACTTCCGCAAACAACAACCAGTAGCAATTTATAACAAATCTCTAAACCTTGGTGTTCTATTCTCTCTTTTTAGTGACGAATTTGTCGACAATATCATACCCGTTTGGAGTTTTGAGTAGTTTTTTTATCTGGGTTTGGATCTTCAACCACCGTTTAATTGTTATATAGGTATCGAATCTGGATCTTCAACCGATTCATCCAACTGTGAGCTCCGATCCACCAACGTCGCACATCTCCTCCACTGCCTCCCGATCCGATTCATCCGACTGTGAGCTCCGATCACCGCCTCCTTGTCCAATCGGACACTTCATCCCTTCTTGACTCTCGAGTCTGCAAATCCGTCATCAACCTTTCGATTTTCTTTGACAACACGCTCTTGACCATCACGTATCCGATAGTAAGCTTTCGATTATGTTTGAAAACCTACAAATTCGATCTACGATGATGAAGAATTGTGAATCCATCGTGATTGTTAGGTTCTGTGATTCCGATGACAATTTTGAGGGTGGGGGTTGAAATTTTTTTTAATTACTAAAATAATAATACATAAAAGAAAAATGAAAAAGAAAATAAAAAGGGCATATTGGTCATTTTACCTGGCCAAGGGACCAATAGTGTAAGCAAAAGTGTAGTTCAGGGACCATCAACGTGGAAAAACGAAACGATGACCAAAAGTGAAATTTCATGCAAACCACAAGGACCAAAATTGTAATTTACTCTTATTTCTAGTTTATTTGTGAATAAATGTGGCAATAGACCCCTATGGTCCAATGGTACCTATCTTTTTCATGGAGAAAACCCTGGTTCAAGTCCTTGTGGGGGTATACCAAGATCCTAAGACCATGTACTTGTTGGATTAATATATATATAAGTTTTAGCCATTCTCTCAATTATTCCACAAGACAATTTCATTTCATAGTGAGTGAGAAACAAAACAGCAAAAGTAATTATTTTCCCTGTCGGGAACCCCTACCCTTGAAGAATCGCTAGCCAACATCACCAATCAACTCCAAGAGATACTTAATGCGACCTACCGCAATCATGAAGCCATAATGTACAAACTCGATGCCCAATTTGAAGTATATGTCATATCGTCACCCACATTTGCAAAACAGAACTCCTCCAACAAGCTTTAGGTCTGCCATCGTCGCCACCACCAAACAGCCACATCCGACCCTAAAAATACACCCTCTCGACTAGTTGTTCTAAGTAGAAAAATACTTCACATATTACTCCATCACCTACCACAAACGACTTTCCTTAGTCATATTTTACTACACCAAAGAAGCCATCGGTTGGTATAAGCATCCCAACAACAATAATATTCCCAGGACTTTATCAGAATTTTCTCATGTCCTCCAATTACGCTTCAGCCCATCATCATATAAGAACCACCAAGAAATTTTATTCACACTACGAAATGTAACGCCCCAATTTCAAAATTCTAAAATTTATTTATTATTAAGGTTCCAATAAAATATTTCTTCCAAAAAGTAAATTTGTTGGACATATTTATTAAATCAACAGCGGAAACATTTAAAAATCAAAACATAATTCTTCAAAGTAAATCTCTTGTATGCGATGCGCCGCCGTCACGCCTTGCCCTTCCCTTTGTCAATCGATTTACCTGAAATATTATAAAAACAACGGGTAAGCTTAAAGCTTAGTGAGTCCACAAATTACCATACATGCCCACACATTAAACAACCCGTCCTCGAGAACGACCCGACCCTACCTGCCATACAACAGCTACGGGCGTCCATCATACAACAGCTATGGACACGGGAAGGTTCTACCCATCATACAACAGCTATGGGTTCCCGGTTATGGCCTAGCCCATCATACAACAGCTATGGGACAAGGCAATAGTCCAACTCGCCATACAACAGCTACGAGGGGACACGCAACAGTACTGAGCCCACAACAAATAACCACAGATATAGAGCAAATCATATAACTGTAATTAACACACAAGATGCCTAACATGCAACATCATATAGTAAGGTGAGGATACTCACCTGATTCGAAACCGCACAGATATTCTCTAATATCCTCACTTAGCTCGTCCACACACCTAGATCCCACACACATACAACATATCAATTACTGACTAGGCTCTTACAGACCTGTCTAAAGGTTAGACTCACTATTTGCCATCAAACCGTGGTCAAAACTAAATTCCTGGACAAACAGTCGCTCGCCGCGGCGTGGCTCCTCGCCCTACGCGCCGCGGCTACCATTGCACAATTACGGGATTTCAGCCGAGTCCGCGCCGCTGACTTAGCCAGTCCGCGTCGCGGCTCGTAACATTCCAAAATGTTTTTCAGTGATTATCAGTACATCAATCGGCTAGGGTTCCTTTCTACTCCCTTCCTGGGATCAGAAACTACCCTAAGGTCACTTCCTTATGGACATGCAAGTCCATGCATGTCCTTGGTTCAAACCCTAAGGGCTACAAATCGTCTAAAGCTACAAACCAACTGGTAACACCATATGACGGGATAAAAAGGAGAGTCAGAAGAGTAAATCTTCTTACCTTACTTCAGAAGGACGGAGTGATGCCCACGATCCGTTCTAAACCTTCTCCCGCGTGGATCTCCTTCTTCTAATCTCCCAAAACCTTCAACACCTCGAGACCAAAGAGTATCTGCCGAAACCAGACACCTCTACTCTAGAAACTCTCCAAAAACATGAACCCTAGGGCTGGGGTCTTTTTTATAGGCGTTTCAATCCGAATTAGGGTTTTTCATGACTGCGGCGCACCGCGCCGCGGATTTTTTATAACCGCGCCGCGCGTACAAATCCTACGCGATTCTAGATTCTTCCTAAAGCCGCACCGCGGATTCCTCCGGGCCGCGACTCGGCGGACCGGGTCTTACAATTCTCCCCCACTTAACTGGATTTCGTCCCCGAAATCCGTGCCGGTAAATAATTCTGGATAATGCCTCCGCATTTCCTCCTCCGGTTCCCAAGTCCATTCGGACCCTTTTCGATGCTGCCACTGAACCTTCACTAATCCTATTGTTTTATTCCGCAAAGTCTTTATCTTCTTTTCAATGATGGCAATTGGTCACTCCACATAATTTAGACGTTCATCTAATTGAATATCTTCCAAAGGTACTACTGTGGATTCCTCAGTCACGCACTTTCTGAGCTGCGAAACGTGAAACGTGTCGTGAATCTGACTAAGTTGTTCGGGTAGCTCCAACCGGTAAGCTACCTCACCTACACGGGCGACAATTCGATATGGTCCAATGTACCTAGGCCCAAGCTTTCCTCGCTTCCTAAAACGAATAACTCCCTTCCAAGGTGACACCTTTAAAAGAACATAATCCCCGACTTGAAACTCGAGATCGGACCGTCGCCTATCCGCATAACTTTTCTGTCGGCTTTGAGCGGTTAACAATCTCTCCCAAACCTTCTGAATTAACTCAGTTGTCTTGAACACCACCTCTGTACTTCCCAATACCTGCTGGCCAACCTCACCCCAGCAAATAGGTGTCCGACATTTTCTTCCATACAACATTTCAAAAGGAGCTCTGCCAATGCTCGCGTGATAACTGTTATTGTAAGAAAACTCAGCTAAAGGGAGATGGGAATCCCAACTCCCGCCAAAATCGATGACGCATGCCCTGAGCATATCTTCCAGCGTTTGAATCGTCCTTTCACTCTGCCCATCCGTCTGAGGATGATATGCTGTGCTGAAATGAAGGCGAGTGCCTAATTCCTCATGAAACTTCTTCCAAAACCTAGACGTAAATCGGACATCCCGGTCGGATATCACCGAGACCGGTATACCATGCCGAGAGATAATCTCATCTGTGAAGACCTTAGCCAATTCCTTTGCAGAGTAAGTCTCTTGGATGGGGAGAAAATGAGCACTTTTGGTCAACCTATCCACGATAACCCAAATAGTGTCCATATGTCGAGGGGTTCTTGGCAACTTCGTGATGAAATCCATTGTGATATGCTCCCATTTCCATTCTGGGATCTCAAGAGGCTGCAACTTACCATGAGGCCGTTGGTGCTCGGCCTTGACCCTACGACAGGTCATGCATCTTTCTACAAACTCAGCTACTTCCCTCTTCATACCTGGCCACCAATAATATTCACGCAGATCCCTATACATTTTAGTCGCTCCAGGGTGGATAGAGAACCTGGATTTATGCGCCTCCTCCAATAGGGTTTGACGAACCTCGCCCAGCTTCGGTACCCAAATCCTCTCGTGACAAGTCAATAAATCCCTACTATCTTTGACCATAGCTGCCAACTGACCCACAATCCTCTCACTTTTCTGATTCTCGCTCTTGCTTGCTTCCACCTGGGCTTTCCTAATCAGCTCAAGCAGCGGTGTCACAATTGTCATCCTTAGACAAACGCCCCGAAGGGGTGCACTCGAAGCCTTACGACTTAACGCATCCGCTACCACATTGGCCTTTCCAGGGTGGTAGTGTATCTCACAATCATAGTCTTTTAATACATCCAACCATCTCCTCTGTCTCATATTGAGGTTTGCCTGATCCATCAGGTATTTCAAACTCTTGTGATCCGTGAAAATGGTGCACTTTACTCCATACAAATAGTGTCTCCAAATCTTGAGAGCGAAGACCACCGCTCCTAATTCCAAATCATGAGTTGGGTAGTTAGTTTCATGGGGCTTCAACTGTCGCGAGGCGTAAGCAATCACCCTGCCTCGTTGCATCAAAACTGCCCCCAATCCCGTGATTGATGCATCGCAGTAAACTACCATATCCTCCATGCCCTCAGGCAAAGTCAAAACCGGAGCTTCACACAATTTCCGCCGCAAAGTCTCAAAAGCTTGCTGCTGCTCCTCACCCCACCGAAAAGCAGCATTTTTCTTAGTTAGCCGGGTCAAAGGTACTGCAACCTTTGAGAAGTCTTGGATGAAACGACGGTAATAACCAGCCAGACCCAAGAAACTTCTAATCTCCGAGGGAGTCTTCGGAACCTCCCACCGCATCACGGCCTCTACCTTAGCCGGGTCTACCATGATTCCTTGCTCATTTACAATGTGACCCAAAAACTGAACCTCCCGTAGCCAAAAGTCACACTTGGATAATTTTGCATAAAGCTTCTCCTTCCTTAAGGTCTCTAATACTTCCTTTAAGTGCTGTTCATGTTGTTCCCTGGTCCGAGAATAGACTAAGATGTCGTCAATGAAAACTATAACTGACCGATCCAACATCGGTCGACACACCCGATTCATTAAGTCCATAAAAGCTGCAGGTGCATTGGTCAGTCCAAACGGCATCACTACAAACTCGAAGTGGCCGTACCTCGTTCGAAAAGCCGTTTTCGGGATGTCTTCCTCTCGAACTCGCATTTGATGGTAACCTGACCGCAAATCAATTTTTGAAAACCACGAAGCGCCCTGCAGTTGGTCGAATAAGTCGTCGATGCGAGGCAATGGATATCGATTCTTCACCGTAAGCTTATTCAACTCACGATAATCTATGCACATCCTGTTGGAACCATCCTTCTTCTTAACAAACAAAATAGGCGCTCCCCATGGCGAGCAACTGGGTCGAATAAATCCCTTATCTAATAATTCTCGAAGTTGAATAGACAACTCCAGCATCTCCGGAGGCGCAAGACGATACGGTGCTTTGGCTATCGGAGCTGCACCGGGAGTTAAGTCGATCTTAAATTCCACCTGTCTCTCTGGCGGCACGCCAGGCAGGTCCTCAGGAAAAACATCAGGAAAGTCCCGAACCACTGGTATATCACCTGCTTTCTGCTGTGGCTTCCTTTCTCGTGTGTCTACAACATAGGCCACAAATCCCGAACCTCCATGCTGAAAATGTCTGCGTGCCCTAGCAGCTGAACAGAAAACTGCACCTCGATTCTTTCTCTTGCCCTGCACAACCAGTTCTCCCCCACTTGGGGTTTGAATCCACACTCGCTTGTTTTTACAATCGATCCATGATTCATGCTGACCCATCCAATCCATACCGATGATGACTTGGGAGTCGCTCAACGGTATAGGGATGAGATCGATTGGAAACTTTATTCCTTGAATCACGACTTCGCATCCCCGATAAACACTAGTCGCTTGCACGGTTTTATCATCCGCAATTTCCACTTCTAACGGCTGATGAAGAGTTCCTAAAGCAATACCGAAACTCTTTCCCAACGCGGCAGACACAAAAGAATGACTAGCACCCGAATCAAATAGTGCAAAGGTAGGCGTAGAGTTGACTAAGAATGTTCCTAATCAAAGCATAATAGACATATTAATTACACACACCACAAACACAAGGCAAGTAAAGAAAGAGTACCCGTGACGACGTCGGGCGCATCCTGTGCCTCCTCGGTGGTCATGACGAATGCTCGACCCTTGGTCTTAGGGGCTTCCCCTTTCCCCTGCCTACCATCGGTAATCCGGAGTGTAGTGGGTGCCGGATTCTGAACCACTCCCTGAGTCAGACGGGGACATTGGGCCTTGAAGTGGCCCACTTGGTTACAATTAAAACAAATCTTGACCTCTTGCCGACAATCTTTAGCATAGTGGCCCTCCTTTCCACACTTATGACATATTAGCACCCAGCAACGTCCCTCATGATTCCTTCCACATTTACCACACTTACCCTGGCTCCTTTGCCCTTGCTTTCCCTGATCTGCCCCTCGAAATTTCTTCGACACCTGCTGAGTCTGAGCAGGCGGCGGACGCTTCTGCTTTTGTTGGGTTTCCAGTTCCAACTCTCGGGCCCGAGCGGCCGCTATCATATCAGTAAGAGTTTGGTGCCTAGCAGCAGACACAAATTCCCGAATGTCTGTGCGAAGCATTGCCAAGTATCGGGTCATCCTCATGCGCTCGGTTGCCGCAAACTCTGGACAGAAGAGTGCCCGTTCATTAAACTTCTTGGTGATTTCCGTCACCGTCTCAGTAGTCTGGGTCAGATTTAGGTATTCCTGCGCCAAGCGTTCCATTTCCACCTGTGGAACATACTCCAATTTGAACTGTTCCTTGAACTGCAGCCATGTAATGGCATCCAACTGAGCAGGGGTGAGATCTTTCGTTCGTATCTCCCACCAATCTTTCGCACCCTCTCTTAAAAGATTCGCCGCAAACGTTACCTTGGAGTTCTCATGACAGGAACATGTGCGGAAAGCACCCTCCACTGCGGAAATCCACCGCATACTAACAATCGGATCCCTGCCCCCATTGAACATCGGAGGCGAACAAGCCGAAAAGTCCTTATAACTTGCATCCCTCGCACGTGACGTGCCCTGAGTAGCCAGTCGTTCCTCGAGCATTGCCCATAGCTCAGCCTTAATCGTACCAAAGAACTGAGGTATCGCAGCCAACACTTCCCGCGAAACCTCCTCCGCTATCAGGTTACGGAGATTCTCATCAGTCGGTCCTCCCCCACTCGAGGCACCCGCATCTGGTCCACCATTACTTCGAGTGACTGCCATTCTGAAATGCGCAACAGTTTCTAATATCAATACTCGGGTCACTCCTATCTATCCAACTACTTGACTTTTTAGGACTTTGTTTGACTACTCTTGACTCAAGCGTGAATCTTGTGCTTTCGGTAATACTGGCCTGGTACTACCTTCCACACCTATTCGCCCTTGTTCCAAGTTCGTCAACCATCCTCCTAAAACGTCACACACACTAAACCATTTCCTTTGACTCATGTGGTCATGCACCGTGGTGCCTAATCTTTTGTTCTAACTCTCCATCTCACACGTGCCTAAGAGAACTATTGCTAATGTCGTCGAGTCACCTCACGGACGCACAGCCGTACACAATCAGGAATAAGATAGACGTTTGAATAACTGATCTACCCTAAAGTCACAACCAAACAAGGAACAGCCAGTAAGGCCAGACCAAGAATTCTTAGGCCATCTTACCCTAATTGTATATAACCTACCAACATTCACTAAGCAACCTAACGACAGTAGCATAAAATTCCAAAGCAGCACATATGGTACAAAAACAGTCTACAGAGTATATTATCCTGGCAGCTTTACATCCTAACACAATACATTTTATCACATAACACAAACTTGGCATGGGTAATTGGGAATCACAAAACTTACTTGAGCTCGGCTGACGGTTCGCATCACATCTTCTTTTACTTTAATTTAACCTTCCAAAAGTATTTTCTTAATAAAATCGCTCAGTCCTAAGTTTGAGTTTGGATTCCCCATACAGTTCATCCAAATCCCTCAAACCAAGGCTCTGATACCAATTTGTAACGCCCCAATTTCAAAATTCTAAACTTTATTTATTATTAAGGTTCCAATAAAATATTTCTTCCAAAAAGTAAATTTGTTGGACATATTTATTAAATCAACAGCGGAAACATTTAAAAATCAAAACATAATTCTTCAAAGTAAATCTCTTGTATGCGATACGCCGCCGTCACGCCTTGCCCTTCCCTTTGTCAATCGATTTACCTGAAATATTATAAAAACAACGGGTAAGCTTAAAGCTTAGTGAGTCCACAAATTACCATACATGCCCACACATTAAACAACCCGTCCTCGAGAACGACCCGACCCTACCCGCCATACAACAGCTATGGGCGTCCATCATACAACAGCTATGGGCACGTGAAGGTTCTACCCATCATACAACAGCTATGGGTTCCCGGTTATGGCCCAGCCCATCATACAACAGCTATGGGACAAGACAATAGTCCAACTCGCCATACAACAGCTACGAGGGGACACGCAACAGTACTGAGCCCACAACAAATAACCACAGATATAGAGCAAATCATATAACTGTAATTAACACACAAGATGCCTAACATGCAACATCATATAGTAAGGTGAGGATGCTCACCTGATTCGAAACCGTACAGATATTCTCTAATATCCCCACTTAGCTCGTCCACACACCTAGATCCCACACACATACAACATATCAATTACTGACTAGGCTCTTACAGACCTGTCTAAAGGTTAGACTCACTATTTGCCATCAAACCGTGGTCAAAACTAAATTCCTGGACAAACAGTCGCTCGCCGCGGCGTGGCTCCTCGCCCTACGCGCCGCGGCTACCATTGCACAATTACGGGATTTCAGCCGAGTCCGCGCCGCTGACTTAGCCAGTCCGCGTCGCGGCTCGTAACATTCCAAAATGTTTTTCAGTGATTAACAGTACATCAATCGGCTAGGGTTCCTTTCTACTCCCTTCCTGGGATCAGAAACTACCCTAAGGTCACTTCCTTATGGACATGCAAGTCCATGCATGTCCTTGGTTCAAACCCTAAGGGCTACAAATCGTCTAAAGCTACAAACCAACTGGTAACACCATATGACGAGATAAAAAGGAGAGTCAGAAGAGTAAATCTTCTTACCTTACTTCAGAAGGACGGAGTGATGCCCACGATCCGTTCTAAACCTTCTCCCGCGTGGATCTCCTTCTTCTAATCTCCCAAAACCTTCAACACCTCGAGACCAAAGAGTATCTGCCGAAACCAGACACCTCTACTCTAGAAACTCTCCAAAAACACGAACCCTAGGGTTGGGGTCTTTTTTATAGGCGTTTCAATCCGAATTAGGGTTTTTCATGACTGCGGCGCACCGCGCCGCGGATTCTTTATAACCGCGCCGCGCGTACAAATCCTACGCGATTCTAGATTCTTCCAAAAGCCGCGCCGCGGATTCCTCCGGGCCGTGACTCGGCGGACCGGGTCTTACACGAAAACTTATCACTATTGTAGATCTTGTCTTCAATCGATTTAGCAAAATTGTTTCATACTACATCAAACTTATGGGTTTGCTAAACTGATTGAAGACAAGTTCTATAATAGTCAACCTAGACAATCGTCCCTACATACACATCTCCTTACAACAACCAGCTCTCACCCCACATGTCGTCACCACCTCCACCATGCTCCTATCGACTTCTCTTAAATCATCTAACCCTTTACCCTGCTCAAGAATTTCCACATAAGTATTACAAAAATAAAATGTCGATGGATTATGTTTTAGATGCCCCAACAAATAGATCCCCAACCACAAATGTAACTCGCCCCAATTCCTCCTCATTGTTGATATCGAGGACTTCTCTCTACCCGAAAACGGATCCTCACTAGCCACACCACTTCCGGCCACCCATTTTAACTGGCTAATAGTTCCACCTTTCCAGGAAATGATCAACCATAACTTTTAGCCCTTTATACCACTGTACTATTCGATATCGACTCCCTACAAGCACTTTGTATCACTGGTTTCATCCACCGCTACCTTGTCAACATTCTCATAGATTCTAAAAGTACATACAATATTGTTTACTCTTGTATTGTTGCACACCTCTAAATTTCCACTATAAAAATTACCTACTTCCTAGTTATGGTTGTTAATGGCACCAACCTAAGTTGTATTATGAGTTTTGTCCCGATAAAAAATAAAACTTGACTACACTTCCTTTTTAGGATCCCTATTCATCTTACCAATCAAAGGCTCTGACCTTGTATTAGCCATGGCGTGACTCAACACCTTGGCATCCGTTATCACTGACTTTTCTATTGCTCATATGGTTTTCTCCAAAGGCAATAAAACGAGCATCCCTTAAGGCAAACCTCGCTCCAAACCAGCTACCCCGCTCACATTTTAATCATTGTTACAAAATGGCATAGTCACCTCTAAGGGTGGGAATCAGTTATATTTATGGGTTCGTCGCTTTCCTCGATTTGAAATTTTTTTGGTCCCAACTGAAAACTAAATTCAAATGACTCTAGACCATATCAAAAATCGAATTCGAATTGGGTTTGGTTCGGTTTGAAACCGAGGAAAGAAAATATTTTCTTAAAAATAATTGTTGTACTTTTCTAAACATAAATTACAAAGTTTTAAACATAAAAAGTTAAAGTTTCAAATACACATATCTAAAGTTCTATACATAAAATGATACAATGGTACTAGTACTAACTAGAGAAATAAATTTTAATGTCCAAGTTCCAAACAAAAGTATAACACATTATGTTGAAAATTTGTTCCTAGTGACTTGTCAAACTCTGATCACATTTATACATCAAGAACAGTTGATTCCGTCATTGATTAACATAATTCTAAAATAGTTCGAATAAAAGTCAATAGAGTGATAATTTGGACGACGGTGGTCAACAACGATGACGAGTTGACGACTTGGCATACAACGGTTGTTAACAACGTATGAGACTTGACGGTGTTGGTCTGTTGTTGTATATGTGAATGTAAAACAGTGCAAGTTGAAATGAAATTTGAAAATGTAAAAGTGTCAACCCTAATTCCTAAAGGCCTAAAATCTAATTTAGTAAATTCTTTTATATTTATTATTTAACATTAATATATAAATATAAAATATAAAATATATTTTTATTTATTTATTTAATAATATTCAGTAATTCGGTTCGGTTTGCTCTGAACTCCACGAGACCAAAAGTCAAACCAAATTCAAAATTCAGTTTGGTCTCAGACCAAACCAAAAACCAATTTTGAATATGGTTTGGTTCGAAATCAGTTTCAGATATGTTTGGTTTATGGGTTTTTTGGTTCCAACTGAAATAATTCTCACCCTTTGATTTAATGTTTCCATCCTCACGCCTTTGTCTACATCCTGGCCACCTGACTCTATAACAATCGACCCCATGATTGCCTACACGTTAACTAATTTTTCTGCCATATTCGAACCCCACACACCCTGCTTCCCATATGAAAATTTGATCACCAAATTCCTACCTTCCTTGCCGCATACCAAATAAAAGTTAAATCTTACCGGTACCCTTGAAAACATGAAAATCTTATTTTCGAGATGGTCCGAGACAGTATCATTAAGCCAAGTCAAAGCCTTACTTGTCTCTCGTGCTACTGGTTCACAAAAAAGAGCGCACATAGTGTTTTTATGTGGACTCCCAAGCCTTGTATACCTTCATCATTTGCGACAGATTTCCCATCCCCACAGTCGGTAAATTGCTCGACAACTATTTGGTGCAACGATTTTTCAAATATTGACCTCCACTCGGGCTACCACCAACTTTGCGTTAATGTTGAGTGTGAAGGCTAATGTCAAAGTCCACTATAATGGCTATTCTTCCTTTGAATAATGAATGGACGGTGGTGGTTGGTCAGAAAAATTGTTGGTGGAGCTTATTGTCAATAATTAATTGGTGGATATTGAATTCGTGCACCAATATCCAACTATAAATAGGTCATTTGGCAATTCAGAAGGATCATCCCCACAAGCTCAAAACAAAGAGCAGATAACAAGCCTTTTGAGCAGATAAATTCCAAAGAAAATATTGTGAGATATTTTGTGCAGAGCCTAAATTTGGCAGCCAAAATTAGAGTGATACAATATTGTGAGTGATCAAATTACAAGTGCAGTTTAGGCCTTGTATGATTGTAATTTCTTTGGTGATAATAAAACTCTCTCTCTCGTTCGCCCGTGGACGTAGGTCGTGATCCCGTGACCGAACCACGTTAAATATCTTGTTCCGATTTTACATTTTCGTTTACCGTTTTTTCGGTAATTTTATTCCGCTCGTGTCACCGAAATCAAATATCGATTTGTTTGAAGTGCTTAACTCGTTTTGTTATATCCCAACAAACTGGTATCAGAGCTCTGGGTTTAAAGGAAACTCGTATCTCGCGTATGCTCTGTGGTTGCAGCTTAGTCTGATCTTCCACATCAGAAACGAGGTTTCGATTGGCCTTATAAAATATTTTTTTTTTGAGCTATGGCTGAAGATGGGAGAGTTAAGATCGACAAATTCGATGGTCACGATTTCGGTTTCTGGAAAATGCAAATCGAAGACTATCTCTACCAAAAAGGGTTACATGAACCTCTGTCTGAAGAGAAGCCTTTTCACATGAGGCCGGAGGATTGGGAATTGTTAGACCGGCAGGCTCTTGGTGTGGTGATGTAACGCCGGTTTTTTTCAAAAAAAAAAAAAAAAAAAAAAAATGTGAATAGTAACTCCGGCGTGAATAGTGCTCCGGCGTGAATAGTACGAGAGATGAAGTAAGCGCTTACCTCGTGATGACATCAACGATGATGTCGTGATGACGTCGTGCTGACGTCGTGAATAGTGTTTTCAAGCCCTATAAATAGGGGCCTAACCCCTTCATTTCAAACCACAACAAACACCAAACAACCTTACGATATCGGGGAGTGTTCTGGTGAGAAAAATAGATCGGGAGAGGTAAGGAACGAGCGATAGCTTGTAGCGAAGTGCTCGAGGGTTGTCGGAAGAGTTGAACGGGGAACGAGCCAGCGACAATACTAAGTGAGTAATCACTACTTTATTTCGTTAATAGTTTATAAAGTGTTAAACTATTATATGTGGAAGTTATATATACTATTCGTAATTCCAATAATAATGCCCAATGATTTACTTACGAGAACGGTGCCTAGGCCGGTTACATGGGATCTGGTTGTTGGATTTTCCGAAAGGCTAAAATGCTGAAAGGATCCTGCCACCCCATCTAATCTTCTACCTGGCCGTTCTTTATTTGATAAATCACGAGGTATCATATTGGAATTATAGAGAATATAAAGCAGCGTGATGGTGTGATCTGTAGTAATGCCGGTTGAAATAGTAGTTCACCTATAAACAAATATATAGGTACAAACCAAGCAGTTATAGTGGGTGTAAGAAGGCAGGAATAACCAGATACCGTATACCAAAAATCAATGTGAGTAATCTATCCCTAAGTGTTACTTTTACTGTGGGGCCACATTATCGGTTATTGTGATTGGGACCATCTTTCCGTGGGGTCACATACTCGGTAATTGTGGTTGAGACCACATATATGCGGTGACGATCGAATTAGCAGTAATTGTGGTGGGACCACATACAAATGTTGTGATGGCCTATTTGGCTGGCAGTTTTATCACACATTCAACAGGTGTACATTGAGTCCTTGAGACTCGGTATCACAGGGGGCTGTGATATGATGTGGAAGCTGAAAATTTAATGTTGTTATAACACTTATCGATTATTCACTGAGCTTGTAAAGCTCATCCTTGTTGAAACTAACTGTGCAGGTGCTGTAGACCCTACTAAAGGGAAGGATCTAATTCGGGGTTAGAACTGATGACCGTAGCAGCCCGGCTTTGGGGAGATACCACTTGTACCTTTTTCTTGTAATATATACCCTGTATAATATCTTGTTGAAAAAAATATGTTTTAAAGTGTGGAAAATAAATGGGTATATTTATATTGAAAGCCGGGTGTTACAAGTTGGTATCAGAGCCGAGGTTTAAGTGAATTAGGTTTCTATAGGGTAGATACCTAGACTTGAACCTTAGGAAATAGTGGAATTCGGGATTGGAAAAGGATAATTTATGTTATCTGATTAGGAGACTAATCTTTTTGTTGAACTTTGAAGATGGCAAACACCAGGAGTGGTCAGAGCCGAGGAGGTGCTAGGCAGGGAGCTTCCAGGGGAGGCAGATCTCGATCACAGGGCTCAGTGCGTCGGGAGGCGGGAGAGGCAGCAAGGAACCAACCAGATTTACGAGCTATCATTACTGATGTAGTACGGGAGCTATTACCTACTATAGTAGAGACACATAGGGAGGATACTGCTAAGCAGGTGCATGATGGAGCCCCCAGAGACGAGGGACACGCCGAAAGTGGAGTACACGTGGCAGATAAGGGTAAAGGCGTGGAGGGAACTTCGGAAGTGAAAAACAAATGTACGTATAAGAATTTCCTTAGTTGCAAGCCTAAGGAATTTGGGTTCAGATTTGCTTGGAATGTTGACCTGGGAACAGTTTAAAGCAAAATTTACTGAAGAATACTGTTCCGAAGTAGCAGTGAAGAAGCTGACAGAAGAGTTCTTACATTTGGAACAAGGGACTCGTTCTGTGCAAGAATATACTATGGATTTCATGGAGAAAGCTAGATTCTGTGAACATGAGGTTGATACTGAGAAAAGAAAGATAGACAAGTACGTATGGGGATTGAAAACCCGGATTCGAGAGGTTGTACAGCCACTCAAGCTGACTACCTTTCGGCAAGTAGTTGATCGGGCGGTAGAACGTGAGGCGGAGCTGCAACGTCAACAAGGTGAAAGGAGGGCCGCAGAAGCAAAAAGAAAGGCTGAGGAACGTCCGTGGATTTCTCAGAAGAAGTCCCAACAATCAGAATCTGGGTCGCGGGGTCAGACTCGGAAGGATGAAGGCAAATGGTGCGACAAATGTCGGAGGAAGCATACGGGAGATTGTCCTACTAGTCCCTCACCATTGTATTGTTTTAAGTGTGGGAAGACAGGACACTATGCTCGAGATTGCAACCAAACAACTCGAGTATGTTTCCAGTGTGGAGCCAAAGATCATATCCGATCAGAATGTCCACAGCTGAAGACAGGAGGATCCCGAGACAGGACACGGGAGGAGCAGGGAAGAGAAAGGAAGGAGGCACGAGGTGGACCAGTAGTCTCCCGAGCATTCCAGATGACCGTTGAGGAGGCCCGGGAAAAGACGGATGTTATCACAGGTATTTTTAAACTAAACTCGATCCCTGCATATGTATTCTTTGATCCTGGAGCAACCGACTCCTTTATATCCACATCATTCATGCCCCAAATTTCGATACCCTTAACCCCGTTGAATGAAGAACTGGAGGTAGAAGTAGCAGGTGGTAGATATGTATATGTCTCTGAACAGATACCAGGGTGTCAGCTTGAGATTAACGGGACCATTTTCCCTATTGATCTGAAGCCGATCACCACCAGAGAATTTGAAGTAATTGTAGGAATGGACTGGTTAGCATCCAATGATGCTCAAGTCGATTGTAAAAGAAAAAGAATTGCAGTTCTGGCACCAGACGGGTCGCAAATAATAATTCAAGGTGAACGGCCACGTACAAGGATGCCTGTCATGTCTTTTGCCAAAGTACGACGTCATAACAATAAAGAAGGAATATTTTACATGGCATGTGTGGACTCGACAGAGCCTACCAAACGATCCGTTGAAGATGTCGCTGTTGTAAAGGAGTTTGCCGATGTTTTTCCCGATGAGCTTCCGGGATTACCTCCGGATCGGCAGCTAGAGTTTACTATCGATTTGATTCCAGGAGCAGCCCCTATTGCTCGTGCTCCTTATCGATTGGCACCATCAGAAATGGCAGAGTTGAGGAAGCAGTTGCAGGAATTACTCGATCGGGGATTCATTCGACCGAGTACTTCACCTTGGGGAGCACCTATCCTGTTTGTGAAGAAGAAAGACGGGTCTATGCGAATGTGCATAGACTATAGAGAACTGAACAAGATCACCATAAAGAACAAATATCCACTGCCCAGGATCGATGATTTATTCGATCAGCTTCAGGAAGCATCCTATTTCTCTAAGATTGATCTAAGATCGGGATATCATCAGCTGAAGATTCGGGAGTCGGATATTCCGAAGACTGCCTTCCGTACCCGTTATGGACATTATGAGTTCCTGGTGATGCCGTTTGGGTTAACCAATGCCCCTGCAGCTTTCATGGACTTGATGAACAGAGTGTGTCGTCCATTTCTTGATACCTCTGTTATCGTGTTCATTGATGATATACTGATCTATTCCCGGAGTCAGGAAGAGCACGAGACGCATCTACGTCAAGTTTTGGAGTTACTCCGTCAAGAGAAGCTGTATGCCAAGTTCTCAAAGTGTGAATTTTGGCTTCGTGAAGTTCAGTTTCTGGGACATGTTATTAGCAGCGAAGGTGTTAAAGTTGATCCTGCAAAGATCGAGGCTGTAATGAAGTGGGAGCCGCCGCGGAATCCATCAGAAATACGTAGTTTTCTTGGGCTAGCTGGATATTACAGGAGATTTGTAGAGAACTTCTCCTCTATTGCAGCTCCTTTGACTAAATTAACTAAGAAGGGCGAGAAGTTTGAATGGACTGAAGAACAGCAAGCTGCATTTCAGAAGCTGAAGCAAGCTTTGTGTGAAGCCCCAGTTCTTGCATTACCACAAGGTGGAGAAGACTTTGTGGTTTACAGTGACGCCTCTAGGGTAGGTCTGGGATGTGTCTTAATGCAGAGGGGCAGGGTGATTGCATACGCATCCAGACAATTGAAGGAAGCTGAGAAAAAATACCCGGTACATGATCTGGAACTAGCTGCTGTAGTATTAGCATTAAAGTTGTGGAGGCACTACCTATATGGGGTAAAGTTTAGGATCTATACGGACCACAAAAGTCTTAAATACTTGTTCAATCAAAAGGATTTGAACATGAGGCAGCAGCGGTGGATGGACTTACTCAAAGACTATGACTGCAAGATTTTGTACCATCCAGGGAAGGCGAATGTAGTTGCAGACGCACTCAGTCGGAAGGAGAGACCCATTAGGGTTGTGTCTGCTTGTATGAGCATAGTTAGTCGGCTACCTGAGCTGATTCGAACAGCCCAAGAGGAAGCAGGGAAGGCAGAGCATGTGAAAAGTGAACGCATGGTTAGCTATATTAACCAACTCGAGGAAAATTCTCAGCGATTGAAGACCTTTAAAGGTCGAGTATGGGTGCCAAAGCAGGGTGAAGCACGGAAGTTACTCCTCGAGGATGCGCATTGTTCTCGTTATGCTATACACCCGGGTAGCACCAAGATGTACCGAACGCTGAAGCCGTTATACTGGTGGCCGGGCATGAAGCGGGATATAGGAAGGTATGTGGAACGGTGCCAAACATGCTTGCAAGTGAAGTCCAATCATCAAAAACCGTATGGAGAAATTCAGCCGTTACCGGTCCCGAAGAAAAAGTGGGACGAAGTTACAATGGATTTCGTGACAAAACTTCCTCGGACGCCACGAGGACACGATGCAATATGGGTGATCGTGGATCGACTGACCAAATCCGCTCAGTTCATACCCATACGTGAAGATTATAAAGTTAGCAAATTAGCCAGAATCTATATTGATGAAGTAGTCTGTAGACACGGAGTACCATCCTCCATTATATCCGACCGAGATAGTCGATTTATGTCTGGGTTTTGGCAGAGCTTCCAAAAGCGGTTTGGATCGAAAGTTTTAATGAGTACTGCTTACCATCCTCAGACTGATGGACAGAGTGAAAGGACTATCCAGACATTGGAGGATATGCTTCGTGCCTGTGTTATAGATTTTGGTGGAAGCTGGGAGGATCACTTGCCTTTGGTGGAATTCGCATATAATAATAGCTATCATTCCAGCATTCAGATGGCGCCATACGAGGCATTGTATGGAGCACCATGTCGTACTCCGACATGTTGGACAGAGTTAGGGGAAAAGCCGTTAGCTGGACCCGAGATTGTCGCTCAAACCGAGGAGAAAATTCGAGAAATTCGAGAACATTTGAAGATTGCTCAAAATCGCCAAAAGCAGTATGCTGATCGTCGATTGAAACCTATAGAGTTTCAGGTTGGTGATATGGTGATGCTTAAGGTCTCTCCGTGGAAGGGTTTGATTCGTTTTGGAAAGAAAGGTAAGCTGAGTCCTCGCTTTATTGGCCCGTTCCGGATATTACAAAGGGTGGGAGCTGTAGCCTACCGGTTAGAGCTACCTGAGGAGCTAAGAGGCATTCACAACGTCTTCCATGTGTCGCATTTGAGAAAGACTCTGTTTGACGAGTCCCAACGAGTGCCTTTACCTAAAATTGAAATAGATGAAAAGCTGAGGTATCCGGAACAGCCAGAAAAGATTTTAGACCGCAAGGTGAGACAGCTACGGAACAAGAAGATTAATATGGTAAAAGTACAGTGGCGATATCACAAGGGCTCGGATGTAACTTGGGAAGCCGAAGAGGAAATGAAGGCGAAGTACCCCCAATTGTTTGCTTGATTCCGGGGACGGAATCTTATAAAGGGGGGGAGAACTTGTAACGCCGGTTTTTTTCAAAAAAAAAAAAAAAAAAAAAAAAAAAGTGAATAGTAACTCCGGCGTGAATAGTAACTCCGGCGTGAATAGTGCTCCGGCGTGAATAGTGCTCCGGCGTGAATAGTACGAGAGATGAAGTAAGCGCTTACCTCGTGATGACATCAACGATGATGTCGTGATGACGTCGTGAATAGTGTTTTCAAGCCCTATAAATAGGGGCCTAACCCCTTCATTTCAAACCACAACAAACACCAAACAACCTTACGATATCGGGGAGTGTTCTGGTGAGAAAAATAGATCGGGAGAGGTAAGGAACGAGCGATAGCTTGTAGCGAAGTGCTCGAGGGTTGTCGGAAGAGTTGAACGGGGAACGAGCCAGCGACAATACTAAGTGAGTAATCACTACTTTATTTCGTTAATAGTTTATAAAGTGTTAAACTATTATATGTGGAAGTTATATATACTATTCGTAATTCCAATAATAATGCCCAATGATTTACTTACGAGAACGGTGCCTAGGCCGGTTACATGGGATCTGGTTGTTGGATTTTCCGAAAGGCTAAAATGCTGAAAGGATCCTGCCACCCCATCTAATCTTCTACCTGGCCGTTCTTTATTTGATAAATCACGAGGTATCATATTGGAATTATAGAGAATATAAAGCAGCGTGATGGTGTGATCTGTAGTAATGCCGGTTGAAATAGTAGTTCACCTATAAACAAATATATAGGTACAAACCAAGCAGTTATAGTGGGTGTAAGAAGGCAGGAATAACCAGATACCGTATACCAAAAATCAATGTGAGTAATCTATCCCTAAGTGTTACTTTTACTGTGGGGCCACATTATCGGTTATTGTGATTGGGACCATCTTTCCGTGGGGTCACATACTCGGTAATTGTGGTTGAGACCACATATATGCGGTGACGATCGAATTAGCAGTAATTGTGGTGGGACCACATACAAATGTTGTGATGGCCTATTTGGCTGGCAGTTTTATCACACATTCAACAGGTGTACATTGAGTCCTTGAGACTCGGTATCACAGGGGGCTGTGATATGATGTGGAAGCTGAAAATTTAATGTTGTTATAACACTTATCGATTATTCACTGAGCTTGTAAAGCTCATCCTTGTTGAAACTAACTGTGCAGGTGCTGTAGACCCTACTAAAGGGAAGGATCTAATTCGGGGTTAGAACTGATGACCGTAGCAGCCCGGCTTTGGGGAGATACCACTTGTACCTTTTTCTTGTAATATATACCCTGTATAATATCTTGTTGAAAAAAATATGTTTTAAAGTGTGGAAAATAAATGGGTATATTTATATTGAAAGCCGGGTGTTACAGGTGAGGTTGTCATTGGCAAAGAACGTTGCTTACAACATTGTCAGTGTGAAGACAACTCATGGGTTGATCAAGGCGCTATCTGACATGTACGAGAAACCCTCGGCGTCGAATAAAGTTTTTCTAATCAGACAGTTGGTAAATTTGAAGATGATGGAGGGTAGTTCAGCAACTGATCATATAAATGAATTCAATTCAATATTGTCGAGGTTAATATCGGTTGATATTAAATTTGAAGATGAAGTTCAGGCATTGCTGCTACTATCATCTTTGCCTGAAAGTTGGTCCGGTACGGTCACAGCAGTCAGCAGTTCAGTCGGAGGTACTAAGCTGACGTTCGAAAGCATTCGAAATTTAATCCTTAGTGAGGATGTGCGCAGACGGAGTATCGGGGAATCTTCCAGTAGTCTTCTAAGCGCTGAAGATAGGGGAAGGAAGTCCAACAGAGGAGGCGGTGGTAGAGGAAGATCAAAGTCGAGAAAGAGAGGTCAGTCAAAGAACAGGTCGGATATTACCTGTTGGAACTGCAAGGAGAAAGGTCATTTCAGAAATCAGTGCCCAAAACCTTCGGCAGACAAAGGCAAGAAGGAAGTCAATATGGCAGTAGATTCTGAAGATGATGCGCTCATTTGCTGTGTTGAAAACTCAACAGAATCCTGGATCATGGATTCTGGTGCGTCGTTCCATGCTAGTCATTCCAGAGAAGTAATGCAGAATTTCCGGCAGTACAAAGGAAAGATCAGACTAGCAGACAACAAGAGCCTGGATATTACAGGTGTTGGGGATGTGGTCCTCAAGACAACTTTAGGTACAGATTGGACTTTGAAGAATGTCAAGTTCATTCCTGACTTGAAGAGGATGTTAATATCCGTGGGGCAGCTTGATGATGAAGGTCACCATGTTACATTTGGTGATCATCAGTGGAAGGTGACAAAAGGGAATTTAGTTGTTGCTAGAGGACAAAAGCGGGGTACACTTTATATGGTGGAAGTTTCTGATGCCGAAGCACACGCTGTTGAAGAAGTTGGGGCATCCACTCTATGGCACCAAAGACTTGGGCATATGAGTGAGAAGGGAATGAAGATGCTAGCCTCCAAAGGAAGAATACCAGAGCTAAAGACTGTGAAAGTCGATTTCTGTGAGCCATGTGTTCTTGGCAAACAGAAGAAAGTCACTTTCAAGAAGGTGGGTCATCAGCCCAAGTCTGTGAAGCTGGAGCTAGTTCATTCAGATGTCTATGGTCCCACTTCAGTTTCTTCAGTGGGAGGATCCCGATACTATGTCACGTTTATAGACGATTGCACAAGGAAGGTTTGGGTTTATTTCTTGAAGCATAAGTCTGAAGTTTTCAGCACTTTCAAGAAATGGAAAGCTACTGTGGAAAATGAAACAGACTTGAAGATCAAGTGTTTCAGATCAGATAATGGGGGCGAATACAGTAGCAAAGAATTTGTTGATTACTGTGCTGACCAGGGAATCAGAATGCAGAAGACGGTTCCAGAGACACCTCAGCAGAATGGAGTAGCTGAGAGGATGAACCGTACATTGAACGAAAGGGCTAAAAGCATGAGACTGCATGCAGGTTTACCCAAGATGTTCTGGGCAGATTCCGTCAACACAGCAGCGTATTTAATCAACAGAGGACCCTCAGTCCCCATAGGGTTCAAGATTCCAGAAGAGGAATGGCAAGGTCGTGATATTTCTCTCAAACACTTGAAGGTTTTCGGTTGTGTCTCTTATGTCAAAGTTAAAGACTCGGAGAAAGACAAGCTAGAGGCAAAAGCAAGGAAATGCACTTTTATAGGCTATGGGTTGGATGACATGGGGTACCGCTTCTGGGATAACCAAAATAAAAAGGTTATCAGAAGCCGGGATGTGGTGTTCAACGAGAACGTCCTATATAAAGATGAACTTGCAGAGAGCTTAGGCAGAAACAAGCAACCAGAGAAAACAGAAAGTCAAGTCGAGTTTGAAGAAATCTCTGAAGCTGACGTTGTGAAACCTATCAGTACTCCAGAGATAGGTGAAAGTTCAGGAAGCAGTGGGAGCTCTGATGTATATGGAGATAGTGGGAGCACAGATGACAGTAGTTCTGAAGACGGGGTTACAGATGATGCAGAGACCTCAACTCCTACTATTCGTAGATCCACTAGAGTACGAAGACCTCCAGTCAGGTATTCTCCTTCAGCAAATTACTTGTTGTTGACTGAGAATGGTGAACCTGAGTCCTATCCAGAGGCCTTAAGGATGAAAGATTCCATACAGTGGAAGAAGGCTATGGAAGACGAATTGAGCTCACTTGTCAAGAACCAGACCTGGTCCTTGGTCAAGCTCCCAGCAGGGAAGAAAGCACTGCAGAACAAATGGGTGTTCCGGGTAAAGGATGAGATCGATGACAGTAAAAGATACAAGGCACGATTGGTGGTCAAAGGGTTCCAACAGAAACGAGGGGTCGATTATAATGAGATCTTTTCCCCAGTTGTGAAGATGACTACAATCAGGATGGTCTTGGGAATTGTAGCCTCTGAAGATCTCCATCTAGAGCAGCTAGATGTGAAAACAGCTTTTCTTCATGGTGACCTGGAAGAAGACATCTATATGGCACAGCCAGAAGGTTTTCCCACAGTTGGTAAGGAAAATCTGGTGTGTAAGTTAAAGAAAAGTCTGTATGGTTTGAAGCAAGCTCCAAGACAATGGTACTTGAAGTTTGATAGCTTCATGCAGAGGAGTGGATATCACAGATGTGAGATGGATCACTGTTGCTACTTGAAGAAATTCAACTCCTCTTACATCATCCTGTTATTATATGTTGATGACATGTTGATAGCTGGATCCGACATGCAGGAGATCAACAAGCTTAAGAAGCAGTTGTCCAGAGAGTTCGAGATGAAGGACCTAGGGGCTGCTAAGCAGATATTGGGCATGAGCATAGCCAGGAACAGAGTTACCGGTACATTAAAACTTTCGCAAACAAAGTACATCAAGAAAGTTTTAGAAAAGTTCAGCATGGCAGATGCCAAGGCCAGAAGTACACTTTTGGGAAGTCAGTTAAAACTCTCAAAGAAGCAATCCCCAAAGACGGAAGAAGACAGAGAACAGATGGCTAAAGTTCCTTATGCATCTGCAGTTGGTAGTTTGATGTATGCAATGGTATGCACAAGACCAGATATTGCTCATGCAGTGGGAGTTGTTAGCAGGTTCATGTCAAATCCAGGAAAAGAGCATTGTGAAGGAGTAAAGTGGCTGTTACGTTACTTGAAAGGAACAGCTGAGATTGCCCTATGTTTTAGGAGAAAGGGGGTAGTCTTAGAAGGGTTTGCTGATGCAGATTTAGGTGGATGTGTGGATTCGGGTAAAAGCACAACGGGGTACGTTTTCACAATCAGAGGTACCGCAATCAGTTGGATGTCTAGGTTACAGAAGAGTGTTGCTCTTTCAACCACAGAAGCAGAGTATATGGCTATTGCAGAAGCAGCCAAGGAGCTTATATGGTTGAAGAACTTCCTATCAGAACTTGGAATGCAACAGGAGGATTGTGTACTGCATTGTGACAACCAGAGTGCAGTTCACCTGGCAAAGAATCCGGTGTTTCACAGTAGAACGAAACACATTCAGATGAGGTACCATTTTATTCGAGAGTTAATCAATGATGGAACTCTGAATCTGAAGAAAATCCTTGGAACGAAGAATCCAGCAGATATGTTCACCAAGGTGGTTACCACAGACAAGTTGAAGTTTTGTATGACTTCAACTGGCCTTTCAGAAGTTTGAGAAAAGGCATGGCAGAGACCGAGAGAGAGTGAGATTAAGGAATGTTGCAAGAATTGGCAGAGAAATACTTAGTTAGTCAAGCCTTCAAGTGGGAGATTGTTGAGTGTGAAGGCTAATGTCAAAGTCCACTATAATGGCTATTCTTCCTTTGAATAATGAATGGACGATGGTGGTTGGTCAGAAAAATTGTTGGTGGAGCTTATTGTCAATAATTAATTGGTGGATATTGAATTCGTGCACCAATATCCAACTATAAATAGGTCATTTGGCAATTCAGAAGGATCATCCCCACAAGCTCAAAACAAAGAGCAGATAACAAGCCTTTTGAGCAGATAAATTCCAAAGAAAATATTGTGAGATATTTTGTGCAGAGCCTAAATTTGGCAGCCAAAATTAGAGTGATACAATATTGTGAGTGATCAAATTACAAGTGCAGTTTAGGCCTTGTATGATTGTAATTTCTTTGGTGATAATAAAACTCTCTCTCTCGTTCGCCCGTGGACGTAGGTCGTGATCCCGTGACCGAACCACGTTAAATATCTTGTTCCGATTTTACATTTTCGTTTACCGTTTTTTCGGTAATTTTATTCCGCTCGTGTCACCGAAATCAAATATCGATTTGTTTGAAGTGCTTAACTCGTTTTGTTATATCCCAACAGTTAAACCTACCGATATCCACAAAATAGCCTTTAAAACTATCAATGATCACTAGAAGTTACTTGTAATGCCATTTGGCTGAACGTACCCTCGACCTTCTAATCAACAATGAACGATATCATTCAAAATGTCATCCGACAGTTTGTTTACATGATTTTTGACAATATACTCATATATAGCACCTTGAAAGAGCTCCACCAAAAACATCTCCATCATGTCTTCACAACCCTAGCCAAAATCTATTATCACACAAAACTTTCCAAATACACATTCGACGTTAACGAAGTCTGTAACTAGACCATATGGTCCATATTATCTCATCATCTGGTATGACCGCAAACCCGGAGAAAATCAGCGTCATCCAATCCTGGTTGCAACCTCACTCACTAACCATATTACATTGCTTTTTCTAAAATTATGCCAAGATCGTCGCCTCGCTTAAGGACCTCCTTAAGGGCACATCCTTTGACTGTAATGAGCATGCTAACGAGACTTTCCTTGCATTACAATCAGACATGCTCTCTGATCCAAATTGCCTTACCAAATTTTCCCAAGGAGTTCGACATAACCACCGATGCCTCAAGAATAACTATCGGTGACATTCTCTCACAAAATGATAAACCCATATCTTTTGTTTCAGCAAAAAGTTAAGTCCATGCATGTAAAGCTCTTATATTTATGTCTAAGAACCATTCACCATCATCAATGTTGTTAAAAAATGGCGACATTACCTCTCACGCTAGAAATTTCATATCTTTACGGATCAATGCAGCCTCATACATCTCTTCACCCAAATCATGCAAGCACCGTAACAAAAAATAGGCCACCAAACTTTTGGGTTTTTACTTAGAGAGTTATTATAAACCATGCAAGGACAACTGTGTGGTCAAAGCTCTTTGCAGGGTTGACCACCCGACCCTATTGACACGTTTAGTAACCGAAGCCACTTGCCTCCACGAACTTTGTTCGTACTTCACATCGACAGCAATTAGAATTGCGTTGATCCTATCAATTTGTGCCTCACCATCTAAATATATTTATCATATTTTCTGCAACAGCCTCATCTTCGTTAAAGGGGATCTTCTTATTCCAAGCATACCAAACCTACAAGATACATTATTATGGGAAATTCACACATCTACTTTAGGTAGTCATTGATGGAGTCACTTTCACCACCAAAACGATATTTTGTCTCCTTTGCTGGGATCAAATTATAAATAGCACACATGAGTTCATTAAAAACCGCATCATATGTCAAGAAATTATTAAGTATCCCATTGACAACTCACATACATTACCGATTCCATCTGAAGTATAAAATGATATTTCAATGGACTTCATTATGTACCTTCATTTGTCTCATGGCAAAACAACCATTTAAGTGATTGTTGACAGGTGCTCAAAATTTACCCAATTTATCTATTTACCTTCTAATTTCAATGCAGCTTTTCTAGCCATTATCTTCCTCCACGAGATTTGTCGGCTACACAGGATCCCTTAGAGAGATTATTATATATGACCGAGACCCCCTCTTTTTGAATGAATTTTATAAAAATTAATTGTTCAAATAACTTTGTACAAAGCTTTTGCATTCCACAACCTATCACCCACAAACTGATGGTCAAACCGAGGTCGTAAATCGTAGGGTTACCTATGTTCTTTTGCTAGCAATGAACCACAAATTTGGCACGATCGCACAAGTTTCTTTAGTTAGCATAATTTTGGTACACTACATCATACCATTCCACTATTAAAATGACCCCCTTACAGACCTTATAAGGTAGACCGGTCCCCAACATACACCAATATATATCTACAATGATTAATCTAATGCTTCGATTGATATCATGCTTGTCGAACACAACCGTCTTAGCCACATTTTGAAGCATACCTTGAGATGTACCCAACAACGTATAACAAGCATGACTAATTGTAACCGTCTGGGTAAAACTTTTGACATTGGTGACATGAAAATCATCAAGTTGCAACATTACTGACAATACTCAATCATCCTCCGTCCCAATCATAAATTGGCTAAATGTTTCTTCAGGCCTCTCAAAATAACCGAAAAGATTGGAGTATTCATGTATTGTCTAGACTTACCTCCGGGGCCTATAATCCTCCCGACGTTCCATGTTCCATTACTCTGACCTACTTTTGGTGATCACCCACCTACAACAACTCCCTTAAGCGCCTTTAATAATACCCAAATGCCATCAGCAATTCATAAGAATTTTTGTGCCAACGCCAAAACAACTCTACTCAGCACGAAGTACTCGTAAAATGGAAGCATTGTGACTTGGCATGCAAAAGCTACTTGGGAACACCTTGATGCAATGCAACCTCCGATTCTTCTTTACCTGAGCTCTATGACCGTGTCATTGTGAATCAGGGGGTTGATACAGACATCCCTACTACTAGCCCATCCACTCCATCCCATTCAACAAGCTAGAGACCATTAGTGGCTCCATTGTCAAACGCAAGTGGGTATATAGGCTTCCTGCCCGTTACGCGACTTGTCAGCAACATAAAAACTGGTGGCTGCTGACCTTTTCCAATTGCACATTGTTAGTTGCTTTATTTCTCAAAATGTTTCCAGTTCCACACTCTCTAAGCATTGTAACGTTCTTAATAAATATTTAGAAAAGTGCTTTAAACAATTTTTTATTCATTATTCAATGGGAGATTAGCCATCTCAAATTAGTCTCTATCATTTTGCTTAAACAATATAATACAATTTTTTAATTAAAGAAACAAATCCATAGCAACGAGAATTTCCATCACCCCTACTACAACGTCATGTTGCGGTAGATGACCAAATTCCAGAATGAGCGACAAAAGGTCGTCGTAAAAACTCTTTGATAACTACAAGCAATTTGCCTTTGTTATACTTTTTGTCCCCATATGCGTGAATTCTTGTCGTGCAATACAACTTCCATCTTTTTTCGTTTTCTCTCTAAAACAATCACTTAGTGAGAAAATTTTGATAAACTTACGATTCATGGTCATCAAGGATAGGTCGAATTTTTACCATTAGTTAATTAACTTAATATACAAGTATAAATTCAAAGTGTTACCAATAAGTTTATTTTCAGACACACAATGTTAAATATTATAGATGTTCGTTGACTAATAAAAGACTAATAGATGAACGCATGATAAATAATAATGCAATTAGATACTAATATAACATAAGAATTAGAAATCATTAATCATTAGTGTTTAGCTCTACCTAATACATAAACTAGTTTTTAAACAACCCAAATAATTTTGAACCAACTTGAGAATACATGTACATCCTCCCTAAATAGATATTCCATTGACTTATAAATACACATATTTAAGTTGTAGATAATATAGATATAAATATAAAAATGTTCATAATTCACCAATGGGCTTGTAATATAAAAGCAGAACCTCTCAAAAATACTAAAAGTGGATCAGATCCTCATATTTCTCTGAAAGTCCAGATTTTTCTATTTAACTACATCCATCATTTGCATATATAACATATGCCTTTTCTAATTAAATATAATAATACAAAAGTGGGTGTCCAAATATATACCTGTGGTAAAAACTAAATACACAACTGTTCATATTTTTTAGATAAACATCCATAAATAATTAAATACCATTGATTTTTATGAGGCCTATGTGTCATCTAATAAATTTATATGGACTTCAATTCAATTATATTGTTATTAAGATATGAATATATCCAGATAGTTATCAACCGTTAGATCAAGTATTTTGAATTATCAACGGCAAGGATCTTCCGGACACAAACCAGAAAAAACCAAACCCTAGTTTCAAATAATGTGTAGCCGCACACACATAATTCCAACTTCAAATTTTAAAAAATTCCCCCAAATTCCAAATATAATTAATTCACTGGCGCTCTTTTTCATTTTTGGCGGGGTAAGCTGTAACGTCCAAAAACATTCAGAACAAAAGGGCAATTTCGTCATTTCAACATTACCGCGCCCTAGGGTTTTCTCCGACCTTAAAAATCTTTTCGTTTTATTTTGCCGCTACTACTTCTTCGGCTCCTTACTCTTTCTCTCATTTCAGCTCTCTCTCAAAAGCTCAGAAGTCTGAAATTTTTCCGAGTGATTGTTTAGAGTAGTCATCTATTCTGCTTTGATCAGCTACTTGATCATCTCGGTTTTTAATTTCTTTGAAGAAATCCACTTCGATCCCAATTTCTCTCGACATTTCTCTTGTTCTAGCTTGTGTTCTAAGTGGATAACTTGTTTAGCTTCAATCATTGTTTGATCAAGCTTTTTAGCATCTGGATGTGGTTAATCTGACTTCGATCTCCATTTTCCGGTGTGATCACTCGATTGGGAGGTGATCGTGATAAGAATCAGTGGTTGGATTGACTGATTAGCTTGGATTTTAGCTGAAGTGATACAGAAATGGAGGATCTAAGTGATAAGGTGAGTGATCATTGATCATTGATCAGAATCATTTTCGATTAAGTTGAATGATTTAGGATTCGATTCTAATGGGTGTTTTTTGTTTGTTTTAGGGTTCGGAGTGTGATGATATGATGAACTGCAAAAGCAGCCCTGAAAGAGGCGGATCATCTTCATCGGACGGTGGTAGTCACTTGATCAAAACCTGTGCCGATTGTGGGACCACCAAAACTCCTCTCTGGCGAGGTGGCCCAGCTGGTCCTAAGGTATATATTTCTTTTATTTTCTCTAAATCGTTCCCAAAATCAATAAATTCAAAAGAATCTTGTTTTAATTTGATTCTTTGATCGAAAATACACAGTCTTTGTGCAATGCTTGCGGGATCAGAAGCAGAAAGAAGAGAAGAGCGCTTTTGGGTATGCCAAAAGAAGAGAAAAAACCAAAGAAATCAATCATGGCCGCCACGTCAGCAAGTGGGGATAGTCAAACTAGCGGTTTGACCAGCAGTAAAAGCAGTAACATGGGTGGCGATTTTTGTTTGAAGAAACGATTAATGGCGCTTGGTTCAGAATTCGTGTTGCAGAGGCCAAGATCGAGGGTGACGAAGCAAAGAAGAAGGAAGCTCGGTGAAGAAGAACAGGCGGCGATTTTGTTGATGGCTTTATCGTGTGGTTCTGTTTTTGCTTGATTGATTAATTTTAATAAATTGAAAACAAAAACGAGTTGGTTTTTGTAGATTTAGGGTTTTTAATTATTTAGTAATCAAGAATCGAATGATGGAAGAGATCAAGAAGAAGAGGGAGATGTGTAACTTGTTAGATTTTTATTTGATTGAAACCTGTGATTTTGTTTCTTCAATTTTGATGATTGTGTTTTCGAAGGTTGTGATTATTTTAATATCATCGGGAATATTTGATGTCTATGTCTATTTGAATTCTTGTCTTGATTTCAAATGTATGTTATTTGTTTATTTAATTATTGTTTAGTGTGTTTCATGTGCAAATGTTCCTTAAACATTTATGTGATTTTGTTTAGATTGCCCTTGTTTTGCGAGTTTACTGATTTTTGTCGAGTGTTTAATCAAAGGGTTACACGGTATTAATATGTTAGCTACTTCGTTAGCTGTTATTTAATCGTTTGGATTTTGGTTTTTTGTTAAAACTTGAAATAAAATATCTCGTATTCTTGTGTGAACATACACTATCACATTGATAGTGGGACCATGTTAAAATTCTTTGTTTTTTGTATGGTTAGTTAATTTATTCCCGTTGATTGTTTAAATTGGTTGGAATATAGTTTGTTGGTATTCTTCTGATTGTTATTTCAGTCAGATTTATTTTTTCCGTTTATTTGTTGGTGTGTTAATCTCGATATTATGAACGTTTTGGTATAAAAAATCTCTCGATACTGTGAACGTTTTGGTATAAAAACCCCAACAAATGGTATTTGAACTTTAGTTATAGATCTCATATGAACAAGTGACATCAAAGCTATGGTTTAAAATGATAGTGACAAGTAGTATTAGAGCTTTAGTTTGGATTAGAAACTTCTTTGGATTTTTGTTATTAAACAAGATGCCGGTTCTAGAAATCGATCAAAGCATATAACACAATTTTTTTTTTTTTTTTTTTTTTTTTTGTTTTTTGTTTTTTGAGAATCAAACATGCTACAAGGATTTTTGTTACGATCACAAATGTTATTTTATGGAATTCATTAAATTTGCATAATCTGGGATGTGCGACAACATCCACAATTCATGAGTCTTCGTTGTGGATTGAGCTTATTGGAGTTTCTGGCCATTGCGGTTTATGTTGATGCATTTATTGTGGATCTTGTTCGTGTCCGACCACCATCAGATGATCCATAATGTAAGGTAGGTATTATGTACTTTTGGAGATTGTTCGGTTTTGGAGTATTAGGATCCTGAGATACTATCACTCGTTCGTTGAAGGAAGCCTTCTAAAGTTTGGAAGCATTGTCTCGATTCTCGTCTTTCAAAATTTTATACATATATTGTTTATACACCTATATTATAAATCTAGACTCATTTGAAGTCAGTAAGAGAGGGTCTAAGTTAATGTGGATTCAACTTGAAGACCGTTCAACTTGTAAATCATTTAATATCGTAAGGTAGTTTGACCCATTTGATACGATATCCTATTTGGGATGCTAGGCAATTGTTGGTCGGAAGACGTTTTGGCCACACAAAATTTAGTTTGAAGTTTTTACTTCTTTAATGTCTCAACTATAGTTATTTTACGGGCGAAGTGTGTGTTTTGTTTATGAGTACATTCAAGAACATGCTATATGCTATGTTATAAAGACCATTTTTGTATTAGTTTGACATTGTTAGATATATTTTTAGATGCATTTGTATCACTTTAAAAGTTGTTTTTGAGGTACTTGCATGGAACTTGAGTTTGAAACATCGTATCTGATGACATTTGGGTAATTTGATTGATCATAATGTTTTTTTTTTTTTTTTTTTTTCTGCCTATTCGTCCAAGAGAGATTTGCTAGTGAATCTTTAGTTGTATTTAAATTTTTGTCTAGACAACATTATGTGACGTAGTCTTACTTTTGGTTGCATAATAGAAGCGTTAAGGTTGGTTATAAAATTGAACAATAATTTTAGCTTCCTTGTGACGTGGTTTAGATTCCAACATCTATCTAGTTTTGTAATATTAAATTAGACTTCAAAAAAGGTGAATGATGGTTTTTATGATTATTGTTATTTGAAAATCGACTCCAACATGAAAGCCTCCTACTTTTGATATTATTAGTTACAAGTAAACTAATTTTACATGAAATTAACCTTAACTAAGGAAAACCAATTGCATTTAATTTTATTTAAGATTGTTCTTATTTTGCCTATACATATAGGTGTTTTTTTAATGAGAGCTGATCCGTATACAACTTTTTTTTATATAACATGTTTTTTTAAACATATTGTACAACCCATCTAAAATATAAATTTTTGTGTATGACAAAAAAAACTGTTGTGTACGAATCAACTCCATTTCTTAATGTAATTCAAAAGAATAAAAACACGGAGAGCAATTCGAGATATCAAAATCTGAGAGTTCCAATATTTGTGGGCTTACTTGATTTTTGACGAGTGTTTCTATCGAAGCAACTTATTTAGGGTTTTAGGATACATGGTGGTTAGAGGGCTATTTATTTTCCTATGGTATATGTTGTTTCTTGCCAGTATCATGTTGATATTCTTAATAAAATTTTGCTATTAAAAAAACTTAATATTAGTGAAAGCCATGCTTGACTTTTATTTATTTGTGATTTTTAATATTTGTTATATACATTGGAAGATATAACTAATTTTTTTTTGTTAATCGTTTAAGATTTGAAATTAAAGCAAACTGAAGTTGAGGTGGCATGGGCCGTGTTTTCCAAAACTCGAGGGTTAACAAAGCAAAACTAAAGTTGAGGGAGCATGTGTCATAATGATGTTTTTTTTAACAGACTTAACAAGTTAAATAGTCAAATGTGAACGAAAAAAACATAGTTGTCTAAATGTAAACACGAGAAAAAGTATGTCATCCTATCAAGTCATTAACCCGACCACGTATGCTGTCACGTCAGCAGCAACCTATTACAGCCGCTCATAATGATGTTTTTTTGAACATACTTAACAATTGAAATGATCAAATGTAAACGAAAAAACATAGTTGTCTAAATGTAAACACGGGAAAAAGTACATTACTCTTTCAAGTCATTACCCTTCATATAAATATCCTATTATGTCATATAATAGGTGATGTGCCTATTATCACATATTTACCTCATAATATATAATTACATGCAAATCTCAATTTTGTAGGAAAATCACATCGATGTTGATTCATGTGTGCTCCTAAAAATAAACTTACTTAAGTCTCTATGGATATAATAACTTTAATGTGCACATAAGCAAAAACTTGTAATATTAATATATATATTGTAAGGTTCTTTTGATTTACACGCAAGAGACGATTTAGCCAAAAGAGATCGAAAGAAAACATGAGGGGCTGAGTTTATTAATATATCAAAGTAATATACATTAATTCAGATAGACCTTATCCACTAGGGGATAAGATAGGAATGATGAGTAGTATAAATACCCATCATATTTTCAACATCATAGTTATTGAAAATAAGGGTAAGAAAACCCTAAAATTCGTCACCTTCCTTCTCCCCACCCTTGTATGTCGATTTTCTTCATATACCCCAAAGAAACGTTGCTTATTCTTCAAGCAAAGTGTTATACTACTCCAACGGGTACTAGATCATTGACTTGGGTGCGATTTCATAAGGGGAGTTATGGTTTGGGCTCTAATCATCCTAGAAACTTCAGATTTGTATTGAGGTATTATCTTGATCCTTCTTTTTAGTTTACAGTTACAAAAGGCACATGTTTTTGTGATCCGTAAAATGCGGTCATTTAATTTTGCTTCCGATGTTTATGTTTGTATTGTTATCGTATTCCAATAGTGGTATCAGAGCCACTTAATCATTGTATTGTACTGTTTAGAGTTGTCTTGATCCATTGCTACCAACGGCTTCGAGCGCCGCTAAAGTCGAAACAATTCTTTCTAAAAGTCGCGTGATATCGATCTGTAGCGCCGCGACGGGTCATCGATCGCATCCAAAATACTAATAGAGAGGTTTTAAAATGAATTTTAAAGAATGGCTTTAATGGGTATAAAACATTAACAAAATCAAGAATGGATCAAAATAATTCAGTTGAATTAAATAGTTTAATTTGTATTGGTTAATACGATACTTTGATTCATTGTACATTAAATACTTTGATGATTCAAACATGAAAGTTATACAAACATTTTGTGTACAATGTGGTTGAACACCAAGATCTTTTATATGTTTGTTTCTGGATCTCAATCAAAAAAATTCAGTTGAATTAAATAGTTAGGCAGCCAACCTAATCAATGATATACCCATCACTCCATATCATCTTTTTTAACTAAAAAAAATTAAAAATTTAAATAAAAACCTAAGTTTCCTATTGGCTAAGGTTTAAGAAAAAAAATTATGACTTTTTGCTATTAGGTGTGGTTCACCGTGACCAGCATCACATCTCATCGCATTTAACCTCATCACACCCCATCACAGCACACCCGGGATGGTGTTCACGGTAGTGATGGGGAGCAATGTCATCATCACGGTACCACCGTGACGAGTACTCCCAATATCCTAAATGACCATCATACATGTTTTGTTTTTCATTAAAATAAACACGTACAGGCTTTAATGTGTTACCCAACATAATAAAGAATTTATAATCTTCTAAATCAACTTGAGAATTAGAAAAGAATATTAATAACTCCCAATATCGAAGGGTGCAGAAACATTGTCTTGGGTGCGATTTCATTAGGGGAGTTATGGTTTGGGCTCTAATCATCCTAGAAACTTCATATTTGTATGGAGGTATTATCTTGATCCTTCTTTTTAGTTTATAGTTACAAAAGTCGCATGTTTTTGTGATCCGTGGTGGAATGAGGTCATTTAATTTTGCTTTCGATGTTTATGTTTGTATTGTTGTCGTATTCCAATAATGGTATCAGAGCCACTTAATCATTGTATTGTACTGCTTAGAGTTGTCTTGATCCATTGCTACCAACGGCTTCGAGCACCGCTAAAGTCGTAACAGTTCTTTCTAAAAGTCGCGTGATATCGATTTGTAGCGCCGCGACGGGTCATCGATCGCATCCGAAATACTAATAGAGAGGTTTTAAAATGAATTTTAAAGGATGGTTTTAATGGGTATAAAACATTAACAGAAGCAGGAACGGATCAAAATAATTCAGTTGAAATTTGTATTGGTTAACACGATACATTGATTCATTGTACATTAAATGCTTTGATGATTCAAGCATGAAAGTTATACAAACATTTTGTGTACAATGTGGTTGAACACCAAGATCTTTTATATGTTTGTTTCTGGATCTCAATCAAAAAAATTCAATTGAATTAAATAGTTAGGCAGCCAACCTAATCAATGATATACCCATCACTCCATATCATCTTTTTTAATTAAAAAAAATTAAAAATTTAAATAAAAACCTAATTTTCCTATTGGCTAAGGTTTAAGAAAAAAATTATGACTTTTTGCTATTAGGTGTGGTTCACCGTGACCAGCATCACATCTCATCGCATTTAACCTCATCACACCCCATCACAGCACACCCGGGATGGTGTTCACGGTAGTGATGGGGAGCCATGTCATCATCACGGTACCACCGTGACGAGTACTCCCAATAGCCTAAGTGACCATCATAAATATTTTGTTTTTCATTAAAATAAACATGTACAGGCTTTAATGTGTTACCCGACATAATAAAGAATGTATAATCTTCTAAATCAACTTGAGAATTAGAAAATAATATTAATAACTCCCAATATCGAAGGATGCTGTATCAGACCCAATATGTAGCAAGAAATAAGATGAATTATTCTTCAAATTTTCTCGTCAAATATAAATTTAACGTAATTTCATTAAAAATCTTTTGAAAAATCATCACAGTCATTAGAAATTGGTCATAAAATCCGTCAACTGTGAATTTAGTATAAATCCTTCTATAAAATCCTTTAGTGACGGATTTCTAACAGAAAAATTTGTCGAAAATGAGTTTTTATTTTCTAGTAGTACAATCCCTAAATTTTTTTCTAGGTTGGCCATTGTCTAATATAATTGAATTTTCACACAAGGTATTGTTAATCATTTGTTCCCATAAAAATAAGAGCTCTAATATAGATTTATTGGTGTCCATATTCAATTGATTAGACTTTTATTTGATTATAGATAAGTAAAGTTAAATGTCAAAATGATGGAATTGATGTATGTGCATTCTTATTTTTCTTTACATATAAAAATGCTTTTTTGTAGGAGGGGTACATTATAGAGACCCGTGAATGGCTTAAGAACCCCCTCATACTGTTGACAAAACCATCTCCCATGTCGCAACACCTGTGATGAGCATGCCTCCGATGAGTTTATGAATTACAATATTTTGAGATGCCATAATGAGCATGAGTTGTCATGAGGTGAGTAGATGTTGAGGATGGTATAATCGGATTTGGCTGAGACAAAGTAACAGAAAGAGTGAGAAAGACCTTATTTTGTCAAATGTGAGGCAGAGGGGTTGCATTAATGACCTCGAAAGTGGGAGAGACCGTATTTGGGTTACGTAAGGCGAAAGAGGCAAGTAAGATCCTTGAAAGTCGGTATTGTGACGTGGCAGATCACGAGGCATATTGATGAAGCTGACGTGTTGGCTGAGTTGGAAGTGGGGAGGGGTTGGTATGAATGCAGGAGTGGCTGAAGTTTGTAGGGAATGATGGAGAAAAGGATTTACATATAAAGCTGTATGATAGAGGATTGTTTGGTTTCATGGACCATATAAGAAGGTTGTTTCATTGAATGTGGTATGTCGGGAGATGTTTATTTTGTTGGTGGTAAAGTCGAGGCATTTATCTCCCCAGTGGTTGGAGGAATATTCGAGGAAGATACATGATAGAGTTCATGATATGAGTTTATGAGATGTGGTAACATAGGGGTTGCTAAGGAATCCGAAGAAACGTAAGTGAGTATATGTGGATTGTTTTCTAAAGGGTGTTATTTTGAAGAGTAAAAGTGGGTAACATATTGAAAAGATGGCTGACATATGTAGCACTTCGACCCAATAAGCGAGTTTCAAAAAGTTCTGACCATGAGGTCGTAGTTTAAACACTAAAGGTTAAGGATGAAAGGGATGGATGCCTTGATGTTAGTGATTTGTATGGCTTCTCGGTAATCATCTTTTAATAAGAAGTGTATAGAAAATGAGAAAGATGAAAGGGATGAAGGGGGCTAATGATGGTGAATGTCGTCGACTACGGTCAAACACACACACACACACACACACACAAAGAGATAGAATTGATAAAAAATTGAAGAATATATGATATAGCTATGATACCATGTTACAATATATATTCTCTTATGAATAGAACCATCCCATTAAACCACCATATATACACAAACAATACAAGAGGGTGAGACATATAGTGAGCCGTATGCACAAAATAATACATGGACCTAATACTAACCAAATAACAAATACAAATACATATATACATGAACAATAACCACAATTACAACAATCTACGTGAGTCCATTAAAATCCCACGACTCTCCACTTACAAAAAGTATGTCAATGCCACAAGAAAATATGTTCATGCATTCATGTAACAAAGCGATATAAACCATAATCTATATTTCAATAACCAGATCCATATATTTAGATTTCTCATAATAAAATCGGTTAAATTATGCAAACACAAAATATCATTTGAAATTATACACTCATGACTCATGTAACAAGGTGGTTTCATTTGACGAGCAGGCCCAGCCCGCTTTTATTGATTTTATTAAGTCGTCAGTTAATTAAAGTTATTTGGCCCGGTATCCACTCTTTTAGGATTTGGTAAATGCTACAAATATATCAGCCCAATTCGGGTTGATCTCTTTAACCCTTTTTTTTTTTTTTTTTGATATAATGCCCGACAAAGTAAATAAAGCAACACCAAAGCTATGTTTCAGGTATTTTTTGGATAGTTATTGGAAAATATTTATAAATGGATAAAATAGATTTTGCAATATTATTTTTTTATTTGCGAAACAGCTTTGAGTTGTCCTTGGATTTCGCATATAAAGAACAATTTTGCAAGAAAATAAAACATTTCTTAAATGTTTCTAAGGTTTTCATAGTGATGGAGATCAAACGATTTCGTCGAAACAATTTTGTCCGGTAAAATCTATTTTATGAAATAGATAGCTATTTAATATATATATATATATATATATATATATATATATATATATATATATATATATATATATATATATATATATATATATATATATATATATATATATAACCGAGGAAGCCATCCGACCCGTCCTTTGGACGACCCGACTGACCCAACCTCGGGGCAACATGAACATCCGGTAAACTCATGTGCCAGGCAACCCACCATTTAGGTGTACCGGTGGCCATCCCTAATTGAAACCGGTGAGAGTCGAACCCTTGACCTCTCCTATGGAAAGGTGGGAAAGCTACCAACTCGGCCATCAGGAGATGGTTTATATATATATATATATATATATATATATATATATATATATATATATATATATATATATATATATATATATATATATATATATATATATATATATATATATATATATATATATATATACACACACACAAAAATGTCATTTGATACTATACTGGCACCATCCTGGTAATTTTAAAGATTATCGCCAATTTGTTGTATGCTTAATCACACATCTCTATCATAACATAGTTATTTAATTTTATTGGATGTATTTATAAGTAGTTAGAATGGTAGTTAAGTTAGTTATATCATAGATGCTACCTTGATAGTTAGACTTTTTGTTTACTCATTATGTATAAGTTAGCTTTTAATATGTAGGATAACATAGAAAAGTTCTCTTGCGTTCTTCATGATCATTAACTTTGATAATTTCATCTGATTCTTTCTTCCTTATTGATCATGTAATTGGTAAGAGTTTTTCTCTTTCTTCTTCATTTATTTGTTCTTCTTTGTTTTCGTCAAATCATGTCGAATTCATCAACTAATTCAACCACTTCTACGTATCAAAATCCATCAAATGATCCATATCATGTTCATCATTATGATAATCCTGAATTAACTTTTGTTTCTAGAATTTTTAACATATTAGAATTATGCGTCATGGAGTCGGTCGATGATCATTGCATTATTTGTCAAAAACAAAACTGATTTTGTCTATGGAACGTTTCCTCAACCTGATAACTATGATCTGATCAAACTCAAATCCTATAAAAATTACAATATTGTTATTTATTTCTTGGCTGCTTAATTTCAATATTGTTATTTCTTGCAACCTGTATATAAAGATCGAAGAATCATATATTTTGATAGTAAAACCATGTCGAGACAAATAGTATGCATAACAATGAAACCATACTCGAGTGGCCTAGTTGAGGCTGTTTATGGATCACTATAGTAGACAAACATGATCACGTGTTGAGGGATCTCAAAAACTAGGAAATTGATGCATATAGACGGACTCCTAAAGTTAATCGTGAAGAAATGTATTCTTTACATTAAGCCGACAAACTGCCCAATAGTTTGAGATAATAATACTAAGAAAAATCTTAATGGTGGTCGATTTGACCGTGACCATTTGATACAAGTCTCTCCTTATATCGAGCCAAAGAACCATTGTCATTATGTTTCTTTATAAATAACCAAATGCATCCTATCATATGTGCATTGTTGGGACGAACTACAAGAATCTATGACTAGTTGGCCATAAGAGCTTGATACCCATATTTCATGGCATTTAGCTAGTTCAGATTACACAATGCATGTAAAGAGTTATGGGGAATTGAGAAGATGAGTAAACATAGATGTTGTGCTTATGAATAATTTTTTAGATGCCATAACGGGCATGAGTTGTCATGAGGTGGGTAGATGTGGAGGATGGTACAATCGTATTTCGCTGAGAAGAGCAACAGAAAGAGTGAGAGACACCTTATTTTGCCATGCATGAGGCAGAGAGGTTGCATTGGTGGCCTCGAGAGTGGGAGAGATTGTATTTCGGTTACGTATGGCGAAAGAGGCGAGTAGTAGCCTCAACAGTCGACATTGCTGACGTGGCAGCTGGCGAGGCATATTTATGATGTCGACATGTTGGCTGAGTTGGATGTGGGGAGGAGTTGGTATGTATGCAGTAGTGGGTGAAGTTTGTAGGGAATGATGGAGAAAAGGATTTACATATGAGTTGGTTTTGTCGATTGTTTCAAGCAGGGGTGGTTCTAGTATTGTGCACTTGGAGGGCTGTGCACCGGCTCAACTTTCGCGGGTATTTGTAATTTTTTTCTAGTACGTTGCACCCCCTCGGAAAAAAAAGAGACCCACTAATATGAAGATGTAATGAATCGTTTTACCAAAATGAGTATACGAAGAGGTGAAATTTAAATAGTACTATACTTGTAAGCGTTTTTTTTGGTTATTATTGTGTACTCGTATTTGTAAACGTTTTTTTTTATATTATTATGTTTGATCGTAAAAAAAAATTTATCTTATTATATATTTACATTCCGGGAAAATTTTTTTTGCACCCCTAGTGATAATTCCTGGATCCGCCACTGGTTTGAAGAAAGTTATATGATGGAGAATTGTTTGGTTTCATGGGACCATATACGAAGGTTGTTTCATTGAATTTGGTAACTTGGTATGTCGGGAGATGTTTATTTTTTTGGTGGTAAGGTCGAGGCATTTATATCCCAAGTGGTTGGAGGGATATTCTAGTAAAATACATGCTACAGTTCGTGAGATGAGTTTATGAGATGTGGTAACATGGGAGTAGCTAAGGCATCCGGAGACACGCAAGTGAGTATATGTGGGTTGTTTTCTAAAGGGTGTTATTTTGAAGAGCGAAAGAGGGTAGTATATTGAGAAGATGAGCTGAAATATGTAGTGCTTCGACCCAATAAACGGGTTTCAAAAAGTTTTGGCCATGAGGTCGTAGTTTAAACACTCATGGTCAAGGATGAAAGGGATGGATGCCTTGATGTTGATGATTCGTATGGCTTCTCCATGGTCATCTTTTAATAAGAAGTGTATAGAAAATGAGGAAGACGAAAGGAAGGAAGGGGGTTGATAATGGTGAAAGTTGTCGACTACGGTTGAACACACACACACACACAAAAATATAATTGATAAAAAAATTGGAGAAGATATGATAGAGCTCTGATACCATGTTACAAGATATATTCTCCCATGAATAGAACCATCTCATTAAATCACCATAAGACAATGCAGAGCGGGTGAGAGATATAGTGAGCCGTCTGCACAAAATAATACATGGACCTATTACTAATCAAATAACAAATACCAATACATATATACATGAACAATAACCACAATTACAGCAATCTACATGAGTCCAGTAAAATCCCACGACTCTCCACTTACAAAAGTATGTCAATTGTTCATACATTCATGTAACAAAGCGTTACAAATCATCATCTACATTTCAATAACCGGATCCATATATTTAGATTTCTCATAATAAAATCGGTTAAATTATGCAAACACAAAATATAATTTGAAATTATATCCTCAAAGTTTGTTTCATTTGACGAGCAGGCCCAGCCCACTTTTATTGATTTTATTAAGACGTCAGTTAATTAAAGTATTTGGCTCAGTATTCACTCTTTTTGATTTTGGTAAATGCTACAAATATATCAGCCCAATTCGATTTGATCTCTTTGACCCAATTTTTTTGGTACTATGCCCGAGTCCCGACCAAGTAAATAAAGCAACACCAAACTTATTGCACATTCAGTTTCTTGAGGATGATAACTAAATTACCAGAATGGATGGTGTTATGTTAAGCGGTATTTTTTGAATAGTTATCGGAAAATATTTATAAATGATGCATAAAATAGATTTTGCAAGATTACTTTTCTACTTGCGAAAATGCTTTGAGCTGTCCTTGAATTTCGCATATAAAGAAGAGTAATTTTGCAAGAAGATAAAATTTTTCTTAAATCTCTATAAGGTTTTCATAGCGATGGAGATCAAACGATTTCGTCGAAACAATTTTGTCCGGTAAAATCTATTTTATGAAATAGATGGCTATTTACAATATATATATATATATATATATATATATATATATATATATATATATATATATATATATATATATATATATATATATATATATATACAAAAATGTCATTTGATACTATACTGATACCATCCTGGTCATTATTATCATCAATTTCTTGTATGCTTAATCACACATCTTTATCTTAACACAGTTATTTAATTTTATTGGATGTATTTATAAGTAGTTAATTAGAATGGTAGTTAAGTTAGTTAGATGCTACCTTGATTGTTAGACTTTTTGCTTACTCATTATGTGTAAGTTAGCTTTTAATGTGTAGGAAAACAGCAAAAATTTCTCTTGCGTTTCTTCATGATCATTAACAATGATAATTTCATTTGATTCTTTCTTCCTTATTGATCACGTAATTGTTAATATTTTTTTTCTCTTTCTTCTCCATTTCTTTGTTCTTGTTTGTTTTCCTCAAATCATGTCGAATTCATCTACTAGTTCAACCACTTCTACGGATCAAAATTCATCAAATAATCCATATTATGTTCATCAGTCTGACAATCTTGGATTAACTTTTGTTTCTCAAATTTTAACATGTTAGAAATATGCGTCATGGAGTCAATCGATGATCATTGCAATGTTTGTCAAAAACAAAATTGATTTTGTCTATGGAACGTTTCCTCAACCTGATACGATCCGATCAAACTCAAAATCCTATATTAAAAATAACAATATTGTTATTTCTTGGCTACTTAATTTCGTTTCCAAGGAAATATCTGCTTCTGTGATCTATATAGATAAAACTTGCGCGATTTGACAATAGTTTTGAGAGTGTTTTCAACAAATAGACCAATGATATTCCAAATTAGGAGAGACCTTACGAACTTAGTGCAAGGACAATATTTGGTTAGTAATAAACTTACAATAATGAAGGTATTCCAATTGTAATAATTTTACATGATTGAAACATTATCTTTTATAGTAATTTTTTTAACGTATTTATGACAACATTTTGACGAAATTACATTAATTATATATTTGAAATGATCCTTGATATTTTCATTGGAAAATTTTAGCATTCAATAGCATGATGTATATATCATGGGTCTGTGCGATTTTGGCTGGTCTTGATCTTTATGTACAAAGTGTTGATAATGACATTGGACTTTGTCTACAATCACGGGCAGACCCAGTGTGTAGTACGAGGTGGGATGGGTTACCCTTCATATTTTCCTATCAAATATAAAGTTAATGTAATTTCGTCAAAACTTTGTCATAAATCCATTAAAAAATTTATCACACATCCGTTGGAAAACTATCTAGAAAATCCGTCCTCCGTTGGTAAAATACTTTAGTGATAGATTTCTAATTGAAAATACTTTCCAAAATGAATACTTTCCAAAATGAATAGCTAGAGAGCCCCCTCATACTGCTGACAAAACCATCTCCCATGTTGCTACACCTATGATGAGCATGCCTCCGATGAGTTCATAAATTAGAATATTTCTATCCCCTCATTGTCTTTTACCATGTTGTGCGAACGTTGGTGGAAGTTGATTGTTATTTTGCATGAGGATTGGATATGTTACTTTGACGTAAGCTTAATCATTTAGCTTAAGTTACTATATAACTATGCTATTAAAAGTGCAATAACATGATGAATCAGTATGTTGATTCCGTACACTCTAAAATTCATTATTGTAGAACCATGGATAAATTGATAAGTTTGTTGATTGTTATTTCATCGATTCACATTGATTTCAAATTTATGTATCGTACTAACCATTATAAGTCATTAAATACCAAGTTAAAGTGGGAGGAAGAAGTAATGTTCATGATGTTTTTTTTTTATATTTTTGTTCCATATGTTGTTTCTAATTGTTATAAAAACTAAAGCTAAATATCACTTTTTGTAAACTAAATAAACTATGTAAAGTAAAATCTAGAAGAATTATGTCATTTACAATATTCAATTTATATATATATATTTTGTAACAATTTAGATTATGAGGTTCAACAAAAGAATTAAATGATAAGAAAAATTGTTTTTTATTTTATGTTTTTGAAAATTAATAATGGGTCAATTGTATGTAACTAAATTAAGATATTAATTAAGTTAAACTATTGAAACCTACATAAAAATAAATTACAATGTTTATGTAATTGAGTTGCAAAGTGCAACGAATTGATAAATACTTTTAAAAAACACTATGCTCAACTATAAGACTCAATTTCGACACAAAGCTTGGACATTAGGTATGCTTAGTCGGAACTCAAATGCAAGTAACTATTTAATTGTGCATTGTAGTAATGTTGCTCAATTTCGAATGATACTGGAAATTTACCTTCATGGATCGGGCACTTGTTAGTTTTTGTACCATACTTTTCGATTTCAAGTTATATTTTCCTTGAATTAGCAATTCTTTAACACCATGTTTATGTGAAAGAATTTTGCCATATTTAAGATCGGTCACAGTAACTAATTGAAATAAATATCAGTATCCTTAAAAAATCCAATGAATAAAATAGATACATGCATGTAAATTTAATTTTCCACACACAAATACACACACACACACACACACACACACATATATATATATATATATATATATATATATATATATATATATATATATATATATATATATATATATATATATATATATATATATATATATATATATATATATATATATATATATATATATATATATATATATATATATATATATATATATATATATACATATAAGGTCCGGTTCCGGTGACGACTCTTTTTTCGGTGAGGACTCGTAAGGACACTTTAAAAAATTGAAAAAAATATAAAAAAATACAAATCATAAAATCAAGAATAGTAATATATCATTAGAAAAAAAAATTGGAAATTTTCTTTTGGATCATTGAAAAATGTAATGATCCATTTTTTAAATTTATTTTGGATCATTATAAAAAAAATAACGATCCAAAAGTTTTTTTTCGAATATTTTTTTCTCCAATATAGTACTATAATCCATTTTATTATTCATATATTTTGTTTTATTTTTTTTCAATTTTTTAAGATGTCCTCACGAGTCCTCACCGAAAAAAGAGTCCTCACATGGTTCTGCACCAACTTAATTTTTGCATATCTTATATATATATATATATATATATATATATATATATATATATATATATATATATATATATATATATATATATATATATATATATATATATATATATATAAGATATGCAAAAATTAAGTTGGTGCAGGAACCATTGCACTTTGCAGTTTCCGGTGTAACAAGAAAATGTCTGGTCATTTTAAACATCAACGAAGATATGAACGATGACACTATTTATTTAGAAGTGTTTTTTGGAATGTCATATGAACCAATTTAGAGTAAAAATAATATAAAATTTTCCTTAGCCGATTAACTATTAAAAGTTTCATATTTTAGCATTTTAGTTGATTTTCACTTCATATATCCATAAGAAAATATAAGCTTATTCCTCATATAATGCAAAAGAATGCATCTAGTTTATTTTAAAAAAGGTGGTTAGGTGAAATAATATAGATCAAACATTCTTTTGACAAGCTTTTCAAGAGACACTCATGCATATATCACTACGTATCGATGAATGCATTTTTAGCTTCTAATTCTTTTTTTGCTCCGGTTCCTTGGCTTTCCTATCAATCGGTTTTTGGTTTTAAAAGATATAAATATATTATAAATTTTTGTCATTGAATATAATGAGGATAAATAAATTTAAAGAACATTTGATTTTAATTGTGGTATTTCATAATATTGAATTATATTTATAAATACACACACACACACACACACATATATATATATATATATATATATATATATATATATATATATATATATATATATATATATATATATATATATATATATATATATATTTATATATTTATATATATATGGAAAAAATTGGAGAAAATATTTGGATCATTGAAAAACAGTAATTATCTAATTTTTTTTGGATCATTAGTTCATTATAAAAAAAATAATGATCCAAAAGTTTTTTTTTTCGAATTTTTTTCTCCAATATAGTATTATGATCCATTTTATTATTTATATTTCAATTTTTTAAGGTATTCTCACGAGTCCTCACTTTAAGAAGACTCCTCACCTGACCGACTATATATATATATATATATATATATATATATATATATATATATATATATATATATATATATATATATATATATATATATATATATATATATATATATATATATATATATATATATATATATATATTGTTGAAAATACGATAACTGATCTCCACGAATAAGGTTTTTAAGCCGATTACTGTGTGACAGATATGTATTTTAGCTATAATATGCGGAATAAATAAGAGTTGCGGAATAAATATAAACTAAAATTAAGTTACTGAAAGCTATAAATAAATAAAATAAAGCGGTAAATTTAAACTAGACAGTATTTAAATAGACAGAAAGCGGTAAATAAAATAAATGTTAGAAGTTAGAGGTTAGATGTAATAAACGCCATTATCAACGATAAAGTGTTTTTACAATAAATAAAAGGTTAGAAGTTAGAAGTTAGAAGTTAGAAGTTAGATGTCTCGGTTAAATACAGTCCACATATGTTGTTGTTGTCATGGTTCAATTTGTATGTCTTGGAATTTAGTACAATTGATTTATAAAAGTTTAAATAAATCAATAATGGCACAGGTAAATTATTGGAAAAGAACTTATCGACAGCAGAGGAAGATGGTGTTTTTCTTTGAAGCGTCGAATCTTGTTCTTTGCAGTAAGATGAGGTTTGGTGATTTTTGGTGTTTGGGTAGAATGGATTTTTGAATCTTGAGGTTGTGCGGTTTGGTTCTTGTAGAAAGGGTGGTATGCTCGGTTTTTCTTGTTGAAATGGTATTTCTTCGGTTTTGTGTTGGTTTGGACGTGGGTTTGCTTGTGTATGTGTATTGTAGTTGTATTGGTGTTGTATGGGTTTGGTGTCGGGTTTTATAGAGGTTTTGTTTGGTGTAGGGTAGAGGTTGTTTAGAGGTTTGAAGTTTTGGTGTCGGGTGGAGGTTGTTGTTTCTTGCGGTTATATGGTTTGGTTCTTGTTGCCAAATTCAGAAATTTGAGTGTCTTGAGGTGTTTGGTCGTGGGTTTCTTTGAGTGTGTATGAGTATGGTTGTAGAATGGCAAGAGGTGAGCTTCCTATTTATAGTTGCTGAAATACAGGGTTCGCGTCGCGACCATGTGTCCGTCGCGTCGCGAGGGTGCGCTGTCGTGTTGCTTTTGGTCGACCATTTGTCTGGTTAGTACGTTGTGTTGGTAGTCTCGCGATCGAAGTTGGTGTTGTCGTGTTCACTGAGCTTCGCGTCGCGACCGATGGTCCCGTCGCGTCGCGATTGCTGTAGCATCTGGATTCTTTGTGTTTTGCTTTTCTTCACGTCGCGACACATGTGTCTGTCGCGTCGTGATTGCTGTAGCTGGGTGATATTTTTGCTCTTTGGTGCATAGCATCACTTCCTCAGGTTTGGTTGTTTTCTCAAAGTTTCTTGGGTCTTGATTCATTCTTGTTTTTGATCTCGAATTCACGCAACCTGAAATAAACTGATAATACTTGTTAGATAAAATAAAAACAGTTCATCTTATTTCAGTGGTGGTCACATACAAAAATATTTTTCAACCATTTTCCCCTATGTGATCATTACTGAAATAAGGACAGATTAAAAGGTAAGATTGAAAATTCTTGAAATTTGGATAAAACATTTATAAAACCATATCACTTGTTTTGAAAAAGTGTGACTAGATTTTACTTATGTTTTGAAAAATGTTTGTCAAGAATATTTGTTTCTGAATCAAGGTTTCATGTTCAATTATCAAAGGGTTTTTGTATATGTATTTTCATAATATTCCTTAAGATTTTATAGCATTTATAAAGACGACAAGTGATCTTAATAGGTCGATTCAGATGAACTCTCATAGGTATAGCTTACACTTGACTGAGGTGTTTTGGTTGTTTTGGGTGCAGAACTGGTGTATAATCACTAAAGATGAGTGATATCTCTCAGTTTGAAGGTGTTGACTTATGCTTAATGTGGATTTATACCTATATACTTTATTCACTTGGTCTTCATATTAGATAATCAATCACATAAGACTGGTTTCAGCATTACTCTGAGGGTTTCTTCATTCATGCCATTGATGTTCACTCTCTATCCGTCGGGAAATACATGTAGAGGGGTTTAAAAATTTTCATAGTGCAGTTTGCAACTAAGAATATTCAATTATGAAGGCTACAGTATCCTGGTAAATCTTCGGTTTTGACAGCTATATATGATAAAGCATTTGAGAATCCGTTGTTTGGAAAATTTTGAGAGATGTCTGTCTTGATGGATTGTTGTTGTAAATCTTCCTTTTCTTTGGTGAAGTGTTCACATTTGTCTTTATCTTTTCTTGATTTGTGTGAATACACATTGTATAAAAGATATCTGATGTGGTTACCAATTGTGATTTGTTGGCAGCATTTGTTGGAGATGACTTTGCACTTTGAGATTTGATTTTCATGTTTTCTTCTGGTTTTCTTGGATATGACTTGTCGTTTCTTCAATTGTCAGACTTGTTATGCAAGATGATAAATCTTTTCTTGATGTGGCTTGATTGAGGATAGGGATAGGTGATATAAAAGACAATTTGTCTAATATATAAGAAAATGATTTGTATCGTCCCTGGTCATTTTGATATCTAAGCAAAAATGAGACTAGCATCACGGTATAAGAGTATAAATCCTATAAGTCATAATGAAAACACCTTTGCTTACAGAAATGAATTCCACTTAGCAGTTGAAGACGAGGCACAAATTCTCACATGGGTTTGGTTTTCATCTGAATCTCCTAATCTTATGTCCCTTAATAGATAAAATCGTTATAATTGAAATAAATTCAAAGGGAATAAGAGAGTGTACATAACGAAAATTTTGAAATTTGAACCTTCACTTTAATTAAGAATCAATATGAATGAGAACATTCATCGAGCATAAGTATCTGAAAATTTAGTCAAGAAGATGTTAATCACATGGTTTTATAAAGACTTTAAAAGGATAAAACTTTATCCTAATTTTTGTGATTTTTGATTATGTGGATGTTTTTTGGAAAATTTTGGTTATTTGAATGTTATTTGTAAAATTTTCTCTTTTGTACAAACAAAAAGTAAGAGATTAGGGATGGATGTTATCTGGATTTAACATTCCTAGACGGCCTAGGAAGTATTGAAACTTGGTTTCGTCTAGAGCCTTAGTAAAGACATCGGCAATTTGATCTTCGGTGTTGATGAAGTGCATTTCGATATGACTCTTTTGAATGTTGTCTTTGATGAAATGATATCGAATGTCGATGTGCTTTGTCATGGAATGGTGCACGGGATTGTGAGAAATGGCAATAGCGCTGGTTGAGTCACAAAATATGGGAATTTGTGAGACTTTGTAGCCATAGTCACGTAATTGAGTTTGCATCCACATGACTTGTGAACAACAGCTTGCGGCGGCTACATATTCAGCTTCTGCAGTTGAAGTGGACACGCATGATTGTTTCTTTGAAGTCCAACATACCAGTCTGCCTCCTAGAAATTGGCAAGAACCAGATGTGCTTTTCCTGTCTAGTCTGCATCCTCCATAGTCGGAATCGGTGAAGGCGTTAAGCTGAAAATCAGAGTTAGCTGGATACCAAAGGCCAAGAGATGAAGTTCCTTTAAGATATTTAAAAATTCTTTTCACAGCTACAGCATGAGATTCCATAGGATTGGCTTGGTATCTGGCACAGACACATGTAGAAAACATGATGTCGGGTCTGCTGGCTGTGAGGTATAGGAGTGATCCTATCATTCCTCGATATTTCTTTTGATCAACAGGCTTGCCATTTAAGTCTGCATCTAATTTGTAACCAAAGGCCATTGGGGTTTTTGCTGTATTGGATTTGTCAAGAGAAAAACGAGTTAGAAGATTTTTGACATAATTTTCTTGATTGATGAAAATTCCATCTGATGATTGTTTGACTTGAAGTCCAAGAAAAGTAGTCATTTCTCCTATCATGCTTATCTCAAATTTGCTCTTCATTAAATCTGCAAACTTGATACTCAAAGATTCATCAGTAGAACCAAAAATAATGTCATCGACATATATTTGAACGATTAACAGATGTTTATTAAAGATTTTACGAAAGAGAGTTTGATAAATTGAACCTCTTTTGAATCCTGATTCTTCTAGAAATGTTGACAAAGTTGAATACCAGGCTCGAGGTGCTTGTTTTAAGCCATAAACTGCTTTTTGTAACTTAAAACTGTGATTTGGGAACTGTGGATCTTCAAAACCTGGAGGTTGTTGAATATACACATCGCGATCAATCTCTCCATGTAAAAATGCACATTTTACATCCATTTGGAATACTTTGAAGTTCTTGTGTGCTGCATATGCTAGAAAGATACGAATGGCTTCGAGTCTTGCAACTGGAGCATAAGTTTCATCGTAGTCGATTCCTTCTTGTTGAGAATAGCCCTTGACGACAAGTCTTGCTTTGTTTCGACAAACTATTCCTTGATCATCAGTTTTGTTTCTGAAAACCCATCTTGAACCTACTACAGTAACATCGGGATGAGTAGGAACAAGATCCCATACTTGGTTTCTTTCGAATTCAGCTAGTTCTTCTTGCATGGCTTTGACCCAGTCTGGATCTTTGAGAGCTGAATGGATGGTTTTGGGTTCAGTCATGGATAAGAATGCTCCGTATAAACATTCATTTGAGGTAGCGGCTCTTGTTTGAATACCAGAATTGGGATCTCCTATGATTTGTTCTGTAGGATGATTCCTGGTCCATTTGATTAGGCGAGTTTTTTCAGGTATTTCGATTGGTGTTTCTATGTCCCATTGTTCTTCTTGGTCAGGTGATTCTGTTGGGAATAGATTTTGGGTGTTGTCAGATATGTCTTTTTGGATTATAGGGTGAGAATGGGGTAATGAAAGTTCCCCCATAGATGATGCACTGAAATCATTTGGACAGGTGGATTGGGAGTGTTCAAAGAGGGATTTAGTGTTGGTAGTTCCCCCTCAACTTGATCTGCATTTTCTTGGTTTGATTGTGAAGTTTCTGCATCGTAGTTTCCTGTAGGAATAGTAGAAGATGTTAGAAACTCAGTATTATAAGCGGTTTTGGGTTGTTCAAAAAGTAAATCAAGATCGATTTCTATGTCCGTAGAAGGCATTTGTTGAATTGGATTTTGAAAAATATTATCAATCATTTTAGAACCAAAATGTTTACGATCTAATTTCCTGACATAAAATTCATCGAAATGAACATCAGTACTTTCTTCAATTACTCTAGTACTTTTGTTCAGTACTCGATAAGCAGCTGAGGTAAAAGAGTAACCAAGGAAAATTCCTTCGTCTGATCTTGATTCAAATTTTGAAAGGTGATCTTTGTTATTCTTTATGAAGCATCGACAACCAAAAATATGAAAGAATTTGATGTTTGGTTTTCGGTTGTTAATGACTTCATATCGTGTTTTATGAAGATGTTTATGGATTAAAGAACGATTTTGAGTGTAGCAAGCTGTGGCTATTGCTTCTGCCCAGAAGTATTGTGGTAGATCAGCAAAGATAAGCATTGATCTTGCAGCTTCACACAGAGTTCTGTTCCTTCTTTCAACAACTCCGTTCTGTTGTGGAGTGTATGGAGCTGATAGGTCGTGTTCAATTCCCTTGTTTCTGAGAAACGAATCTAGAGTTATGTTTTTAAACTCAGATCCATTATCACTTCGGATTCTACGAATAGGTCGTTTGAGCTTTAATTCAATCTGTTTGATGAAGTTGATCATTTCTTCAGGTGCTTCTGACTTTAGCCTTAAAAAGAAAACCCAAGTAAAGCGTGAATATCCATCACTAATAACAAGGATGTATTTCTTCCCTTTTATACTTTGGGTTTTTGCAGGGCCACAAAGATCAATGTGCAGTAATTCTAGTGGTTCGGATACACTAGATTCAGGAATGATTTTATGAGAGGATTTGGACAGTTTTCCTCCTTCACAAGCTGCACAAAGAGTTTCATTATCAAGTTTCAGAAGTGGCAGTCCGCGAACAAGATCATTTGCAATCAACTTGTTGATGTAGCCGAAATTGAGATGGGAAAGGTGACGATGCCACAACCAACTAATATCAGTTGAAGCTTTAGATAAGAGACAGATGTCTGGTTTTCCATAGATAAGGTCCATATCTAGTGGATACATGTTGCCTAGACGATCAGAATTAACTAGAATGGCTTTGGTCTTGGCATCCATGATTATGCTTCGTTGTTTGGTGAAAAGAACTTCATGATTGTTGTCACAGAGTTGTGCTACGCTGATTAGGTTGTGTTTCAGGCCGTCAACGTAGGCTAATTTCTTGATGGTGAAGTGACCATTTGTTATGTTTCCATAACCTTTGATTCTTGCAGTCATGTTATTTCCAAAAGTAACATCTTGTTTGGATTCTGTGGGTTTGAAGTCTCGTAGAAAGCTCTGGTTTCCTGTCATATGCTTGGAGCAGCCACTATCGATATACCATGTGCCATCCTTGGGCTCTCCAGCACAAAGTGCCTGCAATTAGACAGAAAGTTTAGGTACCCAAACCATGGTGGGTCCTGATTTGTTAATGGTTTTTGATAATTTAGAATCATTGTAGTATTTGTTGATTGGACTGAATGGTTGAGGTTTAAGTTGATTTATTAGATTTTCCCAAAGTGAGATTTGTTTTTGAAAACCTGTCATTTGAAATGATTTCTGATTTTGTGAAAAGTATCCTATATGTGAAGTTCTGTTTGATAACCTTTCTTTGTATCTGGGATTTTGATGATTTTGAAAAACATTATGATGATGGAATGGAATTTGGTGAAATGATGGATTCTGAAAGTTCTTTGAGAGATTGAAGTTTATCTCTTGAAAGCGATTTTGAATTGGTTTTTGAAAAGGTTTTTGTTTTGGATTAAAGGTTTGTTTTTGTGGCACAGAGACTGGTTTCAAAGGTTTCTCTTGGGTTTCTTTGAAAACAATGGGCTTGCTTTGTTCTTTTGGTTTAAAGATAGCTTGAATGGGTTGTTTATTTGTCTGCTGTTTCTTTGAATACTTTTGTCCCAGACTGTTCTTTCCAATAAAGGTTGAGTTTAAAGAGGGAAAGACAGTTGGAGCAGAAGTACTACCATTCTGATGAACAGAATTTTCTCCATTTAAGAAATTTTCAAGTTTGATTGTGCCATCATTCCTTGTTAGTTTAGTAGATCTCAATTGATGAGTTACTGAACTAGCAGAGTCTGATTCAGATTTTACAACTCTTTTGAATGACTTGTTGAAAAAAGTATCATCTGGGCTACAGTTGATAACTGTTTCATCATCTGAATCGTCCTCATTGGCAGATATGAAAAGATCTGGTAGAGGCGATTTAGAGTTTTCACAAATTGTCCCATTTTTCTTTTCAGTCTTTTCATTATTAAAGGATTCTCTTCCAATTCCTGGTTTATAATTTGTATCAATTTTGCCAGTTCCTAAGTTTTTTGCTTTAGTGAAAATATCATCACTCAATTTTCTAGCAAGATTGATAGAATCCAGTTTTCCTTGAAATCTTTGATTCTCGGATTCAAGAAGTTTGATTTGTTTTGAAGAATCATCTAGTTTTAGAATCAAACTAGTGTTTTTGTCAGTTAAATCTTGAATTTTTTGTTTTAACTGAAGGACTTCCTTTTCTAAGGTATCTTTTATTTCAGATGAAATAACAGATTGATTTTTTATTTCTAAGTCCCTTTTTTGTTTTAGAGCTTCATTTAATTGTTCTAGGACGTGATTATTTTCTTCTGATTTTCGTTCAATGTCTCTTTCAAGTTTGTCTCTAGTCCTTGTTGATTCTCCAAATCTGAGTTGCAAGGTTTGTAATTCAGATTTGTAGATGTCAGATTTGACTATTGTGTCATGATACAGTCTGAGATCATCTTTTAGACTGTTCTCAATCTTAGTCATGTGGGACTCAAATGGTGTTCTTGAAAGACCGAGTTCTGAGATCATAGACCATACCTGATTGATGACATATGGAGCTCTTGTGGTTGGTTCATTATCAGCCATGAAGCAGAAGTTTGATTGAGCTGGTTCAGTATCTGTTTCATCATCAGAAGTTGGCCAGTGTTCCACGCTAGGTTCGTGGAATGCCATCAAAGCTTTTTGCTTTGCTTTCTTTTCTTGTTTCTTCAGCTCTTCGGCTTTTTGAGCATAGTAAGCTGAGTCTTTGACCTTGACTTTGGCTCGACAATCTCGGGCATAATGATTTAGTCCTTTGCAGTTGTGACAAATGATTACGTCATTATCATCATCGTTATTGACAACGCCTAGTAATATCAAGTATTTTAGGCGTTGTTGAGCCGTGTTTAAGTTAATTTATCATTATTAATTGGCTAATATCACTTACTTTTGTGTCAAAGTGCTTGGAAATGTTTTTAGTGTAAATGCAGGGGTTTTAGTGCAATTCTGGAGAAGTTGTGGAGCGAAAAAGGCAAAAAGATGGACCTGACAGAAATAGAGGCGCTATCTCTTGAGATAGAGCCGCTATCGACAATAGAGCCGCTATTTCTTGAGATAGCGCCGCTATCTCGCGACCGGATAAAATCTTCGTTTTTGAATTTTAAACTCCGAAAGTCGGGATAAGGCAACACGCGCGTCGCGGATTTTGCTTGGCCGCGGCGCGGAAACCCTAATTTCGCACTATTATAAATACCGGCGTCCCGTCCGACTTTTCACTCATCCCGGGACGCGAAGGAGGGATCCGAAGGCACTATTTCGTCAGTTTTTCAGTGGGAATCACCATTTTGGTTAGTTATTTGGTTTTTCTCTTATTTTATCAACTCGGTATCGAGGTATTCCGCAATCAGGATTTCCATCGATTACTCGATGTTTGTTTAGATTCATAGTCTCTGATTTCAGTAGAATAATCAGTAGGTTAGATCTGATATTGATTGTTTGGATATTGATTTGACGTTTGATTTGGATTTATAAAAGTTAATCATTCGGTTTATGGTTTATTTGCAATTTTCGGTATTTTGGATGTTTGAATGCTTGTTGATGTGTTTGGAACTGTTTGTTGCTTCTGGATTTTGGACTTAGTTTCTGATTTCAGTAAGTAACATTAGTCTAGGATTTGATTTAGGTTAGTTTAGTTCATGCTTGAGTTAGGTTTTTGCAGTGGTCTTGGAATTGTGTTTTTAGTTGGTTTTTGGAAAAGTAGAAACAATACCGCTGACTGTAGCTGTGACACTACAGTTGGTAATCTATCGTCTTGTACTAACCACGTAACTCCTGCGGATCGACCCTGACTACCACTGTACTAGTGTGTGTTAGGTATTTTTCTCTTATTTTTGACCGCACGACGACCTAGGCGTGTCAAATTTTGGCGCCGTTGCCGGGGAGTTGTGCGCTTAGGATAGACGATCAGTAGGGTTGTTTCTTTTGATGTTTGATTTTAGTTTGCGGATTTTTGGTATGTGTACATCCTTATAATGGGTGATTACATGTACCCGGATCAGTATTATGAAGATTATGGGAATCCGGCCGACACCTATTATGAGGATGATTCCTACAATGGATCATTTGATGACAATGGATGGCGGACCGAGGAGTCATCTCAGCTTGAGAATTCTGTAACTTGGGCCCAACTTTGGGTATTCATGTATAACAACTACCATGAGCAGAAGGACCAGGCTGAAGCTCTTGAAAAAGTGCAAGCTTCTTTAGATAGGATAGAGGAAAGTTGGAAATGTTCACCACCTTCGCCAGAACCGGAGGTGAGTGATTTTTATACCAATGATAATGTGTGTGAACTTGCATCACCTGAATCTGTGATGGAAGGGCATACACCTTGGGAAAGTCAAGAGACCATTGAGAGGGTCGAAAATGTTGTTGAGGAAGAGGTTGTAGGTGACAATGCTACCTCTGACTCAACAGCTTTTGATGTTTTTGATGTTTTTGAAAATGTTGATAATGTCGAGCTGGTGATGAGTGAATCCATACCATCATCAGACGATTTGATTGATGAGGATGTTGTGGAGGAGGCTGTAAGTGACAGTATAGACCCCAACCCAACGATCCCCGAAATTGTTGAAGTTGTTGATACTATTGGGGAAGGGGGCGTAGATGACAATACTACCCCTGAACCTAGAATTTTTGAAAATTTTGAGTCTTTTGAAAGTAAGGATCTGGTGATGGGTGACTTTCTACCACCACCAGATCAAACCAGTCGCTCACTCTTGGTCCCGATCCACTTGTTGGACGATGATCAAGAAGATGATGCTGACGAGTTGGTTTTTGAAAATAAGAAACATGATTTTATCGCCACTCATGATCCATTCATGAATGGAAAATTAGATGTGATAAATACCATCGACGAGGACATTTGGAAGCATCCCGATATGTTGCCTTCCGATTCCATTCGATTGGAAAATTTTTATTGGTACTGCAAGCCAAAATTGCAAACTAAAGATAGCACACGCGATGCAAGTAAAATGAAATCTGCAAAACAATTACTGGGAGAGGCACTGGGCACGCTCCATGTTAAGCCGATGATGTTGAAAAGACACCGTAGGAAGGACCGAGCTTGGAGGTTTAAAGCTACTTCTAAGCATTCGCGCGGAATAATCAGGAAACGGAAACCGGGCAGCAGCAGAGGAACCGGTAAACCATTCGACCCGGGGAAATCGGAGTATGGAATCAACGAAGGGACGGTGGTGACTGAAATTCAGCAGAGTCAAATGGTGTACGATCCACCGTAGCCATTGGATGACGGTCCAGCTAAAAGACCGACAAAGAAGCGCTTTCGGGAGGCAACCCGCTTTTCGATAAGTATTTTCTTTTATTTTTATTTTTATTTTTATTTTTATTTCCATTTTTATTCTTGGTCAAAATACCATTGAGGATGATTATTGTTGAGTGTAATACTGTATGTCCTAAGTGAGGGGTGAGGGTGAGTAAATAGAAAGGAAAACAAAGAAAATTCGGGAGTCGCGCCGCCAACATCACCAACCCGCGACGCGGGTCGAGGAGAGACCCGATGCACAGGGGCTTTTTGCGCATACTCGCGACGCGGACATCTTCATTTGGCGCCGCGGACTTTCAGCTTTGGTCGATGGACACTGGATCTCATAGCATTTATGCGTCGCGGCCTTGACACTCCGGCGTCGCGGAAACGGGGAATCAGCAAGAAGGACAGGAACTCGCAATGTGTAATCTTCTTTTGTATTTTGCAACTTTTATATTTTTAATGTGTTTTGTTAGTATGAAGAGTATCTAGCCAAACCATGATTGTTGTACCAACTGATGGAGTTGCATAACGCAAGTGTGGGGTCACCATACCCCTACACTCGTGTTATGCCGGCGTGTTTACTGTTGCGCCCCCACTCCCGGATTTCATCGTGAATGACGTGAACAATCGACCCTGTTACTGTATGATCCGGACAATCGAGCAATTCGCCGTTTCAAAAAGGGGTAACTCTTTCTCCCTTGTTCTAAAAATAATTTTTGTACAACGGGGACGTTGTACGGTTTTAAGTGTGGGGTGTGGACGGTCGAAAGAGTATTTTTGAAATTTTTGCAGGAAAAGACCAATTTTCAAAATTTTAGCAATTTTTCAAAAATTCTATTAGATTGTAATTTTGAAACGAATAATTTGTGAATGTTATAGCATTGATATTTTTCGAGAAATACCATTTAGTTGTGATCATGCTAGTAGTTTAGTCAAATAAGTTGAGTTTTAAGAGTTAGAAGATTGGAGTGTTTTAAGTTTGGAATTTAGGAAGGAATTGTCAATCTGTGGCCTTTGTTGTTCGAGCCGGTAGGTCCGAAAAGGGTGGCCTCGAAAAAGGCATTTATGCACCTTACCACCTAAGATCGTCCGGTCTGGGATGGTATTTCTGAAAGCTCGCTACACGGAGAACATCGAAAGTCATGGACAATTCTTTAATGGCCTTAAGAATCTGAATGAGTACGTACACTTCGTTGTGGACAGAAAATTTGTAATCAAGGGTTCTTTAGAAAGTCATGAATTCCAAAAGATATTCTGGTTATGTTTTCACAAACTATTTCAATCTAACTCTTAGGACAATAAGCTTTGAAATTAAACACATTCAAAAATTGTTTGAGTCTTAGTTAAAATCTGTTAAAAACTCTCTTGCTTGGGGACAAGCAAGGCACAAGTGTGGGGTGTTTGACAACGCCTAGTAATATCAAGTATTTTAGGCGTTGTTGAGCCGTGTTTAAGTTAATTTATCATTATTAATTGGCTAATATCACTTACTTTTGTGTCAAAGTGCTTGGAAATGTTTTTAGTGTAAATGCAGGGGTTTTAGTGCAATTCTGGAGAAGTTGTGGAGCGAAAAAGGCAAAAAGATGGACCTGACAGAAATAGAGGCGCTATCTCTTGAGATAGAGCCGCTATCGACAATAGAGCCGCTATTTCTTGAGATAGCGCCGCTATCTCGCGACCGGATAAAATCTTCGTTTTTGAATTTTAAACTCCGAAAGTCGGGATAAGGCAACACGCGCGTCGCGGATTTTGCTTGGCCGCGGCGCGGAAACCCTAATTTCGCACTATTATAAATACCGGCGTCCCGTCCGACTTTTCACTCATCCCGGGATGCGAAGGAGGGATCCGAAGGCACTATTTCGTCAGTTTTTCAGTGGGAATCACCATTTTGGTTAGTTATTTGGTTTTTCTCTTATTTTATCAACTCGGTATCGAGGTATTCCGCAATCAGGATTTCCATCGATTACTCGATGTTTGTTTAGATTCATAGTCTCTGATTTCAGTAGAATAATCAGTAGGTTAGATCTGATATTGATTGTTTGGATATTGGTTTGACGTTTGATTTGGATTTATAAAAGTTAATCATTCGGTTTATGGTTTATTTGCAATTTTCGGTATTTTGGATAGTTGAATGCTTGTTGATGTGTTTGGAACCGTTTGTTGCTTCTGGATTTTGGACTTAGTTTCTGATTTCAGTAAGTAACATTAGTCTAGGATTTGATTTAGGTTAGTTTAGTTCATGCTTGAGTTAGGTTTTTGCAGTGGTCTTGGAATTGTGTTTTTAGTTGGTTTTTGGAAAAGTAGAAACAATACCGCTGACTGTAGCTGTGACACTACAGTTGGTAATCTATCGTCTTGTCCTAACCACGTAACTCCTGCGGATCGACCCTGACTACCACTGTACTAGTGTGTGTTAGGTATTTTTCTCTTATTTTTGACCGCACGACGACCTAGGCGTGTCAGTTATTGTCAGCCTTTTGGATCTTAACGGGTGGTTTTTCAGGTGCTTGAGTTTGTTTCTGTTGAGATGCTTTTGAATGATTTTGCTGAAATCCAGAACTTTGGTTATTTTGAAAACCATTGTTTTGATTATAAGAGTTGTGATTATTTTGAAATCCACGATTCTGAAAGTTTTGTCCAAAAGTGGATCTTTGTTGAAAATTTGGTCTGAAGTTTGATTGACTATGATGTGGCAAAAATCTTTCGAGATTAGTGTTTGCTACCAAAGTACACAATTGTTGGTAATCAGCTTCATTATTTGGATCAGACAAGTCACAAGAATTACTTAAAAAAGCTTGGTTTTGATTTAAATCAATTTGACTTTGATCAAGAAAATGTGTTTGGTTTTGAGAAGATGTTGACAAAAGAGCAAGTGGTCCTCCAAAAGAAGTAGACGTTGGTGGGTCAATCGAGGATTCATATGATTGTAATTCTCCGTACAGATTGTACAAAGATTCAGTATGAATTGCTGGATTTCCCTGAATGATTAGTTTTACCATTTTCCAGCTTTAATAAAGGTTGTTTAAAAATTTGAGGTTTATCTCATGCTGTGACTTTTTGATGCCCAAATTATTCATTTTGATGGTAATGAGATTGAACCTGTCATGAGCATCATGGATGGTCTCATGTGAAAACATTTTGAAGTTGTCAAATTCGTTTAAAACAGATGTTTTCTTGTTTCCAATGATTCTCTCATTTCCTTCAAAACGATTTTTCAAAGTTTGCCAAATTTGGTTTGCAGTTAAAAGGATTATATCATTCATTTGGCTTAGAATACTGTGGGGTATTCCAGACACAAGTTCCTTTTTTGCTTGAAGTTCAAGTTTCTTCCTTTTATTCAGTATATCCAAGTTACTCGTAAGAGAGGTCATGTTATCTGGTAGAGATTCGTCTACACATTTCCACACATCTTCACTTATAGAGTTAAGATGAAGATTCATACGACCTACCCATGAGTTATATTCTTCAGGAATAAGAATGGGTGCTCGAGTACCTGAACCTATACTGTTAGCAATAGATACAGAATTTATGTTTGAGTAGTTTGCGGAAGACATTTTTTTTATAAATTTTTGAACAAGTGATATTAAGATGAAATTTTTAAAGAAAACTTATTGGTGGTTTATAAAAACGCTACGCAAAAGTTTTCAACAAAAATTTCAGACTAAATCACACGAGCTCTGATACCAATTGTTGAAAATACGATAACTGATCTCCACGAATAAGGTTTTTAAGCCGATTACTGTGTGACAGATATGTATTTTAGCTATAATATGCGGAATAAATAAGAGTTGCGGAATAAATATAAACTAAAATTAAGTTACTGAAAGATATAAATAAATAAAATAAAGCGGTAAATTTAAACTAGACAGTATTTAAATAGACAGAAAGCGGTAAATAAAATAAATGTTAGAAGTTAGAGGTTAGATGTAATAAACGCCATTATCAACGATAAAGTGTTTTTACAATAAATAAAAGGTTAGAAGTTAGAAGTTAGAAGTTAGAAGTTAGATGTCTCGGTTAAATACAGTCCACATATGTTGTTGTTGTCATGGTTCAATTTGTATGTCTTGGAATTTAGTACAATTGATTTATAAAAGTTTAAATAAATCAATAATGGCACAGGTAAATTATTGGAAAAGAACTTATCGATAGCAGAGGAAGATGGTGTTTTTCTTTGAAGCGTCGAATCTTGTTCTTTGCAGTAGGACGAGGTTTGGTGATTTTTGGTGTTTGGGTAGAATGGATTTTTGAATCTTGAGGTTGTGCGGTTTGGTTCTTGTAGAAAGGGTGGTATGCTCGGTTTTTCTTGCTGAAATTGTATTTCTTCGGTTTTGTGTTGGTTTGGACGTGGGTTTGCTTGTGTATGTGTATTGTAGTTGTATTGGTGCTGTATGGGTTTGGTGTCGGGTTTTATAGAGGTTTTGTTTGGTGTAGGGTAGAGGTTGTTTAGAGGTTTGAAGTTTTGGTGTCGGGTGGAGGTTGTTGTTTCTTGCGGTTATATGGTTTGGTTCTTGTTGCCAAATTCAGAAATTTGAGTGTCTTGAGGTGTTTGGTCGTGGGTTTCTTTGAGTGTGTATGAGTATGGTTGTAGAATGGCAAGAGGTGAGCTTCCTATTTATAGTTGCTGAAATACAGGGTTCGCGTCGCGACCATGTGTCCGTCGCGTCGCGAGGGTGCGCTGTCGTGTTGCTTTTGGTCGGCCATTTGTCTGGTTAACGCGTTGTGTTGGTAGTCTCGCGATCGAAGTTGGTGTTGTCGCGTTCACTGAGCTTCGCGTCGCGACCGATGGTCCCGTCGCGTCGCGATTGCTGTAGCATCTGGATTCTTTGTGTTTTGCTTTTCTTCACGTCGCGACACATGTGTTTGTCGCGTCGTGATTGCTGTAGCTGGGTGATATGTTTGCTCTTTGGTGCATAGCATCACTTCCTCAGGTTTGGTTGTTTTCTCAAAGTTTCTTGGGTCTTGATTCATTCTTGTTTTTGATCTCGAATTCACGCAACCTGAAATAAACTGATAATACTTGTCAGATAAAATAAAAAACAGTTCATCTTATTTCAGTGGTGGTCACATACAAAAATATTTTTCAACATATATATATATATATATATATATATATATATATATATATATATATATATATATATATATATATATATATATATATATATATATATATATATATATATATATATATATATATATATATATATATAAAACATATTATGTTTAAGTTCATATGCACTTTTTATGCATTAAAAAGTTCTCACAAGGTTACATATATTAAGTTTATTTCTAATTATCTCTCAAATAGTTATAACTCTATATCCTTAAATATAAACCATATATCTAGGGAAATAAATTTCTTAATTATTGTTCATTTAAGATTTAAATGTAACTTTCAAATTATTAGTATCTTCCAGAATAATATGTTTTATTTTTAAATACTGATAAACTTAACTTTATTATATGAAGTATTTGTGAAGTTAATCTATTTATTTTCCATTTTGTTATCTCACTAAATAATTACGTTAACTTTTCAACAAATTGGTTTTATTAATTAAGGTAAAAATTAAGTCATTTTACTAGTAAATTGATATTTTATATTAAACAACATCGTTTCACTATTTTGCTAAACAAATTTATATAGAAAACAATATTCTTTTGTCATTTCACATAAAAATTTGTAAAAGAAACCGGTTCATATTTTTCTACACTAGTAAACATACTTAAATGATTTGAACATTAATTTGAGAATAAACACTATATTATGATTCTTATCAACTACTAGCTTATTTTCTAAAGCATATGCACTTTCCGCCAATACAAAATGCAAACATCCACGGTGGGCAGACGACGTCATCACAATCTCGAAATCCTTTACAATTATGTCCCCCGTTTGAGGCAGAGATTGTGCTTTGAATTTGGTTTTCAATTTGAGTGGCAACTTCTTTACCCAATTGTTCAACTTCAACTCCTAGTACTGCAATAACATAAAATACATAGAGATTATTGTGGATTCTTCATAGTTTTGACATGTATGAAGAACATAATAAACCTAAAATTAACATAAGAGAAAAAGGGGGAAATTACCGCAATTACTGAACACCAAAATGACAAAAAAAGCAACCTTGAACAAAGAATGTGCCATATCACTTAGTTGTTGCTTTAAGGTGATGTTTTTATTGTGAATTACAAAGGCATACTGAAATCTATTTATATACATCAAAATGGATTTCTCAAATAAAATAATAAGGATGTAATAAATGGTCATTTAATTTTTCTATCCAAATATATAACAGTATATTTCATCTTAAATGAAAAATTAATCATTTTGAGAATTAAAATATATCATTACAAGTTTAGTTAATGGTAATATTTTAATTTGGATAATAATTACACAAAAAAGACAAAGGAACATCATTTTTATATGTGTGAGATGTCATGCTATATCACACATATGTGATAGAAGTATTTGATTTATTATATTGGCATATATTATTAGCATATATTTAATTTAATTTGTTAGATTTTTTTGCTAATAAGATATGTATTAGGTTTTTTTTTAATATCACCTATTGTCGTATCTTATTGAGTAAATAAGTAATAAGTTGAAATAAAAATACCAACTTGATGGTCAAAAACTAATACACTTAGATAAAATAATTAATTAGATAGATGAATTTTTTTTCTAAAAAGTTGTGTTTATAAAAAGTATTTACTGATAACTTTTGTTTTATTTACATTTTATATTAAACAACATCGTTTCACTATTTTGCTAAACAAATTTATATAGAAAACAATATTCTTTTGTCATTTCACAAAAAATTTGTAGAAGTAACCGGTTCATATTTTTCTACACTAGTAAACATACTTAAATGATTTGAACATTAATTTGAGAATAAACACTATATTATGATTCTTATCAACTACTAGCTTATTTTCTAAAGCATATGCACTTTCCGCCAATACAAAATGCAAACATCCACGGTGGGCAGACGACGTCATCACAATCTCAAAATCCTTTACAATTATGTCCCCCGTTTGAGGCAGAGATTGTGCTTTGAATTTGGTTTTCAATTTGAGTGGCAACTTCTTTACCCAATTGTTCAACTTCAACTCCTAGTACTACAATAACATAAAATACATAGAGATTATTGTGGATTCTTCATAGTTTTGACATGTATGAAGAACATAATAAACCTAAAAATAACATAAGAGAAAAAGGGGGAAATTACCGCAATTACTGAACACCAAAATGACAAAAAAAGCAACCTTGAACAAAGAATGTGCCATATCACTTAGTTGTTGCTTTAAGGTGATGTTTTTATTGTGAATTACAAAGGCATACTGAAATCTATTTATATACATCAAAATGAATTTCTCAAATAAAATAATAAGGATGTAATAAATGGTCATTTAATTTTTCTATCCAAATATATAACAGTATATTTCATCTTAAATGAAAAATTAATCATTTTGAGAACTAAAATTTATCATTACAAGTTTAGTTAATGGTAATATTTTAATTTGGATAGTAATTACACAAAAAAGACAAAGGAACATCATTTTTATATGTGTGAGATGTCATGCTATATCACACATATGTGATAGAAGTATTTGATTTATTATAGTGGCATAAATTATTAGCATATATTATTAGCATATATTTAATTTAATTTGTTAGATTTTTTTGCTAATAAGATATGTATTAGGTTTTTTTTAATATTACCTATTGTCATATCTTATTGAGTAAATAAGTAATAAGTTGAAATAAAAATTCCAACTTGATGGTCAAAAACTAATACACTTAGATAAAATAATTAATTAGATAGATGAATTTTTTTCTAAAAAGTTGTGTTTATAAAAAGTATCTACTGATAACTTTTGTTTTATTTACATTTTATATTAAACAACATCGTTTCACTATTTTGCTAAACAAATTTATATAGAAAACAATATTCTTTTGTCATTTCACAAAAAAATTGTAGAAGTAACCGGTTCATATTTTTCTACACTAGTAAACATACTTAAATGATTTGAACATTAATTTGAGAAGAAACACTATATTATGATTCTTATCAACTACTAGCTTATTTTCTAAAGCATATGCACTTTCCGCCAATACAAAATGCAAACATCCACGGTGGGCAGACGACGTCATCACAATCTCGAAATCCTTTACAATTATGTCCCCCGTTTGAGGCAGAGATTGTGCTTTGAATTTGGTTTTCAATTTGAGTGGCAACTTCTTTACCCAATTGTTCAACTTCAACTCCTAGTACTGCAATAACATAAAATACATAGAGATTATTGTGGATTCTTCATAGTTTTGACATGTATGAAGAACATAATAAACCTAAAAATAACATAAGAGAAAAAGGGGGAAATTACTGCAATTACTGAACACCAAAATGACAAAAAAAGCAACCTTGAACAAAGAATGTGCCATATCACTTAGTTGTTGCTTTAAGGTGATGTTTTTATTGTGAATTACAAAGGCATACTGAAATCTATTTATATACATCAAAATGAATTTCTCAAATAAAATAATAAGGATGTAATAAATGGTCATTTAATTTTTCTATCCAAATATATAACAGTATATTTCATCTTAAATGAAAAATTAATCATTTTGAGAACTAAAATTTATCATTACAAGTTTAGTTAATGGTAATATTTTAATTTGGATAGTAATTACACAAAAAAGACAAAGGAACATCATTTTTATATGTGTGAGATGTCATGCTATATCACACATATGTGATAGAAGTATTTGATTTATTATAGTGGCATAAATTATTAGCATATATTATTAGCATATATTTAATTTAATTTGTTAGATTTTTTTGCTAATAAGATATGTATTAGGTTTTTTTTAATATTACCTATTGTCATATCTTATTGAGTAAATAAGTAATAAGTTGAAATAAAAATTCCAACTTGATGGTCAAAAACTAATACACTTAGATAAAATAATTAATTAGATAGATGAATTTTTTTCTAAAAAGTTGTGTTTATAAAAAGTATCTACTGATAACTTTTGTTTTATTTACATTTTATATTAAACAACATCGTTTCACTATTTTGCTAAACAAATTTATATAGAAAACAATATTCTTTTGTCATTTCACAAAAAAATTGTAGAAGTAACCGGTTCATATTTTTCTACACTAGTAAACATACTTAAATGATTTGAACATTAATTTGAGAAGAAACACTATATTATGATTCTTATCAACAACTAGCTTATTTTCTAAAGCATATGCACTTTCCGCCAATACAAAATGCAAACATCCACGGTGGGCAGACGACGTCATCACAATCTCGAAATCCTTTACAATTATGTCCCCCGTTTGAGGCAGAGATTGTGCTTTGAATTTGGTTTTCAATTTGAGTGGCAACTTCTTTACCCAATTGTTCAACTTCAACTCCTAGTACTGCAATAACATAAAATACATAGAGATTATTGTGGATTCTTCATAGTTTTGACATGTATGAAGAACATAATAAACCTAAAAATAACATAAGAGAAAAAGGGGGAAATTACCGCAATTACCGAACACCAAAATGACAAAAAAAGCAACCTTGAACAAAGAATGTGCCATATCACTTAGTTGTTGCTTTAAGGTGATGTTTTTATTGTGAATTACAAAGGCATACTGAAATCTATTTATATACATCAAAATGAATTTCTCAAATAAAATAATAAGGATGTAATAAATGGTCATTTAATTTTTCTATCCAAATATATAACAGTATATTTCATCTTAAATGAAAAATTAATCATTTTGAGAACTAAAATTTATCATTACAAGTTTAGTTAATGGTAATATTTTAATTTGGATAGTAATTACACAAAAAAGACAAAGGAACATCATTTTTATATGTGTGAGATGTCATGCTATATCACACATATGTGATAGAAGTATTTGATTTATTATAGTGGCATAAATTATTAGCATATATTATTAGCATATATTTAATTTAATTTGTTAGATTTTTTTGCTAATAAGATATGTATTAGGTTTTTTTTAATATTACCTATTGTCATATCTTATTGAGTAAATAAGTAATAAGTTGAAATAAAAATTCCAACTTGATGGTCAAAAACTAATACACTTAGATAAAATAATTAATTAGATAGATGAATTTTTTCTAAAAAGTTGTGTTTATAAAAAGTATCTACTGATAACTTATGTTTTATTTACATTTTATATTAAACAACATCGTTTCACTATTTTGCTAAACAAATTTATATAGAAAACAATATTCTTTTGTCATTTCACAAAAAAATTGTAGAAGTAACCGGTTCATATTTTTCTACACTAGTAAACATACTTAAATGATTTGAACATTAATTTGAGAAGAAACACTATATTATGATTCTTATCAACTACTAGCTTATTTTCTAAAGCATATGCACTTTCCGCCAATACAAAATGCAAACATCCACGGTGGGCAGACGACGTCATCACAATCTCGAAATCCTTTACAATTATGTCCCCCGTTTGAGGCAGAGATTGTGCTTTGAATTTGGTTTTCAATTTGAGTGGCAACTTCTTTACCCAATTGTTCAACTTCAACTCCTAGTACTGCAATAACATAAAATACATAGAGATTATTGTGGATTCTTCATAGTTTTGACATGTATGAAGAACATAATAAACCTAAAAATAACATAAGAGAAAAAGGGGGAAATTACCGCAATTACTGAACACCAAAATGACAAAAAAGCAACCTTGAACAAAGAATGTGCCATATCACTTAGTTGTTGCTTTAAGGTGATGTTTTTATTGTGAATTACAAAGGCATACTGAAATCTATTTATATACATCAAAATGAATTTCTCAAATAAAATAATAAGGATGTAATAAATGGTCATTTAAATTTTCTATCCAAATATATAACAGTATATTTCATCTTAAATGAAAAATTAATCATTTTGAGAATTAAAATTTATCATTACAAGTTTTGTTAATGGTAATATTTTAATTTGGATAGTAATTACACAAAAATGACAAAGGAACATCATTTTTATATGTGTGAGATGTCATGCTATATCACACATATATGATAGAAGTATTTGATTTATTATATTGGCATATATTATTAGCATATATTATTAGCATATATTTAATTTAATTTATTAGATTTTTTGCTAATAAGATATGTATTAGGTTTTTTTAATATCACCTATTGTCATATCTTATTGAGTAAATAAGTAATAAGTTGAAATAAAAATACCAACTTGATGGTCAAAAACTAATACACTTAGATAAAATAGTTAATTAGATAGATGAATTTTTATTCTAAAAAGTTGTGTTTATAAAAAGTATTTACTGATAACTTTTGTTTTATTTACATTTTATATTAAACAACATCGTTTCACTATTTTGCTAAACAAATTTATATAGAAAACAATATTCTTTTGTCATTTCACAAAAAATTTGTAGAAGTAACCGGTTCATATTTTTCTACTCTAGTAAACATACTTAAATGATTTGAACATTAATGTGAGAAGAAACACTATATTATGATTCTTATCAACTACTAGCTTATTTTCTAAAGCATATGCACTTTCCGCCAATACAAAATGCAAACATCCACGGTGGGCAGACGATGTCATCATAATCTCGAAATCCTTTACAATTATGTCCCCCGTTTGAGGCAGAGATTGTGCTTTGAATTTGGTTTTCAATTTGAGTGGCAACTTGTTTACCCAATTGTTCAACTTCAACTCCTAGTACTGCAATAACATAAAATACATAGAGATTATTGTGGATTCTTCATAGTTTTGACATGTATGAAGAACATAATAAACCTAAAAATAACATAAGAGAAAAAGGGGGAAATTACCGCAATTACTGAACCCCAAAATGACAAAAAAAAGCAACTTTGAACAAAGAATGTGCCATATCACTTAGTTGTTGCTTTAAGGTGATGTTTTTATTATGAATTACAAAGGCATACTGAAATCTATTTATATACATCAAAATGGATTTCTCAAATAAAATAATAAGGATGTAATAAATGGTCATTTAATTTTTCTATCCAAATATATAACAGTATATTTCATCTTAAATGAAAAATTAATCATTTTGAGAATTAAAATTTATCATTACAAGTTTTGTTAATGGTAATATTTTAATTTGGATAGTAATTACACAAAAAAGACAAAGGAACGTCATTTTTATATGTGTGAGATGTCATGCTATATCACACATATGTGATAGAAGTATTTGATTTATTATATTGGCATATATTATTCGCATATATTATTAGCATATATTTAATTTAATTTATTAGATTTTTTGCTAATAAGATATGTATTAGGTTTTTTTTAATATCACCTATTGTCATAATAAGTAATAAGTTGAAATAAAAATACCAACTTGATGGTCAAAAACTAATACACTTAGATAAAATAATTAATTAGATAGATGAATTTTTTTCTAAAAAGTTGTGTTTATAAAAAGTATTTACTGATAACTTTTGTTTTATTTACATTTTAACAGTTTATGTTAAGTCTTCTTCCTCACATAGCGTCATCTGCTTTCGTCATCGTGTATACGCTGCGGATGCATCCCTCATCAATAAGAAATATTTTTAGTTATGTTTTCTTCTCTTTTCGTGATTATAACTGTTGTGAGATTTGAATGATCATTTATGTTATTATTATTATTATTATTCATAGAAATTGATGCTTAAAATTATGAGAAAAAGCGCATGTGTGATTGGGATTGTATATGGATATTGAAATGATCCTTGATCTTTTTCATTGGAAAATTTAGCATTCAATAGCATGACGTATATATCATGGGTTTGTGCGATTTTGGCCGGTCTTGATCTTTACGCACAAAGTATTGATAATGACATTGGACTTTGTCTACAATCGCGGGCAGACCCAGTGTGTACTATGAGGTGGGATGGGTTACCCTTCATATTTTCCTATCAAATATATAATTAATGATAGAGCTCTGATACCATGTTACAAGATATATTCTCCCATGAATAGAACCATCTCATTAAATCACCATATATACACAGACAATACAGAGCGGGTGAGAGATATAGTGAGCCGTATGCTCCAAATAATACATGGACCTATTACTAATCAAATAACAAATACCAATACATATATACATGAACAATTACAACAATCTACATGAGTCCAGTAAAATCCCACGACTCTCCACTTACAAAAAGTATGTCAATTGTTCATACATTCATGTAACAAAGCGTTACAAATCATCATCTACATTTCAATAACCGGATCCATGTATTTAGATTTCTCATAATAAAATCGGTTAAATTATGCAAACACAAAATATCATTTGAAATTATATCCTCAAGTTCGTTTCATTTGACGAGCAGGCCAAGTCCACTTTTATTGATTTTATTAAGACGCCAGTTAATTAAAGTATTTGGCTCAGTATTCACTCTTTTTGATTTTGGTAAATGCTACAAATATATCAGCCCAATTCGATTTGATCTCTTCGACCCAATTTTTTTGGTACAATGCCCGAGTCCCGACCAAGTAAATAAAGCAACACCAAACTTATTGCACATTCAGTTTCTTGAGGATGATAACTAAATTACCAGAATGGATGGTGTTATGTTAAGCGGTATTTTTTGAATAGTTATCGGAAAATATTTATAAATGATGCATAAAATAGATTTTGCAAGATTACTTTTCTACTTGCGAAAATGCTTTGAGCTGTCCTTGAATTTCGCATATAAAGAAGAGTAATTTTGCAAGAAGATAAAATTTTTCTTAAATCTCTATAAGGTTTTCATAGTGATGGAGATCAAACGATTTCGTCGAAACAATTTTGTCCGGTAAAATATATTTTATGAAATAGATGGCTATTTAATATATATATATATATATATATATATATATATATATATATATATATATATATATATATATATATATATATATACACACAAAAATGTCATTTGATACTATACTTGATACCATCCTGGTCATTATTATCATCAATTTCTTGTATGCTTAATCACACATCTCTATCTTAACACAGTTATTTAATTTTATTGGATGTATTTATAAGTAGTTAATTAGAATGGTAGTTAAGTTAGTTAGATGCTACCTTGATTGTTAAGACTTTTTGTTTACTCATTATGTGTAAGTTAGCTTTTAATGTGTAGGAAAACAACAAAAATTCCTCTTGCGTTCTTCATGATCATTAACAATGATAATTTCATTTGATTCTTTCTTCCTTATTGATCACGTAATTGATAATATTTTTTTTTCTCTTTCTTCTCCATTTCTTTGTTCTTGTTTGTTTTCCTCAAATCATGTCGAATTCATCTACTAGTTCAACCACTTCTACAGATCAAAATTCATCAAATATTCTGTATTATGTTCATCGTCTGATAGTCCTGGATTAACTTTTGTTTCTCAAATTTTAACATGTTAGAAATATGCGATGATCATTGCAATGTTTGTCAAAAACAAAATTGATTTTTGTCTATAGAATGTTTCCTCAACCTGATATGATCTGATCAAACTCAAATCCTATATTAAAAATAACAATATTGTTATTTCTTGGCTACTTAGGGTGTTTGGATAAGCTTATTTAGCTCATAAGCACTTTATAAGCACTTTTGGGAAAAAGTGCTTATTAGCTTATGGCTTTGAAAAAGGAATTTTTAAAAAATTGTTTGGATAAGCTTATGTGGTGGAAAAAGTTAATAAGTTGATAAAGAGATTTTAAAAATATTTGGATAAGCTTTTATATATGTAAAATGACCCAAAATAACATTTTGTAATCAAAAAGCACTTATCCCTTTAAAAAGTCAGGAATTTGTGGCTTTTCAAAAATGACTTTTCCATATGTATTGAAAAGGTAAAAACAAAAGTGCTTTTTATTACCCAAACACTTTTTTAGCTTATCAGCTTTTCAAGAAGCCAATAAGCTAATAAGCCCTTTTTAAATGGGGAGACAAACATGCACGTAATTTCGTTTTCAAGGAAATATTTGTTTCTGTGATGTATATAGATAAAACTTGTGCGATTTGACAATAATTTTGAGAGTGATTTCAACAAACAGACCAATGATATTCCAAATTAGGAGAGACCTTACGAACTTAGTGCAAGGACAAGATTTGGTTAGTAATAAACTTACAATAATGAAGGTATTCCAATAGTAATAATTTTACATGATTGAAACATTATGTTTTATAGTAAATTCAAAAAACTTAAAAGTCATGAACTTATTTGATCATTCTTTTTCAACATTGTACTTTTCCTCCAAAGTATTCTACATTGCCCTTACAGATGTCATTGGAGAGTAATAGAGACTGCAAGTCAAAGTGTTTAGGATGTAACATCTGCATAGCATATCATCATGTTCACGTTGTCTTTGTTCTCTTCATTGAACACAACAATGTGGTATGTCTCCAGAATATAGTATACTTTTGTAGCAATCAACATAAACTTCATGTTTTCTTTCTAGCAAGTGAAATTTCCATTCCATATTAAGTTTGATGAAATATCGACAGACCATTTTAGGATTATTCTTGAAGCATCGATGTTCATATTCGTTAAATTTGTTAGAACTAGTATGTATAAAAACAAAAATGAAAAACGAAATTTGCAAAGCAGTAAAATGAGGAATTGATTGAACCATTATCCTTAAGAAATTGCATTTGTTTAGATTAGAAAAGTGTTCTTAGAGAATTCATAATGGTTTTTATGGCTTATGATTTTTGTCATATCATATTCCACTAACTTTATTTAAATGTCCAATATGGCTATTGTACAATTTGTACTATTGCTAATTGTCCATCTTGTTTGCTTTATATTAGCTGACTAGTTGTAAGACCCGTGTATTACACGGGATGCTACAAAAAAATTATTAATTAAAAATACCTAAACATTAATAATTTTACATAAAAAATTTGTTTGTGTATCATGACATCTTGCTTTTGATTTTTACTATTACGACTTTGTATTTTGATAAATACAATTGATTATGAGAATGTCACCGGTACTAAAATCAAATTCATAATAGATACGTTTTCCCATTGCTTTATATTAGCTGATCATTATGTTTATTTTGTTTTTTTACATTAGCGCTGATCATTATGTTTATTTTGTTTTTTTTACATTAGCTGCTAACTATGTATGAAGTAATTTTATTTATGTGTTTTCAAACATGTAACTCTATTGATATTCGTTCAATAGTAGCCTATTCTCATCTTCTAATTATATCTAAATTCCAAATATATATATATATATATATATATATATATATATATATATATATATATATATATATATATATATATATATATATATATATATATATATATATATATATATATATATATATATTATTTCACTTACATCTAAATTTCAATTTTTTATAGGTCATTATTTAAATGATAATGACCTATAAAAAGTCAGATATTTATAAAAATAAACACATCATATTGTAGAATAAATGTATACGCTCTAATTTTACATTTTACCAAAATGATCACCGAGTCTGAAACAATTTATTGGATTTTCTTCGTCGGATTTCAGACTTGTAATTGTAATACTAATAAAAGTTATACAAACAAGTTGGTGATCGAATAATAGTAATTAAATGTGAAAAAAGTAGTTTGATGTTGGAATAGTGGTAACGTGGCCACTATTCACCTAAAAATAGTGTGCCATTTGAACTTTTGAAGGCTGGTTGGATTGAATTTGGCCTCATTGGAGATGGCTTCAAAGTTATACCGAAAAAATTCAAAATAGCTTATATCGGAATATGGTGGATTGGTGGTCATTTTTTAATAAAACAAAATAATTAACTTATTTCCTATATTTCAATAATCCGAACGATATTTTTTGTGAACATTCATGAATTCCCACATTCATAAGCACATGGTGTTCAATGGACTTTGAGATGGAGCCTTACGTACGATGTAATATTGACGTTATGTGTCTATATATCTGTTATACATATGTATGCAACTATGCATGTGCACATATTTTTTTATAAATAAAAATAATCTAGCACATACTTTTTATAAATAAAAATACTCTAGAAGCAGATCATATAAGCGATATGTACAGATGGTTGCAGCATGCGGTGCAAAGTTTTAGCATATTTTATTTGGAAAGGTCAAAATAGGAGTAATCTAATTTTAACTAGCTCAATCACCAACACACGATTAATCAATTTCTAGAATTTGGCAAATAGTTTTGATTCATGATTGAAATTTATGAAACACACAATAAAAAATGCAAGAACCAATGAATTGAACTCATAAACAAAGGTAGATTGAAATCGAATAATAATCGACGAAAATTGTTATTATATTTAATGATTAGTGTACTATTTAAAACTAAACAGACAGTAACATTACTAAAAAGAAGACATAAAAGTTGTCAAGAATTTACAGATTTTACTAGCAAAAGAGTGCTTTTCCACTTTCAGCCATCATCATCAAGATTCTTGGTGTGGGTGCGATCAAGATTTCATCTGTAAATTGCTGAACGCTTGATGGGTATTTCTGGGAATTCATCAATCTCGAATCTTGTGTGATCTTTTCGTAGATCTGTGAACTTTTGACACTTTATTCTTCACTTAATTGAATTCTCATTAACTAAAAGAAGAAGAGGAAAATGAAGTTGAGTAAGAACAGAGCGGTGGCTCCCGGAAGTGAGACGGCGGCGGAGGGTGCTGGCGGTGGAGGGCTGTAATAATAGTAAGGGAAGTAAGGCATAATTGGGTTGGGTGGTCCTGGTGTCGGGTAGTTGTTGTTGTACGGCGGTGGTGGGTAGGTGAAGTAAGGCCCTTGAGAGGTTGATGGAGGTGGATAGTAGTAGCCACTGCCACCGCTTCCGCCGGAGCTTGGGGGAGAAGGCGGTGGAGGGCAGTTGGTTGTTGTCGGTGGGGAGGGTTTGGGAATGGATGGTGGTGGTGGGGATGGCGACGGTGGTGGTGGTGGTGGTGGAGAGAAGGTGGGTTGGTTGCATGGATTATCACAGGCGGCACACATTGTGCATTCGATTTGGTATTTGGAACCAATCCATGAGTTCGATTGAGCTGCAAATGAGTGGTGAGATGCAATGAGTATGAAGATCAAAATGTTGACTTTTTGGTTCTTGATCACCATTTTTACACAGGGAAGGAAGGAAAGAAAGAAGAGAGAGAGAGAATGTGCGTGTATGGAAGAGATTTGGGAGTCCTTATGATTGAGGGGTAGTGAACAAACACTAACACTGAAGGGAGTACCTATCACATTGCCCAAATGTGATGGGCGCTATGTCATCGCCATATAGGAATTTTGTCCATCACACTCCATCATATTACCACTTTATACCCATCATATTTTCATCACACCGCATCATCTTTTTAATTAAAAAAAATTCAAAACTAATTTAAAACATAATTTTTAAATTAAAAACCATTACATTAAAAATAAAATTCCACTAAATTTCAAAAACAAAAAAAAACAAAAAAAATAAAATTACACTAAAATTAAAAAACTAGTTGTCGTTCCTAGGGCGATATTTAGCGCGGACACTTTCCCGCATCGCCAAAAAAATCTTCAAATCCTCGCCCTCGAAATCGGATGGTTTTTTCTACAAAAAGTCGATATCCGCGTTTCGTTGTAGTTCCCGTTGCGTTTGAATTAATTCTTTTTTGACCCGACCCATAATCCCGACCTTGTCGGTTTGTAATTGGACGTATCGGTCGAATTTTTCGCCAAACATTACCATAACGCTCGACTCCGAACCGGATCCCGAAGCCGCTTTCTTGCCGGCTTTTTTTGCCCGGTCTCGCCCCATCGGTCGACGGATCGGTTGGGGCTCGTCTTCATCGAGATCCACGGGCTCGTCGTTCACGTCGATATACGTTCGTCCGTCCGATTGTTGTGACGTTTCTTGGTGGACCGAAATACCAATAATATAACTTTATAATAAATAGGGATGAAAACAATTAATTCAAAATTAGTTGAGGGAAAAAACATAAATATAAAAGTTTGCTATAAGAAGAATCAAAATTGCTATTTCCAAATAAAAGCTTATTTGTAATTTGTATCCTATGCTTTACAAATTATATTATAAGCTAAATTTAGTAGTTATTGTTCTGAAAATAGTTAACCAAATGAATAGTAGATTACACTAACATACTTAACATTGGGTATATATATATATATATATATATATATATATATATATATATATATATATATATATATATATATATATATATATATATATATATATATATATATATATAACTCCCAATATCGAAGGGTCTAAATTAGCAATGTTGGAAACGGACCCAATATGTAGCAAGACATAAGATGAATTATCCTTCAAAAAATTTCATCAAATATAAACTTAACCTAATTTCATTACAAATCTTTTGAAAAATCATCACATTCATTAGAAATCACTCATAAATCCGTCAACTGTGAATTTAGAATAAATCCTTCTATAAAATCCTTTAGTGACGGATATCTAATAGAAAACTCTGTGTTGAAAATGAGTTTTTGTTTTTTAGTAGTACAATCCCTGAATTTTTTCTGGGATGGCCACTGTCTACGATCATTGAATTTTCACATAAGGTATTGTTAATCATTTGCTCCCATAAAAAGAAGAGCTCTAATAAGGAATTATCAGTGTCCCAATTCAAATGATTAGACTTTTATCTGATTATAGATGAAAAAATAAATGTAAAAATGATGGAATTGATGTATGTGTATTCCTGTTCTTCTTTACATATAAAAACGCTTTTTTTTGTAGGAGGGGTACATTACAGAGACCCTTAAATAGCTTAAGAACCCCCTCGTACTGCCGGCAAAACCATCTCCGATGTCGCTACACGTGTGATGAGCATGCCTCCGATGAGTTTATGAATTACAATATTTCTATCCCATCATTGTCTTTCAACTACTAGCTTATCTTTCAAAGCATCTGCACTTTCCGCCAATACAAAGTGCAACCATCCCTGGTGGGCAGACGACGTCATCACAATCTTGAAATCCTTTACAATTATGTCCCCCGTTTGAGGCAGAGATGATGTCATCACAATCTCGAAATCCTTTACAATTATGTCCCCCATTTGAGGCAGAGATTGTGCTTTGAATTTGGTTTTCAAATTTAGTGGCAACTTCTTTTCCCAATTGTTCAACTTCAACTCCTAATACTGCAATAACATAAAATACATAGAGATTATTGTGCATTCTTCATAGTTTTGATATGTATGAAGAACATAATAAACCTAAAAATAACATAAGAGAAAAGGGGGGAAATTACCGCAATTACTGAACACCAAAATGGCAAAAAAAAAGCAACCTTAAACAAAGAATGTGCAATATCTCTTAGTTGTTGCTTTAAGGTGGCGTTTCTATTGTGAATTACAAAGACATACTGAAATCAATTTACATACATAAAAATGGATTTCTCAAATAAAATAATAAGGATATAATAAATGGTCATTTAATTTTTGTTTCCAGATATAAAACAATATATTTCATCTAAAATGACAAATTAATCAGTTAGAGAATTAATATTTATCATTACAAGTTTAGTTAATTGTAATATTTTAATTTTGATAGTAATTACACAAAAAAGACAAAGGAACATCATTTGTATATGTGTGAGATGTCATGTTATATTACAATTTTCCTTATCATTTAATGCTTTGCTAACCAATAAGATATGTATTAGGTTTTTTTAATATCACCTATTTTTATATATTATTGAGTAAATAAATAATAAGTTGAAATAAAAATACAAACTTGATGGTCAAAAACTAATACACTTAGATAATATAATTAAATAGCTATATAATATTTTTTACTAAAAAGTTGTGGTTATAAAATGTATTTACTAACAACTTTTGTTTTATTTACATTTTAACAGTTTCTGTCAAGCCTTCTTCCTTACATATCGTCATCTCCTTTCGTCATCGTGTATACGTTGTGGATGCATCCCTCATCAGTAAGAAATATTTTTAGTTATGTTTTCTTCTCTTTTCGTGATTATAACTATACTAAGATTTGAATGATCATTTATGTTTTCATTATTATTATTCATAAAAATTGATGCTTAAATTTATCGAAAAAAGTGCATGTGTGATTGGGATTATATATGGATATTGAAATGATCCTTGATCTTTTCATTGGAAAATTTAGCATTCAATAGCATGACGTATATATCATGGGTCTGTACGATTTTGGATGATCTTGATCTTCATGCACAAAGTATTGATAACGACGTTGGACTTGGTCTACATTCACGGGCAGACCCAGTGTGTAGTACGGAGTGGGATGTAGTATGGAGTGGGATGGGTTACCCTTCATATTTTCCTATGAAATATAAAGCTAATGTAATTTCGTCAGAACTTTGTCATAAATCCGTTGAGAAATTTATCGCACATCCGTTGGAAAACTATCATATAATCCGTCATCCATTTGTAAAATCCTTTTGTGATAGATTTCTAATAGAAAATACGTTCCAAAATGAGTTATTTCTAGTAGCGCAACTACTAAATTTTTATAGGATGGTAGGTGTCTACGATCCTTGAATTTTTGAACAAATTATTGTTAATCAATTGCTATCTTGAAAGAAGCGCTCTAATAGGGATTTATTACTGTCCATATTCAATTGATTAAACTTTTATATGATTGTTGATACGAAAAAATAAAATGTCAAGATGATGGAATTGATGTATGTGCATTCATATTCTTCTCTACCTAAAAATGATTTTTGTCGGATGGTTGACTTACAAACACACGAGAATAGTTGGAGAGCCCCTCATATTCCCGACGATACCATCTCTCATGTTGCTACACCTATGATGAACATGCCTCCGATGAGTTCATAAATTACAATATTTCTATCCCCTCATTGTCTTTTACCATGTTGTGTGAACGTTGGTGGAAGTTGATTGTTGATTTGCATGAGGATTGCATATGTTACTTTGACATAAGTTTAATCATTTATCTTAAGTTACTATATAACTATACTATTAAAAGTGCAATAAGATGATAAATCAATATGTTGATTCCTTACACTCTAAAATTGATTATTGTAGAACCATGGATAAATTGATAAGTTTGTTGATTGTTATTTCATACTTTCACATTGACTTCAAATTTATGTATCGTACTAACCATTGTAAGTAATTAAATACAAAGTTAAAGCGTCAGGAAGAAGTAATGTTCATGATGTTTTTTTTTTCCATATTGTTGTTCCATATGTTGTTTCTAATTGTTATAAAAACTAAAAAGCTAAATATCACTTTTTGTAAACTAAATAAATTATGTAAATTAAAATCTAGAAAAATTATATCATTTACAATATTCAATTTATATTTTTTTTGTAACAATTTAGATTATGAGGTTCAACCAAAGCATTAAATGATAAGGAAAATTGTTTTTTATTTTATGTTTTCAAAAAATAATAATGGGATTATTGTAGGCAACTAATTAAGATATTACTTCAGTTAAAATATTGACACCTACATAAAAAATTAATTACAATGTTTATGTAATTGAGTTGCAAAGTGTAACGAATCGATAAATACCTTTAAAAATGCTATCCTAAACTAGAAGACTCAATTTCGACACAAAGCTTGGACTTTAGGTATGCTTAGTCGGAACTCAAATGCAAGTAACTATTTAATTGGGAATTGTAGTAATGTTGCTCAATTTAGAATGATACTAGAAATTTACCTTCATGGATCGGGCACTTGTTAGTTTTTGTACCATACTTTTCGATTTCGAGTTATATTTTCCTTGAATTAGCAATTCCTTAACACCATTATTATGGGAAAGAATTTTGCCATATTTAAGATAGGTCACTGTAGCTAATTGAAATAAATATTAGTATCCTTGAAAAATCCATCGAATAAAACAGATACATGCATGTAAATTTAATTTACCACACTCAAATACACACACAGACACATATATATTTAAGATATGCCAAAATTAAGTTGGTGCACGACCCATTACACTTTGCAGTTTCCGGTGTTACAAGAAAATGTCCGGTCATTTTAAATGTCGGTGAAGATATAAATGATGACACTATTTATTTAGAAGTGTTTTTTGGAATGTCATATGCTCCAATTTAGAGTAAAAATAATATAAAATTTTCCTTAGCTGATTAACTATTAAAAGTTTCATATTTAAGCATTTTAGTGGATTTCCATTTCATACATCCATAAGAAAATATAAGCTTATTCCTCATGCAATGCAAAAGAATGCATTTAGTTTAATTTAAAATAGGTGGGTGGGTGAAATAATATTGAGCAAACATTCTTTTGACAAGCTTTTCAAGAGACTCTCATGCATATATCAATACATATCGATGAATGCATTTTTGGCTTCTAATTCCTTTTTTGCTCCGGTCCCTTGGCTTTCCTATCAATCAGTTTTAGGGTTTAAAACATAGAAATATATTATGAATTTATATCATTGAATGTAAATGGGGATAAATAAATTTAAAGAACATTCAATTTTACTTGTGGTATTTCATAATATTGAATCTCATATATATATATATATATATATATATATATATATATATATATATATATATATATATATATATATATATATATATATATATATATATATATATATATATATATATATATATATATATATATATATATATATATATAACAGATAATGTTTAAGTTCATATACACTTTTTATCCATTAAAAAGTTCTCAGAAGGGTACATATATTAAGTTTATTTCTAATTATCTCTTAAATAGTTATAGCTTTATATCCTTAATTATAAACCATATATCTAGGGAAATAAAATTTCTTAATTATTGTGCATTTAATAGTTAAATGTAGTTTTCAAATGATTAGTATTTTCCAGAATAAGAATTTTTGTAAATCCACCAATATATGTTTTATTTTTAAATAGTGATAAACTTAACTTTGTTATTTGAAGTATTTATCAAGTTAATCTACTTATTTTCCATTTGGTTATCTCACTAAATAATTACGTTAACTTTTCATCAAATTGAATTTCTTAATTAAGGTAAAAATTAAGTCATTTTACCAGTAAATTGATATTTTATAGCAAACAACATCGTTTCACTATTTTGCTAAACAAATTTATATAGAAAACAATATTCTTTTTTTATTTCACAAAAAATTGTAGGAGAAGTAACCAATTTTTATTTTTCTACATTAATAAAAATACTTAAATGATTTGAACATCAATTTTGACAAGAAATGCTATATTATGATTATTATCAACTACTAGCTTATTTTTCAAAGCATCTGCATTTTCCAAAAATACAAAGTGCAACCATCCTTGGTGGGCAGACGACGTCATCACAATCTCGAAATCCTTTAAAATTATGTCCCCCGTTTGAGGCAGAGATTGTGCTTTGAATATGGTTTTCAATTTTAGCGGCAACTTCTTTACCCAATTGTTCAACTTCAACTCCTAATACTGCAATAACATAAAATACATAGAGATTATTGTGCATTCTTCATAGTTTTGATATGTATGAAGAACATAATAAACCTAAAAATAACATAAGAGAAAAAGGGGGAAATTACCGCAATTACTGAACACCAAAATGGCAAAAAAAGCAACCTCGAACAAAGAATGTGCCATATCTCTTAGTTGTTGCTTTAAGGTGGCGTTTCTATTCTGAATTACAAAGACATACTGAAATCAATTTATATACATCAAAACGGATTTCTCAAATAAAATAACAAGGATGTAATAAATGGTCATTTAATTTTTCTTTCCAAATATAAAACAATATATTTCATCTAAAAAGATAAATTAATCATTTAGAGAATTAATATTTATCATTACAAGTTTAGTTAATTGTAATATTTTAATTTTGATAGTAATTACACGAAAAAGACAAAGGAACATCCTTTGTATATGTGTGAGATGTCATGTTATATCACACATATGTGATAGAAGTATTTGATTTCTTATATTGGTATATATTATTAGTTGTTCATTGTCGGGAGCTCCGAGGTTTCAAATACCGTCATGATACGGTTAGGGATGTTCTTTTTGACGTCTGCCGACGTGCCGGGGTGTCGGTACGTAAAGAAGCTCATGTTAACTTTTTGACTGACCCTTCAGACGGGAGATCTACTCTCAGGCCTGCTGACATTTTAGTCTTCGGATGGTTGGGAGGTAAACATGCATGTGTGGACCTTACCGGGGTTTCCCCTTTTGTGAACTTGAGGAGTGGAGGTTTCACAGGGAGGCAAGCGGCTTTGAAAGCAGCTGCATGCAAAGTGGATAAACACGATAAGGCATGTCGTGAAAATCAACATGTGTTTATCCCTTTCGCTTTTGATACCTTTGGTTTTCTCGCATCTGAAGCTGTGGAGCTACTCAATAGAGTTCAACGGGTTATGCAGAGTACCATCATGTCCCTTAGATATTTGGATTTTGTTTTTAAGCGTATCAGCTTTGCCATTCAAAAAGGGCTAGCGGCGCAGCTTGTTGCCCGTTTGCCCAACGTCTCTATGTAATACGTTTTTTTTACTTGAAATCTAAAAAAAAAAAAAATTATTAGCATATATTTAATTTAATTTATTAGATTTTTTGCTAACCAATATGATATGTATTAGCTTTTTTTAATATCACCTATTATTATATTTTATTGAGAAAATAAATAATAAGTTGAAATAAAAATACAAACTTGATGGTCAAAAACTAATACACTTAGATAATATAATTAATTAGCTACATAATATTTTTTTATTAAAAAGTTGTGGTTATAAAATGTATTTACTAACAACTTTTATTTTATTTACATTTTAACAGTTTCTGTCAAGCCTTCTTCCTCACATATCGTCATCTCCTTTCGTCATGGTGTATACGCTGTGGACGCATCCCTCATCAGTAAGCAATATTTTTAGTTATGTTTTCTTCTCTTTTCGTGATTATAACATCCGTTGGAAAACTATCATATAATCCGTCATCCATTTGTAAAATCCTTTAGTGATATATTTCTAATAGAAAATACTTTCCAAAATGAGTTATTTCTAGTAGCGCAACTATAAATTGTTTATGGGTTGGTAGGTGTCTACGATCCTTGAATTTTTGAACAAATTATTGTTAATCAATTGCTATCTTGAAAGAAGCGCTCTAATAGGGATTTATTACTGTCCATATTCAATTGATTAAACTTTTATATGATTATGGATACGAAAAAATAAAATGTCAAGATGATGGAATTGATGTATGTGCATTCGTATTCTTCTCTGCCTAAAAATGATTTTTGTAGGATGGTTGAATTACAAAGACACGAGAATAGCTGGAGAGCCCCTCATATTGCCGACAATACCATCTCTCATGTTGCTACACCTATGATGAACATGCCTCCGATGAGTTCATAAATTACAATATTTCTATCCCCTCATTGTCTTTTACCATGTTGTGTGAACGTTGGTGGAAGTTGATTGTTAATTTGCATGAGGATTGCATATGTTACTTTGACGTAAGTTTAATCATTTATCTTAAGTTACTATATAACTATACTATTAAAAGTGCAATAAGATGGTGAATCAATATGTTGATTCCCTACACTCTAAAATTGATTATTGTAGAACCATGGATAAATTGATAAGTTTGTTGATTGTTATTTCATACTTTCACATTGACTTCAATTTTATGATCGTACTAACCATTGTAAGTCATTAAATACAAAGTTAAAGCGGCAGGAAGAAGTAATGTTCATGATTTTTTTTTCCATATTGATGTTTCATATGTTGTTTCTAATTGTTATAAAAACCAAAAAGCTAAATTTCACTTTTTGTAAACTAAATAAACTATGTAAAGTAAAATCTAGAAAAATTATATCATTTACAATATTCAATTTATATTTTTTGTAACAATTTAGATTATGAGGTTCAACCAAAGAATTAAATGATAATGAAAATTGTTTTTTATTTTATGTTTTCGAAAAATAATAATGGGTTTACTGTAGGAAACTAAATTAAGATATTACTTCAGTTAAAATATTGAAACCTACATAAAAAATTAATTACAATGTTTATGTAATTGAGTTGCAAAGTGTAACGAATTGATAAATACATTTAAAAAACACTATCCTAGACTAGAAGATTCAATTTCGACACAAAGCTTGGACTTTAGGTATGCTTAGTCGGAACTCAAATGCAAGTAACTATTCAATTGGGCATTGTAGTAATGTTGCTCAATTTAGAATGATACTGGAAATTTACCTTCATGGATCGGGCACTTGTTAGTTTTTGTACCATACTTTTCGATTTCGAGTTATATTTTCCTTGAATTAGCAATTCCTTAACACCATTATTATGTGAAAGAATTTTGCCATATTTAAGATAGGCCACTGTAGCTAATTGAAATAAATATCAGTATCCTTGAAAAATCAAATGAATAAAACAGATACATGCATGTAAATTTAATTTACCACACTCAAATACACACACACAAACACATATATATTTAAGATATGCCAAAATTAAGTTGGTGCACGATCCATTACACTTTGTAGTTTCCGGTATTACAAGAAAATGTCTGGTCATTTTAAACGTCGATGAAGATATAAACGATGACACTATTTATTTAGAAGTGTTTTTTGGAAAGTCATATGCACCAATTTAGAGTAAAAATAATATAAAATTTTCCTTAGCTGATTAACTATTAAAAGTTTCATATTTAAGCATTTTAGTGGATTTACACCTCATACATCCATAAGAAAATATAAGCTTATTCCTCATGCAATGCAAAAGAATGCATTTACTTTAATTTAAAATAGGTGGGTGGGTGAAATAATATAGAGCAAACATTCTTTTGACAAGCTTTTCAAGAGACTCTCATGCATATATCAATACATATCGATGAATGCATTTTTGGCTTCTAATTCCTTTTTTGCTCCGGTTCCTTGGCTTTCCTATCAATCGGTTTTAGGGTTTAAAACATAGAAATAAATTATGAATTTATATCATTGAATATAAATGAGGATAAATAAATTTAAAGAACATTCGATTTTACTTGTGGTCTTTCATTGTATTGAATCTCATGTGTATATATATATATATATATATATATATATATATATATATATATATATATATATATATATATATATATATATATATATATATATATATATATATATATAATAGATAATGTTTAAGTTCATATACACTTTTTATGCATTAAAAAGTTCTTAGAAGGGTACATACATTAAGTTTATTTCTAATTATCTCTCAAATAGTTATAGCTTTGATTCCTTAATTATAAACCATATATCTAGGGAAATAAATTCTTAATTATTGTGCATTTAATATTTAAATGTAGTTTCAAATGATTAGTATTTTCCAGAATAAGAATTTTTGTAAATCCACCAATATATGTTTTATTTTTAAATAGTGATAAACTTAACTTTATTATTTGAAGTATTTATCAAGTTAATCTACTTATTTTCCATTTGGTTATCTCACTAAATAATTACGTTAACTTTTCATCAGATTGATTTTCTTAGTTAAGGTAAAAATTAAGTCATTTTACCAGTAAATTGATATTTTATAGCAAACAACATCGTTTCACTATTTTGCTAAACAAATTTATATAGAAAACAATATTCTTTTGTTATTTCACAAAAAATTGTAGGAGAAGTAACCAATTTGTATTTTTCTACATTAATAAAAATACTTAAATTGATTTGAACATCAGTTTTGACAAGAAACGCTATATTATGATTATTATCAACTACTAGCTTATTTTTCAAAGCATCTGCATTTTCCGAAAATACAAAGTACAACCATCCTTGGTGGGCAGACGACGTCATCACAATCTCGAAATACTTTACAATTATGTCCCCCGTTTGAGGCAGAGATTGCGCTTTGAATTTGGTTTTCAATTTTAGCGGCAACTTCTTTACCCAATTGTTCAACTTCAACTCCTAATACTGCAATAACATAAAATACATAGAGATTATTGTGCATTCTTCATAGTTTTGATATGTATGAAGAACATAATAAACCTAAAAATAACATAAGAGAAAAAGGGGGAAATTACCGCAATTACTGAACACCAAAATGGCAAAAAAAGCAACCTCGAACAAAGAATGTGCCATATCTCTTAGTTGTTGCTTTAAGGTGGCGTTTCTATTCTGAATTACAAAGACATACTGAAATCAATTTATATACATCAAAACGGATTTCTCAAATAAAATAACAAGGATGTAATAAATGGTCATTTAATTTTTCTTTCCAAATATAAAACAATATATTTCATCTAAAACGATAAATTAATCATTTAGAGAATTAATATTTATCATTACAAGTTTAGTTAATTGTAATATTTTAATTTTGATAGTAATTACAAGAAAAAGACAAAGGAACATCATTTGTATATGTGTGAGATGTCATGTTATATCACACATATGTGATAGAAGTATTTGATTTCTTATATTGGTATATATTATTAGCATATATTTAATTTAATTTATTAGATTTTTTGCTAACCAATAAGATATGTATTAGGTTTTTTTAATATCACCTATTATTATATTTTATTGAGTAAATAAATAATAAGTTGAAATAAAAATACAAACTTGATGGTCAAAAACTAATATACTTAGATAATATAATTAATTAGCTACATAATATTTTTTTACTAAAAAGTTGTGGTTATAAAATGTATTTACTAACAACTTTTGTTTTATTTACATTTTAACAGTTTCTGTCAAGCCTTCTTCCTCACATATCGTCATCTCCTTTCGTCATCGTGTATACGCTGTGGACGCATCTCTCATCAGTAAGCAATATTTTTAGTTATGTTTTCTTCTCTTTTCGTGATTATAACTATACTGAGTTTTGAATGATCCTTTATGTTTTCATTATTATTATTCATAAAAATTGATGCTTAAATTTATTTGAAAAAACACAAGTGTGATTGGGATTATATATGGATATTGAAATGATCCTTGATCTTTTCATTGGAAAATTTAGCATTCAATAGCATGACATATACATCATGGGTCTGTTCGATTTTGGATGATCTTGATATTCATGCACAAAGTATTGATAATGACGTTGGACTTGGTCTACATTCACGGGCAAACCCATTGTGTAGTACGGAGTGGGACGGGTTACCCTTTATATTTTCCAATGAAATATAAAGCTAATGTAATTTCGTCAGAACTTTTTCATAAATCCGTTGAGAAATTTATCCCACATCCGTTGTAAAACTATCATATAATCCGTCATCCATTTGTAAAATCCTTTAGTGATATATTTCTAATAGAAAATACTTTCCAAAATGAGTTATTTCTAGTAGCGCAACTACTAAATTTTTTATGGGTTGGTAGGTGTCTACGATCCTTGAATTTTTGACCAAATTATTGTTAATCAATTGCTATCTTGAAAGAAGCGCTCTAATAGGGATTTATTACTGTCCATATTCAATTGATTAAACTTTTATATGATTATTGATACGAAAAAAATAAAATGTCAAGATGATGGAATTGATGTATGTGCATTCGTATTCTTCTCTACCTAAAAATGATTTTTGTAGGATGGTTGAATTACAAAGACACGAGAATAGCCGGAGAGCCCCTCATATTGCCGACGATACCATCTCTCATGTTGCTACACCTGTGATGAACATGCCTCCGATGAGTTCATAAATTACAATATTTCTATCCCCTCATTGTCTTTTACCATGTTGTGTGAACGTTGGTGGAAGTTGATTGTTAATTTGCATGAGGATTGTGTATGTTACTTTGACGTAAGTTTAATCATTTATCTTAAGTTACTATATAACTATACTATTAAAAGTGCAATAAGATGATGAATCAATATGTTGATTCCTTACACTCTAAAATTGTTTATTGTAGAACCATGGACAAACTGATAAGTTTGTGGATTGTTATTTCATACTTTCACATTGACTTCAAATTTATGTATTGTACTAACCATTGTAAATCATTAAATACAAAGTTAAAGCGGCAGGAAGAAGTAATGTTCATGATGTTTTTTTTCCATATCGTTCTTTCATATGTTGATTCTAATTGTTATAAAAACTAAAAAGCTAAATATCACTTTTTGTAAACTAAATAAACTATGTAAAGTAAAATCTAGAAAAATTATATCATTTACAATATTCAATTTATATTTTTTTGTAACAATTTAGATTATGAGGTTCAACCAAAGAATTAAATGATAAGGAAAATTGTTTTTTATTTTATGTTTTCCAAAAATAATAATGGGTTTATTGTAGGCAACTAAATTAAGATATTACTTCAGTTAAAATATTGAAACCTACATAAAAAATTAATTACAATGTTTATGTAATTGAGTTGCAAAGTGTAACGAATTGATAAATATCTTTAAAAAACACTATCCTAAACTAGAAGACTCAATTTCGACACAAAGCTTGGACTTTAGGTATGCTTAGTCGGAACTCAAATGCAAGTTACTATTTAATTGGGCATTGTAGTAATGTTGCTCAATTTAGAATGATACTGGAAATTTACCTTCATGGATCGGGCACTTGTTAGTTTTTGTACCATATTTTTCGATTTCGAGTTATATTTTCCTTGAATTAGCAATTCCTTAACACCATTATTATGTGAAAGAATTTTTCCATATTTAAGATAGGTTACTGTAGCTAATTGAAATAAATATCAGTATCCTTGAAAAATCCAATGAATAAAACAGATACATGCATGTAAATTTAATTTACCACACTCAAATACACACACACAAACACATATATAATTAAGATATGCTAAAATTAAGTTGGTGCATGAACCATTACACTTTGTAGTTTCCAGTGTTACAAGAAAATGTCTGGTCATTTTAAACGTCGATGAAGATATAAACGATGACACTATTTATTTAGAAGTGTTTTTTGGAATGTCATATGCACCAATTTAGAGTAAAAATAATATAAAATTTTCCTTAGCTGATTCACTATTAAAAGTTTCATATTTAAGCATTTTAGTGGATTTCCACTTCATACATCCATAAGAAAATATAAGCTTATTCATCATGCAATGCAAAAGAATGTATTTAGTTTAATTTAAAATATGTGGGTGGGTGAAATAATATAGAGCAAACATTCTTTTGACAAGCTTTTCAAGAGACTCTCATGCATATATCAAAACATATCGATAAATGCATTTTTGGCTTCTAATTCCTCTTTTGCTCCTATTTCTTGGCTTTCCTATCAATCGGTTTTAGGGTTTAAAACATAGAAATATATTATGAATTTATATCATTGAATATAAATGAGGATAAATAAATTTAAAGAACATTCGATTTTACTTGTGGTCTTTCATTGTATTGAATCTCATGTGTATATATATATATATATATATATATATATATATATATATATATATATATATATATATATATATATATATATATATATATATATATATATATATATATATATATATATATATATATAAATATATATAACAGATAATGTTTAAGTTCATATACACTTTTTATGCATTAAAAAGTTATCAAAGGGTACATATATTAAGTTTATTTCTAATTATCTCTTAAATAGTTATAACTTTTGTTGAAAATAAAATGACTGATCACTACAAATAAAGGCTTTGAAACCGTTTACTGTGTGACAGATATATAAATTAACTATAATATGCGGAATAAATAATAAAAATTGTGGAATAAAAATAAACTCGAAAGCTATAAACGACTAAAAGCTATAAATAATATAAATAACTGTATTTAAATGACTTAAAGCTATAAAGAATGTAAATAACTGTAATTAAATGACATAAAGCGATAAATAAAATAAATGACTATAATTAAAAGACATAAAACGATAAATAATATAAATAACTATAATTATATATATATATATATATATATATATATATATATATATATATATATATATATATATATATATATATATATATATATATATATATATATATATATATATATATATATATATATATATATATATATATATATCAAGTAGGTTCGTCAAATGAATTGACTGAACTGGTTTGTAACTGGACTGATGAAACGACTGGTCTATCAAGTAGGTTCGTCAAATAAATTGACTGAACTGGCTTAAGGTTGGACTGGATTTCTAATAGACTGTGTCTCTAGGTGTTCTTGGTGTTCTTGGTGATCTTGGTGTTCTTGGTGTTCTTGGTGTTCTTCGTGTTCTTTGTGTTCTTGGTGTTCTTGGTTTTGATCTTGGTGTTCATGGTGTTCTTGGAGAGTGTTTGGAAGTTGGAAATAAGATGGTGGAAGTTGGAGAGGATTTGGTGGATTTTTGGATGATTTAAATGTGTAGTTATGAAAAAATGGTGTAAAAATGGTTATAAAGGGTGTAAAATGGGTTTTGGGTGAGTTTTGAATGATTTTCGGAAGTTTAGGGACCAAAACTGTAAATATTGGAGCTGAAGCACGCGGTTCGGTCGGCTGGGTCGGAGTCGGGTCGAAGACGGGTCGCAGGCGTGGATCTTTTGTGAGATTAAATGGTTCGGTTCGAAGCGGATTCGGATCGGAGCTGGGGGCGGGTAAGGTCCGCGAATGGATAAGAGGAGACCGGGTAGGAGGAGGCGGGTACCGGATCGGGGCTACGGGTCGCGTGTTCAGGTCGATGCCCGGACCCTGTTGTGAGGTAAAATGGTTCCGGTTGCGGTGCGGGATCGGATCTGGATCAGGCACGCGGGTCAGACGCTGGATCTTGGGCTGGAACAGGTGGGCCGGAGTGTAGCTTGTGCTGGGCTGCTGCGAATTGGGCTGGCCTGTTTCGATTTTCTTTTTCTTTTTAAATTAAAAGATTTTAAAACTCCGAAAATAATTAAAATAAATTAGGAAAAATCATTTTTAATTTATAAAATTAATTAAATCTAATAAAATAAATTATTTAGAAATTATATTTCCAAAAATTCATTTTAAATAGATTTAATTTAATTTTCTTTTATATTTTTGATTGTTTTGGCTTTAAAACTCTTTTTCTTATTTTTCTCGTTTTTTAATCTCGAATCCACGCAACCTGAAATAAACTGATAATATTTGTTAGATAATATAAAAACAGTTCGACTTATTTCAATGATGGTCACATACAAAAAACATTTTTCAACAATTTCCCCCTATGTGATCATTGATGAAATAAGGACAGATATAATCACATTAGAATTTTTAATATTGAAGATTTGAGATAAAAGTTTTGTTAATGATAAGATATATATAAAACCATTGTAATCATTTTGAAAGTTTGTGACTTGGTTTTACATATCTTATGTTTTGAAAAAGATTTTGAAGACTGTTTGTTTCCGAATCAAAGTCTCGGGTTCGGTTATCAAAGGGTAGCCATACATGTATCTAAATAAATTTCTTAAGATTTTATAACATTATTTATGACGACAAGTGGTCTAACAGGTCGTTTCAGATGAACGCTCATAGATATAGCTCACATTTCACTTGGGTGTTTGGTTGTTCTGGCAGCAGAACAAGTTAATGATCACTAAAAATGAGTGATATCTCTCTCTGACGACTCACACTCATATTGGAGGTGTTCATCTATGCTTTTCCTGTGAAGTCACTTAGTCTCATTATTAGATAATCAATCACATAAGACTGGTTTCGGCATTACTCAACGGGTTTCTTCATTCATGCTATTAATGTTCACTCTCTATCCGTCGGGAAATACATGTAGAGGGGTTTAACAATTTTCATAGTGCAGTTTGCAACTAAGAAATCTTCAGTGATGAAGGCTACAGTATCCCGGAAAATCCATTATTGTTGCAGCTTCTTCTTTGAAGGTATCCTGTTTGTTGATCAATATCGATTTATTGTAAAAAGATATTTTGTTTTAACATTAAGAATTTGCTACAATTGAGAACAATTTTTTTGTTTTTGTTTTTTTTTTTGTGAAATAACCATTTGGTTGAAAGTTTTGTTTTGTTTGGTATTTCTTCGGTGAGTGATTTGACTTTCTTGTTGACTCGTCTTTGAGGATTGGATGTTGATAGATCTTTGTTTCGCCTTTGATTTTCTTGTAAGGATATGTCGCTGTTTGAAGTCTTTCCATTTTGATGATGTCTTCATTTTTGGTTGGCTTTTATCTAGGTAGGGATAGGTGACATAAAAGACAATTTGTCTAGTATGTAAGAAATGAAAGTATCGTCCCTGGTCATTTTGATATCTAAGCAAAAATGAGACCGTGACAAGGTATAATCGGGTATACCTTATTAGCAATAGTGACACACCTAAGCTCACAAGAATTGAATTCCACAATGATTTAGATCGACGAGGCATAAATTCTCACATGGGTTTTTGTTTTCATCTGAACCTCCTAACCTTATGTCCCTTGATTGTTTAAAATCGTCAATAATGAAATAAAATCGAAGGAAATAAAGTTATATACATTATGAAAAGTAGGAGATTTGAACCTTCACTCCAATTGAGAATCAATATGACTTAAAATCTTCATCGAGCATAAGCATCTGAAAAATTAAGTCAAGAGACGATTAATCACAAGGTTCTATAAAAGCTTATTATGGCAAGTCTTTTATTGTATTTTTGAAAATTTGTTTTTCTGAATGTTTTTGGAAATTTTGGTTATTTGAATGTTTTTGGAAATTTTGGTTTTTAAGGAAAGATATGAAAATTATAAAAATCTAAAATCTTTTTGTCTTTTGAAGTTTTGTAATTTTTTTATTTGTTTTTCTTTTTGAATTAAAGTAAACACACGTTTGTACAAACAAAAGGTAAAAGTTTAAGGATGGATGATATCTGGATTTAACATTCCTAGATGGCCTAGGAAGTATAGAAACTTTGTTTCATCGAGAGCCTTAGTGAAGACATCGGCAATTTGATCTTCGGTGTTTATGAAGTGTAATTCGATATGACCCTTTTGAATGTTGTCTTTAATGAAGTGATATCGAATATCGATGTGCTTTGTCATGGAATGGTGAACGAGATTGTGAGAAATGGCTATTGCACTGGTTGAGTCACAAAATATGGGAATTTGTGAAACTCTGAAGCCATAGTCACGCAGTTGAGTTTGCATCCATATGACTTGTGAACAACAGCTGGCGGCAGCGACGTATTCAGCTTCTGCTGTTGATGTGGATACACAACTCTGTTTCTTTGAAGACTAACTCACTAGTCGACCTCCTAGGAATTGACAGCTACCAGATGTACTTTTCCTATCTAGCTTGCATCCTCCATAGTCTGAGTCGGTGAAAGCGTTCAGCTGAAAATCAGATTTAGCTGGATACCAAAGGCCAAGTTTGGGAGTGCCTTTTAGGTATTTGAAGATGCGTTTCACAGCAATGACATGGGATTCCATTGGATTTGCTTGGTATCTGGCACAAACACATGTAGAAAACATGATGTCAGGTCTGCTGGCAGTGAGATATAATAGTGATCCGATCATTCCACGATATTTTTCTGATCAACGGGTTTGCCATCTAAGTCTGCATCGATTTTGTATCCAAAGGCCATAGGGGTTTTGGCAGTATTGGATTTGTCCAATGAAAAGCGAGTGAGAAGGTTTTTGATATACTTCTCTTGGTTGATGAATATGCCATCATTGGACTGTTTGATTTGAAGTCCGAGAAAAGTAGTCATCTCCCCAATCATGCTCATTTCAAATTTTCTCTTCATTAGATCTGCAAACTTAACACTCAAAGATTCATCAGTAGAACCGAAAATAATGTCATCAACATATATTTGTACGATTAAGAGATGTTTATTATAGATTTTTCGAAAGAGGGTTTGATCGATTGAACCCCTTTTGAAACCTGATTCTTCGAGGAATGTTGACAAGGTGGCATACCAGGCACGGGGTGCTTGTTTTAAGCCATAGACAGCTTTCTGCAATTTGAAGCTGTGATGAGGAAAGTTGGGATCTTCAAAGCCTGGTGGTTGTTGGATATAAACATCTCGATCTAACTCTCCATGTAGGAATGCACATTTAACGTCCATTTGAAAAACTTTAAAGTTATTATGTGCAGCATATGCGAGAAAGATGCCGATAGCTTCTATTCTGGCGACTGGAGCATATGTTTCATCGTAGTCTATTCCTTCTTGTTGTGAATAGCCTTTGACTACGAGACGTGCCTTGTTTCGACACACGACTCCTTGATCGTCAGTCTTGTTTCTGAATACCCATCTTGAGCCTATGATAGTAACATCGGGTGGTGTAGGAACAAGATTCCATACGTCATTTCTTTCGAATTCATCTAGCTCTTCTTGCATAGCTTTTACCCAGTCTGGGTCTTTGAGAGCAGTATGTATGGTTTTGGGTTCAGTCATGGATAGGAAGGCTCCATATAAGCAATCATTGGCAGTTGCGGCTCTAATTTGGATGCCTGAATTGGGATCTCCGATGATTAGGTCAGTGGGATGGTTTCTGGTCCATTTTATTAAACGATTTTCTTCCGTTGTAATAATAGGATTTTCAGTATCCCATTGTTCTTCTCCAGTAGTTTCTTCTTGGAAGAGGTTTGAAGGTTCCCCCATAAATGTTGCATCGGGATTGTTTTGGATATTTGGGGATGGAGTGGTAAAATCTGGGGTGGTTAAATTTGGAGTGGTTAAAGGAGGATTTGGTGTTTGTTCTAATGAGGAAGTATGTGTTTGTGGTTCCCCCTCAACTTGATCTGCAACATTTCTATTTCTTTGTGGAGTTCCTTCAGTGGGTGTTCCTGTAGGATCAATTTGAGTAGTTAGAATTTCAGAATTATAAGCAGTTTTAGGTTGTTCAAAAAGTAAATCAATATCAACTTCAATGTCTATGTCAGGAGATGGTGTTTGTGGAATTGGATTTTGAAAAATATTATCTATCATTTGTGAACCAAAATGTTCACGATCCAATTTTCTGACATAAAATTCATCGAAGTGGACATCGGTACTTTCTTCAATTACTCTTGTACGTTTGTTTAGTACTCGATAAGCAGCTGAAGAAAATGAGTAACCAAGGAAAATTCCTTCGTCCGACCTTGATTCAAATTTTGAAAGGTGGTCTTTATTATTCTTTATGAAGCATCGACAACCAAAAATATGAAAAAAGTTGATATTTGGTTTTCGGTTGTTAATGACTTCATATGGTGTTTTATGAAGATTTTTGTGAATTAAGGAGCGATTTTGTGTGTAGCAAGCTGTGGCAATTGCTTCTGCCCAGAAGTATTGTGGCAGATCAGCAAAGATGAGCATTGATCTTGCAGCTTCGCACAGAATTCGGTTCCTTCTTTCAACAACGCCGTTTTGTTGAGGAGTGTATGGGGCTGAGAAGTTGTGTTCGATGCCTTTGTTTTTGAGAAATGAGTCTAGACTTATGTTTTTGAACTCTAAACCATTATCACTTCGGATTCTTCGAACTGGTCGTTTGAGCTTTAGTTCGATCTGTTTTATAAAGTTGATCATCTCTTATGGTGCTTCTGATTTTAGTCTTAAGAAAAAGACCCATGTAAATCGAGAGAAGCCATCAACTATGACAAGGACATACTTCTTCCCTTGTATTGTTTGGATTTTGGCGGGGCCACAGAGGTCTATGTGCAGCAATTCTAGTGGTTCGGATACACTAGATTCTGTAATGCTTTTGTGAGAGGATTTGGAAAGTTTTCCCTTTTCACAAGCGGCACAAAGAGTTTCATTGTCGAGCTTCAGAAGTGGCAGTCCTCGAACTAGATCATCGCCGATCAATTTGTTGATGTACCCGAAATTTAGATGGGAAAGACGACAGTGCCATAACCAACTAATATCTGCTGGGGCTTTGGATAGCAGACAAATATCGGGTTTACCATAAATAAGATCCATGTCTAGTGGATACATATTTCCGGCACGGTGTGAATCAACAATGATTTCTTTGGTGTTGGCGTCCATGATCAAGCTTCTTTGTTTGGTAAATAGGACTTCAAGATCGTTATCACAGAGTTGAGAAACACTGATGAGGTTTTGTTTCAGGTCATCAACATAAGCAACTTTCTTTATGGTGAAGTTACCATTAGTTATGTTTCCATAACCTTTGATTTTTGCCGTCATGTTGTTGCCAAAGGTAACGTCTTGATTGGTTTGGGTGGGTCTGAAGTCACGAAGGTAGTTTCTGTTTCCTGTCATATGCTTGGAGCAGCCACTATCAATGTACCATGTATCATCCTTGGGTTCTCCAGCATTAGATCCCTGCAATTAGACAGAAATTTTAGGTACCCAGATCTGAATGGGTCCTGATTTGTTAGCTTTTGCTATTTTGGGTTTGTTGTTCAATGACTTTGGTTTATTGGGATAGAATGGTTGAGGTTTGATTTGATTTATCAAGTTTTCCCAAAATATGATTTGTTTTTGATAACCTGTGAGTTGATAAGATCTGTGATTTGGTGAACGATATCCTAGATGTGAAAATTGATTTGAAAAGTTTTCTTCATATCTGGGGTATGATGAACGGTTTTGAAACGGTTTTTGAAGAGGTTTTGGTTTTTGTTTGGAAACCTGTTTATGAGGTATGACGTAGGGTTTAACTGGTTTCTTTGGTTGGTTTTCAAAAACTTTTGGGTTGACAAGTGGGGTTTTGGTGACTTGAATGGGTTTTTTGCTTATTTGTTTGGAGTATTTTTGTCCCGGACTAGTTTTTCCAACAATTGATGAACTCATTGTAGGAAAAGCAGTTGGTACAGAAGTACTACCAACCTCGTAAAAGGAATTTCTCCATTCAAAAAGTTTTTAGATTTGGTGGTTTCGTTGGTATGTTTGATTTGGTGAGTTAAAGAACTAGTTGAGTCTGTTTCAGAATTTAAGACTCTTTTGAAAGACTTTTTGGAAACAGTGAAAGCAGTATCATCTGGGCTACAGTTGATAACTGTTTCGTCATCTGAATCTTCCTCATTAACAGATGTGAAAAGATCTGGTAGAGTTGATTCAGAGTTTTCACAAATTATCATGTTTTCTTGATTTTCTAGTTCTTTTTCAAAGGTTTCTCTACCAATTCCTGGTCTGTAACTCGTATCAAATTTTCCAGTACCCAAGGTGTTTGCCTTGGTGAAAATATCATCACTAAGTTTTCTGGCAATTTTGATAGATTCCACATTCCGTATCAATCTTTTGTTTTCAGATTCAAGAAAAGTGATTTGGTTTAAGGAATCAGTCAGTTTTTCATTTAAGATTTTGTGTTTTTCAGTTGACTCTTGAAAGTTTTGTGTTAACTGAATGATTTCCATTTCTAAAACATCTTTTGTTTCAGAAGAAATGACTGATTAACTTTTTAATTCCAATTCCTTTTTCTGAATTAGATATTGATTTAATTGTTCAAAGACGTGATTGTAATCTTCTGATTTTCTTTCAACGTCTCTTTCCAATTTGGTCTTTGTTCTGGTTAATTCTGCAAATTTAAGTTGTAGGGTTTGTAACTCACATTTGAAGATTTCAGAATTAACAACTGTGTCATGGTATTTCTTGAGATCAGCTTCTAAACTTTTCTCAATTTTAGATATATGGGACTCAAAAAGTATTTTAGAAAAACCGAGTTCATAGATCATAGACCATACCTGTTCTATGACATTTGGAGCTCTTGAAGTTGTACCAACTACGAAGCAGAAGTTGGATTGTGTCGGTTCATTGTCGGCTTCGTCTTCAGAGGTTGGCCAGTATTCCACATTTGGTTCGTGGATTGCCATCAAAGCTCTTTGGTTTTCTTGGTTTTCCTTTTTCTTTAACTCATCGGCTTTTTGAGCGTAGTATGCCGAGTCTTTGATTTTTGTCTTGTTTTTCGCTCGGCACTCTCTTGCGTAGTGATTAGTTCCTTTGCAATTGTGACAGATAATCACTTCTTCATCACTTTCTTCCTTTTGACTTTTGATTGGAAGTCGTTTCGGTGCTTGAGTTTGGATTTGTTGGGAAGATTGGGAGGAGTTTTGTTGGAATCCAAAATTTTGGTTGTTTGAAAAACCATTATTTTGATTATTGTATCCTTGATTTTGGAATCCCCGGTTTTGGTTTTGAAGACCGTTGTTTTGGTTATTGTTTTGATGATTTGAGTTGGGATTGTTTTGAAATCCCTGGTTTGAGTTATTTTGGAAAGAGGGTCTTTGCAAATTTTGTCCAAAATAAGGTCTTGGTTGAAAACCTTGGTTGTTTTGACCAAATTGTGGTCTTGGTTGAAATCCAGAATTATTTTGTCCAATTTGTGGTCGGTTTTGAAAATTTGGTTTAAAATTCGATTGACCATGATTTGGAATAAATCTTTGGAGATTTGTATTTGCAACCAAAGCACACAATTGTTGGTAGTCTGCTGCATCATTTAAATCAGTTTGATCAAAAGAATTGTTCAAAAATGGTTGATTTTGAAAAGATGTTTGATTAAAATGATTGGAGTTTTGTTCATGAAAAAGTGTTTGGTTTTGGTTTGATGTGGAAACGAGAGCAAGTGGTCCTCCAAAAGCTGTAGAGGTTGGTGGGTCAATCGAGGATTCATACGATTGAAGTTCTCCGTACAAATTGTATAGAGTTTCCGTATGAATGGCAGGATTTCCCTGAATGATGAGTTTAACCATCTTCCAGCTTTCGTAAAGATTGTTTAGAAATTTGAGATTGATCTCGTGTTGTGTCTTTTTGATGCCCAAGTTATTCAATTTTACCATGATAAAATTGAACCTATCATGTGCATCATGGATGGTTTCTAATGAAAGCATCTTGAAATTATCGAATTCATTTAAAACGGATATTCTCTTATTTCCAATAATTCTTTGATTTCCACAAAAACGGTTTTTTAAGTTTTCCCAAATTTGATTCGCAGTCAACAGTATTATGTCATCCATTTGACTTAGAATACTGTGAGGTATGCCAGACACCAGTTCCTTTTTTGCTTGTAGTTCCAATTTTCTTCTGTTTTCAGCTCGAATGACTTGATTTGTAGCAAGAGTAGTCATATTTTCTGGAGCAGTATATGTGCCTTCAACACATTTCCAAACATCTTCATTTATTGTGTTAAGATGTAGATTCATTCGGCCAACCCACGAATTATACTCTTCAGGTATAAGTATGGACGCCCGTGAACCAGATCCTAAGCTGTTGGCAATAGAAACTGAATTCATGTTTGAGTAATTAGCAGAAGACATTGTTGAAAAATATATTTTTGTATGTGACCATCACTGAAATAAGATGAACTATTTTTATCTAACAAATATTATCAGTTTATTTCAGGTTGCGTGAATTCAAGATCAAAAACAAGAATGAATCAAGACCCGAGAAACTTTGAGAAAACAACCAAACCTGAGGAAGTAATGCTACGAACCAAAGAGCAAAATACAAAAATATCACCCTGCTACAGCAATCACGACGCGACAGGCACAGTGGTCGCGACGTGAAGAAGAGCAAAACACAGAAGTCCAGATTGCCACAGTGCTCGCGACGCGACGGGATGCATGGTCGCGACGCGAAGAGCCAAACGCGACTATACCAACCTCTTGATCGCGAGACGACCAAAAACGACACTTTCAGCGACGAGTCTTCGCGACGCGACCAAAAGCAACGCGACCAAAAGGAAACGCGACGAAAAGCTCGACATACCAGCGAAGACGCACTGACCCGACAAAAAGCGCACCGACCACCAGCCAAGCACCCTCGCGACGCGACGGACCCTTTGGTCGCGACGCGAAGCCTGCGTTCAGCAACTATAAATAAGAAGCTAATGTTTTGCCATTCACAACAACATCAACAACACACATAACCATACTCATACACTCTCAAAGAAACCCACGACCAGACATCTCAAGACAGTCAAATTTCTGAATTTGGCAACAAGAATCAAACCATATAACCGCAAGAAACAACAACCTCCACCCGACACCAAAACTTCAAACCTCTAAACAACCTCTACCCGACACCAAACAAAACCTCTACCCAACACCAAACCCATACAGCACCAATACAACTACAATACACACACTCAAGCAAACCTACGTCCAAACCAACACAAAACCGAAGAAATACCATTTCAGCAAGAAAACCCGAGCAAAGAACAAGAATCGAAGCTTCAAAGAAAATCACCATATTCATCTGCTATCGATAAGTTCTTTTGAAATTATCTGTGTTATTATTGATTTATTCAAACTTTTATAAATCAACTGTACCAAATATCTAAGACATAAAAATCGAACCGTGACAACGAAAACATATGTGGACTGTATTTAACCGAGATATCTAACTTCTAACTTCTAACTTCTAACCTTTTTATTTATTGTAAAAACACTTTATCGTTGATAATGGCGTTTATTACATCTAACCTCTAACTTCTAACATTTACTTTATTTACCGCTTTCTGTCTATTTAAATACTGTCTAGTTTAGATTTACCGTTTTATTTTATTCCGCAACTCTTATTTATTCCGCATATTATAGATAAAATACATATCTGTCACACAGTAATCGGCTTAAAAACCTTTTTCGTGGAGATCAGTTATCGTATTTTCAACAATTGGTATCAGAGCTTGTGTGATTTACTTTGAAATTTTTGTCGAGAACTTTTGTGTAGAGTTTTTATAAACCACCAATAACTTTCCTTTAAAAATTTCATCTTAATATCACTTGTTCAAAAATTAAAAAAAAAAAAAACATTTAAAAATTACTTGTGTGATTTATTTTGAAAATTTTTGTCGAAAACTTTTGTGTAGCGTTTTTATAAACCACCAATAAGTTTTCTTTAAAAAATTTCATTTTAACATCACATTTTCGTTAACAAAAAAAAAAAAAAAAACAAAAATGTCTTCCGCAAACTACTCAAACATAAATTCTGTATCTATTGCTAACAGTATAGGTTCAGGTACTCGAGCACCCATTCTTATTCCCGAAGAATATAAATCATGGGTAGGTCGTATGAATCTTCATCTCAACTCTATAAGTGAAGATGTGTGGAAATGTGTAGACGGATCTCTACCAGATAACATGACCTCTCTTACGAGTAACTTGGATATACTGAATGAAAGGAAGAAACTTGAACTTCAAGCCAAAAAGGAGCTTGTGTCTGGAATACCCCACAGTATTCTAAGCCAAATGAATGATATAATCCTTTTAACCGCAAACCAAATTTGGCAAACTTTGAAAAATCGTTTTGAAGGAAATGAGAGAATCATTGGAAACAAGAAAACATCTGTTTTAAACGAATTTGACAACTTCAAAATGTTTTCACATGAGACCATCCATGATGCTCATGACAGGTTCAATCTCATTACCATCAAAATGAATAATTTGGGCATCAAAAAGTCACAGCATGAAATAAACCTCAAATTTTTAAACAACCTTTATGAAAGCTGGAAAATGGTAAAACTAATCATTCAGGGAAATCCAGCAATTCATACTGAATCTTTGTACAATCTGTACGGAGAATTACAATCGTATGAATCCTCGATTGACCCACCAACGTCTACTTCTTTTGGAGGACCACTTGCTCTTTTGTCAACATCCTCTCAAAACCAAACACATTTTCCTGATCAAAGTCAAATTGATTTAAATCAAAACCAAGCTTTTTTAAGTAATTCTTGTGACTTGTCTGATCCAAATAATGAAGCTGACTACCATCAATTGTGTGCTTTGGTAGCAAACACTAATCTCGAAAGATTTTTGCCACATCATAGACCAAATTTTCAACAAAGATCTACTTTTGGACAAAACTTTCAGAATCGTGGACTTCAAAATAATCACAACTCTTATAATCAAAACAATGGTTTTCAAAATAACCAAAATTCTGGATTTCAGCAAAATCATTCAAAACCATCTCAACAGAAACAAACTCAAACATCTGAAAGACCACCCGTTAAGAGCCAAAAGGCTGACAATAACGATGATGATGATGACGTAATCATTTGTCACAAATGCAAAGGACTAAATCATTATGCCCGAGATTGTCGAGCCAAAGTCAAGGTCAAAGACTCAGCTTACTATGCTCAAAAAGCCGAAGAGCTGAAGAAACAAGAAAAGAAAGCAAAGCAAAAAGCTTTGATGGCATTCTACGAACCTAGCGTGGAACACTGGCCAACTTCTGATGATGAATCAGACACTGAACCAGCTCAGTCAAACTTCTGTTTCATGGCTGACAATGAACCAACCACAAGAGCTCCATATGTCATCGATCAGGTATGGTCTATGATCTCAGATCTCGGTCTTTCAAGAACACCATTTGAGTCCCACATGACTAAGATTGAGAACAGTCTAAAAGCTGATCTCAGACTGTATCATGACACAATAGTCAAATCTGACATCTACAAATCTGAATTACAAACCTTGCAACTCAGATTTGGAGAATCAACAAGGACTAGAGACAAACTTGAAAGAGACATTGAACGAAAATCTGAAGAAAATAATCACGTCCTAGAACAATTAAATGAAGCTCTAAAACAAAAAAGGGACTTAGAAATAAAAAATCAATCTGTTATTTCATCTGAAATAAAAGATACCTTAGAAAAGGAAGTCCTTCAGTTAAAACACAAAATTCAAGATTTAACTGACAATAACACTAGTTTAATTCTAAAACTAGATGATTCTTCAAAGCAAATCAAATTTCTTGAATCCGAAAATCAAAGATTTCAAGGAAAACTGGATTCTATCAATATTGCCAGAAAATTGAGTGATGATGTTTTCACTAAAGCAAACAACTTAGGAACTGGCAAAATTGATACGAATTATAAACCAGGAATTGGAAGAGAATCCTTTGAAAATGAAAAGACTGATGGGACAATTTGTGAAAATTCTAAATCGCCTCTACCAGATTTTTTCTTATCTGCTAATGAGGACGATTCAGATGATGAAACAGTTATCAACTGCAGCCCAGATGATAGTTTTTTCAACAAGTCATTCAAAAGAGTTGTAAAATCTGAATCAGATTCTGCTAGTTCAGTAACTCATCAATTGAGACCTACTAAACTAACAAAGAATGATGACACAATCAAACTTGAAAATTTCTTAAATGGAGAAAACTCTGTTCATCAGAATGGTAGTACTTCTGCTCCAACTGTCTTTCCCTCTTTAAACTCAACCTTTATTGGAAAGAACAGTCTGGGACAAAAGTATTCAAAGAAACAACAGACAAATAAACAACCCATTCAAGCTGTCTTTAAACCAAAAGAACAAAGCAAGCCCAAAGTTTTCAAAGAAACCCAAGAGAAACCTTTGAAACCAGTCTCTGTGCCACAAAAACAAACCTTTAATCCAAAACAAAAACCTTTTCAAAAACCAATTCAAAATCGCTTCCAAGAGATAAACTTCAATCTCTCAAGGAACTTTCAGAAACCATCATTTCACCAAATTCCATTCCATCATCAAAATGTTTTTCAAAATCATCAAAATCCCAGATACAAAGAAAGGTTATCAAACAGAACTTCACATATAGGATACTTTTCACAAAATCAGAAATCGTTTCAAATGACAGGTTATCAAAGACAAATCTCACTTTGGGAAAATCTAATAAATCAACTTAAACCACAACCATTCCGTCCAATCAACAAATATTACAATGATTCCAAGTTATCAAAAACCATTAACAAATCAGGACCCACCATGGTTTGGGTACCTAAACTTTCTGTCTAATTGCAGGCACTTTGTGCTGGAGAGCCCAAGGATGGCACATGGTATATCAATAGTGGCTGTTCCAAGCATATAACAGGAAACCAGAGCTTTCTACGAGACTTCAAACCCACAGAATCCAAACAAGATGTTACTTTTGGAAATAACATGACTGCAAGAATCAAAGGTTATGGAAACATAACAAATGGTCACTTCACCATCAAGAAAGTAGCCTACGTTGACGGCCTGAAACACAACCTAATCAGCGTATCACAACTCTGTGACAACAATCATGAAGTTCTTTTCACCAAACAACGAAGCACAATCATGGATGCCAAGACCAAAGCCATTCTAGTTAATTCTATTCGTCTAGGCAACATGTATCCACTAGATATGGACCTTATCTATGGAAAACCAGACATCTGTCTCTTATCCAAAGCTTCAGCTGATATTAGTTGGTTGTGGCATCGTCGTCTTTCCCATCTCAATTTCGGCTACATCAACAAGTTGATTGCAAATGATCTTGTTCGCGGACTGCCACTTCTGAAACTTGATAATGAAACTCTTTGTGCAGCTTGTGAAGGAGGAAAACTGTCCAAATCCTCTCATAAAAGCATTCCTGAATCTAGTGTATCCGAACCACTAGAATTACTGCACATTGATCTTTGTGGCCCTGCAAAAACCCAAAGCATAAAAGGGAAGAAATACATCCTTGTTATTATTGATGGATACTCACGCTTTACTTGGGTTTTCTTTTTAAGGCTAAAGTCAGAAGCACCTGAAGAAATGATCAACTTCATCAAACAGATTGAATTAAAGCTCAAACGACGAGTTCGAAGAATCCGAAGTGATAATGGTTTAGAGTTCAAAAACATAACTCTAGACTCATTTCTCAAAAACAAAGGCATCGAACACAACTTCTCAGCCCCTTACACTCCTCAACAAAACGGCGTTGTTGAAAGAAGGAACCAAACTCTGTGCGAAGCTGCAAGATCAATGCTCATCTTTGCTGATCTGCCACAATACTTCTGGGCAGAAGCAATAGCCACAGCTTGCTACACTCAAAATCGTTCTTTAATCCATAAACATCTTCATAAAACACCATATGAAGTCATTAACAACCGAATACCTAACATCAAATTCTTTCATATTTTTGGTTGTCGATGCTTCATAAAGAATAACAAAGATAACCTTTCAAAATTTGAATCAAGATCAGACGAAGGAATTTTCCTTGGTTACTCTTTTACCTCAGCTGCTTATCGAGTACTGAACAAACGTACTAGAGTAATTGAAGAAAGTACTGATGTTCATTTCGATGAATTTTATGTCAGGAAATTGGATCGTGAACATTTTGGTTCTAAAATGATTGATAATATTTTTCAAAATCCAATTCAACAAATGCCTTCTACGGACATAGAACTCGATCTTGATTTACTTTTTGAACAACCCAAAACCGCTTATAATTCTGAGTTTCTAACATCCTCTACAATTCCTACAGGAAACTCCGATGCAGAAACTTCACAATCAAACCAAGAAAATGCAGATCAAGTTGAGGGGGAACTACCAACACTAAATCCCTCTTTGAACATTCCCAATCCACCTGTTCAAAATGATCCCAATGCATCATCTATGGGGGAACCTTCATTACCTCATTCTCACCCTATAATCCAAAAAGACATATCTGACAACAACCAAAATCTATTCCCAACAGAATCACATGACCAAGAAGAACAATGGGACATAGAAACACCAATCGAATTACCTGAAAAAACTCGCCTAAACAAATGGACCAGAAATCATCCTGCAGAATAAATTATAGGAGATCCCAATTCTGGTATTCAAACAAGAGCCGCTACCTCAAATGAATGTTTATACAGAGCATTCTTATCCATGAATGAACCCAAAACCATCCATTCAGCTCTCAAAGATCCAGACTGGGTCAAAGCCATGCAAGAAGAACTAGCTGGATTCGAAAGAAACCAAGTATGGGATCTTGTTCCTACTCCTCCCGATGTTACTGTAGTAGGTTCAAGATGGGTTTTCAGAAACAAAACTGATGATCAAGGCATAGTTTGTCGAAACAAAGCAAGACTTGTCGTCAAGGGCTATTCACAACAAGAAGGAATCGACTACGATGAAACTTATGCTCCAGTTGCAAGACTCGAAGCTATTCGTATCTTTCTAGCATATGCAGCACACAAGAACTTCAAAGTATTCCAAATGGATGTAAAATGTGCATTTTTACATGGAGAGATTGATCGTGATGTGTATATTCAACAACCTCCAGGTTTTGAAGATCCACAGTTCCCAAATCACAGTTTTAAGTTACAAAAAGCAGTTTATGGCTTAAAACAAGCACCTCGAGCCTGGTATTCAACATTGTCAACATTTCTAGAAGAATCAGGATTCAAAAGAGGTTCAATTGATCAAACTCTCTTTCGTAAAATCTTTAATAAACATCTGTTAATCGTTCAAATATATGTCGATGACATTATTTTCGGTTCTACTGATGAATCATTGAGTGTCAAGTTTGCAGATTTAATGAAGAGCAAATTTGAGATGAGCATGATAGGAGAAATGACTACTTTTCTTGGACTTCAAGTCAAACAATCATCAGATGGAATTTTCATCAATCAAGAAAATTATGTCAAAAATCTTCTAACTCGTTTTGCTCTTGACAAATCCAATACAGCAAAAACCCCAATGGCCTTTGGTTACAAATTAGATGCAGACTTAAATGGCAAGCCTGTTGATCAAAAGAAATATCGAGGAATGATAGGATCACTCGTATACCTCACAGCCAGCAGACCCGACATCATGTTTTCTACATGTGTCTGTGCCAGATACCAAGCCAATCCTATGGAATCTCATGCTATAGCTGTGAAAAGAATTTTCAAATATCTTAAAGGAACTCCATCTCTTGGCCTTTGGTATCCAGCTAACTCTGATTTTCAGCTTAACGCCTTCACCGACTCCGACTATGGAGGATGCAGACTAGACAGGAAAAGCACATCTGGTTCTTGCCAATTTCTAGGAGGCAGACTGGTAAGTTGGACTTTAAAGAAACAATCATGCGTGTCCACTTCAACCGCAGAAGCTGAATATGTAGCCGCCGCAAGCTGCTGTTCACAAGTCATGTGGATGCAAACTCAATTACGTGACTATGGCTACAAAGTCTCACAAATTCCCATATTTTGTGACTCAACCAGCGCTATTGCCATTTCTCACAATCCCGTGCACCATTCCATGACAAAGCACATCGACATTCGATATCATTTCCTCAAAGACAACATTCAAAAGGGTCATATCGAATTGCACTTCATCAACACCGAAGATCAAATTGCCGATGTCTTTACTAAGGCTCTAGACGAAACCAAGTTTCAATACTTCCTAGGCCGTCTAGGAATGTTGAATCCAGATAACATCCATACCTAATCTCTTACTTTTTGTTTGTACAAAAGAGTGTTTACTTTCAGTCAAATAACCAAAATTTTCCAAAAAACATTCAAATAACCAAAATTTTCCAAAAAACATTCAAATAACCAAAATTTTCCAAAAACATTCAAATAACCAAAATTTTCCAAAAACATTCAAATAACTAAAATTTTCCAAATACATCCACATAATCAAAAATCACAAAAAAATTAGAATAAAGTTTTATCTTTTAAAGTCCTTATAAAACCATGTGATTAACATCTTCTTGACTAAATTTTCAGATACTTATGCTCGATGAATGTTCTCAGTCATATTGATTCTTAAATTAAAGTGAAGGTTCAAATCTCAAAATTTTCATTATGAACATTCTCCTATTCCCTTTGAATTTATTTCAATTATAACGATTTTATCTATTAAGGGACATAAGATCAGGAGATTCAGATGAAAACCAAACCCATGTGAGAATTTGTGCCTCGTCTTCAACTGCTAAGTGAAATTCATTTATGTGAGCAAAGGTGTTTTCATTATGACTTATAGGATTTATACTCTTATACCATGATGCTAGTCTCATTTTTGCTTAGATATCAAAATGACCAGGGACGATACAATCATTTTCTTATATATTAGACAAACTGTCTTTTATATCACCTATCCCTATCCTCAATCAAGCCACATCAATAAAAGATTTATCATCTTGCATAGCAAGTCTGACAATTGAAGAAACGACAAAGTCATATCCAAGAAAACCAGAAGAAAACTCAAAATCTCAAAACGCAAAGTCATATCCAACAAATAATGTCAACAAATCACAACTGGTAAACACATCAGATATCTTTTACACAAAAGGTATTCGCGAAAATCAAGAAAAGATAAAACAAAGGTGAACACTTCACCAAAGCAAAAGAAGAGTTATTACAACAATCCATAAATACAGACATCTCTCAAACAACGAATTCTCAAAAGCTTTATCAAATATGGCTGTCAAAACCGAAGACTTACCGGGATACTATAGCCTTCATAAACTGAATATTCTTAGTTGCAATATGCACTATGAAAATTTCTAAACCCCTCTACATGTATTTCCCGATGGAGAGAGAGTGAACATCAATGGCATGAATGAAGAAACCCTCTGAGTAATGTTGAAACCAGTCTTATGTGATTGATTATCTAATATGAAGACCAAGTGACTAAAGTATATAGGTATAAATCCACATTAAGCATAAGTCAACACCTTCAAACTGAGAGATATCACTCATCTTTAGTGATTATACACCAGTTCTGCACCCAGAACAACCAAAACACCTCAGTCAAGTGTGAGCTATACCTATGAGAGTTCATCTGAATCGACCTATTAAGATCACTTGTCGTCTTTATAAATGTTATAAAATCTTAAGGAATATTATGAAAGTACATATACAAAAACCTCTTGATAATTGAACCTGAAACCTTGATTCAGAAACATATATTCTTGACAAACATTTTTCAAAACATAAGTAAAATCTAGTCACACTTTTTCAAAACAAGTGATATGGTTTTATAAATGTTTTATCCAAATTTCAAGAATTTTCAACCTTACCTTTTAATCTGTTCTTATTTCAATAATGATCACATAGGGGGAAATTGTTGAAAAATATATTTTTGTATGTGACCATCACTGAAATAAGATGAACTGTTTTTATCTAACAAATATTATCAGTTTATTTCAGGTTGCGTGAATTCAAGATCAAAAACAAGAATGAATCAAGACCCGAGAAACTTTGAGAAAACAACCAAACCTGAGGAAGTAATGCTACGAACCAAAGAGCAAAATACAAAAATATCACCTTGCTACAGCAATCACGACGCGACAGGCACAGTGGTCACGACGTGAAGAAGAGCAAAACACAGAAGTCCAGATTGCCACAGTGCTCGCGACGCGACGGGATGCATGGTCGCGACGCGAAGAGCCAAACGCGACTATACCAACCTCTTGATCGCGAGACGACCAAAAACGACACTTTCAGCGACGAGTCTTCGCGACGCGACCAAAAGCAACGCGACCAAAAGGAAACGCGACGAAAAGCTCGACATACCAGCGAAGGCGCACTGACCCGACAAAAAGCGCACCGACCACCAGCCAAGCACCCTCGCGACGCGACGGACCCTTTGGTCGCGACGCGAAGCCTGCGTTCAGCAACTATAAATAAGAAGCTAATGTTTTGCCATTCACAACAACATCAACAACACACATAACCATACTCATACACTCTCAAAGAAACCCACGACCAGACATCTCAAGACAGTCAAATTTCTGAATTTGGCAACAAGAATCAAACCATATAACCGCAAGAAACAACAACCTCCACCCGACACCAAAACTTCAAACCTCTAAACAACCTCTACCCGACACCAAACAAAACCTCTACCCAACACCAAACCCATACAGCACCAATACAACTACAATACACACACTCAAGCAAACCCACGTCCAAACCAACACAAAACCGAAGAAATACCATTTCAGCAAGAAAACCTGAGCAAAGAACAAGAATCGAAGCTTCAAAAAAAATCACCATATTCATCTGCTATCGATAAGTTCTTTTGAAATTATCTGTGTTATTATTGATTTATTCAAACTTTTATAAATCAACTGTACCAAATATCCAAGACATAAAAATCGAACCGTGACAACGAAAACATATGTGGACTGTATTTAACCGAGACATCTAACTTCTAACTTCTAACTTCTAACCTTTTTATTTATTGTAAAAACACTTTATCGTTGATAATGGCGTTTATTACATCTAACCTCTAACTTCTAACATTTACTTTATTTACCGCTTTCTGTCTATTTAAATACTGTCTAGTTTAGATTTACCGTTTTATTTTATTCCGCAACTCTTATTTATTCCGCATATTATAGATAAAATACATATCTGTCACACAGTAATCGGCTTAAAAACCTTATTCGTGGAGATCAGTTATCATATTTTCAACAGACATGTTTTTAAGATTTTTAATTTTAATTTAAAAAAAAAGGATTTTTAACAAGTGATATTAAAATGAAATATTCAAAGAAACGCTTATGGAAGGTTTATATAAACGCTAACCAAAAGTTTTTCAACGAAAATTTCAATATAAATCACACAAGCTCTGATACCAATTGTTGAAAATAAAATGACTGATCACCACAAATAAAGGCTTTGAAACTGTTTACTGTGTGACAGATATATAAATTAACTATAATATGCGGAATAAATAATAAAAGTTGTGGAATAAAAATAAACTCGAAAGCTATAAACGACTAAAAGCTATAAATAATATAAATAACTGTATTTAAATGACTTAAAGCTATAAAGAATGTAAATAACTGTAATTAAATGACATAAAGCGATAAATAAAATAAATGAATATAATTAAAAGACATAAAACGATAAATAATATAAATAACTATAATTATATAAATATATATATCAAGTAGGTTCGTCAAATGAATTGACTGAACTGGTTTGTAACTGGACTGATGAAACGACTGGTCTATCAAGTAGGTTCGTCAAATAAATTGACTGAACTGGCTTAAGGTTGGACTGGATTTCTAATAGACTGTGTCTCTAGGTGTTCTTGGTGTTCTTGGTGTTCTTGGTGATCTTGGTGTTCTTGGTGTTCTTGGTGTTCTTCGTGTTCTTGGTGTTCTTGGTTTTGATCTTGGTGTTCTTGGTGTTCTTGGTGTTTTTGGAGAGTGTTTGGAAGTTGGAAATAAGATGGTGGAAGTTGGAGAGGATTTGGTGGATTTTTGGATGATTTAAATGTGTAGTTATGAAAAAATGGTGTAAAAAATGGTTATAAAGGGTGTAAAATGGGTTTTGGGTGAGTTTTGAATGATTTTCGGAAGTTTAGGGACCAAAACTGTAAATATTGGAGCTGAAACACGCGGTTCGGTTGGCTGGGTCGGAGTCGGGTCGCAGGCGCGGATCTTTTGTGAGATTAAATGGTTCGGTTCGGAGCGGATTCAGATCGGAGCTGGGGCGGGTAAGGTCCGCGAATGGATGTGAGGAGACCGGGTAGGAGGAGGCGGGTACCGGATCGGGGCGACGGGTCGCGTGTTCAGGTCGATGCCCGGACCCTGTTGTGAGGTAAAATGGTTCCGAGCGGATTGGGTCGGAGGCTGATCTGGGCTGGACTGTTGCTGGGCCGGAACAGATGGCCTGTTTCACTTTTGTTTTTCTTTTTAAATTTAATTCATTTAAAATCTGAAATAAATTCAAATAAATTAGGAAAATTTATTTTTAATTTATAAAATTAATTAAGTCTAATAAAATAAATTATTTAGAAAATATATTTCCAAAAATTCATTTTAAATAGATTTTATTTAAATTTCTTTTATATTTTTCTTTGTTTTTTGCTTTAAAACTCATTTTCTTTTATTTTCTCGTTTAATCGTTCAATCTCGAATCCACGCAACCTGAAATAGACTTATAATATTTTTCAGATAATATAAAAACAGTTTGTCTTATTTCAATGATGGTCACATACAAAAACATTTTTCAACAACTTTGATTCCTTAATTATAAACCATATATCTAGGGAAATAAATTTCTTAGTTATTGTGCATTTAATATTTAAATGTAGTTTTCAAATGATTAGTATTTTCCAGAATAAGAATTTTTGTAAATCACCAATATATGTTTTATTTTTAAATAGTGATAAACTTAACTTTATTATTTGAAATATTTATCAAGTTAATCTACTTATTCTTCCATTTGGTTATCTCACTAAATAATTACCTTAACTTTTCATCAAATTGATTTTCTTAATTAAGGTAAAAATTAAGTCATTTTACTAGTAAATTGATATTTTATAGCAAACAACATCGTTTCACTATTTTGCCAAACAAATTTATGTAGAAAACAATATTCTTTTGTTATTTCACAAAAAATTGTAGGAGAAGTAACCAATTTGTATTTTTCTACATTAATAAAAATACTTAAATGATTTGAACATCAGTTTTGACAAGAAACGCTATATTATGATTCTTAACAACTACTAGCTTATTTTTCAAAGCATCTGCATTTTCCGAAAATACAAAGTGCAACCATCCTCGGTGGGCAGCCGACGTCATCACAATCTCGAAATCCTTTACAATTACGTCCCACGTTTGAGGCAGAGATTGTGCTTTGAATTTGGTTTTCAATTTTAGCGGCAACTTCTTTACCCAATTGTTCAACTTCAACTCCTAATACTGCAATAACATAAAATACATAGGGATTATTGTGCATTCTTCATAGTTTTGATATGTATGAAGAACATAATAAACCTAAAAATAACATAAGAGAAAAAGGGAAATTACCGCAATTACTGAACACCAAGATGGCAAAAAAAGCAACCTTGAACATAGAATGTGCCATATCTCTTAGTTGGTTCTTTAAGGTGGCGTTTCTACTCTGAATTACAAAGACATACTGAAATCAATTTATATACATCAAAACGGATTTCTCAAATAAAATAATAATGATGTAATAAATGGTCATTTAATTTTTCTTTCCAAACAATATATTTCATCTAAAATGACAAATTAATCATTTAGAAAATTAATATTTATCATTACAAGTTTAGTTAATTGTAATATTTTAATTTTGATAGTAATTACACAAAAAAGACAAAGGAACATCATTTGTATATGTGTGAGATGTCATGTTATATTACACATATGTGATAGAAGTATTTGATTTCTTATATTGGTATATATTATTAGCATATATTTAATTTAATTTATTAGATTTTTTGCTAACAAATAAGATATGTATTAGCTTTTTTTAATATCACCTATTATTATATCTTATTGAGTAAATAAATAATAAGTTGAAATAAAAATACAAACTTGATGGTCGAAAACTAATACACTTAGATAATTTAATTAATTAGCTACATAATATTTTTTTACTAAAAAGTAGTGGTTATAAAATGTATTTACTAACAACTTTTGTTTTATTTACATTTTAACAGTTTCTGTCAAGCCTTCTTCCTCACATATCGTCATCTCCTTTCGTCATCGTGTATACGCTGTGGACGCATCCCTCATCAGTAAGCAATATTTTTAGTTATGTTTTCTTCTCTTTTTATGATTATAACTATACTGAGTTTTGAATGATCCTTTATGTTTACATTATTATTATTCATAAAAATTGATGCTTAAATTTATTAGAAAAAGCGCATGTGTGATTGGTGTTATATATGGATATTGAAATGATCCTTGATCTTTTCATTGGAAAATTTAGCATTCAATAGCATGACATATATATCATGGGTCTGTGCGGTTTTGGATGATCTTGATCTTCATGCACAAAGTATTGATAATGATGTTGGGCTTGCTCTACATTCACTGGCAAAGCCAGTGTAGTACGGAGTGGGACGGGTTATCCTTCTTATTTTCCAATGAAATATAAAGCTAATGTAATTTCGTCAGAACTTTGTCATAAATCCGTTGAGAAATTTATCGCACATCCGTTGGAAAACTATCATATAATCCGTCATCCATTTGTAAAATCCTTTAGTGATATATTTCTAATAGAAAATACTTTCCAAAATGACATTTTGCTACTGTTTGGATGTTTGGAAGTTGGATTTGATTAATGAGAAGCATTTGGTTACAAGTAATCTTAGCTTTTCGGTGTTTTTATGCTTGTGTTTGGTTTTGGATGTTTGATTCGTGTTGGATCTTGTTTTGACCTTGTTGGGACTGTTTTTCCTTGCTGAAATCAGTAGCTAATTAGGTTAATTTTTAGGCATTAAACATAGGCTAGTAACTGTTCAGAAGAACTTAGTTAGTGGCTAGTTTATGCTTTGCTTAGTTTTGCTTAGTTTGGATGCCTTTGATTTCTTCTGATTCAGAGATGCACTTCTGACTTCAGAAAGTGACTAGGTTCATTTGAGCTTATCTTAGCTTGGCTTGAGTTTGTTTGATCATTGATTTAGGGTATTAGTAATTGAGAAGATAGAAACTGATTCCTCCGACTGTAGCGTGACACTACTAGTTGGTAATCTTTCATTTAGTCTAACCACGAAGCTCCTGCGGATCGACCCTGACTGCCACTGTACTAGTGTGTGTTAGGTTTTTCTCTATTTTTTACTGCACGACGACCGCTGCGTTGTCACAACACAATCAAGATCCCTCTCAGTCCCATCCCTAAATCAAATGATTTAAAGGGAAAAGCCAAACTCTACCCTGAACCACTTACGGAGCCGATTTTCAGAGAAAATTCATCACCTCAGGTTCAAAAGAACAATACCTTAAGGTCCAGCCATTCCTTTCATTTGGTAAATTCTTCAAAAGGTTTGCAAAATCATTCAACTCCGATTCCGAGATCTGATACTTTTGTCCACATGAAAACTCGTTTTGCTAAAGAAGCTTGGCAAAATACGAAAACAAAAGTATATCGTTTCGAAAATAAGAAAGATCAACCCTCTAAGAAGAAATCATTTTGGGTTGAAAAGACCAATATATTTCCTGTTATCAAGAAATTTTCACATGGACCCAAAATGGTTTGGGTTCCTAAATCTCTCTAATTTGTACAGGTTATTCGTGACGAACAGTATGATCCAGAATGGTACATAGACAGTGGCTGTTCGCGTCACATGACGGGGTGAAGGGAAGAACTCAGGGAATATAGATCATTGCGAAATGGAGGTAGAATACGCTATGGAAACAATGCAACTGGAGAAATCAAAGGCTATGGCATGATCACTAATGGCGAGCTCTCAATTCGGAAAGTAGCTTATGTGGAAGGTCTTCAACATAATCTAATCAGTGTCTCACAATTAATGTTCGGAACTGGACTCAAGGTGACTTTTGATGAGGAAGGATCAGAACTAATAGAAAAGAAGTCCGAAAAGATTGTTCTGAGATCAAAGCGAAAGGGAGAAATGTTCCCTTTAGATATGAAGCCTATCATTGGAAAACCCGCCACCTGTATGCTAACTAGAGCTACAAATGATGAAAGCTGGCTGTGGCACAGACGCTTGTCTCACATGAACTTTCGAGACATAAACAAGCTTGTACTTGGTGACCTTGTGCGAGGGTTACCGTTACTCAAGTACGATAAAGATCGCTTATGTGATGCTTGTGAACTCGGAAAACAAAGTAGAAAGAGTCACTCAACTATAATCAACACAAAGATCATTGAACCACTGGAACTTCTACATATTGATCTCTGTGGTCCATCTGCAATCGAAAGTATAGCTCACAACAAGTACATTTTGGTTGTAGTGGATGATTTCTCTCGATTCACATGGTTATTCTTTCTCAAACAAAAATCTGAAGCCGCTACCAACATGATTAATTTCATCAATCAAATATAAGTTCTGCTCCGAAAACAGGTTCGGATGATTCGAAGTGACAATGGCACGGAGTTCAAAAATCAATTTCTTGATGATTTTCTTGTCAGCAAAGGAATCTCTCCCAATTTTTCCGCTCCTTACACTCCTCAACAAAATGGAGTAGTGGAAAGACGAAATCGCTCCTTGTGTGAAGCTGCTCGCACGATGCTCTCTTTTGCGAAACTTCCTCTGTATTTTTGGGCTGATGCCATTGCCACAGCATGCTTTATTCAGAATCGTTCCACCATAAACAAAAGATTTCTTCGTACTCCTTATGAAATTCTCAATAAACGAAAACCAAACGTGAAGTTCTTTCATGTTTTTGGATCAAAATGTTTTATTTTTAACTCGAAGGAGAAAAGAGTCAAGTGGGATGAGAAAGCAGATGAAGGAATTTTTCTAGGATATTCCTTAACTTCTAAAGCTTCCCGCGTTCTGAACAAACGATCTCGGAAGATTTAAGAAACTGAAGGGTTTTCTAGCAAACAATGAACACAAAATACCTATGGTTCACATGCAACCCTAGAAAGATCTATGTTTTCTTCTATGAAGATAATAAACTAATATCTAAAGGCCAAAAATTATTTCTAAAGTTCAAATCAGAAGAACCAACCTTTGAAGCTTGTTCTTGAAGCTAGCAGCAAAAGTATCCTGCCTCAGATGCAAGTCATACCCACAGCAATGGAGAAGACAGTCCAGCAGAGTAATCTTGGTTGAAATTGGCGTGAATAATGGGGAGCCAGAGGGTTCCTTTTATAGCCTCCTAGGGTTACACCTGAAACCCTAAGGAGCCTCCAAGTGGGCAAGCCTGTTGACCACTTGGACCAGATCCCTAAACCTAATTAGGGTTTTCGCCAACCCTAGAGAAGCCTCCAAGGGTGGCGCCACTTTTGGCCCCTGGACTTCTCTTTGCCAGTTATTCAACTATTGAATAAATACAAACTAGTCCTCACACTTTTAATTAATTAATTTAATCACTAAATTAAATCCAATTAATTCCAGATTAAATCTTAATTAATTATTATAGTTTCTAATTAATATATTAACACTTAAATATATTAATAAACCATTTAATTAATTCTATTGATTTATTACACAATTAATAAATCAACATTTTACTCTATTGAACTCTATCCTGACCTCCAGCTATGAGGGCAACCCAAATGGACTTTGCTTCAATTAACAAGATCAATACAGTTGTAAAGTCATGGCTTAGACACCTAATCCAACAGTCTCCCACTTGGATAAGTCTATGACTTTAATTTATCTTCTGATTAATAAACAACCTGCAGCTTCCTAGAAACTGCTGCCGAACTCTGACCTAGTCAGTTCCGTCCAAAGATAAGTGATCATATGATCCTTCGTCCAACAAGATATTTCCAGACACGAGACATGGATTGAGATCAATCTCTGTCCGATACTCTGTTTCCCGATTTCCGATTCTGCTTATGACTTTCGGACTTCTAATTGAACACATCAATTTAGTCCAGGCTGGCCAGCACTTTAGTCAACTTCAAAATCATCGAGCGGCCTACAGATATCTGTTTCCCATCAGGGTCAAGGAACGAATAAGCTTTGACTCATATGGTTGTGTCTTTTACTTATCAAATTGTACACAACATGCGTTTTGTAACATCGAGTTACCGATGCGTTTTCGCATTATCAATGCACAACCGACTCGTAAATTTCAACTCATATGTCTCCGCTTCAAGATCATACGATATTATCGTCTCAATATTGCTCGTGATGTAATCCATGAAGCAATCTATTGAGCGCGGGTTTATCCAATACTCAAATCTCTATTTCTAAGTACTCATGAACGTTGTAGCAGTCTTACTGCAATGTCTAACTCCTTAGACAATCTACAAACCAATTCACGACAGTCTTTGTTCATACTTACTCCCGAAAAGTATGAGCGACTGTGGACTTTTGAATAATCAAATTATTTGGGAAGTGAAACATGCAAAATTGAAACTTAAAATCTGACTGGTGGCTACTATTGCCTAATTACCAAGTCTCCACGAGGTAATCACTGAAGGGTTTTCTAGCAAACAATGAACACAAAAACTCTTATGGTTCACATGCAACCCTAGAAAGATCTATGTTTTCTTCTATGAAGATAATAAACTAAAACCTAAAGGCCAACAATGATTTCTAAAGTTTAAATCAGAAGAACCAACCTTTGAATCTTGTTCTTGAAGCTAGCAGCAAAAGTATCCTGCCTCAAATGAAAGTCACACCCACAGCAATGGATAAGACAGTCCAGCAGAGTAATCTTGGTTGAAGTTGGCGTGAATAATGGGGAGCCAGAGGGTTCCTTTTATAGCCTCCTAGGGTTACACCTGAAACCCTAAGGAGCCTCCAAGTGGGCAAGCCTGTTGACCACTTGGACCAGATCCCTAAACCCTAATTAGGGTTTTCGCCAACCCTAGAGAAGCCTCCAAGGGTGGCGCCACTTTTGGCCCCTGGACTTCTCTTTGCCAGTTATTCAACTATTGAATAAATACAAACTAGTCCTCACACTTTTAATTAATTAATTTAATCACTAAATTAAATCCAATTAATTCTAGATTAAATCTTAATTAATTATTATGGTTTCTAATTAATATATTAACACTTAAATATATTAATAAACCATTTAATTAATTCTATTGATATATTAAGCAATTAATAAATCAACCTTTTACTCTACCGAACTCTATCGTGACCTCCAGCTATGAGGGCAACCCAAATGGATTTTGCTTCAATTAACAAGATAAATACAGTTGTAAAGTCATGGCTTAGACACCTAATCCAACAGTCTCCCACTTGGATAAGTCTATGACTTTAATTTATCTTCTGATTAATAACCAACCTGCAGCTTCCTAGAAACTGCTGCCGAACTCTGACCCAGTCAGTTCTGTCCATAGATAAGTGATCATATGATCCTTCGTCCAACAAGATATTTTCAGACACGAGACATGGATTGAGATCAATCTCTGTCCGATACTCTGTTTCCCGATTTCCGATTCTGCTTATGACTTTAAGACTTCTAATTGAACACATCAATTTAGTCCCGGCTGGCCAGCACTTTAGTCAACTTCAAAATCATCGAGCGGCCTACAGATATCTGTTTCCCATCAAGGTCAAGGAACGAATAAGCTTTGACTCATATGGTTGTGTCTTTTACTTATCAAATCGTACACAACAATGCGTTTTATAACATCGAGTTACCGATGCGTTTCGCATTATCAATGCACAACCGACTCGTAAATTTCAACTCATATGTCTCCGCTTCAAGATCATACGATATTATCGTCTCAACATTGCTCGTGATGTAATCCATGAAGCAATCTGTTGAGCGCGGGTTTATCCAATACTCAAATCTCTATTTCTAGGTACTCATGAACGTTGTAGCAGTCTTACTGCAATGTCTAACTCCTTAGACAATCTACAAACCAATTCACGACAGTCTTTGTTCATACTTACTCCCGAAAAGTATGAGCGACTGTGGACCTTTTGAATAATCAAATTATTCAGGAAGTGAAACATGCAAAATTGAAACTTAAAATCTGACTGGTGGCTACTATTGCCTAATTACCAAGACTCCACGAGGTAATCACCAAGTCGGATTTTACATAAACTATTATCGGTTTCTAGATTTTAAACTATTTAATTCGTATTATGTATCTATGTCTACTTGACCTTTCATTCTTTCTATGTATTCAAATGTTATACATTTATACACTTTATACGATCGGATATCCTTCCGATGATATTTCAATTTGGCCATACTGTCATTCTCATTAACAACTCCATTCTATGTACTGTGACTTTCCATGGTTCTCGGGATCTTTAGTCCACATGACTGCACCCTAAGACTATTTCGAGGTGTTACGATGTGCCGGTGAGCCACACGCGCTCCATCAGAATGCCAACGAAATTCTTTAACAATTAAGTCCTTATTTGAAAAACTCTTTTCAAATTATTATCATCATTCACCCCTAATCAATTTCCAATGATTTCTCATGTATGTACAAAATCCATTAAGTATTCCCAGCCAGGTCATATCCTGAATCTGACTCAGTATGCTCTAAGCATTAAGTCATCAAGACATGTTCATGACACTTCTGATCGATCCTAGAAACTTGTTGGATTCGATCCAGTTCTATTCCAAACCCTTTTGGAATCTTAGGATTGCTCATAATCCTTGTGTCATGATCTTTAATAACTATATCCTTTCGGAGACTTTTTCTCATGCATCTTGAATCTTATCAAGATCATGCTTACTATGGCCAGGTCTGTACTGATGACAACATATATCTGATATATGTCAATGGATTATGTAAGTACGTTGCACCTTTCATACCTCTCATGCCAAATTATCACACTTTGCAATGGCAGGAAACTCTTTTCCTGAGCAATGCATCTTGAGTCTCATCAAGATCATCTTGGCAGAGTTTTGATCTATCTCATAGACGTTTATAACCACCTGAGCATGCCGTATCTCTATTAAGTCTTTCATAGCGATCCGTCTCTTAACACCAAGTCATTACACTTTGTAATGAAAAGAGACGTTTCCTAGAAACATTATGTAACACACATATGGAGATAGATAACAGCAACACTCCCACTGGCTTTGACACGGTTATGGACTATTCACAAAATCCAGAGCTTTTGGTATATTTTGAGAATCCAAACCTTTCTGACATCTTAATGGATATCTTTTAGCTCATTCTCAAAATCCAATCCTTTGGCATATTTCGAGAATCTGAATATCCTTTCTTAGAGATGCCCGCGGGGAAATCCCGGGCCCATGTACCGTTATACTGGCATATTCTTTATGAGTCCTCATTAGTGTGCCAGTGATCCACACGCGCTCCACTAACGACTTACATTATGCAGTATCCTTTCGGATTTCATCTTCTATTGAGAGCGCTTCTCTCGAAGTCAATTACATGACTCTGAGTATCGTCTCACTCAACCAGATGTTCTGAAGGTACATTTCTGTCCATGTTGGTTTCTTTTGATGATTACTCCCACTGGTTCTAAGACCTGTTGTAAAATCAATCAAGCTGTCACATGGACTGTATCTCGTCCTAAAGTTCTCTTAATTGGCAGCAACCGGGCTCACCAATGCTTCCAAGTAGTCGGATTGAAAATCCGTACCAACTATAGTGTTTTACCACTATTCGGTATGTCACCCCGATCATAACTACTTATGACGGTGATCAGTACTACTGGTCAAGAGAAGGTTATGTCAGTATTAAAACAGAAATCTGATTTCTGCTCTAAGCCAAGCGATGACTAAAGGTTATTTCACTTGGCTAATCCTGAACTCATTCAGGACTATCCCAACTCCCACTGTCTCCTTAGAATATGAGTTCTTTCCAAAAGAGCTCTTTCTTTTCCAGGTACAACGGGATAGCCAGTGAAATGACATTTCTGATTAGGTTCAGGCCAGTCATGAGGTTCGGACGAACACTACAAGACCCTGGACCTTTAATGTACAAGTGGGACAATCCCAGCTTTACATTTCAGACAGTGTCTGCAAAACCTACTTAGTCGAAGGATGTGGTTGGAATATGGTCTGACTGGTTTAGTATTCTATGTATCGGAAACTAATTTGCAATGTATCTCATACATTGAGGATCGAACTGTTTCGACCAACGCTCCATCATCTTCCCTAAGACACATTATAACTATTAATGTTCTTGGAAGGGAATAAACTGTGAAACATTTTCCCAGATTATGTTGTCACTCAGGTTCTGTGGGTCTTGTACTTCCTTTGAAGTCCTTGAACTGTTCAAAGATTCAATCCAATCGCTTATTCTGATAAGCGAGGTCATATTCGTCATACCGACTCACAAATATTGTGAAGTACAAACAATTGTGTTCTGTTTGGAGATTCGAGCAATACACAGCAACTGATGTGTTTGTTGCTTCTAATCTCAATCTCTTATGACTTTGTTAATTCTGTTCAAGACTTGCAATCTTCAGTTGACTCTAAGTCAACTGATTCCAAAATCCTATCCCTTGGATCTTTGGGCGATTCATTTCTTGCCACATGTGCTTTATAAAGACCTTAATCATCATCTGACTCTAAGTCAAATGATTCCAAAGTCCTGTCCAACTGGATCTTTGGTTAATTCATTTCTTTACACATTAAGAACTCAATTCATGATGTGACTTTAAGTCAAATGATTCCAAAGTCCTGTCCAACTGGACCTTTGGTTGAATTGATTCTTACAACATTTATCTTAACAATCATAAGGGACACAATTCTAAAATCCAAACACTTTGGATGCATTCAACATTCAAGTTATTACTAATTATGCATTCAACACAATCATACAACATTTCAAGGATATTTCAAACAACATGTGTTAAAAGAAAATTGACAATTTTATTAAAACAAAAATCCTTGCACAATGTACTATATGATAGACAGTGTCATACGCATCTAAAAGCTAATAACAATATTTCAATATCTAACTAAACTTCAAAACGCATGAGCCGGAAATCCAATCCAAATGTGCTCCTATGCGCCAATGTCCCGTACCTTACTCATTCCCTGCATACAAACCAAAATGTGACTATCACATTATGCATCAAGGAATTATGGAACAGGAGTTTTGAGGTTTTTAGATATACCTGAGCTTTCAAAAGATTTTGACTTTGGAGCGTCTTTCAATCTTTCCGCGACTGTATCCGATTCTGTGGATTCCCAGCTTAAGACATATCCAGACGATCTAGATCGTTTCTTGCTGCGTCTTTCCACTGGACTTAATCCAGAAGTAGCTGAACCAATGGAGCTATGCCTGTCCACGAGTGACTCGTATAAAGTCAACAGTGGACGCATTTCCATTAAGGTCTTTTCTGGTCTTCCTTTCTGTACGTCTGAATGAACAGATCGTACTTACTAGTCAGTGAAGCGAGTAGAGTGTTAACACTCGACTCCTGACTCATGGTATAACCAAGTTTGTACAATTCGCCTATGTATGCTTCAATCTGAAGAACATGCGAATCGATGCTACTTCCTTCTTTTAACTTACACTCTGCAAGTCTTTTGAAGATCCTAGCTCGTTCCTCTTCAACCGGTTTTCGGAACCTTTCCTCAACCGATTGCATCAACTCATATGGCCCTAAGGATTCAAAATCCTTGCGGAATTCGGGGTCAATGGTCAACAACATGAGGTCACGAATATCTTCGGATACATCAACTAAGAAGTTACCCTCATCATAAGAACTATTTATGATGACTTGTTCCTGTGGAACCTGGATCAGATACTCGGTGAGATGAAGCTTGCCCGCAATGCCGAGAGCAAGTCTCCAATTGCGAAGCCATTCCTTACAGTTAAGGCCAGTCAGCCTTTCCATATTAAGCAGGTGCTTTCTGATGCTCTCAGAAATGGGTGAAGGAGGAGAGGGAGGAGAATAGACACTTGATTCAGACATCTACAATAAACAGAATTTATTAGTTTAGTTTTTCCTTTTAAATAATTACCCAATATATTATTTATTAAGGCTAAGACCCAAAATACCCCAACTATGGTGTGAAGAGGGATGCCGTAATCACAACATAATGGTCATTAAGGTAGATAATGCACTTATCAATTTCATCTTATGAAATTCCTAGATCTGTTGAGACACATTGAACTGTTCAATGGCATGTTTAGTCTCGGATGTGCCCCACTGTTTGTGACTGGGATGCCGAGGATCACAAACCGGGTATGAATAACCATGCAAATTAGCTTGGTACTCTCGAAGTCAATTGTCATCTCTAATTAACGTGCCGATTAACCACACACGCTCCGTTAATAATGACAAAATAGAGAAACCCATTGCAAGCCTTTGCGGACCCCAGTTTGTGTGTCGGTAAACCACACACGCTCCACCAACGTTCCACAAAGTGCAATGTGCAATTCCATGGATTAGCACCAATTCACATTTTTAACCTAAAGTAGCTAGATTGGGTTTTGTTCAAAGTTCTAGTACTTTCAATTATAGCATTATACTTTTAAGAGGCTTAGCGGTTCTATCAAACCCGTTCGGCTAACGACACTCGACTGACCAGGAGAGCGGTGGGTAAAAGTAGATACCCATTAGACTAACATTTTATAGTCAGTCCCCTTATACCCTCTTTATAGGACAGTTTTGTGAATGAGGCCTACTTGCGGTAAGACTAACCAAATTTTCTTATATATAAATAATTATCTTTTAATCATAAATATATAAGATATATTTTAATCTTATTAAAATATTTTAGAATTAATTATCTCATATTTTTCGCAAATTTTTAAACAATTTTTGAAAATTTAAATTAATTCTTTAAGCTGATTTAATTGATCTTTTAATTAACAATTAATTAAACTAATTAAATCTAAGATAGATATTATAAATTAATCAAATTAATTTTCTATCTAGAAACCTAGTAGGTCGAAATTTGCATGCAAGGCAATTAGGGTTCCAGTTATTTAATTTAGTAAACTACCAAAAATAACAACCAACTAAACAAGGCAAGCAAATCAAAGGGGAAACCAAGGGTGGCGGCTAGGGTTAGGAAACCCTAGCCAAAAACTCGAAATTAACATGCAAGGAATAAAGGTTCAAGTTATTCAGAAGATCTAGTTACCAAAAATAACAACCAAGTATTCTAGGCAGCATACAATTCGCAGATAAGGCAGGGGAGGCTAGGGTTTTGAAACCCTAGCCACCATGGACGAAAATTAAACCTCCCAAGGGTTTATTTTCGAAAAACCCATGAGCAAACAAGCAGTTTATATCAATCACAAGAAAACAGCCTAATCTCTGATACCACTGAAGGGTTTTCTAGCAAACAATGAACACAAAAACTCTTATGGTTCACATGCAACCCTAGAAAGATCTATGTTTTCTTCTATGAAGATAATAAACTAAAACCTAAAGGCCAACAATGATTTCTAAAGTTTAAATCAGAAGAACCAACCTTTGAATCTTGTTCTTGAAGCTAGCAGCAAAAGTATCCTGCCTCAAATGAAAGTCACACCCACAGCAATGGATAAGACAGTCCAGCAGAGTAATCTTGGTTGAAGTTGGCGTGAATAATGGGGAGCCAGAGGGTTCCTTTTATAGCCTCCTAGGGTTACACCTGAAACCCTAAGGAGCCTCCAAGTGGGCAAGCCTGTTGACCACTTGGACCAGATCCCTAAACCCTAATTAGGGTTTTCGCCAACCCTAGAGAAGCCTCCAAGGGTGGCGCCACTTTTGGCCCCTGGACTTCTCTTTGCCAGTTATTCAACTATTGAATAAATACAAACTAGTCCTCACACTTTTAATTAATTAATTTAATCACTAAATTAAATCCAATTAATTCTAGATTAAATCTTAATTAATTATTATGGTTTCTAATTAATATATTAACACTTAAATATATTAATAAACCATTTAATTAATTCTATTGATTTATTAAGCAATTAATAAATCAACCTTTTACTCTACCGAACTCTATCCTGACCTCCAGCTATGAGGGCAACCCAAATGGACTTTGCTTCAATTAACAAGATAAATACAGTTGTAAAGTCATGGCTTAGACACCTAATCCAACAATCACCACGTCGGATTTTACATAAACTATTATCGGTTTCTAGATTCCTTTTAAACTATTTAATTCGTGTTATGTATCTATGTCTACTTGACCTTTACTCTTTCTATGTATTCAAATGTTATACATTTATACACTTTATCCGATCGGATATCCTTCCGATGATATTTCAATTTTGGTCATACCGTCAATCTTACTAACAACTCCATTCTATGTACTGTGACTTTCCATGGTTCTCGGGATCTTTAGTCCACATGACTGCACCCTAAGACTATTTCGAGGTGTTACGATATGCCGGTGAGCCACACGCGCTCCATCGGAATGCCATCGAAATTCTTTAACCATTAAGTCCTTATTTGAAAAACTCTTTTCAAATTGTTATCAACATTCACCCTTAATCATTTTCCAATGATTTTTCATGTATGTACAAAATCCATTAAGTATTCCCAGCCAGGTCATATCCTGAATCTGACTCAGTATGCTCTAAGCATTAAGTCATCAAGACATGTTCATGACACTTCTGATCGATCCAAGAAACTTGTTGGATTCGATCTAGTCTTATTCCAAACTCTTTTGGAATCCCAGGATTAGTTGCAATCCTTGTGTCACAACTTTCAATAACTATTTCCTTTCGGAGACTCTTTTCCATGCATCTTGAATATTATCAAGATCATGCTTACTGTGGCCAGGTCTATACTGATGACCACATCTATCTGATAGATGTCTATGGATTATGCGAGTATGCTGCACCTTCTTTATATGCCAAATCATTATACTTTGTAATGACAGGAAATTATTTTCCTGAGCTATGCATCTTGAGTCTCATCAAGATCATTTTGGCAGAGTTTTGATCTATCTCATAGACGTTTGTAACCACCTGAGCATGCCGTATCTCTATAGCGATCCGTCTCTTAACACCAAGTCATTACACTTTGTAATGAAAAGAGACGTTTCTTAGAAACAGTATATAACACACATGCGGAGATAGATAACAGCGATACTCCCACTGGCTTTAGCACGGTTATGGACTATTCACAAAATCCAGAGCTTATGGCACATTTTGAGAATCCAAACCTTTCTGACATCTTAATGGATATCTTTCAGCCCTTTCTCAAAATCTAATCCTTTGGCATATTTTGAGAATCTGAATATCCTTTCTTGCGAGATGCCTATGGGGTAATCCCGGGCCCACGTACCTTTATACTGGCATACTCTTTGTGAGTCCCCATTAGTGTGCCGGTGATCCACACGCGCTCCACTAACGACTTATATTATGCAGTATCCTTTCAGATTTCATCTTCTATTGAGAGTGCTTCTCTCGGAGTCAATTACTTGACTCTGAGTATCGTCTCACTCAACCAGATGTTCTGAAGGTACGTTTCTGTCCATGTTGGTTTCTTTTGATGATTACTCCCACTAGTTTTAAGACCAGTTGTAAAATCAATCAAACTGTCACATGGACTGTATCTCGTCCTAAAGTTCTCTTAATTGGCAGCAACCGGGCTCACCAAAGCTTCCAAGTAGTCGGATTGAAAATCCGTACCAACTATAGTGTTTTACCACTATTCGGTATGTCACCCCGATCATAACTACTTATGGCGGTGATCAGTACTACTGGTCAAGAGAAGGTTATGTCAGTATTAAAACAGAAATCTGATCTCTGCTCTAAGCCTAGCGATGACTAAAGGTTATTTCACTTGGCTAATCCTGAACTCATTCAGGACTATCCCAAACTCCCACTGTTTCCTTAGAAACTGAGTTCTTTCTAAAAGAGCTCTTTCTCTTCCAGGTACAGCGGGATAGCCAGTGAAATGACATTTCTGATTGGGTTCAGGCTAGTCATGAGGTTCGGATAAACACTACAAGACCCTGGACCTTTAATGTACAAGTAGGACAATCCCAGCTTTACATTTCAGACAGTGTCTGCAAAACCTACTTAGTCGAAGATGTGGTAGGAATATGGTCTGACTGGTTTAATATTCAATGTATCGGAACCTAATTTGCAATGTATCTCATACATTAAGGATCGAACTGTTTCGACCAACGCTCCATCATCTTCCTTAAGACACATTATAACTATTAATGTTCTTGGAAGGGAATAAACTGTGAAACATTTTCCCAGTTTATGTTGTCACTCAGGTTCTGTGGGTCTTGTACTTCCTTTGAAGTCCTTGAACTGTTCAAAGATTCAATCCAATCGCTTATTCTGATAAGCGAGGTCATATTCGTCATACCGACTCACAAATATTGTGAAGTACAAACAATTGTGTTCTGTTCGGAGATTCGAGCAATACACAGCAACTGATGTGTTTGTTGCTTCTAATCTCAATCTCTTATGACTTTGTTAATTCTGTTCAAGACTTGCAATCTTCAGTTGACTCTAAGTCAACTGATTCCAAAATCCTATCCCTTGGATCTTTGGGCGATTCATTTCTTGCCACATGTGCTTTATAAAGAACTTAATCATCATCTGACTCTAAGTTAAATGATTCCAAAGTCCTGTCCAACTGGATCTATGGTTGATTCATTTCTTAACACATTAAGAACTCAATTCATCATGTGACTCTAAGTCAAATGATTCCAAAGTCCTGTCCAACTGGACCTTTGGTTGAATTGATTCTTATAATATTCACTTTAACAATCATAAGGACACAATTCCTAAGATCCAAACACTTTGGATGCATTCAATATTCAAGTTATCATCAATAATGCATTCAACAGAATCATACAACATTTCAAGGATATTTCAAACAACAGATGTTAAAAGACAAACGACAATTTTATTAAAACAAATCCTTGAACAATGTACTATATGATAGACAATGTCATACGCATCTGAAAAGCTAATAACAATATTTCAATATCTAACTAAACTTCAAAACTGCATGAGCTGGAAATCCAATCCAAATGTGCTCCTATGCGCCAGAGTCCTGTACCTTACTAATTCCCTGCATACAGACCAAAATGTGACTATCACATTATGCATCAAGGAATTATGGGACAGGAGTTTTGAGGTTTTTAGATATACCTGAGCTTTCAAAAGATTTTGACTTTGGAGCGTCTTTCAATCCTTCCGCAACTGTATCCGATTCTGTGGATTCCTAGCTTAAGACATATCCAGACGATCTGGATCGTTTATTGCTGTGTCTTTCCACTGGACTTAATCCAGAAGTAGCTGAACCATTGGAGCTATGCCTGTCCAAGAGTGACTCGTATAAAGTCAACAGTGGACGCATTTCCATTAAGGTCTTTTTCTGGTCTTCCTTTCTATACGTCTGAATGAACAGATCGTACTTACCAATCAGTGAAGTGAGTAGAGTGTTAACACTCGACTCCTGACTCATGGAATAACCAAGTTTGTATAATTCGCCTATGTACGCTTCAATCTGAAGAACATGCGAATCGATGCTACTTCCTTCTTTTAACTTACACTCTGCAAGTCTTTTGAAGATCCTAACTCGTTCCTCTTCAACCGGTTTTCGGAACCTTTCCTCAACCGATTGCATTAACTCATATGGCCTTAAGGATTCAAAATCCTTGTGGAATTCGGGGTCAATGGTCAACAACATGAGGTCACGAATTTCTTCGGATACATCAACTAATAAGTTACCCTCATCATAAGAACTATTTATGATGACTTGTTCCTGTGGAACCGGGATCGGATACTCGGTGAGATGAAGCTTGCCCGCAATGCCGAGAGCCAGTCTCCAATTGCGAAGCCATTCCTTACAGTTAAGGCCAGTCAGCCTTTCCATATTTAGCAAGTGCTTTCTGATACTCTCAGAAATAGGTGAAGGAGGAGAGGGAGGAGAATAGACACTTGATTCAGACATCTACAATAAACAGAATTTATTAGTTTAGTTTTTCCTTTTAAATAATTACCCAATATATTATTTATTAAGGCTAGGACCCAAAATGCCCCAACTATGGTGTGAAGAGGGATGCCGTAATCACAACATAATGGTCATTAAGGTAGATAATACACTTATCAATTTCATCTTATGAAATTCCTAGATCTGTTGAGACACATTGAACTGTTCAATGGCATGTTTAGTCTCGGATGTGCACCACTGTTTGTGACTGGGATGCCGAGGATCACAAACCGGGTGTGAATAACCATGCAAATTAGCTTGGTACTCTCGAAGTCGATTGCCATCTCTAATTAACGTGCCGGTTAACCACACACGCTCCGTTAATAATGACAAAATCGAGAAACCCATTGCAACTCTTTGCGGACCCCTGTTGGCGTGCCGGTTAACCACACACGCTCCACCAACGTTCCACAAAGTGCAATGTGCAATTCCATGGATTTGCACCAATTCACATTTTTAAACCTAAAGTAACTAGATTGGGATTTGTTTGAGGTTCTAGTACTTTCAATTATAGCATTATACTTTTAAGAGGCTTAGCGGTTCTATCAAACCCGTTCGGCTAACGACACTCGACTGACCAGGAGAGCGGTGGGTAAGAGTAGATACCCATTGGACTAACATTTTATAGTCAGTCGCCTTATACCCTCTTTATAGGACAGTTTTGTGAATGAGGCCTACTTGCGGTAAGACTAACCAATTTATCCTATATATAAATATTAAATTTTAATCATAAATATATAAGATATATTTTAAACTCTTTAAAATATTTTAGATTTAATTTTCTAAGAATTTTCTCAAATTAATTCATACTTTTCGAAAACTTAAATTAAATCATTAAGCAATTTAATTGGTCTTTTAATTAAACAATTTAATTAAACTAATTAAACTGGGTATGGGGAAACACAAAATTAATCCAATTAATTTTCTAATCTTCCTATTAATTTCGAGATTTAGCAAGCAAAGGAAAGGGTTCCAGTTATTTAAATAAGCAGCAATTACCAAAAATAACAACCTACTTCCAAAAAGGCATGCAAATCGAAAAAGGAAAGGGAGGGAGGCTAGGGTTTTGAAACCCTAGCCACCATGAACGAAATTGGCCTCCTCAAGGGGTTAATTTCGAAAACCCCATGATCATATCAAGCAATTATATCAAATTCACAAGAAAACAACCTGGCTCTGATACCACTGAAGGGTTTTCTAGCAAACAATGAACACAAAAATACCTATGGTTCACATGCAACCCTAGAAAGATCTATGTTTTCTTCTATGAAGATAATAAACTAATATCTAAAGGCCAAAAATTATTTCTAAAGTTCAAATCAGAAGAACCAACCTTTGAATCTTGTTCTTGAAGCTAGCAGCAAAAGTATCCTGCCTCAGATGCAAGTCATACCCACAGCAATGGAGATGACAGTCCAGCAGAGTAATCTTGGTTGAAGTTGGCGTGAATAATGGGGAGCCAGAGGGTTCCTTTTATAGCCTCCTAGGGTTACACCTGAAACCCTAAGGAGCCTCCAAGTGGGCAAGCCTGTTGACCACTTGGACCAGATCCCTAAACCCTAATTAGGGTTTTCGCCAACCCTAGAGAAGCCTCCAAGGGTGGCGCCACTTTTGGCCCCTGGACTTCTCTTTGCCAGTTATTCAACTATTGAATAAATACAAACTAGTCCTCACACTTTTAATTAATTAATTTAATCACTAAATTAAATCCAATTAATTCTAGATTAAATCTTAATTAATTATTATAGTTTCTAATTAATATATTAACACTTAAATATATTAATAAACCATTTAATTAATTCTATTGATTTATTACACAATTAATAAATCAACCTTTTACTCTACTGAACTCTATCCTGACCTCCAGCTATGAGGGCAACCCAAATGGACTTTGCTTCAATTAACAAGATAAATACAGTTGTAAAGTCATGGCTTAGACACCTAATCCAACAGAAACTTACTATGTCACCTTTGATGACAAGTATAAATCCAGGGAGCAACATCCTGAAAAACAATCAAAAGAAATCTTCCCTGAGTCAAATCAATTGACGATTCCTCTCATGAATCTGTATGAGGAATTCATGAATTTATTCGATGAACCCGAAACCGCGAAATCCGCAGAAAAGCATGCGACATATAATCAAGGGGATGAGCTTCTGAAGATTGTCGAAGATGCAGTTAATGAATCAGAATCCACTCCAGAAGCATTGACTGTTCTGACTCCGAATTCGGACAATCCAATCCCAACGCCAGATATTCCGATTCCGAACTCTACAGAAAACCAATCAACAAGTGGTTTGGTCTCACCATCCCAGGGGGAGAATTTAGCTTCTATCCAGGGGAGGAAACTTCAAATATGGCTGAGATTCCTATTGCTTCAATCGAGGGGGAGCATGGCAGTTTCATAAACGAATCTCATGCAATCTTCCAGGGGGAGAATGAGTTTGAAAATAATGCCGATACTCAATCAGAACCACAATCGGAAACCGAAAAGATTTTTGCTGAATTAAATCTTGAGTATGATCCTAACTATCCTCCAATGTTGAAATGGACGAAAGATCATCCTCAGACTCAAATCATCGGAGAAAAATCAGCTGGTGTTCTAACTAGAGCTCAATTGAAAGCAAATCAGACATCATTATTTTCTAAAATGGAATTTTGCATGTTCAATTCGTTTATCTCAAAAATAGAACCCAAAACGTTCAAAGTCGCACTTGATCATGCTGATTGGGTACAAGCTATGCAAGACGAGCTAAATGAGTTTGAGCGAAACAAAGTCTGGAGATTGGTTCCGACTCCGGAAAAAGCATCTGTTCTCGGAATGAAATGGGTATTCCGAAACAAACTTGACAAAGAAGGAAATGTCATCCGGAATAAAGCTCGATTGGTTGTTAAAGGATATTGTCAAGAAGAAGGTATTGATTATGAAGAAACCTTTGCACCGGTTGCAAGATTGGAATCCGTTCGGATCTTTCTTGCATATGCAGCCCACAAGGGATTTGATGTCTATCAAATGGATGTCAAATGTGCATTTCTAAATGGCGAACTTGAAGAAACTGTCTACGTTGAACAACCGCCAGGTTTTGTCAGCAACAAGCATCCAGATCACTGCTATGTTCTGGATAAGGCAGTTTATGGCTTGAAACAGGCTCCAAGAGCTTGGTACGAAACATTTACTCGCTTCCTCAAGCAGTCCAAATTCAAGCAAGGGTCTGTTGATCCGACCTTCTTTCGGAAAAAGGAAGGAAATCATCTCATGATCGTACAAATCTATGTTGATGATATCATTTTCGGTTCTACTCATCCAAGCTTAACAACTGAGTTCTGAAAATTGATGGAGACAAAGTTCGAAATGAGTTCTATGGGAAAAATCAACTTCTTCCTAGGTCTAAACATCAAGCAATGCTCAAAAGGAATCTTCATAAATCAAGAAGCCTACACAAAGTCTCTTCTAGGAAAGTTTGGAATGACAGGAGATTCAAAGGTCAAAGTTCTGATGGCGTTCGGAACAAAGCTTACTCCTTCTCTGGAAAAGCCTGCAGCAGACATCACTCTTTATTGATAGATGATAGGTTCACTTATTTACCTTACTTCTAGTAGACCTGGTATTATGTTTGATGTATGTTACTGTGCCAGATATCAAGCAAATCCCAGAAAACCACATCTTACTGCTGTCAAAAACATATTCCGATATCTGAAGAGAACAACGTCACTTGGGCTATGGTATCCATCAGGATCTGGCTTTTTCGTACAAGCATTTTCGGATGCTGATCTTGGTGGTTGTGGACTAGATCGGAAAAGTACCTCTGGAGGATGTCAACTTTTGGATGGCAAGCTTGTGAGCTGGCAATCTAGAAAGCAGACTTGTGTCTCACTCTCCACTGCTGAGGCCGAATACATTGCTGCTGCGTCTTGTACCTCTCAAATTATTTGGATTCAAAATCAACTGAGAGATTATGGGATCAGCATGAAACGTATACCCCTCTACTGTGATTCCGAAAGTGCAATTCGGATCTGCCATAATCCAGTGCAACACTCAAAGACCAAACATATTGCACTCAGATACCATTTCATAAAAGATCATGTTGAAGATGGTAACATTGAAATCCATTTCGTGCATTCAGCTGAACAACTAGCAGACATCTTTACCAAGGCCTTACCAGAACTGACATTTAATAGAATACTTCAAGGACTTGGAATGATGGAAGCTAAGTCTGTTCCGAAATCTACCTAAAATTCGGACTGATTCCGAAATTTAGAATGCCTCGGAATCGAAACTGAACTTGAATAGATTCGGAATGGAAGTATCCTTTTGTAATTTAGTTTTCCTTATATTTTCTTTTATTTTTTTCTTCACTTATCAAAAACAACAAAAATATGCTTTAAGGTTTTTTTTTTAATTTTTTCTTTGGTTTGATCAATTTTGTTTTTTTTATTTGTGTTTTTGTTTTGTTTTTGTTTTGGCTGTGCTTTGTTTGCAGAAAAAGAATCATCAAAAAGGCAAAAGAAGGCAGCACTTTATTATTACTGAAGGAAGGAAGTACATGACATTAAAAGAAGAAATTACATCAACTTCCTACAGTTTATAGTAGTGCCACATGGGAGGATCACCCAGATGGAAAGCTTGGTGGATTCGCACCTCGCTCTCGTCCACGAAGAGACGAGTTCCATCAGCCAGTCCCACATGGAACTGGTTGTGGGGAGTTGTGCGAGTGATCACCGCCGGCCACCATCCCCGCCTGTGCCAGACCTCTACGAGGTCAAACTGTTTATACTCCACCAAGATTTTTGGTGGGACAGGCTGCAGGTAGGGATAAATGGTGCGAACCGACAGCGGACCACCATTCTCACCATCATTCAACGTGGTCATCTTCACCTCGTAGCGATGGTTCCACACCTCCATGATGACACCACCGTAGATGCCACCGGCGTACTCTCCCTCCTACATCTTGACCTCCACCGTGTCAAAGCGGTTGTAGGGACGAAGTGCCATTTGTCTACTTTTTGAAGGTATTTTACTTAGGTGTGTGTTTTGCTACTAACAAATGACTTCCTTTTATAGGCAAGAAACATACCGGTTCATCTTCCCAATTATAGATATTAATTTACTTTTTAGAGTAATGATGGATTCAGCAGCCATTATTGCATGTCATTAAGGCTGAGACGGCTGATTGGAAAACTGATTGGACGTTTCCATCCTTTTCGCCTGATAAATTAATGGTTTCTCATGATGACGGAGTCTACGTCAGCATTCTACTGCACGTCTTTATTTTTTTTATAAAATCCAAAAATATTGAAATTTTGTTTTGTACTTAGAATGGAACTCTTGCATTGATGGAATTCTTCTTACCACACTTTCTAAGTACCAAATATGAAATTCGATGATTATTGAAATATAAACCAATTTCAATATATGATTTTGGAAATTCTAGTCAAAGATCGCAAATCATTTTCACCATGATGCGCTGTGAGACTCACCAACCCTTCTTGACCCATCTATCATTTCTCCATTCAACTCACTTTCATATAACAGTAACCCTTATGAAGGTTTTCAGCATTACCACTGAAAACTGATGGTTACATAAGATCTGCGTTAATGAATTTGAAAATATACTCACTGACACGCCTTGGTCGTCGTGCGGTCAAAAATAAGAGAAAAGCCTAACACAGACACTAGCACAGTGGTAGTCAGGGTCGATCCGCAGGAGCTACGTGGTCAGATCAGATGACAGATTACCAACTATAGTGTCAAGCTATAGTCAGAGGACCTAGTTTCTAAAATTTTGACTATTAAACCCAGAAAACCCAAACTGAACAATCTCAAAACAAGCATAAACTAAGCTAAACTTCAAACCAAACCTAGTTACTTTCTGAAATCAGAAGTGCATCTGTAATTCAGAAGTAAACAAAGGCATCCAAACAATCAAACACCAAGGCATAAACTAAACCAATAACTAAAATCCAAAGGGACAGTCACTGGCTAAAGCTCAAACCCAAAAAGCTAACCTAATTGGCTACTGAAATCAGCAAAGGAAAACAGTCCAACAAGGTCAAAACAAACATCCAAGCACAAACAAAACAAACACAATTCAATAACAAGCATCAAACACCGAAAAACCAATATTACTTGTAACCAAATGATTTTCATTAACCAAAAACGAATTCCAATGATCCAATATAGTCACCAACAATGAAAAACAGTAAACTAAAGTGCTCAAGATCAGTGGTTGTCACTCCCAAAGACCTTAGCCACTATTGCTAACTAATACTAAAAAGAAATTAAATTCTAAAACATAAAATACCAATTGAGAAGTTGCTGATGCTTAATCACGGAGTCAAAGAGCCTTCAGGTCGATTTTCCACCGGGTCTTTGCTAGGGTTTTCGGCTGGAAATGCCTCTATTTATAGTTGCAAATTTCCCGCAGCCGCGCCTCGCACTTAAATTTCCCGCTGTACGTGTACTAATCTTCTCCCGTTTTATCGGCATTTGAATTTGTTCCACCGCCTTAGATCCGCGTCGCGCCTTCTTGATTTCCGCGGCGTGCGTACGTATTTTCATGATTTTTCCTTCTTCTTCAAACTTTCTCCAATTTGCACACTTTTGGTCCCTGTTTTCATTATTTTCTTCCAAACAAGTACTGGCACGAAAAGTGAGAATACCACGATATATATGATATAATTTTACTAAGAATAGGGCTCAACAACGACTAAAATATGTAATATCGCTAGGCGTTGTCACTCACCACATTTCTAAATGAAATCCAAAAATCCGAACACCTTTGAGGAATTGACGGTCATCACTTGCGAAATCTCAAATTTTTATTTTTGTGTGATCTAAATGAAATATATCTCAACCAGGTTATTTCTACCCACAAGATCCAGTTTTATTTTTCTTGAGATTTCCTCACATACCTAAGTCAATCAAAACTTCACCTACCTTACTTGTTATTAATGGCTACACCGGTTAAACAAGTACTTTCTTCCGATATCGGACACTTCTCACGATTCGGAATTCGGAAGGAAGCAAAACCAACCCAAAGAAAACCCCAATCTTAAAAGATACCTTTCAATGATTCTTAACAATCATGTGATCGTAATTCAACGGGAAACCACACAAGAACTTCCTAATCTCTCTTGATTCCGAAGGAAGAGATCATTGCACGGGATCCATTTGCTTTTATGTCACTCCGACATCACAAATCTCCCAGATATATATTGCTTTACTTCTTTATTCTTGACACACTCTTGCACAAAAATCACTATCGATTTTTTTTACTCTGGTCCTCTTATGATAAGGTTTTGTTTTGATGACTTGGAAGATATGACTCCTCAGGTGCCCATTTTTTGAATTTTGGATGATTTCATCAAGACATGTCAGTTACAACGTCATTCTAATGACAGCTGATTCATCGCTTTTCACGCGCCTGACAAAGCGACTCTTGGGGGCTACTCATCATCATAAAGCGAGATTTTGGGAAACTGAATTTATTTTCTCGGGATTTCCTCTTTTCACGTTACTTCCCAAAAGATATATAATGCTTCCTTGAAGACTTCTCTCTCCTCTACGCACACTTTTCTCTCAAGAACGTTCATCTTCTCCGGAGCAAATTTTCTCTCAAGCTTTCTTCAATGGCCGGTTCTTTCTTCAGCCAACGACAACACTTCCTGTACCCTAATGTTGAAGATCAAAGCAAACCAGAACCTGGTTATTGATCTCAATTCTTCTCACTACAGCGAACCGATTCGCCCAATGATCGAGTGTCTAAAATACTCGAGAATCTCAAGGGCTTTGACTGCATCCGCTTCAGTCCCCGTCTCTCTTCTCTCCGCCACCTACTCCACCGCCTTTTACAACAAAGCGGAGGAGACAGTTACCTTTGAAGTTGGGTCGGTGAAGACGAAGATTTCGAAATCTCGATTTGGTAAACTTCTAGGGTTTACAGACACCGCCGATGTAGTTGATCCTGAGTCACTTCAGCCAATTCACCCTACTCCGGCTGATTTACCAGATAGGATACAAGGGCGACATTACTCAGTTGTCCAAATTTGCGAAAAAGGGTTTACCTCCTCACTGGAATGCACTTTTTACGATACTCTTCAAGAGCTTCTCGGAAAGAACAACCGGCACTGACAGTGCAAGTAAGTTATTCTACTCATTCTTTTATGGTCTCTATCACGATGTCAATCTCGACTGTGGCTCCATCCTTTGGAGTCAATTCGTCGACAGTGTCAACTCCGAAACCTACACCTCCTCATAGCCCTAAATCTCCACCACACAAATCCACACCACCAAACTCACCACCACCAAAATCACCAGTACAAAAGTCTCCACCTCATACTTCCCCACCCCGTAAATCTCCAACACCTGAGCAAACTACCAACCACTCTCCAAAAATTCCAGACCCCAATTCCGAACAAGAAGATGAAGATGTCTTGATTTACGATGATCATGATGATATGGCTGACTACATTGAATCCCCTTTCAATGTACACTTCAATGCTCCTGAATCCACTGCTTCAATAACACACGAACAATTCAACGAACTGTCAGCTAAGTTGCATAAAATACTTCAAACCAACCAGGGTCCTTCCTCTTCCGACTGGCAATCCCAGTTGAAGACTCATAACGATCATGTTGAGACGTTAATCTTTGAAAACGTCAAAATCATGAAAGAATTCTCCTCTGAGATGGAGAAATTGGAAACTCATATGGAAAACACTGCCATGAAGATTGGTAGGTTAGAAACCGATGTGCTGAAATTCATACAAGATTTCTGAGACTCCCATCTATCCAACAATACTAAAATAAACTTAGTCATTCAAGGGTTTGCCGACACCCTTAACATTGAAAAAGAAGCGCTTGCCACCCTTCGAGCGGAACTAAAGAAGGAGAATTCCCATATGGCTTCCTCTCTTGAGGCCAAGGTCGAAAGCTACGTGAAGATCTTGCCATGGAAAATGAAGTCATGGATCTCATGGCTTCCAAAACTACAAAGATTCAACTTTTAAAGGCAGATCTCAAACACACTACAGCAGTCTTGTCATCTGCTGTTTTGCAAATTCAGGCCATTTGGAGTTGTGTAAACAACATCGATGCCTACATTCGTCGCACGATTGAAGATGACGATCCGATCCTCACTCCTTATGTTCGTGGTCATCTTACAAACAAACTTCATCCAGTCCTCCTCTTGCTGAGAAAAATCAAGGGTGTTTCGGAAGACGGTGCCATTCCGAAACAAGGGGGAGACGAAAACACAAAGGATGAACCCAATCCGAGTAACAAGAAGGAAAAGGAGTCCAATCAGGGAACCGAGATTCCAGAGGACGATGATAACGACAATGCTTCAGACGTCTCCAAAGAAGATAAGGGAGATGGTTTGAAAAAGACCACAGAAAGTCCCATCAAATGAGCAAGATTCTCAACTGTCACCAACTTGAAGAAACCAGGGACTGAAAAGTCTGCTGATAATATTCAAAAACCGAAAACTGACTGGTTTGAGAGAATGAATATTGGTGACACAACCGCCGGTCCTTCGAAACGAAAGGCAAAGAAGATCGGTGAAGATGATGAGGACGAAGAGGTTGAGATTTCGGAAGCAGCTAAATTGGCCAGAGCTGCAAGGGAAAAAGAACTTGATGAACTTCTCTAAATCAGTAAAGAGCTAGATGCTGAAGATGCAGCCAAACGAGATGCGGCACTCCTACTGGAATCACGAAAATTGCATTTTCCAGGTTGGGATTACGAAACCATGAAGAAGGAAGCTATCACTCAGCCGATTCAGAACTGGTTGCAGCCGAACTGCTCTTACGACATTGGAAATCAAGTGGACTCTCAATTTGACTTTCCCATGACGGCTAGAGTGTTTCTCATTCGATGCTTTGACGAACTTATAACGAATACACAACCTAGTGCCGTTGTTAATGATATGCTGTTTAACTTCTACCTGGCAAACTCTAAACCTCAATATCTTTCGTGGAGCTTGAAGAAAATTGTGAAGCTTACTCCGAGAATGCCACAAGTAATCTCTCCTTTCCGAAATGCTATCTTCCTAGCTCATAGGGGATCCGATGAGGAAAAGGATGAATTCACTCTGGTTGATCTTCCTTTCATGAATCCATTTGATTGGATTTCCCTGTTCAATATTCTTACAAGGAGGGAAGACCATGAAATTCTTCATGAACATATTAAGAAACTACTCATGGGCTACATCCTTGAAGTTGCGAAACTTGATGTGGAAGTTGCTGCAGTTTTGAACTGTACTCCTAAATGCTCCGCTGAAAAACCTCCTTCCAATCTCAATAGACGTCGTCTCGGAAAAATTCAGAACAAAGATTGGAGTGTGGCTTATCCCTCCAAAGAAGGTCAGGAGTCAGTCAAAAGGATGTTCTTTCTGCGAGACAAACATCTGTACCGAACTCCTGTGCTGAAGAAGATTCTTGATCTTATTAATAAGACTAGAGGCAATTCGGAAAATGATAAAAGGTGCGTCAATAACATGCTGACATGGTACATTGCATTCCAAAAAAGGATCTTGCTTCTGATTCCGAAGGTATTTGAGAAGGTTCTGAAGGTTGCGAAACCAGAAGTTGAAGAATGAAGGCTCTTCGTAATTTGACTCAAAGGGGGAGATTGTTGAGTCATTAATAAGATTGAGTCAAAATACGAATCTGATTTAGCGCCTGATTTTATGCCTTTAGATTAGTTGTTAGTTATGGAATGGGCCTGTCCTTCCATTCTTAGTTTCATATTTATAGCATGCATGTACCCTAATTAGGGTTAACTTTTTGGTAATCTTCTTTACGACACTCATACAGAATAGTTCTCTCTGAATTGTTCTTGAGTTGCATATTAAATCATTCGACATTAGTTCTATATTTTGCGTGTTCTTGTTTATTGTTACATTTTCCGCATTATTGAATCTAGTTCCTACTTCTGTGTTTTCACACACGGGTCGTGTATATTCTACACGGGGGTCGTGTAGAATCCTGCAGTAATCCTATTGTTGAATTCCAAACTTGCACGGGTCATGTAGATTCTACAAGGGGTCGTGTAGAATCCTGCAGTAAAGCCTATAGCTGAAGCGGTGGATCTACACGTGTCGTGTAGATTCCACACGGGTCGTGTGTCGCTGCAGGTCACTTTTAAAGTTGATTTTTTCTTTCATTTTGGGATAAAAGCCATTTCGTCCAAAACCCTTTCTAACCCTAGAAACTTAATTCCAACCCTCCAAAGTCGAAATTAAGGCTTGTCTTTCACGAATTGAAGCTAAGGATTGATACTTTGAGCTTGAAAGGTAACCCTCTTTGATTTTGGCTTCGATTTGACGGTTGTAATTCTTGATTCGGGATGATTCCAGGTGGTATTGATGAACCACCTATAATTAAGCATGAGTTGGGTAAATTCCTTTGATTAGTATATGAGAGTGAGTTCTAATCTTAAGCTTTTGTCTAAAGTGTGATAATTGTTGCGTGTTTGTGGTTGTTTGAGTGTTGTGTTACAGAAATTATAGATGTAACTTAGTTTCTTTTACCCTAATTGTCTATCTTGTTGAGATGTATTGATATTGAGATTGTTGAGTATTGAGTTTTGACCCGAGCTATTGTGATACAGCTAAGGCTAGATAGGAGCACGGTATACATGGTTCAAGAGTTCCTTAAAGTGATCCGACATCAGGTGAGTAGTTACTTATTAGATAAATTATGCCTTGTTGAGATGTTTATTGTAGATAAGAAGTATATTATGTTTTGATATGGTTGAGTATAACCAATTTTGAGTGTTTGGAATAAAGAGTTATAGTGTGTGTGACACACTAAGGACTGAGATAGTCCATTGAGATTAACTTAAATGAGATATTGGATAATACAATCCAATTAATCCTTAATTACTCACTGAGCTTTCATAGCTCATAAACTATTTATTAATGTTGTTTGTGTTTAGGTTCTGGTAGTGGCGACCGCGGGAAACGTAACATGGTGGATAGTTAGACCATGGACTTGGACTTATTTGTTGTTTGAAATATGTAATTGCCCCAGTTTATGTATAACGGTTGTAAATACTTTATGTAAATAGTTTAGGACTTAAAATATGCTTTTTGGTAACAACTTGGTATGACTAGTTTCGTAATTTGAGTTACACCTCTTTAAATTATGTGATTATTTGAGAAAAATCAAGGTGTAGTTCATTTGTGAGGAACTGGGCGTTACATTCTTCAAGCAAATCGGCTTTGTTAAAGGTTGGTGTACTTAAACCTTCTTGTAGTTGTAAATACGCAATAAGTAATTTCTCTATAGGTTTTAGTAAATGTTACTTGCCTTTGTTAGGACATAAATTCATGGTTTAATTTTTGCATTTCATAGGGTCTAAATGAGAAAATATCAAAGTTTAAGGGTGGCTAAAGGATTTCGGATGGGGACCGAAATCCAACTAGATTTCGGTTATGATGACAGAAATCCTATGGATCTCGGTCTGGCCTGGCATATGATTTCGGCCTATGGGCTTTGAATTTCGGTCTGATAAGGCGTAGGAATATATATGTGTCTTTAGTCTTCATTAAACTAGTTGGTTGTTTTGGAGCTCTAGGCAATTATAGTGATTTCTTGTAAGTTCAAGCAACCTTAGCAATCTTATGTACCCGTCTATTGAAGATTAATAGAGTGCATTGAAGATTGTGATTATTTGTGTTCTATTGTGTTGATTGATGCCATTCATATTCATATTGAGATTGTTACGTGACCTACAATTGGTATCAGAGCTTGAAAACCTTGTGTTTTTGAGATTTTCGGTATCAATCATTATTTCCTTTGCTTGGATGTTAGTGTTTTGGAGATTTTTGGACTATTTTGGACTGTTTGATCGAGTTTTGGGTATTTCTGTTCTTGGTGTTCTTCATATTCTTGGCATATTCAAGCAAAACTCATCCTAAAAATGGTGTTTTGATTTAAAAACGGTGTTTCTGTAGCTATTTGTGCGAGATCCAGATCTGGTTGAGGTTTTCGGTCACGCTCCAGACCTTTTCGGTGGCAGAGGAAATTTGATAGGATCTCAGCTAGGGTTTTATAGGTTTTCAGTCCGTTAAGCAGGATTTCGGTCAGCTCTTCAGAGGTTTTCGGTGTTACCTTAGGGTTCCTCCAATTTCGGTTTGAGAAGGATTTCAGTCAGAAGGTTTTCGTTCCAGAATTTCACTTAAATGCTTTTTTGTGCTGCTTATCGGTCCAGGTGGTTTTCAGTGGAAGATTTCGGTGTAATTTTGACCTTTCGGTTCTGCTGTTGTTTGAATTTTTAAAAGATAATTTTTGGTGCTTTTCAGGCAATTTCAGATGGATTACGTTTCAGCTGCTCAGTCTGATCTCGAATCAGTGATAGGTACTGCTACTCGTATCCCTAGGCTGTCTAATGCCGAAGGATTTTCAGAATGGAAATACCGCTTTGAATGATACATTAGGATGAAAGATGTAAGACTATGGAAAAGTTTCTTACGTGCACCTGCTAGAATCACACTTACTCTTCAAAATGGAGATATTGTCGACAAACCTCTCGAAAAATATTCAGATGCATAATTTGACATGGTGGACCGTGATGAGAAAGCTCATGCTTTACTTACTATGGCTTTATCTCTAGATATTGCTGAAGGTTTAAGGGAATATGTCACTACAAAATATTTATGGGAAGCTCTAATTGAAGATTATGAAGGCAATGACGACATGAAGCAAAGCAGACAAGACATGCTTCGCCAAAGGTTTAACATGTTTAATCACATAGTTAGAGAAACTCTAGAGACTCAGCTGCAACGTTTCATCACCCTGAATACCGAAATGTCAACTGCTGGAATTATGGTGTTGAGAGCTGAAGTAAACAAGAAGCTGCTAAATTCTCTTCCGAGAAGCTGGGACATGAATGTGACAGTTATTAAGAAAACTAAAGACCTTAACACACTATCTCTTTCTGAAACTTTGGCAATCATAAAATCCTGTGATATGGATGATAAACAGAGAGAGATAAATCATGTCAGTTCATATCAAGCTGCTAATTTGGGCGTTTCTGCAGATAGTACTTTTTCAGTTCTTCCTGCTAAGGTTTCAACTCAGCAAGCTTCCTCTTCATCAAGCATACTCAGGGTATCTCCAGTTCTTCCTTTTCATGCAGCTGTCACTTCTACTCCAACTCTTCCCAAAGGAGCTGAAGAAAATTTGGCAATGATGGTTGGTCTTCTAAACTGCTATAACGCTCTAGTTGTTGGTGAGCTGGTTCAACCAATGATGGTGGAAGATCTTAATCAAGTCAATCCTGATGATTTGGAGGAAATAGATATCTCTTGGCACATTGCTATGGCTGTTTTCAGAGCCAAGAGATTCACACAAAGAACTGGCAGAAACAATTGGGAAAACAACAGTGGTGAAAGAAAGGTGGGATTCAGCAAAGCCAATCTTCGTAGTTACAACTACAACGAGCCAGGACATTTTGCTTATGAGTGCACCAAGCCCATGATGGAGAACACTGAGAGAAACTTGGTACCTGCTGGAACTAATCATGATGCTGCTCCTCAACAACAGAACACAGAAAGAGCCATGGTAGCTCAACAATTTACGTGGGAGAACCAGTTGCAATACTTGAATTTAAATAGAGATGTCAGAGCTCACCTTGCTCAGATTGAAGGTGATGTAGATATTGATGTAGCTGAAGCACAGATGATGGATCTCCAGTTCACGTTCATGGTTTCGACCACTCCTACTACCACTCCTACCAGTAATGAGGTTAGTGAAAATTCCTGCTCTTCTCAAGTCTGCATTGATAAAATTGCTAAGTATCATGAAATAAATGAAAATCTCTTAAACAAATGTTTGAAATGGAGAATCTTGTTTATAATACTAAAAAGAAATTGAAACCATTCCAAGAAAAATTAGAAGCCAAAACATCAGATTTTAACAAATTCTACGAAAAATTCACTAAAAAACGTTTTCATCTCAAATTTACAAAACCCTGGTGAAAAATCGACTATAAATAGAGGCATTTACAGCCGAAACCCTGAGCAAAACCCTGGTGAAAAATCGACCGTAGAGGCTCTTTGACTCCAAGAATTCGTTTTCGGCAACTACCTTTTGACATTTCAGGTTTTTATGTTTAATTTCTTTTAGTTTAATAGTTAGCAGTAGTGGCTAGGGTTTCTGGGAGTGACAACCACTGACCCTGAGCAATTGAGTTACTGTTTTTCAGTCTTTGTTACTGTATTGGATTATTGGAATTCATTTTGAGTTTATAATAATCATTTGGTTACAAGTAACATTGGTTTTTCGGTGTTTGATGCTTGTTATTGGTTTTGAATGCTTGGATTGTGTTTGGATGATTGTTTTGACCTTGTTGGACTGTTTTCCTTCGCTGACTTCAGTAGCCAATTAGGTTAGTTTTTAGGGCTTGAACTATAGCCAGTGACTGTCCCATTGGACCTTGTTTACTAGTTTAGTTTACACCTTGTTTTGATTTATGTTTGGATTGTTGGATGCCTTTGATTACTTTTGAATTAGAGATGCACTTCTGATTTCAAAAAGTAACTAGGTTTGGTGTGAAGTGTAGCTTAGTTTATGCTTGTCTTGGGATTGTCTAGTATAGGTTTTCTGAGCAAGGGTTTGGAAACTAAGTTCATCCGACTATAGCGTGACACTATAGTAGGTAATCTGTCATCTGGTCTAACCATGTAGCTCCCGCGGATCGACCCTGACTACCACTGTGCTAGTGTGTGTGTTAGGTTTTTCTTATTTTGACCGCACGACGACCTAGGCGTGTCAAATTTTGGCGCCATTGCCGGGGAGCTGTGAGCTTAGATTAGGTGATTAGTAGGAATTCTAGTTTCTTGATTTTCTTTGAGTTTCATTTGGTTAGTTTTTGGTTTTTGATTTTGCGGGCGTGTTGCATTAGTGCATGCATACCCGCAAGGGTGAGCAATTATCCCCTTTGCAATTTGATCCTGAGATTGAGCGAACTGCGCGCAAAATCCGTGCCCGTAGGCGTTCCAATATCATGAGTTTCAGTCAAGTAAGTAGTAGTACAGTAAGTGTCGCCCAGGAACCATCAGGTGAGGCAACGGGGATGTCTTTTATTCCCCCGGTTTCGGAGTTTCAATTCGGGAGCACGAGTGCTTCTGGTGGTGCAGTTTCAGCCCCTGCACCCATGCCATCATGCACTCCGCCATCGATTCCATCATTTCCACCAATATCACAACCACAATCCACCAATCCATTTACCTCTGCAATGTCTTGGGGAGAGCCGACCCGCGATGGCACCCCTGTTTCTAGACAGCAGAAACCAACTTCTCAACCATTTTCTCAACCACAATCAGTATTTTTCAAACCTCAACCTACTCAACCACAACAATACCAACCACCTCTTCAGCAACAGTACCAGTATCCAGAGGAAGAGGAGAGATATGATGAGGAAGATGAAGGATGGGTGCCACCAGCACCTCAGCAACCAAGGAACCGAGGACGAGGACCTCTGAGAAGAGCACCGCAGTATCAACCACCACAAGGTCAGCAGGAATATAACGGTCATCACCCTTACGGTAATCCTGCCCAACCTTTATATTTTGCACAACCGAGAAGGCAATCGGTTGCATCACATTTCCAGCCACGGGAATATGATGACTCGTCGCCAATTTATATTCCTGACAATATTGAATCTCAAGTAGAAATAAGACCTCAGTTGTTAGGGATATTGCCAGAGTTTAGGGGGCACAAGCAGGATGACCCGTACAATCACTTGTATGAACTTATAGCGATTGCCAATGCTAATACCCCTAGGAATACTAATAGGAACATCTTTAGGCTTAGGTTATTCCCATTCACCCTTAAAGACAAAGCCAAATATTGGTTTACGTCTCTACCCTCAAACAGCATTACCACATGGGATTAGCTCAAGGCCAAGTTCCTACAAGAATTCTATCCGGCAAGCAAAACAACGGAGATTAGGAGGGTCATTCAGGACTTCCAGCAAAAACCAGGAGAAGCTTTCCACGAAGCGTTTGACAGGTTGAAGGAGTTATTACGATCCTGCCCGCATCATGAGGTTCCCAAATGGCAGTTAGTGAAGTTGTTTTTTGAAGGAGACAGTGAAACACATCAGGCTATGATAAATGCTTCTTCAAGCGAGACATTTATGTGGCAAGATACAGAGGAAGCTTGGCAGTTCTTGGAGCAACTAAGCAATGGCTCCAAAGCAAATTTTTCTACGACGAAGCAGCAGTAGGAGCTGATGCTGATTGGAAGAAAGAAGTAAAAAAGGAGATAAGTGAATTAAATAAGAAGTTTGACAGGCTCATGTCAACGCTGCAGAATGGACCTCAGGGTCAATCACAAGGAGGTCAAGGAGGACCAAAGGTTCAGGAGGCAAACCAAGTTTATGGCCAGGGTCAAGGTCAGTATAACAATGGATGACCCTACAGACCATATAATCAAGGGCAACAGCAGAACTTCAACAACCAGAGGCAAAATAATCATCAAGGTCAATCGTCTAATCAGCCTAGGTCATACCAGCCTGCAGGCAATAATGGAAATACGAGTGGGAGTGGTAGCAATAATAATAGGGGGCCCAACACTGCTGTCAATATTCTTGCAAAGTTCGGTTTCAATGATACTAAAGAAGCTAATACTCCAATGGTTGAGCGACCTCTGTTACCTTCAGACTCGGTGACCAATCGGTAGATCAAACGTACTACCATTCGATGATTGGTTCGCTGATGTACCTGACTGCAAGCTGACCGGATATCGTTTTTGCAATTTGCCAATGCGCTCGATATCAAGCTAATCCTAAACCTTCTCATCTAAATGTTGTCAAATGGATCTTTCGATACCTTAAAAGGAGACCTAAATTCGGTCTCTGGTATCCAAAGAACCGTGAATTTGATCTTTATGCCTTTTCAGATAGCAACTATGGAGGGTGTGAAATTGACAGAAAGTCCACCAGTGCTGGATGTCAGTTTCTAGGAGACAGGCTGATCTCATGGCAATGCAGAAAGCAACAGACTGTGTCAACTTCTACAGCTGAAGTTGAGTATGTTGCTGCCTCCGCTTGTTGTTCTCAGGTCATGTGGATGCAGCATCAACTCCTTGATTATGGTATAAACTTTCTTGATACTCCCATCTTCTGTGACAATGAGGCTGCTATCCAAATTGTGAAAAACCCTGTTCAGCATTCTAAGACTAATCACATTGACATAAAAATTCACTTTATTCGAGATTGTTTTGAGCGAAAACTGATTCATTTGGATAAAGTTCACATAGATAACAATGTGGCGGACTTGTTCACAAAACCTGTTCCAAAAGCTCGATTTAATGTGCTGATCGAAATGCTAAAAATGATCCGTTTCACTTACTGTTAAATCCATTTTGTAAATTTTGTATATTTTTTAGATAGATTTGTTCATGGTTTATTTTCAACACTCTTTCCCATGCACAAATTTAGGGGAAGAAGAAAAACAAAAAAATTATTACAAAATTGCAAAAATACAAAAATATTTTTGTTCATATCTTTATTTGTTTTTGAAAACTTTAAAAATCCAAAAATATGTTTTTCCGCTAATTTTTTAAATTTTTCAGAAAACTAAAAATACAAAAATATTTCTTAACTACTGACGACGCACCGAGTAATACCACTCACCGCTGAGGTAACTTTTAAGTGCTAATGATTCTTACTATTACACCATGGTAAGCTTGAAGTACTGACAACCATTTCTTGACCCAGTCCTAAAGTTACTTCTGCAACATCAACTTCTAGACGTTTTGAGAAAAACCACTCAGAGTCGAGAGTTAAAAAGTATGTTCCGATTGTTAGATTGCATACCGTAATCTATCACATGGACCAATCCATACTTAACCATCTTTATCTTTCTGTTGCAAGAAATAGACAACTCATCATTTAAAACCAAGTGGTGATGATATTTCAAAACTCTATGCTAGTGATCTCTGCTACAACACTAGTAGTAGATGTGAGGCATCAACAACCATTCTTACCTATAAAGCTTCTAATTCAAGAGTTGGATGACTCAGCGTAATAAACCATACATTAATAACAATTCGAAAGTCTAGCTGATGGGTATGTCTATAAACCATACATTAATAACAATTCGAAAGTCTAGCTGATAGGTATGTCTAGTAACCAAGACATATTACACGCTCATACCACTCTTGACCTAAACTTCTTCTAATACAGATGTTCGTGACTTAATGTGATTTTACCTCACATTGATGAAACATTGAAATTCTGGGTCAGTGATCATTGTTGTTTACCACAATATCTGTGAGACCCCAACAACTTCACCGGATTCAAATTGGCACTAGGATGGTACACTCCGTAGAGTTTGGATACCATTGAACGTCTCGCCTAGAGCCAAGTCAACTTGTTGACTTGTCAACTGTATTGAGATCTCTGCTCAAGGATATGTAGAGGCCGAAATCAAACCGGCCACGAGTAGTTCACCGATACTCAAACAATTGCAGTGCGTTTCCCTGGGTTCACACAGATACTGCGAGAAGTCTCATTCTGAGCCAAGGTTGAATCCTTGAACAGTTGTGGTGAGAGTTTTGTTGGATTAGGTGTCTAAGCCATGACTAATAATTAGTATTTACCTAATTAATAGAAGCACAGTCCATTTGGGTTGCCCTCATGGCTGGAGGTTTGGCAGAAAATTCGGTAGAGAGAAAGATTGATTTATGGGATTAATAAATCAACAGGAATTAAATATATGGTTTATTAATATATTAAAGTGATAATATATTAATTAGAAACTATATTAATTAATTAGGAATTAATCCAGAATTAATTCGATTTAATTTGGGGATTAAATTAATTAATTAAAGGTGCAGGGACTAAAACTGTAATTATTCAATAGTTGAGTAAGTGGCAGTGTGACAGTGACCAGTGGAAGTCGAAATCTATATATAGATATATAGAATTTCGAAATTGATATTTAAGGATAATTAGGGTTTTGAATTATAAGATAAAAGGTTTATCTTATTTGAATTCAAAAAGGTTTATCCTTAAGGCTTATCAACTGGTTATTCTGTAACTATAAATAGGGAACCTTGGAACCCTATTATCTGCGCCACTTTTGACCTGAAGAACCTCTGGAATTTTCGATCCTCTCTCCTCTAGCTTGGGTGTGATCTCATTTGAGGCAGGATAATTTTGCTGCTCAGCTTCCAGAAAATTCTAAAAGGTTGGTTTTTCTAATTTTATTCCTTTAGTTAATTTTCTTATGGCCTTTAGGTTTTGTTATATGTTCAATTAGAAGAAAACATAGATCCTCATAGGTTGCATGTGAACTTAGGTTATTTAGTTCATGGATTGCCTAAAACCTTTCAAGTTTATGACTCTGTGATCCACAAGATTTGCGTCACTGCACATATCAAGAAGCGCCAGTCAAAAGTCGCGTTCAAGAATTTCAACATGTATTTTTTTGTTCCTGAAGAAGTTGAAGCTTAATTCCATGCGGCAAGTTGTTTGAATTCCTCCTCAGTCAATCTGTTGCTACATTTACACCTGTATATGATCAAGAAGAGATGAAAAGTCAGACTCCAGTCAAAGTTAATGTCAAATCAAAAGCTGGATGTGCTGATTCAAGACACTTACTGAAGCATGATTGCTTAATGAACTTTCAAAGTCAAATCTGAAGATTGTTTATAGCCGAAGATGGAGTTGTCACTGCAAATGTGCTGATCTTTATCAACATCTATACACATCACCTGTAAAGGGGAGATTATTGAAATATTCTGCAGTGGTCAACTAAAGTCAAATCCAAGAGAAGCCTAAAGACTAAATGAAAGTATTAAACCAAGGCGGAGATTGTTAGGACATAAATTCATGGATTAATATTTGCATTTCATAGGGTCTAAATGATAAAATATCAAAGTTTAAGGGCTACTAGAGGATTTCGGCTGGGGTCCTGGATTTCGGTCGTGAGGACAGAAATCCTATGGATCTCGGTCTGGCCTGGCATATGATTTCGGCCCATGGGCATTGGATTTCGGTCTGATAAGGCGTAGGAATATATATGTGTCTTTAGCCTTCATTAAACTAGTTGGTTGTTTTGGAGCTCTAGGCAATTATAGTGATTTCTTGTAAGTTCAAGCAACCTTAGCAATCGTATGTACCCGTCTATTGAAGATTAATAGAGTGCATTGAAGATTGTGATTATTTGTGTTCTATTGTGTTGATTGATGCCATTCATATTCATATTGAGATTCTTACAGGACCTACATCCTTAGAATTTGTGTATGTTTCCACTGCCATGTTTGTATGTTCTAGGGTAGTACAAAACCTATCATACACTTCGTACCTCCTAACTTGTATTATTAGTTCACAGTTTAAATCTTCATTTGACACTCGTGCTAAATCCAATTACATAAAATTGCCAATGGCCGGGGACAAATTCACCAAATAAAAAATCAAACTCAAAGGGTTTCTTATGACTAAATACTAAATTATTATGGTTTACGTGTTGAGATTTGATCAAAAACAAAAATATCATATGCAGCGGAAGACAATTAAGATCAAACCACATAATATTCCATGAACACATTCAAGATCATATCAGTTCATAGCAGATCATAGCAACTTTAAACAAACAAGAATGTACCTCAAGAAGTTGTTTCCTTTGAGATCTAGTCAAGGCCACGACTGCAGGATGATCAGGATCCAAAATGTGAATCCCACTAGTGGCTTGTACCAAGTGAAAACCAGAAAACCAGAAAAATCAAGAGCAAAGAACTCTAACCCTAGAGAGGGAAGATTTTTCGCAGAGAAAGGAGGGGGAGGGAGTTGGCGGCACTCAAGGGTTTTTAGGATGCCTTTGGGTGTCACCCCAAGGCCTTTATTTATAGTGCAAGGCTCCTAGGGTTTTTAGGATGCCTTTAGCGGCCGCACCCCCTGGACTTGTTCCATTGATTATAACTTTAATAAATTACAATCCGGTCCCTTTAATTGGTTCCAAATTAATCCCAGATTAATTCACCAATTAAATTATTATTCCTTTAGTTTCTAATTAATTTATTCTCTATAAATTAATTAACTAAATAACATTTCCTCTATTTTGACTCTGAATGTTTTTCTGGGTTCTGAGGGCAACCCAAAAGGACTCTACCTTTTATCAGAAGTATTCTAACAAGCTGATGAGCTTGGATAGTATTCCATCATTACTTTTGATTTTAGACCAAAATTAAACCAATGCTTATCCCTATCATTAAATCATCTGTAGGGTCGGCCCAATACATGGACGACTTGGGGTTAGACCCAGGGTAGCAAATGGAGGGGGCATCATATGTTTCATGCTTCTTATTTTATGACCCAATTTTTTAAGCCAATACCTAAATACCTTTTTGAGAGTTGGATTCTGATTTCTGAGAAAGCCGCAAACGAAGCGGGATTAATCGGGAATTAGAACTAAATCGCCATGTTGGAAAATTAAAGGAAACTATGGAGATCGATGGGACGATGCACTAGCCGGTATGTGTAAATTGCAATCAATTTTCTTTAATCATTATTGGTAATCTGTAATCGACCTATTACGTTTATAAATGGTTAGTTCATGGTCGCTTCTTAAATCTCAATATCACATAATCTTTCTCACTTTCTCTGTTGTTGCAATTCGGACTCCACAGACCACATGTTTCTTGTTCCAACCGGACTCCTCAGCTCCGATTCTGATATCTAGGTTTTGACTTCCCAATTGAAGACCTGAGTACCGGTTTTGACTTGTAAATCGACCTATTCTGATTTCTAAACTGAAGTTTGGTGATATTATTTGATTCAGGTTTGTAGACTATTAACTATAGTTACAACCTCTAAATCTATTTTCCAATTCTTCTGATTTCTAGTTCTTATGATTAATGATTTGGGATTCTTACTTGTAGTTACAATTGAGTTTTATTTCTCCAGTTCTTCTGAATTGAAAGTCACAGTTTTGCTTCTCTTCTCCTATAAGGTTTGTTCTAATTCAGTGATTTGTATATATAATGTATTCCATATCAAATTTTCGTTTTTGCAGTTGTAATCAGTGATTCCATTTATTCCAATCAGGTCTTCTGATTTTTTTGATTCCGGCTTTGAGTTTGGTTACCGGTTAGAGGGTTGATTTTTCTGCTTAGGTATATTGTTGTCTTGTTCAATTTTGATTACAGTAGTTAACCATTATTAATCAAATGGCTGACTTTTCTGATTTATACTATGTTTTCAGGCCCATATCTCCTATGTTGACTTCTTAAACGTGGAAACAAAAGCATAAACTTTTTCAGGGTGTACGTAGCACCATGACTCAAGAAATATTTGAACGGATTAGCAATATAATGTATCGAAAGTCAATTTCTACAAAATCTTGATTATCGTAAAATAATAGACGTTTTTGCTTCAAGAAATGCAGAAAGGCATCGTTTTAGGTGATATTTGTTTTTTTTTTTTTTTTGTATTAGTATGGATTGTGTTTGACTATAAGTTTTATTGCATTTTGATTTTATAAAATATTTTATTTATATCTTTTGTCTATTGTATAAGAGCATCAAAATGTTATCTCGCCCGGGATATTAAAACTTATTGGACCGGCCCTGATTATCTTCATTCCCCTAAATTAAACAATTCCCCTAAATTAGATAATGAAGTAATGCCACGGTCACTTGGAACTTTTCTATGGCTGGAATAGAATCACAGTGGACATCACACATAACTTGCACTGTTGTATTGTACCCCTATAAATTAAGGAATAATACTTCTATCAATATTAAATTGAAAATAGAATCGTAAACTGTAATAAAAATGAAAACGAATATGGTAAGAGTTTTATAAATGCTCATCATTTAGTCGGCTATATTTACATTGTATACACATTTGAATCGGATAACTTTTTTGTTTTTTTTTTTTTTTTTGAACGGTAAATCTATCTTACTCCTACTCCTAAACTACTCCTTTTATGGAAGTGTCAGGGTTTGAACTCATGACCTCCTTGTTAATATATCACCTTGTTAGCCAAGTGAGCTAGCCCCAACTTGTGGATAACTTTTTTGTTAAAACTAAAACATAGAAAATAATAAGTACAAAATTTGAAGGCAATTTTTTAGTTGACAATCTTTTTGGCAAGTTGTGAGTTGTGTATGTATGAGTTGTAAGTTATAGGAGTCGGCAATTTTTGACTCCTAATGTGAACATTATATATTTGAATTTACGTTTGGACTCCCTGAATCAAGTAAGCAGTCACACGTGGTTATTAAAGTCGGTGTAATTGATAACGTCGACTGTAGCATCCTATAAAAAGAAAAAATAAAAAATAAAAAAACCGCAAATCGCGTTTCTTGTAATAAAGTTCATGAATCATGTTAGTCTTACGTATTTTATTTATCATATATTCCAATAAATACTATGGTTTTGTAATGATTGATCTTCACACAAATAAGATAGTGGAAACATATATTGTGTTTTAAAGCACATTACATTACAATAAGTTGATTAGATCTGATTTTACTTGATATTATAGAATTTGTATCAAAATTTTCCCTTGTTTTAAGAGGTCACATCCCACTAGAATAAAAAGTCGATACATACTATCGTAATAAAGATGAGATTGCAGAAATATTTGTCTAAATTACCATATTAAATTATACATATTTAAACCATAAAGAAATGTATTTTCAGTTAATGATTTTTAAATTTGAATTCAATTTGTATGTTATCATACTCTTACCGACTAGATACATTGCATGTTTGTAATATTCTTCCTCAACCAGACAACCACATAACAAACGTTATATTTTTCAATAAAGACTATATTTCGTGGAAAAAAAATTCTATAAAAATTTATCATGTTTTTATTTCTTTACAGGTCTAAATATCAAAAACAAAATAAGGACAAAAGAATTCAAAATTCGAGGAAGTCAAAAACTCCTAAAGGTGTTAAAAAAATTTCCACTTTCTTGACTAAACCTCTTACACTTTTAGCTTATTTTATTATTTAATTCTTATGGTAATAATTAAAACAATTTGCATTATGAAATTATGTGTTATTGAAGTAGCAGAATATTTATTTATTTTGTAGACATTCCGAATAAAACGTTTCATATGCTTTTCCCGTATATAAAACCATTAAGTTTAAACGGTTAAAAAAAGATCTACCGTATTCATGTCACGCAATGGAACAATTATTTTGAACAATGTATTCTTAATCTACAACATAAAATATCGTCACTAATAAAAATCAGATATTTCCGTATAGTTAAATATGATATTGTATTATTGATGAATCAAAACATTGCATTCATAAGAAGTAACGACAAAAAATCACAAATTTTTGAAGATTATGTTGAAACTAATTATTTCGAATGACACTATAAATGACAAAAGTGCCCTAAAAGAATGGGGATAAAAGGGGAAAAGTGAGATTAAGGAGGTAATGACCGACCACTAAAAAAATAACTTTCCAGGCTGTTTTGGTGATAATATTCCAATACAGTTTACATATTTCGTTAAGTTACATGAATCATCCCTATAGTTTTTGGTCACATTCACTTTAGTTCACACTCGGATCACTTTTATGGCACCCCAAATTCATATCGGAGCTGTAAAGCAAGTAGGGATTTTAATATAGTGTTTATTTCTCATGAAATCAAATATAAGTTATATAAAGAAGTTTCTGTTTTGCTGCCAAAATGTAGTGTGTCAGTATCGAGCAATAGGTCTGTTTGAAGGAAAATAATAGATTAGATCTATTTATTAGGATACCATATTTGGAAAGTCTAGACTATATCCGACCTATTTTGTAGGGGAAGTGATATTTCCACTTGAAAATTTGATTCTTCCACATTATGTACAATACACTTGAAGCTATCGTATAAGTCAATAAAGCATACATTTAAGTGGATGAATCAATTTTCGTAAGTGGAAATATCACTTCCCACTTTGTAATAACCATAATCATGGTAAAAAAAAATTAATTTACCTTATGTTAAACAATTGATCATTATGGCTAAGAATAACGGCTGTGTAACTGGTCTACCTTTATTTGAAGTTTGACAAAATATGTTAGGACTCAAAATTAATGGATGAAACTGTAGCGTTCATGGTCTTTAAATTGTGAGTTAATAAGTAGCAAAAATAGGTTGGTGGTTTTCTTCTAAAAACATAAACAAAATTGGGAGATGGAAGGGCCCGGCAAGTAACCAAAAATCCACTTAGTAACCGAAATGATATTCATGGCCTTAAATGAATGACTTAATTTCTTTTATAGTACTACTAGCTAGGACAGGTAATGAAACATTGGAGATCAAATTTTGAAAAATTTAAACTCCATAGAAATCGGGAGGAATGGTGTAATACGAAGTAGGATAACGGGAATCAAAGTTGAGCGAGTTATTTCAGTATTTCTCGATTAAGGAGTTTCCGTTGGAAGAGATGAGCATGTTACAGGGGCGGACCCAGGATAAATGGACACGGGGGCACTGACCCAGGAAAAATAGACACGAGGGGCAATGAGGAGCACTTTTTTTTTAGACGGGGAACACCTATATATAATTTTTTTTTTACTCTACGGGGTAAAATTTCAGAGGGGGGGGCACGTGCCCACCCGGGCTCCTACATAGGTCCGCCCCTGGCATGTTAAGCACTGAATATATCCATGTGATTTTTACGGCTGCTTGCATGAAACATTGTTATTAATATTATTTGCAATTACATTTTGTTGTTGTTATTGCTAGAAAGTTTTCATGTGGATTATATAAACTAATTCTCATAAAAAAGGAAGTTACTGTGACACATGTACCAATGACGGGTATAGTAACTTAATACACGCTCTTGAATATTAGTCGTTATACAAGGTGTGAGTACGCTGCATATACTATGTGGTGTGACTTATTTAGTTATAAGCATATAATGGTACACCTCATACTTTAACATATATTTACAAGTCATTTTCAAGTTATCAAAATGTGGTTTAACAAAAACCAACAAGTTGTAAATTACAAAAACACAAGTTTATGGGGTTACAACTCCATAGGATGACAACTATAGTTTAAGTACAATACAATACTAGGTTTCCCAATGAACAAAAAGTCTTCTAATATCCCAAAGATTCCTTAGTTCAATCATTTTGCAACTTGAGTGCATAACAATTCAAACAAACAAAATACGTAAGACAATTTCTCGTGAGTTACATGAGCTTAGATCCAAACAAGTTTAACAAGGCATAGTATCAAAACTATACTAGATTAAAATTATTGAAATCCAACATAACTCATAAAGCATAAGAAGAAAACATTTCAAATCCAAAACATAACAAGGATACGGGTGCCCACATATAGAATTCCCCTTCATGGAATAGAACATATACATCCATAAGGTTGTGCTTGCTTAGATAACTCCCATTTATGGAATAGAACACATCCATCCATAAGTTTGTGCTTGAGACAACTACTTCACGACGGGAGGTACCATCCCAGTAGTGCTATGTGACCCCGCTTGGGTAAGGTCCTAGTCCGAACAAAACAAACATATGTATGCATTCATTTCAATTCTCAAAATCAATAATCCAAAGACAGCAATTCAATATGAACCACAAACCAAAAAATCAAAACCATGGGATAAACCAATAACAATTCAATAGGAAAAGTCAAGACTCATTTGCTCTATACCAATAAATCATTTGATAAAATACTTTTAAGCATAATAACTTGTTTGCTATGTACCTAAATGAAATTCTTCATGTACTCACCTTGTATTGAGAAGGAAGCTATACAACTCCTAAAGCACCCTTGTCCTTCTCTTGATCACCACCTTTGTCACCACTTAATGGATCACATACAATATATATTTATTAACACATATGACATATTCCATTCATCTATGAGGAGTCCTCATAAACACTTAATCCATTAAGACACTATATATATCACTTATGCATTCCTAATTGGTAACAACACCAATTTCAAGATTATGACAATTTAATTCTTTCATATGAATTGATAATATTACCATAATTCTACTTCAAATTCCATAATAGTTCATTCTAACAATTTTATCTTTACCATTGAATGCATCAAGAGTTTTACTTTGATGGTTCCAAGGCCGGTCCTGGAGCATGGGCAACCTGGGCGACCGCCCGGGGTCTCGTCTAATCTCGGGGCCCCGACGAGTTACGGTCCTTTTATATATATACATGTTTAGTATATTTATTATCTTTAGCAAAATAAATTTGAAAGTCATTACAGATTAGATGGAAAACGCGTTGGATATGGAAGCAAAGGGCCCAGGTTTGAATCCCCTTTTGTACTTTTTTGCGTTTTTTTTGGGGGTATGTAACGGATCGCATCTTTCCATGGCCTAAAAAACCCAAACGTCGGGAACTAAAAGCCCCACACAACCGATTGTCGATTCTTCATCATCATCGTTCATCATCATCGTTTCATCGATTCATCGTTCAATTGACAATCATCTCGACAATCATCATCGTTCATCATCTCCGTTGTGGCATTCATATTGACAATCATCTCGACAATCTCGACAATGCTGTTTCTCCGGCCCTGGTTCGATTGCCATTGCTATTTGCTAATTCGCCATTCATATCATCAGACTCAGAGTGGTTCGATTCATATAATCAGGTATTGGAATTTCCGAGATTTGCTACCGATTCCAAAATTGGTTGTGTGAAAAATTGGAAGTCTGGAACTTAAGAATAAATTTCAGTTTCATATTTCTTTCTGTCTCAAGTATTGGTTTCATATAATCATAATCCAATCTCTTTATTAAGTTATTCTCCATATATTTGTTTTTGAGTTTCTGCGAGAAATCCATATTGTAGGTGAGGTTTGTTTGTAAAATTTAGATCACGAGCAAAATTGTTCAACTGTCATGAATAGTTGGGTTCACCCTTCCAGGTGGGGCTTTGGCCAAAGGATCCTTAAGTGTTACCAAATTAACTAAGAAAAAGCATATGAAATATCGATTTTTGTGAGGATGAAGTTGCCGGTGGGTCATCTTTGTGAGGAAGAAATAGACAATCAAGGAATTAGGAGAGATGATAGAAACAGGAATAGTTTTTTTCTTTTTAATATATAAGTTATTTAATGGATTTTATTGTTTTATATCTATTTTATCTTTCTTCAAAAGAATCAAAATTTTCTTTTGTTATATCTAAATTTATGATTGAATCTGTTGTTTATCGTCATTTGGTGTGGGCTTTTTCATAAATTGATATTTATACTTTGAACATTGGTTATAAATTTTTATTTTTTGTCGCAATGATTAATTTGGTAATTTCAATATTTTATTCGACTTTGTTCTAGACGTGTCAAACGTTATATGATTTTATTAGTCCGGTTTTGATCTAGACGTATCAAACTTTATACCAAAACACCACCTAAAGGGATTAGATGCTTTGTTTTGCAAAGTGTTTTGTTGAATATATATGTTGTTATTTTGATTATAAGATTTCTTTCAAATTTTGTTGGTTATACTTTGATTTCTTGCATTTCAAGTATGTTTTAGTGCTGCAAAATATGGCATACATGAAATTTAGTTATTTGACTAAAAAATTATGATTTTCGAAGGGCCTCCTTTTATACTTTTTCCCCGGGCCTCAAATTTGTTAGGACCGGCCCTGGATGGTTCTTGGACAATTATACATTCTAATGTCAATTCTTTACTAATCATTATATAGTTATCATTATTCAAACAAAATCCATCAACAATCTTGCCTAATTTCACCGATGCAATTCCCATTCATGTGAACCAACTCAACTTTTATGATTTGTTGATGTTAAAAGAAAAATATTTGTTAACTAAGTATTATCTAACCATTTGCAAACATTATCCATCATCAATTTCATGTTTATCCCAAATTCCCCAAACATTAGGGTTCATCCCATAATTCAATTTCTATGGATTTAACTCAAACAAATTATGCGGAAGTGTTTCTTACCTTGAGATGATCACTTTACCCTAAAACTCCCTTTGAAACACTTGGAATTGAAGCTTGAATGAAAACACCTAGTAAGTTCACCAAGAGCACACCTAGTAACTTAGAGAGAGTTTTGAGTGAATAGATAGTGGAAATTGGCTTAAAAATGATCCAATTTGATGCAAATTTCGTCCATAATGCTGCTAGAACTTAGTGGGATACACATGGCAAGCATTTGGGCTCATAAGTGGAGCTAGGTGGCAAAAATGGTAGTGACTAGGCTAGGTTGCAAAAGCTTGTGCGACCCGCGCTGCTTAACATAAGGTCGAATCCATTTTTGCAAAATACGCGACCCGCCTAACCCATGTGTAAAACCCCATGCGACCCATGAAAATGCCCTTTCCATACTTCGAGATATTTTCTAATACCGTTCCAATTCAACTCAATTCTTCCCAAACTTGCAACATCCATAACCTCCTCATATGAAATCCAATTTCTACAAACTTTATATGTACAGAAAAGTAAGAATCTAATCTACAATTTGCGTTTACACTTGGCCTCAACTCGATTTTTGGTATTAGCTGTCTATTCTTCATTTTCTTTCATCTTTGGGGATTGCTTCTTTGAGAGTCTCAATTGACTACCCATGGTGTAGTTTTGGCATTGACATCTGCCATGTTGAACTTTTATAAAACTTTCTTGATGTGCTTATATTGTGAAAGTTTTAATATACCGATAACTTTTGGGGGTTTGTCTTAAGTGTTCAGGTTATCCTTTTCACTCTTAATGAGACAACCTCGAGTAAGCTCATTAGGCATTTCCATTGTCTAACTTATTTTAATATGTACTCAGGTTGATGCTAGAAGGTTGTAACGTGAGCGAGGAATTTTAGAAGACCACGAGATGTGTGGCCATTTAGATTGTGTTTTGTTACCCAACTTATGATACTACCTCGCTATAACGTTTTGTTAACCTATTGTGTTTTGGGACCTAAATTCCGCAAATTATGAGGTTTTAATTTGAACTAATAGATGAACTGTTAGAAAATAATGTTTTATATTTTATGTCCTAGCTAGGGTGTCACACTGTCTCCACCAATTTTGCCTATACGTGGTTAATACACTAAAATCACTTGAGACTCTAAAGGTAGTCTCCAAGCCGATGCACAATATTTACAATCTCAACTTCTCAAACTCCGTTGTAAAATGAGATTGGATCTAAACTAACACTAAGCTCATAGATTTATAAAATATGATAATCTCTAATTAAGTCATACCAAACCAAGATATGAATCGAAGCAAGTAATTAGATTTATGATATAGTTTTAATTTGGTGAGTTTAATTATTTAAAGCTTGAAAAAGTATTGTTTATATAATATCTATAGAGAATTTTATAGCAGTGTTTTAAGAAAAGATGTTCACGAGGATGCATGCAACCAACGTCGAGCTTCTAACAGTCATAATAAAAAAATGTAGTAAACAGGTTGATCGCCAATTTTGGGCCGGTTGACCACATGTTAGAAAGTCTTCATTGTCCTCTTATCAATACATCAAGTGGTCAATTTTTCAGAATCCATTTTTGTTACCAAAATAGGCCTTTTTATACTTGAAAAGAATAATAAGCATTTCAAACAAATTCCTCAAATTTTGACCTATTATTTTATAAAAAAAATTATTATGTATAAAGTTCCCTTTTGTAAAATTAGTTGTGGTGACTTAAGAATACTTCTTATAAAAGTTTCTTCTTTGAAGATATAATGAACAATTTTGTCAATTGATATTTTTTATTTTCAAAATAAAATATATTTATTAAGATTTTCTAAAAGCATCCCATTTTTATAGAGTTAAATTAAGGTTTCATGCTTGTTATTATCAAAACAAATGAGATTGATATTTATCTTAAGTTACATTAATGAGATGCACCAATTGTATAACATTACATCAATAAATGGAAATAACATATGACCAAGCACTCCCTATAGATCTCATCCCTTTTCCACCCATAAATATGACCAAGCACCAATTTCATAACATTGCATCAATAAATGGAAATAATATATTTGCTTGTTCTAAAAAAAGATCCCATCCCCTTTCCACCCATAAATAGAAGGATGTCATGTAGGCCAACAACTAAGAAAAAGTAGAGATGAGTATGCTTAAGTCAAAAATAAAATTGGCAAATCACGTAAGTCTATGATAAATGTAATGTGTAAAAGGATACAGAGCATAATAAATCATCATGTAAAGCTTCCCCATAAGACCCTAATGAAATCAAAGTTAAGACACAAGGGAAAGAAATAAGAAAAAGTATAAGCAACAAGACGAGCATGTAAATTGTAGGCATAAAAAATCACACGATTAGTGCCCACTTATAAGTTTATTTTGATAATCTAATTTCGTTTTCATTACAAAGTGATAGGAAAAAGATGAAGGTAGTACGGATTTGGAAGAGATCGGAAATTTACATGACACTAAAATTCTATTGCGTTTTGTGTCTGGGGATATGTTTACCCATAAACACTAACATATGAAATTAATGGTTTTATGAAATTAATGTTTTTTCCAAGTTAAAGTGATAGTAATGGTATCTTATATATATGTACAAGTTGGTCCAAGTTTGGTTTGTCCAATTTTAGTAACAGTATCCTAATATGTGCAAGTCTGCAAACCAAAACAAAATTGTCAACATATATAGTGAGGTAACCATTGTCAATTTACTATACACAAATTGGAAATTTACTATCCTAATATAACCATTACCAAAGTGCAAATTTTACTATGCAAACACTAGAAATTTACCATTTAAGAAATAGAAATTATTTACGTATGACAGTGTTGCAAAAAACGCTAGGCGCTCCCAGGTCGGTGGACTAGCGAGTAGTGATTACTCGGCTAGGCGGGTAGTACTCAGACGAGTACTCAGATAACGTAAATTATAAAGAAACTAATTTTTGGTAAATTATATATATGACAAATATTATAAGTTCATTAGATTTATAACAAAATAGATGAATATCAATTAATTTAGGGGTTTATTTTCATTTTTTTCAGTCAACAAACCGAGTATAAGGTTTGACCGAGGAATTTCCGAGTAAATCCGAGGAATTTCCGAGGACTTCCGAGGAATTTCGAGGAAATCCGAGGAATTTCCGAGGAATTCCGAGTAATAGCTAGTCCGATTTATTAGACCGATTTTTGAAAAATCGCCAAGGTACCTAGCCGAGTTCGAGTACTCGGCCGAGTTGGCCGAGTTTTGCAACACTGACGTATGGGTCTGAATTTACTATCCAAATTTGTAAATGTAGAATCCTTATAAGCGTATGTTTTCAAATCACTAAAAAAATTATCGATTTACTATCAAAAAGTATAAATTTATTGTTCAAAAGTGTCATACTATTGGTAAAGCGATTATGCAAACTATCCATATAACCTTTGGGTAGCCTTACATAAATGTCAATTGACTATCTCTAACGTTACCATAACAAAACTAATTCTACGCATTACAAAAGCTTTACAAAATAGAAGACATATTATGGTTTTCATAAACAAAAAATGGATTAGAAGTATAATGAAAATTAGAAGAGCATAATTCAACATCTTTGAGTAATACAAGTTTCCTTTCACTTCCTATATTTCTATTTCTTTAAGTTTGATAGCTTCAGCATTATCTTCTATACTTTCTTGAAGCTTTTCCTAAAAAAACACTTGAATCGTTTCATCGTTAGAACTTGATCTTCTTTTGGAATCCCATTCCTTCATTTTCTGATGCATCTTAAAAGAATGTACCAGTGACATCGTAATTTAGGGTCACTGCATTCAAGAAAAGATAGTAGCTTGTTTCCTCCTAGTGATTCAAAGCAATATATAATTCACTTACACCATGCCATGTTCTTGAATAACTCGTCATTTACTACCATGAAAGTATGGCAAATTCGAAACATCTTCCCTAGGTTTTAATCAGTCCATGAGGTCATTGTTTAATTTGTGTTCCATATTTTAGTTGTGGTGGTGTTGTATGAAGATAGGGGCATATTCAAGACGTTAACTTCAATTTTGCTTAGGATAGGAAGGGGAAATACAAAGGTTTTGCTTTCCATGTCTAATGTATATATAAATAATAATAAGGTTAGAAAATAGGATAGAAACCTGCAAAACCCAAGACATTATGTCCAGGTGGCCAAATGGTTACAATCTCATATATTTAGAGTCATACTTATCACTTCTTGTATAATCATGGTGGAATAAGTAGTTACTCAATATTTCGACAGTTGATTATATTAATTACCTAGAAAACACTACTAATACACCTGATTTTAGTTATAAAAAATTATTAATCTTAAAAAAGGTAAAATACCTGTCAAAAAAGTAAATAAATGATATTCTCTCGATCATTTTTAATAAATTGTGTAGTTATAAAATCTATAAAGTGAAAAGGAGTTAAACCAGTAAAATTGTCTTATATTTCCTCTTACCACATCTTACCTAAACGTTAGAAATTTTTAGAAATTCATTAACTAGCAAGATGTATAATAAAGAAGGAACCGGTACATAGTAGAAAAAGCAATAATTGAGATTTGTAACCAACTAACCAATTAATATTAAACCTCTAACTTCTTTTTTCTATCTAAAAGAAAGAAGCAAGTGATGTCCAGGCCTAGCTGGGTTGATGCATCCGGGTTATATACCTGTTGGATGAAGGTTTGAGGTTCGACTCTGACTAACGCCCATGTGGGGGATATTCCCTGGTGGCGAAGCACAGGTGGAGGGGAAAGACTCTTGTGGAGGGGAAATACCCTTAGGTGAGACCAAATTGCCAAGTTCCAAAAAAAGATCTAAAAAAAAGAAAAATATATAATATTGTCAAACAGATCCGCCTTCTTTGGTAATTTAGTCCTTCAAAACAAAATTAACTTGTGAAAGTCCCAAAGAACTTACAGAGTAGTAAAAATTATGACGTTAAAAACATTCTTCGGCACCATAGAGAAATATGAAATACCATGACATAACAACCATTGGAGATGTTTTACATAGAAGGAATGTTTAAGTTTCACTAACAAGAAATAAGAAGCCAAATCGAAGAGGCTATCGGGCAAGTGATAAGCAAATGATCAATCGTTTTAATCAAAGACTCACAAATGGGGCATAAAGTAGATGCAATATCAAACCCCCTTTTGTCAAGATTAACTATCGTAGGCACTCAATTTAATTGTAATTAATCTACACATTACACATGACTTCTAATGGATACGAAATATGTAATTATTGAATCTAGAGCTAAAAAGAGACATAAAATATATCCTAATACTACCCAAGACCAATGGATAACATTTTAACTTTCTAATTGAAAAGTTTACAATTAAATTTAGAAATAATATCTTTCTAACCTTTTATCTACAACATGTTGAAGCCAATAAGGAGATCTAACTACATGAAAGGCCTAAGAATTGAAAAACATTCCACCACCCCTGCCATTTGATCAACATATGCCATTTGATCAACATAAGCCAATTTGACCCCCAACACCCTAGAGTTTGCTTTTTTGCAAATTAATTTTAAGAGTAGAAACTAATTAAAAGCACCTTAAAATTCTCACAATGTTTCCAACATTATTGAAGAATATGTCTTCAAAATTCAACAATCTTTTATTCAAAGGCTGCAACACTTATTTTCAAATGGCTGCTAAAGATGATATTCAAAGATGTGGCTGCAACACTTATTTTCAAATGGCTGCTAATCAATTTTCAAATGTGGCTTGTAAAGAATTAAACATATGAGCCATTTTTTCTTAAATGACATGTAGAAATTTTAGTATAAATAGGTTAGAAAATCATTGATGCAAACCACACCAAAAACATCAAAACACATCTCTCAAATCCAATTTCTTCTCTTGTAAATACATAAGAGTTTTATAAACTCTTTGTATTTTTATATTCTTCAAATATTTTGTAAACACCACAAAATATAGTGAATTGGTTCTCGGCTTCCTCCGCCCGTGGTTTTTCCCGATTTGGGTTTTCCACGTAAATCCTCGTGTCTCTATTTTATTTACTTCATTCGTATTTCGTTGTGATTATTACCATTTGATAATTTTGATCCTATTCCGCATTGAGCTAATATTGTCTAAAGTCAATTCGGATCCGTCATATTTTACAACAATTGGTATCAGAGCATCCAGGTTTTTGATATTAGCTTGTCAGGATCATTTTATCAAGTAATTAATCATGTCTTCGGTGAAATACGATATTCCGCTGCTGGATCGGAATACCCGATTTCCTCTGTGGCAAGTAAAGATGAGAGATATTCTCATTCAGATGGATCTCCACAAAGCAATGTTAGGAATGGAGAAAATGCCGGCAACTTGGTCAACAGAAGAAAAGGAAATGAAAGATTTGAAGGCGTCGTCGCAGATCCGTCTGCATCTATCCAACGACGTTCTCCAAGATGTACTGAAAGAGACATCTGCAGCGGCTCTCTGGCTAAAACTCGAACAGCTACTAATGACGAAAAGCTTACCAAACAAGCTACACCTGAAGCAACGACTCTTCAACCTCAAGATGGGCAAGGGAAGTTCTTTATCTGATCACCTCTCTACTTTTAAAGAGCTTGTAGGAAATCTGGAAAATATAGACGTCAAATATGAAGATGAAGATTTGGCGCTATTTTTATTATCATCACTCCCAGATTCCTATGATCACTTTCGTGATACCATTATCTATAGTCGAGACACTCTTGTCTTGAATGAGATAATGACCGCTCTTGATTCAAAAGAAAAGATGAAGCAGATTATTAGTGGCAGCAGCAACGATTCAAAAGCCGAAGGTCTCAACATTAGAGGGAGACCCAACGAGAGAGGTAATTCTTCACAAAACCGATCTAGATCTAAGTCCAAAGGCAAGCGCAAATATTGTAATTATTGTCATAAAAAGGGACATATGATCGATGAATGTTACAAGTTGAAAAACAAGGAGAAGGAGAAGGCAACCATGAATGGTAAACCAGCAGGTACTACCGTAGAAGCTGATGTAGCCGAAACCGGTTCCGATGGCGAGCTTCTATCCGTTTCAGACTTCGGTTTAATTACCATGAGCGAGTGGGTTCTTGATTCAGCATGTACTTTTCATATGAGCTCCAACCAGAGTATTTTTCATACATATGAAAATGTTAACCAAGGACATGTCTTGATGGGCAACGATACTTCGTGTCGTATTATTAGACATGGTACAGTCAGGTTCCGCATGTTCGATGGTGTTGTTCGAACAATTGAAGATGTGAAGCATGTCTCCGGTCTTAGGAGAAATTTACTATCCCTCGGTACTTTTGAGAAGAAAGGTTACGAGTTTGTCGGCAAACACGGGAAGGTCCATATTTTCAAAGACGGTTCGACTGTCATCCGAGGAGTTCGGAGATCCGCGAACCTTTACATTGTGGACGGACAAGTTATTTCTGGCGAAGCCTCGGTTAGTTCTAAATCTCTCTCCAATGTTGATCATTCTCGCCTATGGCATCTCAGGCTCGGTCACATGTCATACCACGGTATGAGTGAACTAAGCCGAAGAGGGTTACTTGGGGAGCATAAATCAACTGAGCTTGAATTCTGTGAAGATTGTGTGTTCGGAAAGCAGAAGCGAGTAAGTTTTATCAGTGGCAAACATACGACAAAAGGACCACTCGACTACATACACTCGGATTTATGGGGACCAGCAAAGGTTACATCGAAAGGTGGAGCCTCTTATATGCTCACTATTATTGACGACTTCTCCAGGAAGGTATGGTCGTTCTTCTTAAAGACAAAGGGAGAAGTATTTTCAACCTTTAGGGATTGGAAAGTGTTAGTTGAAAAACAATCTGGTTTTGAAGTAAAATACCTTCGCACCGATAATGGACTGGAATTCTGCTCAGAAGAATTCAACTCCTATTGCCGTAAGGAAGGGATTACACGTCACCGCACTGTAGTCCACACACCACAGCAGAACGGCGTTGCGGAAAGAATGAACCGCACCATCATGGAGAAGGTCCGATGCATGCTCTCTCACTCGAAGCTACCAAAGTCTTTTTGGGCCGAAGCAGCTTCCACCGCATGCTATATTATCAACCGCTCCCCCTCTCGTACTATTGGAAAGAAGACTCCGTTTGAGCTATGGTCTGGTAAGCCTGCTGACTACACAAAATTAATACCGTTTGGATGTCCAGCATATGCACGGGTTGATAATGGAAAATTAGAACCAAGAGCCATTAAGTGCATTTTTATTGGATACAAGACAGGAGTGAAAGGGTTCAAATTGTGGAGCCCAGAGCTTATGAAAGTCATTACATCAAGAGATGTGGCCTTTGATGAAAAAGCTATGCTCCATTCAACAACCAACGTTCAGACCAAAGAAGATGAAAAATTGGGAGAAAAAGACAAAGCACAATTGGAGGTGGAGCTATCTTTTAACTCTTCCTACCGATATGACTCATGAGGTTCCTGCAGTGTCTCAACCTTCAAGCAGTGAATATACTACTCTCCATGAGACCACTGCAACTCCATCTCAACCTCCGAGCCCATCCATTGCAAGGGATAGACCACACAGACAGATTGTACCTCCAAAGAGGTATGCTCAAGTAAATTCTGTCGCATATGCTCTTACCGTTGCAAGTGAAGTAGAATCTGTTTTGGAACCTATAAGCTACAACGAAGCCATAAATTCTAATAACTCGAATGAGTGGATGGTTGCCAAGCACAATAAGATGGAATCTCTTCAGAAAAATGGCACATGGGATCTCGTTGTGGCTCCAAAGGGTAAGAAGACAGTTAAATGTAAATGGGTTTACAAGTTGAAGGAGGCTATTCATCCCGGTGACAAACTGAGGTACAAAGCTCGTTTAGTAGCCAAGGGCTACAGTCAAATCCCAGGTATTGATTATACCGACATTTTCTCTCCGGTTGTGAAACACACGTCAATACGTGTCTTGTTGGGATTAGTTGCCTCTCGTGACTATGAGTTAGAGCAACTTGATGTTACTACAGCATTCTTAAATGGTTGCTTGAGGAAGAGATATATATGCAACAACCTGAAGGTTTTGTAGCTCCTGGCAAGGAAAGCTACGTGTGCAAATTGAAGAAATCTCTTTATGGCCTCAAGCAATCTCCGCGACAATGGTATAAAAGGTTTGATTCATTTATGACCAGTCACAAGCTGAAAAGGTGCACCTACGACAGCTGCGTTTACTACAAGAAGTGTGATGATGGCTCAATGGTCTATCTACTTTTATACGTGGATGACATGTTAATTGCAGCGAAGAATATAAAGGAGATTCAAAAGATAAAAGACCAGTTGAATGCTGAGTTCGATATGAAGGACTTGGGTGCTGCCAAGAAAATTCTAGGAATGGAAATAGTGCGAGACCGCAGTGCAAGAACTCTATACCTTTCTCAACAAAGCTACATTGAGAAGGTTCTGCACCATTTCAATATGCATGATGCAAAAGAAGTCAGCACTCCTTTCGCAGCCCACTTCAAGCTATCATCCGCCTTAAGTCCTACCACCGAAGAAGATCTAGCATACATGGCAAAGGTACCATACTCCAGCGCTGTAGGATCTCTTATGTATGCTATGATTTGTACACGTCCAGATTTGTCATATGCGGTAAGCATGGTGAGCAGATACATGGCGAATCCAGGAAAAGAGCATTGGGCTGCTGTTAAATGGATTTTTCGGTACTTGCGAGGTACTTCCTCTTCATGTCTGCGGTTTGGCAAAACCGATAGTTGAGTACTTGGTTATGTGGATTCCGATTATGCAAAGGACTTGGATAAAAGACGATCGATTACAGGGTACATATTTACTTTGGGTGATTGCGTAATTAGCTGGAAAGCGCAGTTACAGTCCACCGTAGCGTTATCCACCACCGAAGCCGAATACATGGCTGTTACGGAAGCAGTGAAAGAAGCCCTCTGGTTGAAACGGTTGATAGGTGAGCTTTCAAACAAGTTATCCGTTAAAACTGTTTTTTGTGACAATCAAAGTGCAATATTTCTGACAAAGGATCAAATGTTCCATGATCGAACGAAGCATATTGATGTTCGTTATCACTTCATCAGAGATGTTGTTGCTAAAGGCGAAATTACGGTAAACAAGATCAGCACCAATGATAATCCTGCTGATATGTTCACTAAAAGTCTTCCAATAGCCAAGTTCAAAACATGTTTGGATTTGGTGGGTGTTTCTGATCGCATTTGAGCCTGATTAGGCTCGTGGTGGAGGAAGTATTTCATTTTTCAGGATCAATTTTTCTCTATATGGTGATTGCAATTCCTTATGGAGTTTTGAAGTTTGAAGAGTTGTTGGTTTTACCAAATGGGTATACAAGTTTTGTTCCATTTTGAAGTCAAGGTGGAGATTGAAGAATATGTCTTCAAAATTCAACAATCTTTTATTCAAAGGCTGCAACACTTATTTTCAAATGTGGCTTGTAAAGAATTCAACATATGAGCCATTTTTTCTTAAATGGCATGTAGAAATTTTAGTATAAATAGGTTAGAAGATCATTGATGCAAACCACACCAAAAACATCAAAACACATCTCTGAAATCCAATTTCTTCTCTTGTAAATACATAAGAGTTTTATAAACTCTTTGTATTTTTATATTCTTCAAATATTTTGTAAACACCACAAAATATAGTGAATTGGTTCTCGGCTTCCTCCGCCCGTGGTTTTTCCCGATTTGGGTTTTCCACGTAAATCCTCGTGTCTCTATTTTATTTACTTCATTCCTATTTCGTTGTGATTATTACCGTTTGATAATTTTGATCCTATTCCGCATTGAGCTAATATTGTCTAAAGTCAATTCGGATCCGTCATATTTTACAACAATTATTGTGGGACCGCTCCCAAGATAATTACATCATCAATATAAAGAAAATGAGAAATCATTAACGTTTTACAACCAACCTTCACATATTGAAATAAACTATGGTAAATATCTTCTTGTAAGGCAAGGTGACAATGCTCCATAGCTATGATGAACAAACAAGGAGAAAGCGGGTCATCTTGACGCAAACACATTTTAATAGAAACTCATTACAATTGTTACTTCAAATATAAAGAGTTGTATGCCTTTTCAAAGTCAACTTTAAACACCAGAAGCTTCCATTATGTTCCATTATGTTTAAACACCAGAAGCTTCCATTATAAAGAGTCGTATGCCTTTTCTTGGGATTTGGTTACTAAAGCTAAAATTCATGGAGGGCTTGGAGTTAGGTCTCTTAGATGTCTAAATTTAGCTCTTCTTGCAAAGTGGTGGTGGAGGTTTAAAGTTGATAGACATAGTTTATAAAGTTGATAGACATAGTTTATGGTTGGCTTGCATAAAAGCTCTTCACAATGTCAAAGGTGTTGAGGGGTCGATTTTGGCTAAAAATGGTATTTCGGGTGCTTGGCTTTCTATTTCTCAAGTTACTTGGGATTTAGATGAGTGGGGTATTTCCTTAGAAGATTCCTTTTTAAGGATTCTTGGTGATGGTAATCATACTTTTTTCTGGAAGGATAACTGGTGTGGGCAGGTGGCTCTCAAAGACTTGTTCCCAAGACTTTATAGTATTGAATTTAGCAAAAATTTCCTTGTTGCTGACCGTATTCCTGTTTCTTGTAGGAATAATCCGATTTGGTGCTGGAAGAGAAATCTGAGAAGGGGTTGTGAATCGGCTGAACTGGAAGGTTTATTGAGTGTTGTGGATTCTGTGAACTTGTCCATGGTGTCGGATAAATGGATTTGGAAAGAGGAGGTCTCGGGTCTGTTTTTAGTAAGCTCCATGCGACGTCTTATGGAGGAAAAGGATGCTATTTCTAATTCTTTCCGGAAGATTGGGTGGGTTAATTGGGTACCCTTGAAGGTAAACTGCTTTGTGTGGAGATTGAGTCTCGATCGTATCCCTGTGGCTGCTAATCTGTTGCAGAAGGGTGTGGTGCTGAATTCTGATCGATGTCCGCTTTGTAGATCGGATATTGAGACCACGGATCACGTTTTCTTCGGTTGCAGTTTTGCTAAGCAGGTTTGGTTTCGGTTTTTCTCTTGGTGCAGCGTCTCTTCTCCTGTTCCGGGCTGTAGTGCTCGTTTTATGGAGGTTTTGAAGTTGGTGTTGTCGGATAAGCATAAAGAGAAATTGAGAAAATCCCTCCTCTATGCGGTGGTTTGGTGCATTTGGAAAGCTCGGAATGATGCAGTCTTTTGGTACATTAATGCCTCTCCTTTTAAAACGGCAGATGAGATAAAGCTTATGACGTATAATTGGGTCAAATTTAGATCCTGTTTCTCTAGTATTCCTTGGTTTGATTGGATTGTATCTCCTTTTAATGCTTGTTTCTTGTAACTTTTTCCGTTTAATTTCTAGCGTCTTGCTAGTTGTTTGCTTTCTAATAAAATGCCATTGTTAAAAAAAAAAAACCAATGACTTTCAACCTAGCTGGTTCAAGGCATCCGGGTTATATACCCATGTAGGTCGAGGTCTGGGGTTCAATCCCCGTCCAATGCACATGTGGGGGATTTTCCTGGTTCAGGCGATGCAAGGTGGAGGGGAAAAGCTCGTGGCTCCGGGCCGCCGGCTAATGCCGATCCGGATTACCACGACTGAGTACGCTCAAGGTGTATAGTTCGTCGGTTCCAAAAAAAAAAACAATTCATTCATCATTAAATGATCGCCAAGAATTTTACGACCTTTCAAAGAGGTTGATTGGTTGGGATTAATGACATCGCCAATAATATGAGATAGAAGATTAGCTAGAAGATTACCATTTGTATTGGCATCCTATCAGCCTCCAACAATTCCCAAAAACACTTTATAAAAGAAAAATAAAATCAATCAGGACATGAGGCTTTTCTATTTCCACAATCCTAAACAACCTTATTTATCTCCTTAGTCGTAAAAGTAGGCTCGATGAAAAACACGTTTTCCATGGGAAATTTTATGAACAAAGTATGTTGGGTTGGTCTTGCCAAAGTTGTAAGGTCGTATCTATCTAAACGAGAAGTTTGAATTCAGATGTCAATGCTAGCTTAAGTAAAATTACGACTAGTTGGATCCTTTGTGTCATTATATATATCGTGCATGCTCTTACACAAGTGTTCTACACAACCTAATCAAGTTTGGATTTTTGTCTGACTCAACGTTTTATGAGTAAGTCAAATGATGATGACTTTTATATTTTGTTTACAGGTTCTAAAACATTTGCATTCCGGAGCATAATTTAATTGAGATGTTGGATTGAACTACATGGTTAATCATTAGATAGATGTTTAAATTTATTTTATATTGGACAAATGATACAAAAGTCATTACATTGTAATGTTTTTTTATTTTGACTTTTTATTATTTTTCATTCTATATCAAACATCAATATTTCCAATTTTGTTCAATCTTGATCATTTCATCCGGACCCTTCCGGTTACCATGGTCGTGCCAAGTTGGAAAAAAGGTGTCGGCATGGCATGAAAGTCACTAAATTATCAATTTTTTCAGTTTTGACATTCTAATATTTTTTTTTTTCAAATCAAGTATCTTTATCCCATACTTCATATATCATCTCCTTCGGCCATAATTCAAATCATTAGTCTTGTTAATGATTAGTGTTTAGGTTAGGCCAAGAGCCTATTACCCATTAGAGTTTATGTTAAATTAAGCGCTCATTTTGTATTCATATTTATATGAGGTTAAATTATTATTATGATAATAAATCAATTATATATTATAACAACCCTCTCCCTTCGATTCGTCCGTTTGCTCATCACACCCACTGTCTTTATCTCACAACAAATTGAAACTTGATACATTCCCGCAAAGACCTTTGTCCTATTTGTTTGTGTAGACAAAATCGACTTCAATAAATAATCGATTAACTTCAAGATCGAAGTATAAAACCCAAATATCACGATAATGATTCAACGGAATATAAAACTATTGAATAATCAACCAAGAATAGATCGAACGGTAAAAAAGAAAGAACACAGGATATTTACGTGGAAAACCCAAATCGGGAAAAACCACGGGCGGAGGAAGCCGAGAACCAATTCACTATATTTTGCGGTGTTTACAAAACGTTGAGAGAATACAAAAATACAAAGAGTTAAAACTCTTATGTATTTAACAAGAAGAGAAGATTGAGATGTTTTTGGTGTGATTTACATAAATGATTTCCTAACCTATTTATAGGAAATTGGTTGCATGCCACTTAAGGAAAAATGGCTCATTAACAAAAAATTCTACATGCCAATATTGGAAAATATTTCTTCACATGGGCAGCTTTGAATATAATTTTGCAGCCTTTGAACATTGTGAAGTCATATTCCACAGTTTGAAAATACATTCAGAGCGAAATTATACACTCACTTGGATTTGTTATCAATATTTAGGAATGATTAGATTATGATTAGTCATTTCTTCATCCCAAAGATTTCTTTACTTTTGATTATTTTCTTTATACATATGTAGGCTACATCATGATCACGTAGAAATTGGACCTTGGGGAGGTTCGGGTGGATATGATCAAGATATTTTAAACCATATGGTAAGATTGTAGATTCGTTTGGTTCATTTGCCCGGATCAAGACGGTGTTAAAGACCAAATTGAGACATATTTTTTTTTTGAACGGCAAATTGAGACATATATATAGGTGATTGTGACTCGCTATTAATTACATGTGTTATGAATAAATTATATCGACAATAAAATAAAATAATAATACGATAAAGAAAAATAAATGTGGACACAAGGATTTAACGTGGAAAAACCCTTTCGGGAAAAAACCACGGGCACAACCGATGATGATCACTATATGAGGAAAAATGAGGAGGTTACAAGATTTGGAACTGAAAAATATATATCTCTCTTTTCTTTAATACACAGAGCCTCACAATATATATCTATGTATATATATATATATATTTCACTCAATGGTTTTGGACGATTTCATTTGGAAAATGATCATCCCTATTTATAGGGATGATCAGCCAAACAAGTTTGAAAATGAAAATGCATGTGCCGAAATTGCCGCAATTGTAGAATTGAATTGTAGGCGCCGTATTCGTCGTTTAAAACCAACGTGCACAACTCAATTTGAATTTGATTTTGAATTACTATTCAACGGGGCCCACTTGAATTATTCCTTTTACTTTTGCTTTTGAAAAGGCATTACTTTACAATCTCCACCTTGACTTTAAAAGCAATAAGTAATCAAACTCCACCTTGAGACGAATTTCCATTTGTAGAACTCCTCATTATAAAATCATCGTGTGCCGACAATCCTTGGAATTAGATTGTCATACCAACCAAGCTTGAGCAAAGCTCAAACTTAGTTGCTGGAACCGGCTTCGTCATCATATCCGCCGGATTGTCATGAGTGCTAATCTTTTTAACTTGAATATCACCTTTGGAAATAACATCTCGAATAAAGTGATAACGTACATCAATATGTTTCGTCTTCTCATGAAACATTTGATATTTTGTGAGATAAATAGCACTTTGACTATCACAAAAAATCTTTGTGGGAGATGTGTCTCCACAAAGTTCACCGTATAAATTTCTTAACCAAATAGCTTCTTTGCAAGCTTCAGAAATTGCCATGTACTCTGCTTCAGTTGTGGCTAAGGCAACAGTGGTCTGTAGACTTGCCTTCCAACTCACAGCACATCCACCAATGGTAAAGACATAACCTGTCAAAGATCTTCTTTTGTCCAAATCTCCAGCATAATCAGAATCTACATAGCCCACCAGTCCTTCACCAGAACTTCCAAATTGTAAACATGCATTGGAAGTACCGCATAAATACCTAAGAATCCATTGAACAGCTTTCCAATGCTCTTTTCCTGGGTTAGCCATATATCTGCTAACAATACTTAAAGCGTGAGATAAATCAGGGCGAGAACATACCATGGCATACATTAGAGAACCAACTGCACTAGAATACGGAACTTTTGCCATGTTGTTAATTTCATCATCTGTCTTTGGACAATATGCTGAAGACAGTTTGAAATGTGCAGCTAACGGAGTACTCACTGGCTTGGCTTTATGCATGTTGAATCTTTGAAGAATTTTCTCAATATACCTCTTTTGACTTAGGTATAGTTTTCCATGCTGTCTGTTACGAGTAATTTCCATACCAAGAATTTTCTTGGCTGGACCTAAGTCCGTCATTTCAAACTCATTGCTTAGTTGTGTTTTCAGTTTTGCTATCTCTAGTTTATCTTTCGCAGCAATCAACATATCATCAACATAAAGAAGCAGATATATTGATGAACCATTTACTGACTTAAAATAAACACAACTATCATAATCTGATCTTTTAAAATTCTGAGATAGCATAAAAGAGTCAAACCTTTTATACCATTGCCTTGGGGATTGCTTTAACCCATAAAGAGATTTCTTCAATCTACATACCAAGTTCTCTTTTCCAGGGATAATGAAGCCTTCAGGTTGCTCCATATAAATATCTTCCTCCAATTCACCATGTAAAAATGCAGTTTTGACATCTAACTGCTCAAGCTCATAGTTATGCATGGCAACAATACTAAGTAAAGTACGAATTGAGCTATGCTTAACAACAGGAGAGAAGACATCAGTAAAATCAATGCCTGGAATTTGGCTATAGCCTTTAGCAACTAACCTTGCTTTAAATCTTGCTTCCTCATTAGGAGTAATACCTTCTTTTCTTTTGAAAATCCATTTGCAGCGGATAGGCTTCTTTTCTTTTGGTAATTTCACCAACTCCCAAGTGCCATTCTTTTCAAGAGATTCCATTTCATCATGCATGGCAGTTATCCATTTGTTGCAATGTTCTGAAGTAATGGCTTCCATATAAGTTGAAGGTTCTTTGATACCTTCAATTTCTTCAGCAACGTTTAAAGCATAAGCAACAATGTTTGCTTCTTCTATCAGTCTCTTGGGAGGATGAATGACCCTCCTAGGTCTATCAGTTGCTATAGAACGTTGTGGTTGGTGAGTAGGAGTAGGAGTAGAAGACTCTTGCTCAACTGATTGATTTTGATCAATAGAGTTTTCTTTTTCTGGTGTATGTTCTGAGTCAACAGATTGCTCCACCTGCACACTTGTCTTTTGTTGACTCTCAACAGGAATATTAGTAGAAGAATCTTTATGTAGCATAGCTGATTCATTAAATACTTCATTTCTACTAATTATGATCTTTTTAGTTTCAGGACACCATAACTTATATCCTTTCACACCAGATTTGTAACCAAGAAAGATACATTTAATGGCCCTAGGCTCTAATTTTCCATTATCAACATGAGCATAAGCAGGGCAACCAAAAATTCTTAAATCTGAATAGTTTGCTGGGGAGCCAGACCATACCTCAATAGGAGTCTTTTTATCAAGTGGAATAGAAGGTGACATGTTAATTAAATAACATGCAGCAGAAGCAGCTTCTGCCCAAAAACGCTTAGATAATCCTGCGTTAGATAACATACAACGGGCTTTTGAAATAATGGTTATGTTCATACGTTCAGCTACACCATTTTGTTGAGGTGTGTGAGAAACGGTGTAGTGTCTAACAATTCCTTCTAGTTTACAATATGAATTAAATTCATTTGAACAAAACTCCATACCATTATCTGTGCGAAGCTTTTTGACCTTCTTACCGGTCTGGTTTTCCACCATGACTTTCCATTCTTTGAATGCAGAGAATGCTTCAGATTTAAGCTTCAAGAAATATGGCCAAACTCTTCTTGAATAATCATCAATAATTGTCAACATATAACGAGCACCTCCTAGTGATGCTTCTTGAGATGGTCCCCATAAATCAGCATGTACATACTCCAAAATGCCTTTTGTAGTATGTACCGAGGTGTTGAATTTCACCCTCTTGTGTTTGCCAAATATGCAGTGTTCACAGAATTCCAGTTTGCCAACGCATTGGCCATCAAGCAATCCTCTTTTGCTTAATTCTGTCAAACCAAGTTCACTCATATGCCCAAGACGCATATGCCATAGATTAGTAGTATCAGAAATAGAAGATGAATTTGAAGTAACATTGGAATTACCTGTTACTGTACTACCTTGTAGATGATACAGGTTTGCAGATTTAATATCAGCTTTCATCACAATCAAAGCTCCTTTAGAAACCTTTAAAACTCCACCTTCACCGGAATATTTGTACCCTTTAAGGTCAAGAGTACTTAAAGAAATAAGGTTTCTTTTCAAACCTGGAACGTGTCGAACATCAGACAGAGTTCTGACAACACCATCAAACATCTTGATTTGAATTGAACCAATTCCAGTGACTTTATATGGTGCATTATCACCCATCAATACGGAGCCGCCTTCTATAGGTTGATAATTTGTAAACCAGCTTCTGTTTGGACTCATATGAAAAGTACAAGCTGAGTCAAGAATCCATTCATCATTGGTTTTTAGGATTCCTGCAAAAGCTACAAGAACATCACCGTTAGAATTATTTTCAGCAGCATAAGTAGCTTTTCCTTCATCATCTTGATTTGGTTTGTGATTTTGATTAGAAGCTCTTTTCTCCTTATTTTTCAACTTATAACATTCAGAGATATCATGTCCTTCCTTTTTGCAATAGTTGCATGACTTGGAACGTCTGGATCTAGATTTGCTTCTAGAATTTCTTTTGTTCTTGCCTTTGGAATCATTCTTATTTGTTGGTCTGCCACGAACTGCGAGACTTTCTCCTTTAGAACTTGAACCTTCAGTGGATACCATATCTTTCATCTTTTCTTTGGCATGCAAAGCTTCATAAACTTCTTGAAGTGTTAAAGTATCACGACTATATAATATGGTATCTCTAAAGTTTGAATAAGAACTAGGCAAAGAACATAAAAGAATTAAACTCAAATCCTCTTCATCATATTTTACCTCCATAGCTTCAAGATCAGTGATGATCTCTTTAAACGTCGAAAGATGATCCAGCAAGGATCCACCTTCTTGCATCTTAAGCGAAAATAATTTTTGTTAAGGTGCATCTTACTTGTGAGATCTTTGGTCATACAAATTTGTTCTAATTTTAGCCATAAAGAGGCTGCAGTAGTTTCTTTCAAAACTTCCTGCAAAATATTGTTAGATAAATGAAGATGGATATGAGAGAGAGCCTTACGATCTTTACAATCCTTTTCTTCATCTGACCAAGACGCAGGCATTTTGTCTCGGCCTAACAGAGCATCATCAAGGTCCAACTGAGCCAATACAGCTCGCATTTTTACTTGCCATAATGAAAATCTTGTATCTCGATCCAACAATGGAATATCGTATTTCAAAGTAGCCATGTCGATATAATACTCAATAAATTGAGAATGAGTATAGAAAACAACGTGGCTCTGATACCACTTGTTATGAATAAATTATATCGATAATAAAATAAAATAATAATACGATAAAGAAAAATAAATGTGGACACAAGGATTTAACGTGGAAAACCCCTTTCGGGAAAAAACCACGGGCACAACCGATGATGATCACTATATGAGGAAAAATGAGGAGGTTACAAGATTTGGAACTGAAAAATATATATCTCTCTTTTCTTTAATACACAGAACCTCACAATATATATATATATATATATATATATATATATATATATATATATATATATATATATATATATATATATATATATATATATATATATATATATATATTTCACTCAATGGTTTTGGACGATTTCATTTGGAAAATGATCATCCCTATTTATAGAGATGATCAGCCAAACAAGTTTGAAAATGAAAATGCGTGTGCCGAAATTGCCGCAATTGTAGAATTGAATTGTAGGCGCCGTATTCGTCGTTTAAAACCAACGTGCACAACTCAATTTGAATTTGATTTTGAATTACTATTCAACGGGGCCCACTTGAATTATTTCTTTTACTCTTGCTTTTGAAAAGGCATTACTTTACAACATGTGTTACATATATGTGTACTGAAGTTATATTCTCATTTTATCGTATAGAATTTATAATGTATCCGTCAGATTAGCTTTGTCGAGGATGAAGACATCATCGCAGTTAGGTGAACTTTCGGAAAATCTTCGAACCACATTGTGATTCTATTTAATTTTCGGACACATGAGAAATGGGCCATATATAGGGATTATCTCGACTCTTTTCGTCATTCATAGTCCCTATTAATGAGGCTTACAAATACCATGTATGGCCGGATGCATGTGTTGTTTGAAGTGGCACCCTACTACCCTTTAATAATTAATAAAGTAGTATGGGAGAAACATATTTGAAACAGTTATGTTGTTATGTGGCCTATATTTGCCACTTTTATGTATGCTTTATGTTTTATGATTGTAACTTGTCACATCGATATATGTGAATATGAATATAAGCTTACTTACGAAGTTATAGTTACAACAAGCACCCTGTGTGTTGGGTTTCATCTTGTACTCCTTCATGGCTTCTACAACTTTTTTATCGGCTTGCTTGTTCTAAATGCTTCAACCAATAATTTGGGTTTTTATTTTGTTGATTCATTAGTCTTCAATATAGTTTATAAAATTGTTTTTTTTTTCTTTTGCTTGGGGGAGAACCTCTTACTTGGATGTATTTTATGTCTATATTTCCTTTCATATACGTAACAACAACAAAAAAAAAAAAAAAAAAAAAAAAAAAAAAAAAAATGGAGAGAGAGAGAGAGAGAGAGAGAGAAACAGGAATATAGGGGGTACTACGAATTTATTTCGCTCTGAATGTAGCTTCAAAAGAACAGGGAAATGCCGAAATGGTTCTTGTGGGAATTTATCAAGCTGCAATCCGTTGTGAGATAAAGATGAAGGAGATGATATTGTGAAGTTTGGGACCAAGATGTTAGATTTGAGAAAAATAATGAGGTGTTAAAATCGAAAAAATTGATATATATATATATATATATATATATATATATATATATATATATATAATAAGAGAGAAAGAAAACTTACAAACTACAATCGATTTATCAAATTTTAAGTTACAGTTGTAATGTGCAAACAAGCAAATTGTGATCAGAACTTACCAAAATTGAAAATTTCTACTATTATTCCATAAAGATACGATACTTCATTCAAATGAAATATATTATATTTAACTTTAGGGTTAAGGTCATAATTGGTCACTGAAGTTTCGAATTTGTACTCATTTGGTCATGTAAGTTTAATAAAGTTTTAAAAGGTCATTAAACCGGGTAATTTGTTCCGAAAAGGTCATCATGACCGGCTATACCCGGTTTAGTCCACTTAGGTTAAATACGTTGTCGTATGAGAAGGTATTCAAAACCACTAAAGTAACGACTCGACTTCGTCGTTTCAAAAGTCGATGGAATAAGCATAACGGGTCGATTTTTTGCACGTTGAAGAAGAAATCAGCAGTTCAAGTGTCGATTTCGAGGTACGCAATTTGCAAAAAACAACTTCCTAACCCTAGTTTCTGTAGTATTAAGTGTCGATTTTGAAGTTTACATTGTCAAATTTCAAACAGATGTTAACAGTCGAAGTGAACTACAATGGGGGTTTTGTTCCAAACCCATTTCAGTATGACTCTGGTATAAAAGCAACGATTAATGATGTGGATTTTGATCAAATGGAATACCCCGACTTGCTTACGTACCTTGGTCGTTTGAGCAATTATGTAGTAAAAAATCTTTATTATCGTGTTGGAAATCAATCAATGGCACGAAGCTTGAAGCTATTGATGTGTGATTTAGATTTCAAGCAATGTAAAGATGCTGGACACAGAAACGGTGGACATATTTACATGTACATCGACCATTATGAAGAGGACGTTGTGGGTATGATTGCAGACGAAATAATACAGCTTGAGGAAATTGAATTCAAAAATGATGAAAATGAGTTAAGTGATGGGGAAGAAGATGATGAAGACGGTGACAGAGAATGTGAAGAGGATGAGGAAGAGGGTTTGTCTGATAATGGGCCAATGGAACATGAAATTGATGAGGAAAAAAATACCAATAAGGACTACACACGAGGATCCATTCTTGAATGCGTTGTCCGAAAAAATCAAACACAATAGAAGTGCAAATAAGAAAGAGTTTCCCACATATGACCCCACAGCAGATTGGAATACAATGGTACCCATTTGTGGCATGTGTTTTGAAAACAAATATCAACTAAAAGAATTGCTTACCAATTACTCTGTTGCAAATGGATATGACTTACATTATGAGACCAATGACAAAGTCCGAGTAATTGTGCGTTGTGGGAAACCAAAAAAGGATGACAAAGGCTGCCCGTTTCGTGTTTGGGCATCATGGATGAACAAAGAAAAAACCTTTCAGATAAAGACCTTGGTAGACAAGCATACTTGTGCACGGATTTTTCATGGTGGAGGACTTGTCACTTACAAATGGATTGCAAAACAATATCAAAGAGATATAATAGAGAACCCAACCATGAGTTTACGCAAGATGCAAGCAGACATTGAACAAAGATTTAACTTGAAGGCCAGTGTCGGGCAATGTAAAAGAGCTAAGAAAACTGCTTTATTAGAGCTTGAAGGTAGTTTGGAAGCACATTATGCAAAATTATGGAGCTATGGAGAGGAATTAAGGAGATCTAACCCTGGTTCGACAATAAAGATGGATGTTAATGCCATGCCTGATGGAAAGAACTATTTTAATCGTTTTTATGTGTGTTTCAAGAGTATCAAGGATGGGTGGGTAGAGGGTTGCAGGAGGGTAATTAACCTGGATGGGTGCTTTTTGAAGGGTATTTGTCAAGGGGAGTTGTTATCAGCAATTGGGCGTGACGCAAACAACCATATGTACCCACTTGCATGGGCTATTTGCTCACTTGAAAACAAGGAAACATGGAAATGGTTCTTGGAGTTAGTGATGGCTGACATAGGAATCGCTATTGGCTTTGGTAATGGTATAACACTCATCTCTGACCAACATAAGGTATGAATCTGCTATTACATTTTGTTTTAAATTATTTCCATACTTTATGAGCTAACTTATGTTATTTGTTACAAGGGACTAATGGAAGCTGTTAAAGAAGTCGTACCACATGCAGAACATCGCCAATCTGCCCGACATATATATGCGAACTTCAACAAAAAATTCAAAGGCGTATTCTTTAAGAACACCTTTTGGAAAGCTGTGAAGTCTACAACTGAACAGAACTTCAATTTTTTCATGAACCAAATCAAGGAAGTTAGTGATGCAAATGTTGAAGATGTAAGGGGCCAGGATGATAATGTTGCAGATTTAACAGGTCCTGATCCAATTGTTGAAGATGTTGCAGATTTAACGGGTCCTGATGCAAATGTTGAAAATGTTGCAGATTTAACGGGTCCTGATCCAATTGTTGAAAATGTTGCAGATTTAACGGGTCCTGATGCAAATGTTGAAAATGTAAGGGGCCAGGATGATAAAGTTGATGATCCAGGGGTGCAAGTGGGTAAACGTGTCAAAACTGCTATGGATTATGTTGGACAGTTGCACACAACACAACAAACTCTTGCATTACACAGTCAATACACAACTCTTAATGCTCATAATGCTGTGATTTTAGACAGGCTCAGGAAATCTGAGAGGCAGGTTAAGTTGAAGCTTAAGAAGGCAGTTTATGACAAAGATGGTCGAGGTAGCACGCTAGACAAGCCTGTCCAAATAGATGAAGCGTAGGTGTGGGTGCCACTCTTGCATGTTAGTTCTAAAGTTTTTGTAGCATGTTGTTAAGTTGAAGCTTAAGAAGGCAGTTTTTGTAGCTTATTTGGTACATTGATGAGCTAAATACTTTAACATGCAAGATGGTTTGATAAACTGTTTGTAGCTGGTTGATTTGCCTTTTTTGTTAAGTTTAGTTGGTTATTAATGTGGTTGATATGTTTTTTTGTTAAGCTTATTTGGTTATTAATGTGGGTTTATAGGTTCTTAATGTAGCTCTTAACTTTTACATAATATAGCTCCTAACATGTATGGTTTAATAAGTTCTTAATATAGCTCTTAACATGTATGGGTTAATAAGTTCTTAATGTAGCTCCCAACTGTTACATAACATCATTACCATTAAGTCATTAATTCAAACATTACATAACAACATAACTGCTATTACATTCACCAAAACGATAGTACCTTACATAGACCATTTCAACACTACCATTACTTGAAACGAAACATCACCAGAAGATACCTAACTAGTACATTGACCAAAACAAGACTTGAAAAGAAGCATCCCCACCATCACGATTACCAAACAGATTACCAACCAACTGGATTTGTGCACAATCAACTGTTTCTCCAAATCTGCATTTTTTTCTTTATATTTATGCACCATCGACTTGTACATTTTCAGCTCATTCTCCATTTCTTGAAGCATACACTTCTGTTTTCCAATCAGATCCTCATGTGCCAACACTTTTTCATGGACATTGTACAAAAGTCGATGATACCAGGGGCTTAACTCGGGATCTACCCAATCAAAAAACTCACAATCTTCCTTTGGGTTCTACAAAACAAAAGGAAATTTCAAACATTTGGGGAAAATTTCCTTTGGTTCGACAATTGAAATTTACTTACCAGAGAATTAGGGCATGCAGTAACATAAGCCTCGACCAAGGAAGGAAGATCGAGCCCCGATATTGTTGCTCAACGATGAAGACGAAGACGAAGACATGGCACCAAAATATTACTTCCCCGCCTAAATCTACTACATTTGGACACATTGGTTGCTGATATATCGACTTATGGGATATAGCCGGTCATGATGACCTTTTCGGAACAAATTACCCGGTTTAATGACCTTTTAAAACTTTATTAAACTTACATGACCAAATGAGTACAAATTCGAAACTTCAGTGACCAATTATGACCTTAACCCTTAACTTTAAGCACGTGAAAGTTACGACCTAGATCTTACCCTTTGGCCTATTTATTATTAGGAGTAATGGCCCATGTCTACACAACCATTTTTTATATGGTTCATGGTATCGTAATATTAATTTTTATTTCTTATGTGTCATTCCATTTAAATTAATATAACATATATATTCATTTTAATCGTCAACGATGTCTAACAACGATTTTTTTAGCGGTTGAGTTTTTTTAACTAGCTAGAAATAGGATAACTTACACAAAAAGATTAACAACTATATGGATATAATAGTTCAAATTGGATTTTCTAACTGAACAATTCTATTTGATTTTCAGTTTACAATATATATGTATAATCTAAAGCACTAACACGAACTGTTCTATGAAACATGGTATCATTGTGTTGCTTGGTATGCCCTAAGGTTTATGTTTTTGAAACTCTAAATCATCTATTTTTTGGGTAAAGAGTACGGTACCTAGGCAAATTTTATTAATAAAAAGAATAAATACAATTGAAGGCTGGGGACTCCCCACCTAAAAAACAACAAAAACCCATTGGGACATGCCCCAATGGACAACAAGGCTATACTAGGAACCAAAACAAATTTTGGAACCAAAAAACATAACAGGAACATAAAAAGCAAACATCATGCAAAAAACAAACAAAACAAGAAGAGAAATATATAGTGGAAAGGATGGGATAGGAGAGAATAATGGACCACAGTGGAAAATAGGAAGTATAACTCTCAACGTTAGGGGAGGGACCAGATCCTTTTAGCCAAAATAACATTAAGGGAAGGTTTCATAGACAGACTCATCAGTCTACAACGGACATCATCAATAATAGACTTGACAACAGCATGATACGTTCTTCTCTTATTTTTAAAAATCTGGTTATTTCTTTCCTGCCAAATGTGGTAGATAGCTCCCGCAAGCACAAGTCTTCGGATAACGGACCAGACATTCTTACCCTTAGAGATGGGCTTGAGAAGATTGATGATATCCGACCAGCCATTTATGGGGAAGGAGAGGTTCATAACATGCTGAAGATCATGCCAAACCATAGAAGGGAGAGAACATTCAAAGAAAAGATGATGAAGGGAATCGGAACAATCGCTGCAGAAGGCACAGATGAGGTTGGGAGAACCAGACAACTCCCAGCTTCTGATTTTATCATGGGTCTTGAGTCGATCTTTGAGAGCAACCCAGAGAATGAAGGCATGTCTAGGGATATTCTGGGAGAACCAAACAAGATGATACCAGACGACAGGCTGCTCCGAAGGGCGAATAGAGTGCCAGACAGAACGGACCGAAAAAGGATAGACCTTACCGGCGCAAGATCTCCAGAGGAGTTTATTAGGAACGGCCGTTGAAAGAGAAGGGGGTTATGAGAAAGGAGAACGGGGTGGGAGTCCTGCCAGCAATGGGGGCGCACCCAACACCCGTTGAGGACAATGTCAGCAACCTTAGAATCAGGAGTGAAGCCCGCATTATGGATGTTACGGGCAAATAAGAACTGAGAGAGGGGACCAGCAGGATGCCAGTTATCGAACCAAGCAGACGTAGAGCAGCCATCACCAACCTTGGAGACAATAAAGTCCCTGATCTTACCCCGCATGCTCTAAATCATCTATAAAGTAGTTACTAATACCTTATTAGATTACTTCAATACAAATAATGGGGGTGTTTGAGATTTACTTATTTAATATGCTTATTGAGGTTTGACGCAGGTAATAAGCAGTTTTAAGTGTTTGGATGAACATATTTTATAAACACTTATTTGTTTAAATAAGCAGTTTTTGATAAGTTACTTCTTCATTACGTATTGACTTATTTAAGCAGTTTTTTATAAGTCATTTACGTATTACACACATGAGCACCGTTTGTCAGATATTAAAAAATAATTTATTGAGTTATTATGTTTTGGTACTGGATAAGTTAAACTAAACACTTTTTTTAAACTTCGTTTTCACACCGGATAAGCTAATAAGCATTTTTAATAATAAGTATAAGTTGTTTTATATAACAATCCCAAACACCCCAATTATCAAACTTATTTTTGTAAATTACTTAATTATTATCTTATTTTTTGTTGCATTTTTAGTGTTCAAGATACTAATTTTGTGCATATTGAATAAAATAATATTTGCTTACCTTGATTATGAAAGTATGAATATATGGTTTATAATGAATTTGTTCCCAAGTCTAATTGACAAAATATAAAAGCATGATAGATATTTCATTTGTTGTGTCATATATATATATATATATATATATATATATATATATATATAGAGTTAGGATATATTAAAAACTATAGTTATTGTGTGGACGTAAGACCCAATCAGAACGTAGAACTAGCCAAGGGTACTTTGGTAAATTAGTTTATAATTTAATTAATTAATTTTAAATTAAAACCTACAATTAAGGTAAATTTACCTATATCTATGGTAAATTGACCTACAATTATGGTAACTGAATTTATTCCCTCCTTATTAGAAATTGACGTTCACTCTTCTCATACACCACGATAACCCTAGTCTGCCACCGCCGGCCACCATGCAGCCACCGCCAATCACCATAAACTCGTCCGATTAAATTTTCAAATGACCACATCGAGAGTGTGTGATTTGGGAAATCGAGACCTACAATTGGTCTTGTTAGGTTCACGATTTTCAGCAAGCCATGGTGAGACAGAGTGGGATCGAGAGGAAGAGGAAATCAGACCTTTAGGAAGTGGGGCAGTAGCTATCACTACTGCTGTATCTTTTTGGGCGGAAACGCCGGTTGCAGAAATCAAAGAAAATCCAAAGATGAGAGGCAAAATCCAAAGATGTTTGTAGAAATCAAAGAAAATGACAGGCGATGGTCCAAAGAGGCTCGATGAGGGTATCATGACAAAAAAAATGGGGCAAAACCATCAACACATTTATTACGTACAAAAATTCTAATTTCCAGTTTTGCATTGATTCATTTCATGACCCAAATTACTGATTTTTTTTCTGATTGACGAGGCCATATTCCGGTGGAAAACGGTCCTTATTTTATTACGGTGTTTGTTCTCCGGTGTTCCGGCAAACGTCTATGGCAAGGACGAGAGATTATGGGTTGCCGATTAGTTGCCGATAATTCATAAAGAGAGGACAAAGGCAACGATTTCTTTGCTAGTACAAAATATGAAAGAATTCTAGAATTTGATGCTTTGTAGCAAATATGTTTACTCATTAACAACCATTTGTTTTTCTGCAGGTTGATTACAACAAAACAAATAACCCAAGAAACCAATCTAATTTGATGCTCTGTAGAATTCCCCTGCAACCATTTGGGTTTGAGGTACATTGATATTTTTTGAATAATATTGCATGTTATGGATTAATATTCTTTGTGTGATATTCTGTCAGAATGCAGTCAATGTTTGCAGAATGGTTGTTAATGAGTATGGAAACTCTTAAAAGTATACAATTATGTTTAGCCATTCTGTCAGAATATAACACATTGTCACAAGTTTATGTGAATTTAAAATAACTCGAAACATGTAGATTTACATTACGAAACCAGAATGTTTTTTTAATTATGATTGGCCACTGATTTTAATTTGAATTGTGTATGAATTTCAGGCGTATGCTGCAATTTTGGAGCATGCATACCACAAGATTTTAACCGAAAAAAATAACATGGAAGTAGCGTTGCAAGAAGGCCTTGCTAAGCATCCTGATTGCAGGGGAATTCTTTATGCATTATAATTCTAACATGTGAGAATATCATTCTGATGTTGTAGGGGAATTCTTTGTGCATTCAAAACACACGAGAAATCAAGAAGAAGCACTAAATTTTGATTTCAAGGCAGTCATTCTGACAGAATGTACTGCTTATAGAATGTCATTATGTTTTGTATATTAGATTCTAGTATATTATTCTTGTAATTTTGATGTTACACAATACAATGTAAATCTGATTCTGTATGATTTTGTAATTAATTCTACCAGAATCTTTATCTTACTTTCAAAATATGCAGTAACATTTTTTAAGAATACTAGTCATTCTAATGTATGTTTTTGTATTCTAATACAATTTACACGATTAAGAACATAGAATAACAACTGGAATTAATAATACAATTTTATTAGAATTGTAACAGATCCAAAGTGTGAATTTACAAATAAAATTGAATTCGAATTTGAAATTAAATTTAAATCCGAAATTTGATACCATAAAAATCTCACATTCCATAACTGAAAAAATATAAAAAGTCCATATTACCCTTTAGAATGATATAATTGGAAAGTTGATATTTTTTTAATTTAAAAAAAAAATCAATATTATGTTATTAATTACAACCATTGATGATTTTGATTCTACGCACCAGATTTGTCCTTACGTCCACACAATAACTGTGGTTCTTAATATAACCTGGCCCTATATATATATATATATATATATATATATATATATATATATATATATATATATATATATATATATATATATATATATATATATATATATATATATATATATAGAGCAGTGTTGTAAAAGTCGGCATAGGCGGCCGCCTAGGTGGCGCATAGGCGCTAGGCGGGCGGGTTCCGCCTACGATTAGTGGTAGGTGGTAAATCTAGGCGGATATGGTCAACGGCGGTCAAAATCGGGTTTAGGCGGGTCTGGGCGGCAAAATTTTTAATTTTTCAAATTTCCAAATTTCAAAATTTTCAAAAAATTTCAAATTTTAAAAATTTTCAAAAATTATCAAATTCTCAAAAAAATCAAAATTTTAAAATTTTAAAATTTTAAAATTTAAATTTAGAAAATATCATTAATTATGATAATCGGTGGCTAAGTTACAATTATCGATGATTAAAATGATAAAAAATGTCATTAATGAGTCTAAACATTATGATGTTTGATAACTTACATATATAAGCACTTTGATTTACAAATTTTTATACTTATTTATTCATTTTTTAGGGATATAGGTAATATCTAAATTTGAAAAAATCAATTTTGTTACAATTAATACTTCCCGCCTAGGCGCCGACTAGTCCTCGCCTAGACCGACTAGTCCTAGGCCTTAGTCGACCGCCCACCTACCGCCTAGCGACTTCTACAACCTTGATATATAGAGAGAGAGAGGTAGGTTATTTTGAAACTCATAATTATTGTGTAACTGTGTGAATCAATCAAAATTTAGGAAAAAAGTAGTTTCCTTAATTATAGGAGTCGGTTACCGGATTTATAGGATTTTATTAATTTAAAATTAATTAATTTATATGACAATTACTATTATGCCCCTGTCCAGATTTAAAATGATTGGTCTATATTTAGTTACAATGTTACATAATATTTATCTAGTTATATTTGATCCTAGATCTATCTATATCTATATATATATATATATATATATATATATATATATATATATATATATATATATATATATATATATATATATATATATATATATATATATATATATATATATATATATATATATATATATATATATATATATATCATTACTATATAAAGAAAGCCTTTTTTTCTCCAACAAGCAATCAGTTTTTAATAGGGTTTTCTGTAGGCCACGTACTCCTCCTTTGAAATTTGAACGACTCCATGCCTCTTCCAATTGGACCCGTACCGCTTCTTCTTCTCCTTCCCGGATTCTGGTTTGCGGTGGTTCCTCAGGACACCATGTATTAACCTTAAACGAGTTTGAGCATTCACTTTGGACATTGGTTTCTGTTCACCACGTATTTACGCTTTAAACGACGCCATGACACTTCCAGATGCATCATGTCTCTTCGAATCGGATCCACACCGCTATAAATCTGCTCCCATCTGGCCTTCAAGACACGCACAGATTTCCCTGAACCCCGTCATATACGGCGCGACCCCATTTTTCAACAAACGATGAAACCCTGCGCATTCAACTACCGATTGTCTATATTCAACCGCATCTTTGGCTTTTTCTCAGGCAACACCTCTTGATCTTCCTTTTAGGATTATTTTCTCTAATCTAGGTACACGAAGGGGTGGACCTTTGATGTTGACGTACTGTAAACAACGATTTCATTTATCTCGTCTTTAATTGTTTAGCATCGGTACCCAATCTTTTAGGGTATCTTCAAGGTTCTGATGTATATTTAATCTTTTAGGTTTTATTCTGTTTCAATTAATGCGTACCATTTTATTGTGATTTCATTATTGACTTTCGATAGTTGTTATGTTTATGTCGTTAATAACCCATGTTCATTCAAGATTGGGTAGGAATTTGATTTTACAAGAAAAGATGTTGCCGCGGATAGAACTAGAAACTTCCTGAACGTAAGTAGCAAAAAATGCTTGTTAAAATGCCACGGTCATGGGTGATTCAAGATGTTGGCACAAAGATGTTGCCGCGGATAGAACTAGAAACTTCCTGAACGAAAGTAGCAAAAAATGCTTGTTAAAATGCCACGGTCATGGGTGATTCAAGACGTTGGCACCAATGAATACAGTAAGTTCTTGATGCTTTTCAATTCTCATAATATGTCTCTGTATTATATCAATGTCGTGAATGGTTTTGAAATTTGTTAAATTTTCAAGAAGTATTTCCTTCAAATTCAATTCTAATTGTTGGGTTCTTGTAAATGGTCATGGATGAAATTTGACATAAGCATGCAATTTAACATAAAACTTGAAAAATTGATAATTGAGTTCCAAATTCGACTACCTTGATGCACATGTGATCTTTACGTCATATTCTTATTTCATTAATATCTTTGATTTTAAAGTTATCTTACTTTCTCCTTATTGTGATTTTCATTAATCAACTTTTTGAGTGGCTTGGATTTTATATTGACGAAAGTTCTTGCAAAGGATTTTCATTGTTTTATCCTTTCTAGATATTTAAGTAGTGTTTTTCATATTTGAATCGTGCCTTGACAGGCTCGCCATTTCCAATTGGAAAATCCAATATGAGACTAATTTCACAAATTTATCGTTTAGATATTTTGACTTTTACTTAAGCTTTAATTCCACCTAACTTATAGTTTGAAGTTTTATATTTAGTGATTTATTTTATCTTTCTTCTCGATGCATCTTAATTTGTTTTTTCTTTTTTCATAATAGTGATTTTGATATTCTTTTCAATATGTATTATATTAACATGCAAGACTAGAACCTTGTGAGCTATAAGGAAAGTATACATGAATATTTGAAAAAGTTCAACATTAACAAGAGGTTCTCTTCATAGTACTGCCTTTGAGGTTGGCGCCTAAATGGTATGTGTTCTTTTATGTTTGTGAATTGTGATACAATTAACTGCAGGATTCCAAATCTATATAAGCTTCTTCCTACGAATTGTAGGTATTTCATGATCTACCCCCAAGGGTGTGATGTCTACACTCATCTAACGTTATTTATTTTTGTTTCTAATCATGGCAAGCTTTTTCTAGGTATGGTTTACAACATTGCTTTCTTCATCTTTTTCCATTATGTTTTAGAATGAATTAAATATAAAGATATATCAATGTACTTAATGTATATATGTATGAGTTGTAAAGATACCTCATTTTTGGGTACTTATTCTCCATTCTTTGTTAATATGGAATTTGCGTAATGGAGGCCATGTGGCCTTTGGTTGGTATCTCATGAGTCTATTATCATATATTTGTTTAATAGTATGTATTTAGGTTGTCGATCTTCATATGTATTTAGTCATCTCCTTATGCTGTCAGGATATTCATATGTATTTATGGCAAATGTTAAAATTGACAACTTCTTTGATGTACAACCATACAAATAGGGAAATATAAAGGAAAGACAATGTTGCACTTGCTTGAGCATTGACTTCGTTTAACTGTTGTTCTCCCTTTATTTTTGAGTGTCGATACATATTTATATATAGCAGATTAGAGAAATTCAATGGCACTCATGCTATTAGGATCTCTGTAATCAATGTTCATTTTTTTCATTTTACCAAAATAGCCAATGTACTTTTGTTTTACCAATAATAATAATGTAATTTCATTTCATACCTCATAATTTTAAAATTTCTTAAAAAAATATCTGTGGGTCGTGCTTAGCACGAAGCCTTCAATACCAACGTACCTTTGTGGGTAGTGCTTAGCATGCCTCACAACACATCATACAACACATTTTCACAAATTATCTGAATAGGTAATAGATCATATCTGACAGAAACCATTTACCATACCATCAATACATTTTCAGACAAAAATTTGACAATTCCTGGGCCGTGCTGAGCACGGCCCTTAAAATATACCTAGTATATATATATATATATATATATATATATATATATATATATATATATATATATATATATATATATATATATATATATATATATATATATATATATATAGTTAGTATAAAATGTGGATTGCAAGTATTGTGTGAGTGTGTGATGACATGTGGAGCGTCAGATCGAAACGATCTACGGTTCTAGATTCAGGGTCCTAAATGTAAATATATAATAATTAATTAATCAGTTTTTACAATTAGACCCTTGAAAAGGGTATTTTCGTCTATTAATCAAGAATTAAAAATGGAAGTTCATTTCTTATCTCCTAATTTGGTGGGATTTCATTAAATAATTAATTATGGTTTTAATTATTATAATACTTTTAAAAATCTATTACCTAATTAGTAATTACAACAATTATATTAAAAAAAAAACTCAGATTACGCTGAATACATGTCGTGAGTGAATCATTTTAAAAAACCACGATTTAATTCTGAAAGAATATTACAATCACTTATAATATAAACAACAACATTTACAATATTCTTGAATAATATACACAACATTCAATACTAAACAATAATATATACAATATTAATAAACAATATACAAAAATTCTATATCAGGTATAAAAACATAAATGACAATGTACACATTCTGTGCGAATGAATCATAACCATCAATTTCAAAATGCATTCTGATGATTTTGTTTTTTAAGCCCAGTCTTCAAATTCTGAAAGAATATTACTGTATCACCACATTCATTCTGAAAGAATATTCGTTATTTTGTTAGCTCAATCTTCAAATTCTGATAGAATCAAGAGTATAATAACAATGTACATTCTGATAGAATATTCATGTTGTTCTTGTTGACATTTCGTCAAACAGTTCACAGGCATGGTTTATGGTCTGCTCACAATCTTTGCTGCTTTCTCCATAGATTTCCCCAACCTCCTCGCACTTTCTCCGATTGACAACAATCCCTGTAGCTCCTTGTTTGATTCACGTTCCATCTCCTCTTCGAACCTTCTGTTTTTGAAAAAAAAAGTGCCAATTTGCTGAAAATTTGGGGACCATTAATGTAAATTGTGCATCTTCTTCCCCGTTTCTCTTCTACTGAACGCACAACACCAAAAATCACAAAAATAGAAAAATCGTTTCATTCAGTTCTATATATATATATATATATATATATATATATATATATATATATATATATATATATATATATATATATATATATATATATATATATATATATATATAAATTTTTTACTTTTTCGCATATTAATTATAACAACTAGGTCTTTGAGGGTATTTCCGATCCATGAAAACTCTTTCTACAGCGAATTGACTAAATGGAACACAATGTACAAAAGTTCGACGTGAATCAAAATAGAAGGCAGTTTTCAAGTGCAGCAATTAAAAAATCAAAATCAAATAAAAAATCAAGAACTAATAGAAACGGAAAAAGAAATTAGAATAATGTTTTAGATCAAGAAAATACCTCGTTCTTCGTGATTAAGGGCAACCGATTAGTGATGTCAGTGATGGAAAAGATCCCGGTATATGTATTTTAACGATCTTGATGTTGGTATTTGATGGTTTCGACTTCGGCTCACAATTCTTTTCCATCACCGGCTGTAGTTTTGCCATCGGATATCTCCTCTCCACAAGTGGCCGGCGATGGTGGTGATAGGGTTAGGCCGATGAAGACGTCTGGCCGTTTCTATTGAATTCGCAGCTAGGGAATAATATATGGAAATGAGATTAAAGATGCTATAAATAATGCATGATGTTAGGGGTTCCAAAAATATAGGATTTTATTTTTGTTATTAATTTAATTGAATACAAAATTCCAAAACTACCCCTGAATATTGATTGGTCCAGAATTCCTCGTACATTCACACAATATTTAGTGTCCACATATGAACCTATATATATATATATATATATATATATATATATATATATATATATATATATATATATATATATATATATATATATATATATATATATATATATATATATATATATATATATATATATATATATATAGTTATTCCCATAAATAATTGTTTCTTTTTCACCGATCCCAATCCAAAGGAAAAATGTCACTTTTGATGAAATAAATCATTTGATGTTTTGTTGTATGCAGACATATAAAGGTGGGTGCGACCTCAAACAAACCCTAATAATTTTATGGTCAATAAAAGTAAAATAATTGCTTTTAATTATTTTTCTTTTAGAATTATAGATATATAGTTGGATTTTATTTTGGCATCTCAAAAAAAACCAATGGTTGCATAATTATGAAGCAGAAAGATAAAACTCATGGATTGAATTTGTAAATTATGTTATTTATGGGGCGTTGGATGAAAGGATATGAGATTAAGAGTCACATTGATCCGTTCAAGTGATCCAATCCACGACCATAGTAAAATAAGATATCAATATTTCCCAAACAAGTGAAATGACCAATTTGGCTAAGAATGGAAGAAGTCAAGAGACAAGAGATTAGTGAATGATCGAACGTCTCATTGTATGAGTCGCAAATTGGACATAAAAGAAAATCAACATCTTTCCTTATTTCATTTGAATTAACTCCAATAGGCATCCGGATTAATCGCATTATCCAATTTAAAACGCTCAACTTGATGGGAACTAAATTATTTCATCTTATTAGGTTATCCCCCACAGTCAAATTACCCTTAAAAACGAGTCTCATTACCGACGAAACTGAATAACCTCCCATGATGTCTATGCAAACAACCAAACCAAACATCCCCAGTGTTGACGATGCACAATAAGTGTTCAAATCAATACTTTTAGTTTTAGACCAAAGATGCAAAAAAGAGCATACGAATCTATGGGCCATTAGAGTGTCACCAGGGCACTAAAGAACTAAAGTGACCATCCACTCCATAAATAGCTTTGATGACACAAACCCATAACGCATTAGGGTCTTTAAGAATTCTCTATCCCCGTAAAAGTAAGGCCTAACTGAATCTGTACAAGCTACCAATTCTAAGGCCACCTTCATCTTTGTTAGCCATCACCTTTTCCATCTCACCCATGAAAATTTCGTTTCACCTGATTTTCCTCCCCAAAGAGACTTATTAAAGACTTTGAAGCATTAACGACTAATTCCTAGGCTTTAAAAAAGGTGCATTATATATATATATATATATATATATATATAATTAATAAATTGATATTATAATTAATAAATTATTCCTAGATTTTCTCGTTCTTCCCCCCTCTCACTCCGTCATTTTTTATATCGTCGCCTCCATTTAAGCCCTATACTCATCACCAACAAGAATTCTTCATCTCTTCTTTCTTCTCCCCTGCATCACCACCGAACGATGCCTCTCATCGCCGCTGCCGCCTTGTTTCTACCGCCGACGGCGACCGCTTCTTTCTCGCCACCGACCGCGATTGCTTCCTTCTCGCCGTCGACCGTGGCTGCTTCCTTCTCGCCCCGACTTGCTTCCACCGTCGACGGCGCCTTGCTTCTACCGTCGACTGCTTCCTTCTCTTCTTTATTCTCAAAGAATGCTCTTCTTTATTCTCAAAACTCCCAACTTACGTAAAACAAAATATCTCATCTTTATTCTCAAAGAATGCTCTTCTTTATTCTCAAAAATCCCAACTTACGTAAAACAAAAATTCTCAAAGAATGGCATTCATTCTTTTTCATTGGTTCAACAGTGAATTACTCATTCTCTGAGAATATGAGGATACAACCAATAAGTTCTCTGTAACATAAACACATTCATTCTCTGAGAATACAACCAACTACTCATTCTCTGAGAATATAAACATGTGTATATTGAAAGCATTGATTGTATGAGAGCTAAGGGCACGTTATGTAGTATCAATTATGAGTAATAACATATTAGTATGATATCATTCTCTGAGAATGATGAAATTATAACATTCTCTGAGAATGAAAAAATTATGTGTTTAACAGAGCATCATATACAAAGCATCCTGTTGACATTCTCTGAGAATGAAGAAATTATTTGTTTAACAAGGAAGACTATGATCGAGAAATCGAGAAATCGAAGACTATGATCGAGAATTTAACAACGAAGACTATAATCGAGAAATCATTTGTTTAACAACGAAGACTAAAATCGGAATTTAACAACGAAGACTATGATCAAGAAATTGAGAAATCGAGAAATCGAAATTTAACCATGATCGAGAAATCGGAATTTAACAACGAGCGATTGACTATGAAATTTAATTTGAATCGCAGGTGTTATTAATGAAGACGAAGTAAGCGTGATGTGTTTAGAAGATACCGCATATCCCGTTGATTTCACAAAATTACTTTTATACCCTTCTACGTCCGTTTTTTCCAGGAAGCGTGTTTCTTCTGTTGATTTATTTACAAAAATGTCAGCATTATCACAACCACTCATTTTTTCAATCTAATGGTCTAGAAATGGTCTTACAATCACACAATAATTAGCATTTTCATTTAATACTAACTATATATATATATATATATATATATATATATATATATATATATATATATATATATATATATATATATATATATATATAGACACACACACACACACACACACACACACACACACTCCTAACTTTGATTTTAAGGCCGCCCGGTGTACCCACCACGGGCTCTCACTTTTTTCTCTTCCACATCAACACCCCTCACTCCTCCCCTCACCCTTGGAAATGAGAATTGATATTTCTACTTACGAAATTTATTTATCCACATAAAATATATGCTTTATTGACTTGTATGATAGCTTTAAGTGTATTGTACATCATGTGGATGAATCAAATTTTCAAGTGAAAATATCACTTCCCCTTGGAAATGGTATCTCTCACTTCCCCTTACATTAGAAATTTCCCATCAAACTTTAGCAATCATGAACCATGGAATTTTTGTACTAAGTTTAGTATTGTGATGGATATATATGCATGTGCAAGGAAAAGATCCAAATGGGTAAATGGTTGGATTTTTTCATCCAGAAAGGCTAGTAACATGGAAGCTATTCATCGAGACATATGTACTCTTTGGCAGGTTATTTTAAACTCCATGCTTCCTTTGCTAGGTTCTACAGGAATGAGACTTCTAAAGCAAAGCAAGAGGAAGGAAATAAGGTGTGTGCTTGAATGGGCCCATGTGTGAATAACGTTAAAGGGGTTAAAAAAATCATTTGCTAGTTTCATGTCAGGTAATACGACAACCACATTAAGAATAAATATATCTGAGGTAAGCTTGGAGTAATTAGGAGATTATATGATTAATCCTCTGATGGCCTCATGTATAATTCTTGGAAACGTGATTACGTGAAGGAGTTTTTGTCGATCTCTAACATTCACGTGTTATGTAAAATGAGGGTTTTCATGATAACAAATTTAAATATCTTGGTGCTTTATAGATTTTGGTGGAATTTCCCCTTAGAGTGTGCTTTTAAAAACTTTTAAGCCAATAATGGGATGCATGTATTAATTAAAGATTTGATCCATTGGAGACATAACAGTGACATGTAAATGGGGGTAATGCTATCTATGTTGATGATTCTCAAGAGGAAAATGTTTCTAATATGCGTCTATATATGCATTTACTCTACATGAATGGATATCATTTCTGAAACAATTAGGGTAGTGATTCTTGGAGTTACTTTGAATGTGAGATTTAAGGAGGTGGATGAATGGATGCCTACCTTTAACAATGAAAGTGTAGAGAAACGTGAACCTACAGGTCATAATTTTATTCAATAACTCGGTGAATGGTATTTCAAGCGATAATAATATGGATTCTGATGGTGAAATGGAGTTTATTCTAGATTCATTTATAGCGTTCGTTCATTAGCATTTTGAATACCAATATAGTGATATGATATGGTAGGATGATTAGATTTTTGAAGAGATGGTTAGATAGAAGTGGAAGAGAACTAGTGATATCATGTTCAATCGGATCCCACTACCATACCAATTCCATTGCCTTCAGTTTATTTCCTCCTATTTTCCTACCAAAAATGAGGGAATCTCATAGTAACAAGGCCACAAAAAGAATACCTGAAAGACTTGGAAGCATACCCAAAGGTGGCACCAACAACCACTAAAGTTGATGCCAATATTCATGTAGTAAATTCTTGAACCACCGCTTTATCAGAACAAAAATAAAACATGTGCCTCTATAGGATCTAAAGGTTTAATTATTGGTTCTTCTTTGTTTGGAAATTATATACAAAGAGGACGCCATGGTTTTTCGATAATTGAATCATTTTGCCATAACATTGAAGTCTATAGAGAAATAGGTTTTAACATGTAGGGATGTGAAAGAGACCTAGGAAGATAATTAATTGGATGGGATGTTATTGATATTCTTAGACCAAAAGGTACAATAACCACTCATCCCTCACTGCCACTCACTTTTTACCTGCCACATTGGCGTTATCTCAATAAACTTTCACTAACCCATCACCCCTTAAATTTTTGGAAATGGTATACTCTCACCATACCTCAATTATATATATATATATATATATATATATATATATATATATATATATATATATATATATATATATATATATATATATATATATATATATATATATATATATGTGTGTGTGTGTGTGTGTGTGTGTGAAAGAGAAAAAGAGATGAGAAAGAGAAGGAGGGATGCAGTGTTCTAAACCCGTATGAGTGAACACCCCACACCAAAACCCCCAACCGGGATGGTGTTCTCGCAAGGGGTTTTTTGTCCATGTAGAACACCGCAGCCTGCGGGTTATGCATACTTGTTGGTCTTGATGAATATACTCTCCGATAACATCAAGGGAGTAGGGAGTGTGTATAAAAGAGCATATGATAATAGTAACAATTTATTGGGGAGTCAACATAAGAAAATGATGAGATTGGATCTTTCGATTGGTGAGGAATTTACCGGGGTAGCCTCTACTTTCATTATGCGTCCAGTAGTACGGGAGATAGATCGAGAGGTACGCTATGTATTTGGGACTCGTTTATGTTTGTAAAAATAGACTATGTGTTATGAGATTTTTATTGCTATTGAGGGGATTTAGACTACATCTAATGCTCTGATTATTATGGTTAATGTTTATGCTCCTCAAGACATGTAAAAATCATTTGTTTTGGAATCCTTTGCTAGGTCTTTATAGATGTGAATGTGAAGTTTGATATCTTTTGCGACTTTAATGAGGTACATGTCCATTTGAGAGATTTGGATTGGTAATTTTCCTGTCGTCACCAAATAATTGTAATTACTTTATTATGGAAGCAGAGCCTATTGATTTACAGTTAAGGGACATTTAATTGATGTATACAAAAAATAAGGTAATAAAATGAGCAAAATCGATAATTTTTCTTTCAAAAGGTGTAGTGGAGTTGTTTCCTAGTATTATAGATTTAGCTTTAGGTTGCAAATGGCCATGTCATTGTCCGATTATTTTATAACAATTGGCTATGAATTTCAAAAAAAAAATATTTTACCTTTTTCATGATTCTTCATGGAGGGTGACTTTGCAACTTCTTTAAAACTCTTAAAGCTTGGATTGTGGATAAAAAATGATTCAATGGGACAAGAAGGTTTGCTTTCAATATATAGAAAATGAAATTGAGAAGTGTATAGATGATGGCACTACATTGAGGGCCAATGTTGAGTAAAGAACAAATTTTCTTAAAGAATTGGCCAGTCTTGAGAGGCTAGAATGAAAGGATATGGCTCAAAAGGGTACAATTTAACGGGAGAAGGGGATGAGAACCCTTACTTTTTTCACGTTAGGTTGAGTAGAAAATGCAAACTTGCCATTACATGTGTCATGATGGAACCTAGATTGAGGATTCTCAGTGTGTTTAAAACTAATTTTAGTCATGTTTTTGCACAAAGTTTTGCTTACTTTGTTCATATTTGGCCAATACAATAAGGCTTTAGATCTAAGGGAATTTCCTCTGATCAACTTCTTTACTTTGAGGCCTCTATACGACAGAAGAAATTAAAAAAAAAAACTGCTTGGGATTATGGAAATGACATGGCTTGCGGAGTGGTCTCAAGAAAATGCAAAGAAAAAAGTATGAATTTTATTGTTTGTGTCAATACTCAACTTCGTCAGCCTGGTTGAACAGCCTCCCAATGAGAGCGAGCCAAGACTTTGCTTGCTGTTTGTGTTTGTCCGCCACGACTGCTCAACCAAGTGCTAAATCATGGGTTCTAATCTCATTTCCTCCGGAAACAACCCTTGGTAACCTGATATTTAAGGAAGCACAGCTAACCTAAGCGGGGGCAGAATCAATGACCCAAGGTTTGGGAGTCAAGGAATTGGAAGACAGACACGCGGTGGACTGACCTCTTTAGGCAAGAGTGGCGGTAGGAAGAGAGCCATTAGAAAAGAAAGAAATTGAAAATGTTCCTGATGGAAGTTGCTATTACCTTGATTCTATGTTGCAAATTAATTTTCAAATAAAAAATAATAAATTTATGGAGATATGAGTTTTGAGTGATGCGGTTTATGATATTGCGAGTGTAATTCATTATTATTCAACTACTTTGTCGTTTCTGCATCTTGGTTTGATTGTGGTTCTGATACATGGAGGGTGGATAGTTGGAAAGTCATTATCGATAAATATTCAAAAATACATTTGGAAAGTTAAGCTGCTCACATAGGAGGTAGAGTGACACTTCTTAAATAATATTTGAGAAGTATTGGCATTTACTACGTGTCAATGTTCAAAACTATATATGCAATAATTAAATGTTTAGAGTCACTTAAACGCCATTTACATTTTTAATCGAGCCTTAGATGGTGTTTGTTTTTGAATAAGTAAAATGTCTTTGTCTTTTTCAATGTCTACGGAAGAAGACGTGGACCAAAAGTCTTTTCTCATGTCTTCGTTCTTCATAAAAAAATTATTTGTGGTGTAGACAGAGGCTTGGGTTTTCTTCTCGGTAGTCGGGTGTTGAGAGAAAAGGGAGAGACAGAAAAGTTGAAAGAAAGTTGCGAACTAAAGTTCCAAAAAGAGGGAAAAAGATAAAAATTATGTCTTTTGGAAAAATACCTGAAAAAGACTTTTTCAAGTATTTTGTCTTCAAGAAAACAAACAGTCTTTTTGATAAACGTCTACCCGCCTGCACACGTTTTGGAAGAAAATGACTTTTTGAAAAAAAAAAAAAAACAACAAAATGGAGATTGAGATTTCTTGTGGAACCAAATACTAGTCAGATGCATGTTATCAAGCCTCTTTATGGTGAGGGTGGAGGCTTTCATTCAACTTTGTATTGGGGTTTTGCAAATAGGCCTTCGACTAACATCATTTGACCTTCTAATCGACTACGTTTAAAATGATATGACCTGGAAACTTTTTGTCAATGTTTTAAAACCAGGGTTTTTAGTTGACCCGGTGTGGTGACCGGGTCATGGGTCACGGGTCAACCGGTCCAACCGTCTCAACCGTCGGGTCAACCCGGTTTTTACAGTTTCCATATGTTTTATATTTTTCAGCATAATTATATATTTACAAATCATAAACAATGTAATTTCATCTTTCTAATACCAAAAAGAATATTTTGTCAAGTTTCTATAAGAAAAATTTACTAAATTTGATGAACTAATTGGGAGTAATCTTAAAAGTTTGAGTCTTGAACTCTTTAACCAAGTTTTTAAAACCCAAATTTTATTTTTTTTGTTCCAACCGCCGGGTCACCTCGATTCCGGATCACCGATCCAAACCGGTTTTTTTAGGAAACCGGTCGGTTCAATCCGGAAATTAGCAAAAACTTGATCATAATTGACCCGCTCTCTTCACGGGTTCACGGTCCAACTTGTTCGACCGGCCCGATAAACTCGGGTTTTAAAACATTTATTTTTTAGTAAAAGAGAGGAAAATGTGATTTCTCTAGATTTTCGGAAGATGTGTGGTATGGCAGATATTTAAAGATAGATGTCCACGAGTGTATGCTTTGGGAATTAATAGATATTCTTTTATGCACTTCTCGACTGGGGAGAGTGTTCGAACGAATTGCTTACATTAATGTTAGAAGAGTGGGATAGAAGAAACGCAATGGACAGAGTTGAGATTGTTCATGACTTTATTTTTCTTTCCAATCAACAAGACAAATGGGATTGGGAGTTGGTGTCAATGAGAGAATATATAGTTTCCTTTATTAGGCGGTTCATTGATAGTGATTTGTTAATGGTGGCGGACGATTCAATTAGTGGAATACCTAGTCTCTAGACGTAGAAAACATGTTGTGTCGTGCCCGATTCATATTGTGTTGAAATTTAAACGTGTTGAAATTGCATCATAGTGATGACATGAGCACCACATGTAACGGGTCAAAAATCGCCAACATGAACATGACACGTTTAAAATGGTCTAATCGGACAACACAACCAATCCACTTATTTTCAAAAAATGATTTGTTTAACCCCTTTGACCCTTTATATAATAAAAACAAAAACCAAATTATACATCTTTAAAGTAAAAAGCCCCGCCCATAACATTGAAATAAAGTTTAAAGTATAAAATTCAAAGCATTAAAATATTACAAGTTTACAACTCCAAAATACATTGTTTACCGTAATAAGTGTTATCACAGATGTTACAAACAAACGAAATTCACATATATTAACAAAAACAACGAATGTAAAATTACATTAACATAGACAAATTATAAGAAAACATACTTGAATTGTAGATACGAAAACAAAAAAAATACATAGATTAAGGCCTGCAAGCAGTGTCCTAAGACAGAAATGTGCAGGGTATGTATCTGTCTAGAGGATACAACAATTTATTCAAGATTATATCTTGAATCTGATGAATTGAAACTAAGTCCACATGAAGAATGTGTGGATTGACGATTTTGGAGGGAATTTTTCGTGAATATTTCTCTGTTCTGGAAAAATTGTGCAAATGGGCATATAAATATGACAATTTTGCAACTTCCAAAAACTGTCAAGAAAATAAATAATTAATTTAAAATTAATTTAATTTTGTAAATTGATTAAAAATAAATCCAAAATTAGTCAAGTCCAACCCATAATATTTATATATCCAAATCATTTTGGGTAACTCATGACCATAATCCTAGCCCACGACCGATTCCAACCCATAATATCAATCTTGATCCACTTGATGGGTTTGAAAGGAGATAACTTATAAAGTCAATGAGGTTTCCTTCCACTTCGAATGTGTGACAAGACTCATATATGGAAATTTGTTATCCAAGTTCCAACAATAAGAAGATAGCATGTGCAATTTGCAAATCATCTTGTCTTGGAGAATTTCAACTTCAAGTTAACAACTTGACAACGTCTAGTGATATCAAGTATTTTAGGCGTTGTTGAGCCCTATTCTTGATAAAATTATATCAAATATGTCTGGGTATTCTCACTTTTCGTGCCAGGACTTGTTTGGAGAAAAAGAATGGAAACAGGGACTAAAAGCGTGCAAAAGGAAGAAGTTTGGAAAAGAATGAAAAATCAAGGAAAATCGTACGCGCGGCGCGGATCTATGATACGCGCAACGCGGGCTTAAGGCGGTGGAACACATTCAAATACCGAAGAAACGGGAAAAGATTAGTACGCGCGCCGCGGATTCTTCATCTGCGCGGCGCGGCTGCGGGAAAATTGCAACTATAAATAGAGGCATTTCCAGCCGAAAACCCTAGCAAAGACCGGGTGTAAAATCGACCTTGAAGCTCTTTGACTCCAAGATTTCGTTTCAGCAACTTCTTAAGTGGTATTTTCATGTTTTGGATTTTATTTTCATTTAGTTAGATTTTTGTAAGCATTAGTTTGTGTCTTTGGGAGTGACAATCATTGATACCAAGCTTTAGGCTTCTGTTTTATGACATTTTGTTACTGTTTGGATGTTTGGAATTCGGATTTGGTGAATGAAAATCATTTGGTTACATTTAATGTTGGTATTTCGGTGTTTTTATGCTTGTGTTTGGTTTTGAATGTGTGATTTGTGTTTGGATATTACTTTGACCTTGTTGGGACTGTTTTTCTTTGCTGAAATCAGTAGCTAATTAGGTTAGTTTTTAGGCATTAAACCTTGGCAAGTAACTGTTCAGTAGAACTTTAGTTAGTGGCTAGTTTATGCTTTGCTTGGTTTTGCTAGTTTGGATGCCTTTGATTGCTTCTGATTCAGAGATGTACTTCTGATTTCAGAAAGTAACTAGGTTATTTGAGCTTAGCTTAGCTTGGCCTGAGTTGTTTGATCATTGCTTTAGTTTGTTAGTGATTAGGAAGGTAGGAACTAGATCCTCCGACTGTAGCGTGACACTACTAGTTGGTAATCTCTCATTTAGTCTAACCACGAAGCTCCTGCGGATCGACCCTGACTACCACTGTGCTAGTGTGTGTTAGGTTTTTCTTTGTTTTTGACCGCACGACGACCGCTGCGTTGTCAAATTTTGGCGCCGTTGCCGGGGAGTTGTGCGCTTAGATTAGGTGATTTGTAGGACTTAGCTTCTGATTTCTTCTTGATGTTTGATTCTATTTGGCTGATTTTTGGTATGTGTACATCCTTGTAATGGGTGATTACATGTACACGGATCAATATTATGAGTACTATGAAAATCCGGCCGACACCTATTACGAGGATGATTGCTACAATGTATCATTCAATGACAATGGATGGCGGACCGAGGAGTCATCTCAACCTGAAAATTCTGCAACTTGGGCCCAACTTTGGGTACTCTGGTATAACACTCACCAAGAACAGAAGGACCATGCTGATGCTCTTTTAAGATTGCAAGCTTCTTTAGATAGGTTAGAGGAAAGTTGGAAATGTTCGCCACCTTCGCCAGAATTGGAGGTGAGTGTTTTTTATACCAGTAATTATGTGTGTGAGCCTGTATCACCTGAACAGGTGATGGAAGGACACGCACCTTGGGAAAGTCAATAGACCACCGAGATGGTCAACAAAGTTGTTGAGGAAGAGGTTGTAGATGACAATACTACTCCTGAATCAATAGCTTTTGAAGTTTTTGATGTTTTTGAAAATGTTGATCTGGTGATGAGTGAATCCATACCATCACCAGACAATTTGGTTGAAGAGGATGTTGTGGAGGAGGCTGTAAGTGACAGTACAGTCCCCAACCCAACGATTCCTGAAATTGTTGATACTATTGGGGAAGGGGGTGTAGATGACAATAGTACCCCCGAACCTATGATTTTTGAAAATTTTGAGAAATTTGAAAGCAAGGATCTGATGATGGGTGACTTTGTACCACCATCAGATCAAACTAGTCGCTCACTCTTGGTCCCGATCCACCTGTCAGACGATGATCAAGAAGTTGATGCTGACAAATTGATATTTGAAAACAATAAACATGATTTTATCACCACTCATGATCCATTCATGAATGGAAAATTAGATGTGATCAATACCATCGATGAGGACATATGGAAGCATCCTGATATGTTGCCTTCCGATCCCACTCGATTGGAAAATCTCTACTGGCATTGCAAGCCAAAATTGCAAACTGAAGATAGCACGTTGGACACTGGTAAAATGAGATCTATAAAACAACTACTGGGAGCAGCACTAGGCGCGCTTCATGTCAAGCCTTTGACTTTGAAGAGATGCAGAAGAAAGGACCGAGCTTGGAGGTTCAAAGCTACTTTCAAGCACACTCGCGGGAAATCATCGGGAGACGGCAACTGTGCAGCAGCAGGAGAACTGACAAGCCATTCGACCCAGGAAAGTTTGAGGAGCATGTGGGCAACGAAAGGACGGTGGTGACTGAAAATCAGCGAAGAAGGAAGGCATACAATCCACCGTAGCTGTAGAAGAAATAACACGTCTGACTGAAGACGTTAAACTTAGCGCTTGTTGGGAGGCAACCCATCGTGTCATAAGTTAGGATTTATATTTCTTTAAATTAAGTATGAAAATACATCAATCTTTTTACAGGTATTAGTGGTCTAAAATAAGTGTGGGGTCATGTGAGAAGTTTTGAAATTTTTGAAGACCGCGCCGCGGGTTTTTGAATTACGCGACGCGGGATCGTAAACCAACCCGATGCGCAGGGGTTGTTTGGTGACACGCGCGACGCGCAAGACGTAAATCCGCGACGCGGGGAACGACCAGTCGGTTTTCTCCTTTATAAGGTAAGCCGCGACTCACACAAACCACACACGACTCGGAGCTCTGATCAACGAAATTCTCTTGCAATTTTTCTTGCTCATTTTGTTTCCACTGCCAAGGTACGCTATTCTAACTACTTATTACTCGTTAAAACTAGCGATTAGGTAGTTAATTTTAGTGATTTGCCCAAAATAGTTCAAAACTTAGAATCGCTAATGCTAACTCATAGGGTGTTTGTTTTGCCAAATGGAGACCCTAGATGAGTTAGTCGGCACCTAGGCTACCTTGTGGTATGATTAGATTGAGTTTTAGCAGGTTAAATCGAGAGTTTGGATCGGGGTTTAGAAACAGCCGCACGCCGCGCCGCGCCCTTGCTCTTGGGCCGCGCCGCGGTGCAGTGGGGAAGAGAGGGACTAATTTTGCAACATTTTTTTCTTTTTTGTGGCCATGTGTTTGTTTTGCAGATGATGTTCAGATTGGACCACGCTTTCCTCCAGTTTCCCGAGGGACTGGCTAGTTCTGCAGAGTACATTTCACGGAAGGATGCATTGATCGGTCGCCGGGTTCTCGAGGCGACAGTCATCGACAGAGACATATTGAGGGATGCTGGGCTCTGGGGTGCGATTGAGCCATTCTTGCATCGCACCTAGACCCATGAGGAGGCATCATTTACTTGCCGTGGATGGGACAGGATCATGGCCACGGACGAGGATGTGGTCTACACGGAGCTCCTCCTGGAGTTCCTTTCTACTATCCACTTCGCTCCTCGGGCGTCGGACCCACGATCCAGGATCATCCGCTTTCGACTGGGAGGTGCACAGAGGGAGTGCAACCTCCGGGAGTTCGGGAGGCGCACCGGCATCTACACTCCGGCGGATCTTCAGCACCGCCACTTCACGCAGTTCTTCGGTGCGTGCATTCAGGGGCAGCCGGACCGAGCTGCCAACATGGAGATTTGGACACCGCTGTCAAACATCATGTACGAGGCAGGGACCTCGAGGGAGAGCCACCTTCGCGATCCACTTCACCGCCTCATGCACCGTATCGTCTCTACCTCCATCATGCAGCGGGAGGGGGCGAGAAGGTGTCTGGGGAGGACATGACATTCCTATGGGGTCTCCTCGACCCGTCCCGATTCCTCCATCTCCCCTTCGCCCTCGCGGTTGCCCTCTCCACCCACTCGACTGGCGCCTCCACCAGCAGCCCACTAGCCAGGGGGTATTTCATCAGCCCGCTCATATGGTATTCTCACTGCCCCAGTGGTTGCCTCCTTGACCGCTCTGCCTCCATCCCGCACTACAGCACGCACTTTGGAGAGGATGCGGCTCATTGAGCAGCAGCGCCCGGGGCAGTTCATTCGGGCACCGACCGAGCCTCCTCAGGCACCCCAGCCCGCGTACGCCCAGCCAGGCAAGAGACGCCGGAGGCCAGAGCCAGCACCAGCAGCCCCGGCAGAGCCGCAGCCACAGCAGGAGGATCTGGCAGCCAGGGTTGCCAGGATCGAGGACCAGTTGGCATGGATCGGGGAGGTACTCCTGGATTTGGCCACTCAGCAGGGCCGGGCCCCTCGACCATTCCCAGCCAGGGCCCACGATCACGAGGCTGGACCCTCCAGGCCACCTGGTAGTGATTGATGTACTTTTCTTTCTTTCTTTTTATATTTTTTGAGATATATGTACAAACTTATGACACCTCTATCTGTATATTTTGTTCATATTTTACATTTTGTTATGTTTGCTTTTAATTCGTTTGTTGAGTTATGCATGATATACCAAATTGAGAAGGAGTTGTCTCAGACAAGTGTGGGGTCACCGTGCCCCCTCCACTTGTCTCGACCACCGGCGTGTTCACTGTAGCGCTACAACTCCAGAATATGAAATCAAGGATCCGTTTGTTCACAATTATACCTGTGATATTGAGCACCAAGCAGTCTATCGTCCAAAAGGGGTAACTCTTTCTCCCTTGTTTTGAAATAATTTTGTACAACGGGGACGGTGTACGGCTTTAAGTGTGGGGTGTGGACGGTCGAAAGAGAAAAATTTTTGAAATTTTTGCAGAAATGATTAATTTTTCAATTTTTAGCAAGGGCAAATCAGGTACTAAACATTAGTATCCCTGTAATCAAGGCGATTAAAATAGGTAATATTCGTTTCTCTCTCTTTCTTTCCTTCTCTCTATTTGCCGTTTCCATCTTAACCTCGATAGTTTTACAGAAAAATCGATCTCAATATTCACATTCTTCACCTTTCCATCTCTCGATTCTCCATCTCTCGTCCTCCGACTACATATCTCTCTCTCTTCTCGTTTCACCATAACCATCTACACCCTAGCCTTCCCTTTCTTATCCCGCAAACCGAACGACTGAGACATCAAGATCTTCGACAATGGAGATGTCGATGACGCCGGTGGAGAAGAAGAAGACGCAGACACCGGTGGAGGTGGATTTCTCGTCGATAGCACCACTCGTCGACGCCGTCAATAGCACCATTCGTCGCCGCCGTCAACAACATCACCCATCGCCGCTCACCCAGTGTTTCTTCCGCCGGTAACAGTGTAAATTCCGAATTGAAAAAATCATTCAAATCAAATACGTTGTAGAATTTTGAAGCCAATCATAGGATTGATTACAGGAAGATAATCATTTGCAAGGGTTTTATTGGTAGATCTTAGTTACATGGCTATGCATCAGATACGAGAGACCAGATCAAGAATGCATGCAACATTTCATTTTCTATCAAGTTCATGTCGAATCTGATTTTATTTATATGTTTCATTTGTACTTTTAGATATTTTTGTTGATGGTAATGAAGAAAAAACACTAATTTGCTTGTTTACAGGGTTGTGCTTTGATAGTGTGGGCAGTATGAAAGTGGTGGAAGCTCCCAATTTGACTGCTAATGGTCAATATTGTTCATACACTTGTTTTATTCTTCAGTGTAATACGTACTTCATCTTCTTCGTGTTTTAATTCTCTACCGTTTACTAAATTTCAAGTAATCTTCAAATAATGGTTGTGGGTATTCTGTATAATGTGGGATTTACAAAATTTTAATATATCTATTTGGGTTTTGAATTTTTGGATCACATTTTGATTACACAGTGTCTGAACAATTTCATTTTCATGCTAAATAGCTCATCAACATTAGATCTTAACACCCAAGAGTGCAATTGTGCAGCCATTTCCCATTAGTTTCTTCTTTAAATGGTGTTATGCAAGTAAAGTGACTGAAAAGGTAACCAACTCAAAAGTCACTTTTTTATACTTAAGAGCATTGAGCTCATTTAGAATACCATCTTATTTGTCAATTTGTCTCATTTTCCATATGTTTCTCCAGCATCAGATTTGATGTGCAGTTACATGTCAAGAGATGTCACTGCCGACTTTGGCTAAAATTATACTTTGTCAGGTAATTGAACACATTTTTTCTTTCATTTCTCATCAAATATATTGCTAATTGGTATATAATTTTTGTTATTTTTATTTAATAGATTGTTTTAACTTGTTTTGGTATTGTCAAGACGTCTTGGAGAGAAGATCAACTAGATGACCGTACATTTTCTTTTGTTTTGATGAGTATATATCAATATGCCCACCAAGTGTTCTGTAAAATGCCGAATTGAAAAAATCATTCAAATCAAATTTTTTAATTAACAATCTACAAATTTAGGATGTAAATTCTATCTAGAATGATTGAGATTGTTTTACTTACACATTTTGGATATTTCAGATGAACTCAAGCCGGCGTCCATTGATAAGAACCCACTTGGAAAATTGCATAAAACGAAGGATAACAAAGTTTCCCAAAACAACCTTACCAGGTAAACCAAAAGTGAGCTTTGAAGGTAGTAGTGAAGATTACAAAGATAACGAGGCAGTTTTGTTATTTGATGGAACAAGTTTTATATTAGAAAGACTTCACAGAAACTTCAGTCTTCGAATAAAAACTTAATTCCTTAATATGTAAGTTAATTCTTCCAATTTTCTTCTGATTGTTGGGTGTATCTTTGTGTGTGTCAAAAATAGATTGTATGCTTGAATGTGTGTGTATGTGTGTGTGTTGATGTGCAGATATGCACACATATACACATGCATATTAGTGCATATGTGCACATACACACATGCTTATTAGTGCATATGTGCACATACACACATGCATAAATGTGGATATGGACATATGTATGTGTATATATGCATACATGTCCATTTGTTAATGTGTATATGTTTGTATGTGGATATATGCACAAACGTATGTGTATATATGTATAAATATATATGTGAAAATGTATATGTGTATATATATACGTATATGTATGTGTATTTGCACATATACGTATGTGAGTATATGTATATACGTATGTACATATGTGCATATACATATGTGTATATATGCATAGGTGTACATATTCATATATGCCTATTTGTTTGTGTACACATGTGTGCATATTTGCATATATGCATACATATATGTGCCTATGTGCATATGTGTATATATGCATGTAAGTATTTTTTGGGGTTTTTTTTTAATATGTACTTATATAAATGCATATGTGTATATATGTTTCTATGCGTATAAATACGTTTGTGCACATATGCATATATGCATATATATGCAAAAATAGATGTGCATTTGTTCATATGCATATATGCATGTATGTATTTATTTTAATGTTTTTGAATATACATGTATATTAATTTTTATTAATGTTATGGCAGATTTTGGAGAATTTATCGAGCAAATTGAAGAAATGAATATTGAAATTTTGAGAAATGAAGATATCATGAATTTTCGTTGTATTTTTTATATTTTTTGTATGTAACGTTCATTATTTCTAATAAATTTGTATATATCATTCAAAACAGTTGTATATTGTTGTACTTTTTAAATTTTATGTATGTATTGTTCAAACCAGTTGTATATTATTGTTTATAATAAAATGAGTTGTTCATTTTTTTACATTTATATAGTAAAAATACGAATATGTATCTATGAATTGTGAAAATATGCATATATGCATCTGCAAGTATGCATATATACACATGCAAATGCACAAATATTTTTTTTTAATTTTGAAAATTTGTTTTTTTTAATTCAGAACTTTTATGTTTTTCTAATTCCGGAAAAAATATTTAAAAATAAAAACGAAATTACGAAAATAAAAATTTGATTTTTTTTTAAATTTGAAAATTCAAATCTAATAGCCTTGATTTTAGGAGTTGTTAGTATTATTGCCAAAAATAAAAGAATCAACATTAAATGTGAATTACGTAGAATGACAATTGTGCCCTTTTGTGATCTGACCAATCAGAAAGAGTTCTCAAGATCTCATGGTTTTTTGAGTTCTCACTATATATATATATATATATATATATATATATATATATATATATATATATATATATATATATATCTACAGTTATTAAAAAAACATAAAACAGGTTAAAGGACTGCATTTTTAATTTTTCAAAACAGAAACCATATTTCGAAATGGTTTTTGGAAAACGAAAACAAAATCAGCGATTCCAAAACACGCAGTTTTTAAAGCAGAAAACAAAAACCATAGTTTTTAAAACTGAAAACAGAATTTGCATTTAGACTGTTCGGTGTGCCAAGCGAGAGGGTGCCCGACGTTGTGTGACGTCGCGGGGAACACCGCCCCCCCCCCCCTGTGGCGGCGGCGCATTTTTGGCCTGGTGCGGTTTCAGCTCGTCGTGCGGCGTGTGGAGGTTTGTGACCGTTGTTGACTCAACGGCTACATACATATCTCACTCATTTCAACTACACAATATATACATACCACATTACAACTAAAAGAAAATGGATCCAAGATTCGAGGTGTTAATCGATTCGTCATCTGCCCAGATAACCGCCGACGCCGCAGAAAGTTCAGAAAATCAATGTAGGTTAACAAGACGTGCTACAATAAACAGAGATCGTGAAGCTGCGCACGATCTCCTTGTCCGCATCTATTTAGCGGAACACTCATTGTATTCGGCATACCAGTTTCGGTGACGGTATCGGATGAGCAAGCGACTTTTCTTGCGTATAGTTCCTGATGTGAGCGAAGTCAAACCGGTTTTGCGATTGCAATACGATGGTAGAAATAAAAGGGGTTTCACGGCGGAACAAAAATGGTCCGCTGCGGTTCGTCAAATAGCAACCGGCACGGTATTTGATTTATGGGATGACTATTTCAAGATGTCGGAGCACACGGTTCGGGAAAGTGTTTACGAGTTCGCAAGCACTATCATCCATGTTTGCGGCAAACGTTATTTGCGTAAACCAACATTCATCGACATTCAAACGTTGTACGTCGCACACGAAAGCAAACATGGTTTTCACAGAATGCTTGGGAGCGTTGACTGTATGCATTGGGAGTGGGCTGCTTATCCTAATGCATAGCGTGGCCAATTCACACGAGGCGATCATCGGCACCCTTCCATCATCCTCGAGGCAGTGGCGTCCCACGATTTATGGATTTGGCATGCGTTTTTTGGCGTTGCGGGTGCAAACAACGACCTCGACGTTCTCGACCAATCGCTGATATTTAATGAAATTTATGGAGGCGTTACCCTTTTTTGTCTGTTTCAGGTCAACGGAGCGTACTACAAACACGGGTATTATCTAGCCGATGGAATATATCGGGATTATTCTGTGTTTGTGAAGTCATTCACATTTCCAATGGATCCAAAGCGTCAAATGTTCAAGGTCGCACAAGAAGCAGCTAGGAAGGATGTGGAGCGAGCGTTTGGAGTTCTTCGACAGCGCTTTCACATGATCAAGTACCCGGCACGGGCTTGGGATCCGAGGAGAATACGAGACCTTATGTACGCATGCATCATATTACATAATATGATTTTGGAAGACGAGGGGAAAACGATATGTACGTTTGATCCAAACGAAGTTATGCCAACATACGAGCCGCTACCGCTTGGATCGGTGGCATATCTAGAAAACAGAAACGAGGTTCAAAGCAAAGAAACGCATAACAACCTTGGTGCGGATTTGGTCGAGCATATCTATCGGACTAGAGTTGAGCCGACGCCGGTGCCCGATATCGAGCAGGAAGAATGGGAGTGACGATCCTAGTAGTTAAAATATGTACTTTTTTATTTTAATTTTAATGTTGTTTTTTAATTTTTAGGTTTTATTTTAATGTAATTTTCGGATTTAATTTTTGTATTTTAATGAATTATCTTATTTTGAAATTATTAGTTTTATTTTAATTTAAAATTAGCTTTTAAATTAAAAAGTGAGAGGAAGTGAGAGGTGACCATTTCCGGGGGTAAGTGAATAAGAGAGAAATACTGACTGGATGCTGAGGTGGTAAGCAAAAATTGAGAGTAGGAGAGAGTGCACTACTGATGGCCTTATTACCTTAAAAAAACTCAATCTCTAAGATAAGGTACCTACCAGATATATAATCTTCATATAAAATGTATAGATTCCGATTCACTTTTGTGATCTTTATACTAAGACCACTTGTAATACACATCACACTATCACATGTGATGGGTACCACGTCACTGCCACATCATCTTTTTACCTTATCACACACCATCACATTATCATCACACCACATTAGGAATTCCCATCACACCACGTCATCTTTTCCAAATAAAAATAATTTTCATAAGAATAAAAATACTAGTTTCTAATTGGTTGAGTGGTAATTAAAAAAATGGAAAAAACTCTATTAGTTGTGATGAGCCGTGATCCCCATCGCATAGCATCACGATCACGCCGATCACACCACACCCGGGGTGGTGTTCACGGGTGTGATGGGGTGCCACCTCATCGTCACGATGCCTCCGTGATATCCATTCCGTATGGTCTAAACTACGAACCACCTTTTTTAATTGTGATATGGGATTATTTTTAGGATGCTATGGAGGTTTCGAAATACCTTCTTTTTTCAGCCCAACAAACCAACGAAGGGCCTTATTCTTGAATAAATGGATCTGGATTTAATTTAAAGTAATAAAAAAGGAGTAATCTTTGTAAACAGTCATGTGATTTCACACAATATTAATGATTTTTTTATCTTAACTATCATTGTGGTTTGAAAACTTTTTATAGATAGTCTCTTTAACAATTTTTGGCCGATAAGTACATAACCAGTGAGGGCAAAGTGGTATTTCCTTTGAGTAATCTTTATAAATAGTCAATACTCCAAATGGTTTTATAAAATATCAAGTTTCTTTTCTATGGTTTTTTAATTTCTTTTTTCTTTTTTTTTTTAATACATTTTTCAGGATTTTTGATTAATATTTAAAAAAAAAATCACCCCTTCCCATCAACTCTCTGAAAAGAGAGATAGAGAGTATCGGAGTGTCATCAAGTCTCTAAAAAGGAGAGATATAGAGTATTGGAGGATGAGCGCGGATGCGCAAAAACCGTACCGATCCAAAAAAAACCGCAAAAAACCGAAACTGATACAAAAATCGACGTTGTGGTTTTTAATTTGACAAAAACCGACTCAAGTCGGTGCGGTGCGGTTTTACCCTAGAAAACCGACCCTTAAAACCGAACCGCACCACTAATACTATATATATTAAAAATATTTTATGTTATTATCATATTATGTAGACAAAACTTCATAAATGGTCCCTGTGGTTTCAGAAGATATCGAGTTTGGTCCCTAACTTTCAAAAACCTCACGCCTAGTCCCTGTGGTTTGAAAACTTTTGTTAAATCGTCCCTGAGCCATACAAAATGACTAATGTACCCTTTTTAATTTTTTTTACATTTTCTTTAACTGCAATTTATTTTTAAGAGTAAAAAAAGAAAAAAAAAACAAAACACACCCTCATCCTCACCCCTCCCCCTCCACTCGTTTTGGAACGATTTTTGCTTTATTGTTCCAAAATAAGCGGTTACCTTTTCCTCCGATGAGCTTGTTGTTCTTGAGCTGAAGGGTTTCTAACTTGCTCAAAGTTTTGCATCGATGGCGGGATTGGACCCACGAACTGGTTCTTGCTGAGGTCTAGTGTCGTCATGTTGGGTAGTCTTCCCAAGCCGGCCGGAATTTGCAGGGAGAATGAATTTACAGACAAATCTAGGGATTCTAAATCCTTCATGTTTTCAACTGAAGAAGGAATTCCACCGGTGAACTGATTCTTTTCGAGCCAAAGTTCCCTTAACTTCGTCAAATTTCCAATCTCTTTACCAACATCAGAGCTCAAACCACCATGAAGACTGTTGTTGCTTAGATCGAGAAAACGAAGGGATTCAAGTTTGAACAGCTCAGGAGGAATCATGCCCTGGAAATTATTCACACTTAGCGTCAGTGTTGTCAAATTCCGAAGAGAACCCAGTTCAGGTCCTAGTCTGCCTTCAAGCGAATTGGTGCTCAAATTCCGAAGAGGTACGACGGCGTCAAGGTGAAGCTCTGTGACGAATCTCGTTTTGTTTCTAGTTCTGGTGCAATTGACACGGTCCCAGGTGCAACAATCGGATTTGGGGTTCCATGAATCTAGTTCTTCGAATGGGACGAAATCATCAGTGTTGGGATCGGAATTTGCATCGAAGATGGTGGTGAGGGTGGATTTGAATCGGAGAAGAGCTTGTTTTTGATGAATTGGACAAGGGAGTGATGAGACTGGAATGGAAGTAAGTATGAAGAAGATTGAAAATACCGACAGTGGTGTGGCTACGACGGCCATGGCTGTTTCCGACAGTTCTACCTTTCATTTATCTGCACAAATCGGTGGCGAGATTATAAAGGATTGAGATGTGCATTTCCTTTATTACTAAATGCAGAGGAATTTGATGTGTTTGTTGAATGTTGTACAAGTTATATAGCATAATTAGTTTGGAATTTATGAATACAGGAGTGGAAAGAGAATTGAAGAAGTCGACTGCTACAAGTTAATGGGTAGTGGTAGTAAACTACTACTAGGGGTGAACGGAGCTTGGAGTGGGTTCGCATGAGAGATCGGAGAAGAGGAAGGGAGGAGGCGGGTTTGAGGTGTGGGTAAAATTGCGAGCAGAAGAGAGCGAGAGCAGTAGGCGGCAATGGTGCAGGCTACCGGCGATTGCTCGGAGAAGAAGGCCGGAGATGGGAGAAGGGAGGACCGGCGGACAGGATGACAGGATCGGAGGTGGGTTTGAGAGAGCTCAAGGACGATTTAACAAATGTTTTGTTTTTTCTTCTTTTTCTTTTTTACCCTTAAAAATAAATTTTAGTTAAAGAAAATGTAAAAGAAATTAAAAAGGGTACATTAGTCATTTTGTATGGCTCAGAGACGATTTAACAAAAGTTTTCAAACCACAGGGACTAGGCGTGAGGTTTTTGAAAGTTAGGGACCAAACTCGATATCTTCTGAAACCACAGGGACCATTTATGAAGTTTTGTCTATTATGTATGTTTAAGATTCGTTTATGTTATTACGAATGTCTAAGGCTATATATATTTTTGTTGGTGACTTAAAATATCAATAGTAACTCATAATAATAATAGTTCAGGAGTCGTCGTGTTTGTGGACCAAGGCTATGGCTTCACCAAACTTTTGATTGTGGGTTAATAATGTAATAAACAAAAATTGTTTCATGTTTCTACGATATGTCGTGTTAGATATCGGATTAAAAGCTAAAATTTAATAAAAAAATATAATTCACTTTTGGTCTCTTGTAGTTTTAAAACCACACCATTTCATTGTGCGGTTTAAAAGCCGAAATCGCACCGTTAGGAAAAACCACGAAACTGCACCACTTGAAAAACCGCATTTTGCGGTTTTAAAATTAAAAAAACCGATGCATGCGGTTTGCGGTTTGGTTTTGGCCTAAAACCGCATCATCCCCACCCCTAGTGAGTGGGGAGGGGCGGTGGGTTTTTTATTGTATTCATAAAAAAACTTAAAATGTAACAAAAAGAAAAAGGGAAAAAAAACTAAAACCCATAGGGACAAACTTGATATGTTGTGAAACCATAGGAACCATTTATGAAGATTACTCAAGAAAAAGACAATTTTGCCCTTACCTATTATATACTTAAGAGTCAAAGTAGACCAAGTTTTTAAACCACAGAAACTATTTTTGAGATAAAAAAAATAACAGAAAAAAAACTCGATATTCTCTAAAACCACGTAGATCATTTATGAAAGATTACTCAAAAGAATTGGCATAGTTGATTTTAAAATCAAAATCTGATTTTCTCGTGTAAAATCAAGCTCTAATTTTATCCTTTTCGTAATGTTTTTATATTTAGAATATTGCCACAATTTTAATAAAATCCAAGTCTTGCTTTATTTTCTTGTTTTTAATGCAGGGATGGGAGAATAATGGCCAAAGAACTTTAAAATTGCAGTTTCTTTATCGTTGAAAGGCCATAAGAATTTTCATATTTTCAACATTTTGATGTTTATGAAGATGGAAATATGTATTCTATTTTAGCTTTTGGGGTTTATTTTTTTTTTAGTGGTGGGCTTTTGAGAACTTATAACATTGAATCTTGACTCATTTTCGAACCAACCCACGAAACAATAAAAAACCAAAAACCCAATTATGTACATGACCTTAATAAACAACACTACCAACCAAAAAAATAATAATAATAAATTTACACAAAAAAACCCAAAAATCGAATTTTTGCATGTTTTCACCAACAATGTGTTGCCTATAAAAACAGTCAAAAATTCTATCCCCATATGTTAATAAACACAAAAAGTTAAAAATAGTTATCTGAAAACACTAAAAAAAACACCGCCGTGAGCCACCACCGTCACACCGGAAGATCATCCAAACCGTACCCATTAAACCCAAACTCATTTTCCGGCAGCCCAAACGCTTCTTGCTGTTGCTGTATCACAAAACGTACAAACATTATTGCATACAGTACAACCATAACAATGCAACAAAAAGAATTAAAAACCTGTTTAAGAATCGCCGTCAGGAGTTCATCTTGATTGTATGGCTCAGGGTATTGCAAAACGTCGCTCCGGTGGGTCCCGGTCTGCCTTGAAAGATGGTGGTTGATGTTTGACCGATTGTGAATTTGGGTTTGACCACCGATCGGAATCAGAATTTGGTTATTAACACCGTTGTATGATAGCTGGCGAGATTGTTGTAACCCTACGAACTGTTTCGGTTCCATATTTGTCGGAATTCCGTGAAGTAATTTCGGGTTTTCGAAATTGAATATGTTTCTTTGATCCATAATAGGCACGGAAATCGGAGATTTTGTGTTGGTTGACCGGCCAAGCACCGCCGGTTGGAGTTGTCCGCCGGAAGATAGAGCTTGAAAATCGACACCGTTGAATGACGTCATCGACCCATAATTGTGGGATCCGCTAAGCCGTCTAAGATAAAGACGGTATTTCTGCAATGAATTCGAAATTGAAAATCGAGAAGTGAAAGAATCCGATTAGATGAAGAATCGAGGAGATTTTGAACTTACCTGAAGATGGCTAGCGACGTTTTCTCTGGTGAGACCTGGAACGTTCATCAACTCCAGTATTTTCTTCGGGACAGCTTCTGAATCATGATTAGGTTAAAAAATTGTTTCACAAACAACGATTTCATGGTTTGAATCGAGAAATTGGATGAAAAGAAGAGCGTACTATCGATTCCGAGCTGATTAACGGCGGCGACGAACTGTTGATGAAGCTCGACGGACCAAACGACGCGAGGTTTCTTCATGGAAGAAGATTCGTCACGTTCTTCAGCTTCAGCTTCATCTTCATCGTCTTTCTTCCTCTTTAAAGTTTTCCAATTATTCCCTTCGTTTGCAGAAGATGAATATTCAACATCTTCCGGAACTTTTTGGTGTTGGTCGGCGGCGGCGTCGTCGGGACTTGCTACCGGCTCAAAATCTTTCCACTCGTGTTTCCGTTTTCGTACCACGTGTTGCCAGATGTTACGCAGAGCCTCGATACGAACTGGTTTTATCAAATAATCACAGGCGCCGTGTGTAACGCCTTTCATGACTACACTGTTGCTATCATCGGCCGACATCACTGTAAAATTGAACAAATAAGTGAAGAAATTAGACCACGAAAAACATGGATTTCAAGGAAGTAATTGGAATGGATTTGTTTGGCTTACTGATGACAGGGAGGTCCATTTCGAGTCCGATATGTTCAAGGAGTTTGAATCCATCCATGTCCGGCATATGAACATCGCTTAGAACTATATCATGTCCGTTTTTGTTTTCCCTCAATAATGATAAACCAGTCTCGGCTCGATTACATATAGTTGCTGCAAATCAACAAACAATTGTTCTCCATGAATGTACTCAAAGGAATTAAAGCAGATAAACACGCCAAATTGGGCGAAAAAAAACCCTAGCAATCTGGTTCAATTTTGATGATATGTTTGTGTGCGTATGTGTTTGATCTGATGAAGAACCCTAAATCTAATCGAGATTGTTCTTCAGATTTAAACAAGAAATTAGAAGGGCAAAACACAGATTTACTATGTACCTTCGTAGTTGCAATTTTTTAGCATCTTCGCTAAGATCATGAGACAAGTTGGGTCGTCATCAACAACAAGCACCCGGAGACCTGCCGGAAACTGGTCTGGAACAGTGCCGGCGGCGGCGGGCTTCCAAGAAGCACAACTTGAACCAGTCATCATTACTCGTTAAATTGCAAGATTCATCCAGAATGAAAAAAAAAAAAAAAAAAAAACGAAATCAACCCAGAAACAAACACAGATTCTTTGTGTTACTTGTATCAAACCCAGTTGATTTTAAACAAAAATACGCATACCCAGTTGAAGAAAAGCTAAAAAAGCACAAACGAAAAACAACAGAAACCTTAGATTTGTATATATTTTGTGCTTCAAAAGATGGAGAGAATATGAGGAATCATGAGAAATCGTTTTGTGTTTGAGAAGATTCAGTTTCTTGAGATTTATGGGTTTTATATAATGCTTTTTTTTGTTATGAAAGTCGAGTTTCCTCTTTTATGTTTTGATTTCCTTTTTAAATAATTTTGTCGATTAGTAAGTGGTGGGACTCTTGTTTGAGCATTTGATGTAACATCCCAAATAACCCCCATGCCACCAAAAACCATTATACCAACAACTTTTGTATATTTTACTATTTATTACAAGAATTGTGACATGAGTTTGCTTAATAATGGTTGATAAGATTTTATAAGATGATTAATATATTTTTTTTTATAATTAAATAATGATATTATACCTATATTCTTTGACAGAACTTGCACTCTAGATTGACTGAAACCTATGTTTGGTATGGATTTTCTTTCAAGTGATACTTGTGATCTTAGTTATATTCGAACAAGGAGTACATTTACAATATTTTAATTTAGGTTGATTCTTGGATATACTTGCATATGTTTGATTTTAGTTCGAATACATTTCCAATATTTTAATTTAGGTTGATTCTTGGATATACTTGCATATGTTTGATTTTAATTAATGTCGGTTGAACACGGATGCAAATGGATTGGACTGGACCTATATATTATCATCATATAAATATAAATTATAAAAGAATTAGAAAACAATTGTATGGCTAATATATAAAGTATAAACAAACTAGCAATCATTATAAAATATTAAATAAACGATAATTGAATTTTTGCTCTAAACATTTTGGTTTCATAGCACTCTTGTTCTTTTGGTGTTTTAGGAAATGCATTGTGATTGTTTCTAACTCATAGATATTATAAACTAATGGAAGAAAGTAAGGTGTATTGACAATCAAATTTCAGAAAATCATTGTGCATTGTGTAAAGCCACTTTCATTAATCTGCATTTTGACCCATCATCGGGTTTTCCAAAATTCAATGTAGAATAATCTACAAAATGACATTATTCGTACATAGAATGTTTAAAATCCGAAGAAATCCAAAAACACGATATATATGATAAGCATGTATACCGATAATATCCACAATATGGATAAGGATGGTAAAGTAGTAGTTGTATGTCTGTTAGAAATGTAAATGTATAGTTACAAACTACTATTGGACAATTACAACCAGTTCAAACTGATCATGTCAAATTGAACTGGCTTTATTTGGTTCATATATAAACAGTCCAGCATAATCCGCATTTGGCATAATCAATCATGGCATAAATTGACATGTACAAAGTACAAACTAACTAGCATAAACTAACTTGTTAGCAAGCCATACAAACAAACTTAGTTTGTTTGGAAAAGAATTAGTCATATTTCAACTAAACTTGAATTATGCATACTTATGTACATGTTTTTCTACTATACTTGTAATATGAAATTTGGTTTACGTTTCAAGATGCTATAACCCCATAGGGTTGTTTCCCCTCAACAATGCTTGTTCATTTGTTAGCAGGACCCACAAGAGGGCATCCCCTAGACACCCCACCCCACCCCTACCCACACACACACACACACCATTTGTCGTATATGATATCAAACTTGTACTATACAAGTGTGCATTTTTGCACTAGACGACTTGTATTAGATCATTGTCTAAGTCCCCCTTGGGTCTAGTATACATTCAAATTACCTAAAATGATTTATTACTTTAAAATCACCACAAATATCTTCTACATCATCGATTTTTTAATATTATTAACTAAGAAAATAGATATCTTTTAGATAACAAGGATAAATCCTGCATAAGCCAACTTTGTTAACACTACAAAACATCATGCTTAAACAATACCATAAAAGGAAGACCATCCTCAAGATGTTAGACATATACGAACATAATACATGTCCACTTCTTTAGAGTGCTTTATCTTAAACTCTTTCACCATTAAGCCACGCAGTGGATAGAAAATAAATTTTTTGTACGCTATTTTTTGAACAACTGAAATTTTATTAAACTAGCAAGACATTAGTCAAAGAAACCTTACAAAGAATCAATATGAATATTTGGGATTTGAAAAAATCAAACACAAAAATAACTTTTAACTTCAAGACTCTTATTAAACAACCAAAAATAAGATTGTGTGACTATCTTATAAAAATACCACCTTTTATATGTTTGTTTAATCCAAAAAGAAAAATATTTGGGAATGACTAAATCATCTAGCAAGTAGTTAAAACAACTTCATCATAACATATTGCTTCATATTAATAGACGAGTTACCAGTCTAACATATGCAATCTATCTATATGTGTTCATTGTTAAATTTCACATTACATATTATAGTGGCCTTTGTTACTGCTTTGTTTAAAACATCGTTAAACTATATCAAAACATAAAGCTACAATTCCATAGAAGCTAACATGTATCTTAGGTCTAAGGATATAAAAGCTTAACTTATTTCAATATGCACTAGATAAAGTTGATCCATAAAGTCGCATCTTCGTATGGGTTAATCAAATATTTATAAACAACGAATATATGTGAATTTAGCTCTTCTCCAAGAATCATATTTATCTCCATAAATATTATTGATCCTTAACATTTGTCCTAATTCATAATTACTCCCACAATATGGTCGACTATAGGGATTAGAATATTTAGCAATTATCAATTGAGTAAACATGCTAATACATAACATAATGAGGTTGTTGTACTTGGTATATTAATTCATAAAAAAACATCACCGCTTAATTTTCCAATATCCAAATACTGAAATTATATAACAAATAGATATGAGCTGCCAACATAACAAGTCCAAAGATGTTAGCATGAACATGTTCTTTGAGAGGTATGGTCTTTATGTATGGATTAACCATTGTACCATTTGAACTTTCAACAACCACTGAGTTCCCTTGTTTTGACTGCATAAGAGATCTAGAAGTGAAAAAGTAATGACTAATGTAAAGTCATTATTATATGCAAGTATTAAAATAAAAAGGATTGTCATAATCTATCACTATATAGATTTAGTATTTATGTTACTTCTAGTTAAGTAATGATCAACCCATTTCATATAGCTTTTGAAGGTGGATATGAAAAATCTGTTACATTTACACTTCTTCTATAAATGCATGCACAAATCTATAATGAGTAGTCCTAATTCTTTAGTATTTCATAACTTATGAAAACATAGCATGACCGATTAATTAGGAATCATCTCAATTATCCTAGATTGCATCAGTGTAACTCTTTGCACTGATCACATCATCTATGTATTTGTAAACTAAGAATATGTATTAAGTTATTCTTAAGTACTAAGAATATCCTCAATGATAATCCAGATTCATACACCATTATTACATTAATATACAAACAATAATGTCGCAGACATATGAGTATTACATTGAATACACAACATGTCATTTGCAATGAGATGAATGAAATGTGTCAAAAAGATATATATACCTTGTTCGAATGTGACATGCTATTGAGACTTTCTTAAATTGGTGTCATGTTACATTGACATGAGTCCAAACTCCAAAAATCACACCATTAAAGGTTATTTACTAAGGTGTTAAGCTAGTTTTGTAATCTACTTTCATTCTTAGCATTCCTAACTTGATTTTGAATAAAATGAGAGTTTGAAACTTCAAAACCTTAAGAAATGTAAAATCCAAATTTGAGATGAATTTTATAAAATAGATGTTGTTTCTATCTTTCTAGATATTAGTCAAGCTAAGGAATCCACCATTTGTGATTCAATGGTGATTCAAACTTATGACATCTTTCTGTTGGATTAGGTGTCTAAGCCATGACTAATAATTTGTATTTACCTAATTAATAAAAGCAAAATCCATTTGGGTTGCCCTCATAGCTGGAGGTTTGGTAGAAAGTTCGGTAGAGAGAAAGGTTGATTTATTATGGGATTAATAAATCAATAGATATAAAAGATATGGTTTGTTAATATATTAAAGTGATAATATATTAATTAGAAACTATATTGATTGATTAATAATTAATCAGAAATTAATTGGATTAATTTCTATGGCATTAATTAGATTAATCAGGAAGTCAAGGATTAAAGTCGTACAAATTCAATAGTTGAATTGCGGCGCGCGGCGCGCCAATGTAAAGGCCGCGACACGCGTACGTATTCGTACGAATTCAATAGTTGAATTGCGGCGCGCGGCGCGCCAATGTAAAGGCCGCGACGCGCGTACGTATAATCCGGAAAATGGCTGACGGCTAGGGTTTCTTGTTTCCCTATAAATAGGGAACCCTAGGTCTCATTATGTGTGCTCATTCTATAATTCTCTCTGGAATTTTCGTCCACCCTCTGGCTCCCTGGGTGTGATCTCATTTGAGGCAGGACACTTGTGCTGCTTAACTTCAAGATTAAAACTAAAGGTTAGTTTTTCTGGTTTATTCTTTTAGTTAATTTTTGTTTGGCCTTTAGGAATTAGTTACATGTTCAAAGTAAGAAAACATAGATCTTTTCTAGGTTGCATGTGAACTTAGGTTATTTAGTTCATGGTTGCGGAAAACCTTTCACTTTCTAGATATTTCAACTTTGAGTTAGGGCTTCAATGGTGATTTCAAGCTTCACTTACGACTTAGTGTAATTTTTTATCTACTAAAACTCACAAAAATGTCATAAATTGATTCACTAAGTCAAATTGAAACTTAATTGTTGATGATCTAGGTTTATAAAATAATTTGTGAGAATTTGAAGCTTATATGATTTTCATTGGAACTCAATCAAGCTCTTGAATGTTCAAATTATGAGATCATCACTTTTTAGTTATAGATCCATATGTAGTTAAGTTTTTAAGAGGATGCATTAAGGACTTATTAGGTGATGTAATGGACCTTAAAGAGGTATATAATCCAGCTATTGCCATCCTTAGGTAAATATTAAGTTCTTAATCTATTCTAGAAGAGAAGTGAAATGTAATGAATAAGTTGAAGAGTGGAGGTGAGTAAATACCTAGAGTACATGTCACTATCACAAATGTTCTAAAATATGTTTGAATTATTTTATAGAATACTACTTTTGAAAAGGTCAACTTGGATATTCCGAAAAATGTTTGATTTATTTTATGGAATGTTACTCTTGAAAATGTCAAATGATATTACGAAAATTATCTAATTATTATGTAGAATATTACCCTTGAAAATATCATATATGGTATTTTAAAATATGTTTGATTATTCTATAAGAATAATACTCTTGATTGTTATATGTCTATTATTTATAACTTGTTACATTCATAAAACACATTTTGAAAGTATTTTTCATTGGGAATGTATAATTTATATTAAAATTGTTTTTAAGCATCCTATATGTGCATATAAGTCAATATGGGAGTTGAATGTGTCCCAGACACATTTTGGAGATGATTTCCTTTTCGTCTTCGAACTATTATTCGTCTTTCTGACTATTGTTCGTTTAAGTGAATATTAATCAAAATGTTTAAGGATGGACTTTGCAAACTCATTCAATGGATTCATGTGTGATTGTCATATGTCTCTTCAGGGTTTACTCAATAGGTTTTCGAAGCCTAACATTATTATTTTGACATGTACTCGCAATTGAAGACTGTTGAAAGATTTAGAGATGACGGCTGAAGAAATTAACTTTGGATATCCAAATTACATGTATAAGTATCAATGTATGTAGGTTTTTTTATTTAAATTATTTTTTATTGGTTTATTTTGTTGCATCCTCATATGAGATATCAAATGTTAAGACTGTAAATGACTTTATTATTTAGGACCAATTTCTGCAACTTGTGTTTCCAAAGAATCATTGTTTTTGTAAAACAAATAGAACAAATTTCCAAATTTGGTTGTATTACTTAAATTTTAAGACTTAAATTTCACGCAAAAATTTAAATGATTAATTATCTTCAAAAAGTAACTTAATTTCTGTTAGCTCGATGGGTATTACAGATATACATATAGATGTCAAAGGGCTTCTAGTCGAGCGGTATTAAGTGTTGTCCTCCCTATTTGAGGTCGAGTGTTCAAGTCTCATATGAGACATATGTGGTATTAAAGTGTAGTTTAGGAGTAGTTAGATAGTCGTTCTAATATATATATATATATATATATATATATATATATATATATATATATATATATATATATATATATATATATATATATATATATATATATATATATATATATATATATATATATATATATATAGGTAGGATAAAATGAGAAGGGTTAAAAGGTTGAGAAAATGAGAAAGAATCTGGGCCCTTTAAATTTTCAGATCAAAGGCTAGAATTTAATGCTGATTTTGTAATTACTATAAATTTTAAATCAATTAATTTATATTAAATATAACCTAAAGGGCATTAAGGTCATTATAATTATCCTAATTATGTTAATTCCTGAAATCACGTATCCTATCTTTAAATCAGGTATACCAATGGTAAAAACCCTACCTCTTCTAATCACAACCCGGCGGCCAGCGGCCATCATCGTCCCTTCACCCGAACACCATCGCCATATGATCGTATTTCACATCCAGGTTTTGAGTGATCCGAAGAAGAGAGCCGATTAGGATCAGTACGTCGAGGAGATGAAATTGAGATCTCACATCCAGTCTACTGAATTGATTCACTCATCGAGTTTGGTTCATAACACAAAATTATCAGGTGAGTGAGATGGTTAATTAAGTTGAATTTAGTTTCCTAATCTTTCTAGTCGATTCATAGTCAGTTCTTTCAAAGCTTTGATCGAGAGTAAGATTCTCTCTTTTGGAAATAGTGGCTCAAATTGGAATAATTGCGTGCCAAAAAACCAAAAAACCTACTATGCTGGTATGAAATTGGTAGTCTTTTCTTAAATAAAATTAATGTCATTCTACGAAAGTTAAAAACGCATTATGTTGGTTAAGGAATTTATTACAAGAAATGTGATTCAGGTATGATTACATGGCTACAAAGGCAAATTTGACGGTCAAATCGTGGACAACGTTTTACCTACAATTTTCTCTCTGGAAAAAAATTGTTGGCAAAACAGGTTATAATTGTTTCTTTTCAATTCTGCATCCAATTTGATCACTTCTGCTTAAAATTAATCACTTGTTTCTTTTCACGTAAACTAATTGCATAATTTCCCAAAAGATTGTAATCTTACAAACCATCTCTATTTCTCTCGATCCCAGGCCTTAACCCTTGTCCTCGGTATGCTTTGATTTTGTCAATTGGGTGTTAGGTTCGATTTTAGGGATGTTAGTCACAACAAATCATTGTAATTGCTGATTTTATTTGGACACCGACTTCTATTTTGTTTGCTAGGTGTTCGATGATTCATGGAACCCGAATATCAAGGGCCTTATTTGGGAGTAAAACCAAACGACAATGGTTATCAGACCTCTACTAAGGTGTAAATCGACAGGTGTGGTTTTTATCGACCCTTCTTCTTATTCTTTTTCTTTTCCATTAATGTAATTTGAAGAATTGATTACCGAAATCTGCAGATACGAAAAAAAGGTGAGGTCTGTCCTCGGTATGCTTTGATTTTGTCAATTGGGTGTAAGGTTCGATTTTAGGGATGTTAGTCGCAACAAATCAATGTCATTGCTGATTTTAGGGATGTAAATTGTTGTATTCATGGATGTTTATACATATAATCATAAATGAATAGACCTTACACCCAATTGATAGTTTTCAGTTATAATCACTTATGATTATAACTATGGGTAAGCATAGTGAAAATCACTATCTTCGCCAGTTATAATCACCAGTGATCACCACTTAAAAATTATTTATATTTGAAAATAATGAGTCATCGTGTGTTAATCATCAAGGATTAACACCGTAACAAACACATTCTGCTTAATTTTTTATTGTGATAATAATCATCGATGATGAGTAGTGTTAATCATTGATGATTAACACTGTAACAACCACTTTCTATTAAAAGTTATAATCAGTTATGATTAATGCTATCACTGTATAAATGATTAGAACAATTATAATAATATATAATCATTGAACTTGATTTTGTAGGTGTGAATCCAAGATAACAATGATCACGAGTGCCGACTATTGGTTTTTGTGTGATGGTAGCAACAAGAAAAAGAGGATGCGATTGATTCAAGAAAAATGTTCACATTGGGATAGATTTTGTAACTTTTATTTGTATGAAATGATTTAATCGTTGCTGAAGATAATCATATATAAATTTTCATTTTTTTCTTCTAAAATACGTTAAATATAATCTGGTATATGAATGTGTTATTTGATTTTTCTTTGTAGTTTTTTCTTATTTTAAATGATTTAATCACTTATGAATATAATTGTATAAATGTATCAAAGTAGTATGCATATTTATTTATAAACTTAATTTTGTCGTCGCTACTATATTCATGGATGATTAATAATTTTTTATTCATTAATGAATGCAATCGAATATAAGAAAAAATTTGAAATAAAATTGATAAAAAAATTATCATTTATTAATAAAATATGATTTCGTTTTTTAAGGTAATTACCAATCAAATCCCTAAATTATAGGTAGCATTTATTATTTTATTATTGTTAATTGTTAATATAATTATACAATTACTAAGATACCCTTATGATTTCATTGGTCCAGATTCATTCTCACATTCTCAACCTTTTAATCCATACTTTTTAGGTCGAGAGAAAAGCGGAGAGCATGCCTCCATCCAGATGTTGCATCTAGCTATATGTTTAAGTTTTGTATTGAATATTGTATTAGAAAGGCATCTTTATTTAATACTTATTAGACATTTGTCATAAAAAAGTTTATGTAATAATTTTTAACATGAAAATGAAGTGAAATTGGATGATCTACAAAAGATTTTCAATTAGAATAATCACATATCATAAGCATGTGATTTTTTTATTGAATTAAACAAAATTCTCTGGCTATCTACCTTAAAAGAATTATTCATATATACTCTAATACCATAACATTAAATATTCTACAACTTCCAAAACCTTTTCAAAAAGTATAAAGTAAAGTAAATACAATATAATAAAATAAGTAAAAAGTAAGTCATAGACATGGATTATGGATATACGGGAATCTACTGTCCATTTGACAGTTTCTTTGTGTATAATGTATTTGTATTAATTATACATATTATACAATTGTTGCCTTGATTGAACAGTACAACTTTAGTTTATTACAATTTTTACCCCTGTAGTTTTAATTTATATAATTATTGTTTTAGTCCCTATAGTTTTAATTTTTATTAATTACAATTTTGGTCCCTATAGTTTCGTTTGCCATTTTAACATTATTACAGCTTTGATCCCTGTAGTTTTAATTTGTTGACTTTCTTAACCGCAGCAACGCGCGGCTCCCTTCCGCTCGTAATATACATATATTGAATTATATATTATTAGCGTTTAAGGATGCATATTCAAGTACTCATTAAGTTGACACATATACCCTTGTAACTTGTAAGTTGTGTTGCATACATATCTTTTAAATGGAATATAATATTATACATACAACTAAAATGCTCATATATTTGAACGAAAGTTTGCTCGCAACATATGATATATCATAATATCATACATGTTTAAATGTTATGCACACATATGCCGATCAATAGTTTATCTTTTATTTTGATAACATAATTAATCCCAAACTCATGGAATCTCAACATGTATCCTATTGAAATGTTTTTCAATCTGTATGTACAAACCAATACAATTCTATGTTATGTTATTGCTACTTTTTGCACGTACCATCAACACAAAATTTTAAGTTTGCTCCCGGATCTTGACTTCACTTGTTAATTCTTTTCAATATGCTTTCAAAACATAAGAATCTCTAATATATGCATCAACTAAAGGAAGAATTGGTGCATTAAAAAGTAAGTTTTAACCTACTAAGTCTAAAAAGTAAATTTTAGTATTAATAATTATAGTGCACCTCCTAACATTTGTGATTTGAAAACATTTATAGGAGTGAAACATCTTAGAACTTTCTTTTTATTTAACTTTTAACAAAAAAATGGCATGATGATGAAGCCGTATAATACTAAAGTCTCCAATAGTGATGACTAATAAATATTTTGGTTTAACTTTCAGGGAATCATGATCCCTTATTTGTTATTTTGGTTTTGAAATTGGTTGTCTAAAAGATGCAATTGATAAAACCTATGAAAATGATTGTACATATTCCGATGGATGTTTCTCAATAGTCCAAATAAATCCAAGTATTCAAGGACAATGATTGTGACACTTTGACAAATGAGATTGTTGGAGAAGAAAACACAGGTGTATAGTTTTCTAATTTTTTTATTTTGTATTATTATTATTTTATTTTATTTTTTTTGCAAATTCAAGAAACACCGAAACTTATCTTAGGAATTATAATCAAACCAAAGATTCTTCCTCTTAATACCAGAACCGCTATCAATTTTAGTTGCCTATTTGAATAAACATTTGTTTATAATATCTAATATTTTTGTTAGTGCTCCGTAATTTAGTAATTTTAAATCGTTGTATGTTTAAAATATTGTTTGTGTTTGGCAGTTGACCTTCCAATTGATATGATTGTAGTTTATCATTTTTAAAATATATTTTTGTAACCATATCTGTTATATAATTTTTTTATCAAATTTAATTTCACATGAATCATCAACTTAATACAAGAGTAGGACGGAAAAAGAAACAAAGTAGTTAAAAAACGTTGAACTTTTTATTGCTAGTAATACGTCGCAAGTATGTGATAGTATTAAATAGGAACGGGACAAAATTACAGTTTTGGTCCTTGAAGTTTGCCAGATATTTCACTTTAGGACTAACTATCAAATAATTACAGTTTTAGTCACTAAGGTTTGTGAAGGAGAAACGTGGTGGCTGGATCTTCTGATCATGGGAGGTTGGAGTTTGACAGTAGTGATCACCGTCTTCTTTCGGTGCTACCAACTGGTCATTTGACTTTGATGCTTCATCATCTCTGTCTTCCTCTCTCTCTCTCTCTCTCACTCTCTCATTCATTTTTCACATGAATTCAAAAACACGATACTGGGAGCAACCCTCATGGCCACAACGTCGATACATCTATGCTCAGGTTTAGCAGCAGTTATTAGCAGCATATACATCAAAACCAATCAGTGATGCTATTTATGGGGCTCACGGAGAATCACTGAAGCGTCCATACACCTCAAAGTGATGAAGCTCAAGCAATTAGAAAGTCTACTAAAAAATCTTCAACAATTCGACAATCCCAAGGTAGATTCATACACAGTCATACACTTGACACATCTTCATCGTTCGGTGAGATCACAAATGCCAAACCACCACCGATCGAACCTGTGTTTAGATTGGTAATAGAAAACAAGAAGAAAGTGGTGATTGTCGGTGGGGCTTGTTTTTTGGCGATAACTTGGGGGTTCCGATGCAGGTGACGGTGAAAAAGGCAAGGAAGCCCAAGCTGTGGGGACTTCTGATCGCTCCATGCTTGCCGGCGGCTAGTATTGGTATTAATTTGGTTTACACATCACAAACTCATATAGAATAAACCAGATGTTTGATAACAAGGGAGATGGTAGAGAGGAAAAATAGTTTGTGTGTGTGTGTGTGTTTGTTTTGTTAATGATAAGAAACCCAGATGTTCCGGTGGCTTAGAAGCTTGTTGCAAAATTTAAAAGCTCAGATCGGTAACGAATTAAGTGTATCTCAATTTTACAAGAAGAACTGTAATGTCAGCTCTAATGGAGTAATGGTTGCAGTAGTCGTGACATTGCAGCAGAGGTGATCGAAGTTGGGTGTTTAGAGAGAGAGAGAGAGAGAGAGAGAGAGAGAGAGACGTAACGGATGGGGTGGGGTATTTTTTATTAATAAAATAATTAATTAATTTAAAGAAAAAAAATAAATAAATAAGGCAATTTAGTCTTTTTACTTATCCAGTTTGTAATGTTTCACAAACCTTAACCAAGACTTTGATTTTTTATAGTTAGTCCTAAAATGAAATATCTTGCAAACTTTAGGGACCAAAACTGTAATTTTGTCTAAAAACGGTGAAATTAGGGGGATTTATAATATATATTATCGTTTTGAGTGATTATTTAATCTGAATAATCATCTTCATTTTATCGATTTTATGGGAAAATATTTAATTCATAACATAAACAATTGTTTGATTGCTTAGAACTCTTTAATTAATGTCAGAAAATCATTAGATAAAATAGTAAAAACCTTAATTCTTGTATATTGTTTGATTATCTAAATTTGACCTATATACATTTATTTTCTATCAATAAAAATTGGGTTTTCTTGAATCATGAATTTGCGGTATGTATTTTTTTTTTCTTTGTTGCGATACAAGTTAAACATGTAGTCATCTTAATATAGTGATGATATATTGGTCTTTCAGGCCATCCGGTATGCCCACCACAAGCTCTCACTTTTTTTTCTTCCACATCAGCACCCTTCACTCCTCCCCTCATCCTTGGAAATTGTTACCTCTCACTTACCCTTAGTTTTGGTACAATCAACTAAGCTTAATGTACAACACACACCTAACAAATGAAGACGTCGCACGACGTTGTGAGCTCGTGCAAGGAGAAAAGTGAGAGGTGCTCTCACTAGGGGGTGGTGTTCATGTGCGAGCTCTCATGCCACATAGGACGTCACACTCCCTTTTCCCTTCCACACCGGAGGGCCTCATATTCTTATATAGTTTAAATGTGAGCATGTTTATAGAAGACTTGATGGGGTGGGGGGTTTTTGGGAGTTTTTAGCGGGGTGCGTTTGATTTACCAATCGCATTCCACCAACACCCATCTCCCTCTTCACGACACCTCGACTCCATCGCTGTATCCAATACGCCACATACCTACTTCTTCCGATACCTTTTACTAATCTCTATCTACGAAATCCATATCCCCTTCCTTTCGCTGCCATATTGATCTTCTTTTCCCTCTCGATCGTTCTCGGTATAAAAGGTAATTCTTCAACTTAGGTTTCAAGCTTTTCGGAGTTTCAATCTTTGGTGTTTAATATTTTCGATTTCAGACGCTGAGAATGGAATAAAAACCATGTACAAGAACAAAGAGAAGATCGAATCCATAAAAGCTGCACCGAGTTGTGTCTAAAATGGTGAGTTCCGACCTCAATTTTTTAAATTTTGGTTCAATTTTATGCTTTGACAGTAACAGAGTCCTGCATCGCTTGCAACTTCCACAAATTTGATGTTGATTCGATTTGTTCATTGATTTTTGTAGAGAAAAGTTCAAGGATTTGTGTTCTAAATCGAGTGAGAGACTGGGAAATTGACATTTGGGTGTAGAATGGCAAGTGGGTTCAAACCCATTCTTTACAATTTGGTCAAAGAAACTAACTGCTTGATAGAGTTTACCGTCATTGCATAGCCCTCGGATTAACGTATTGAAAACTGGGCAATAGGTGAGAATGATGAAGAAAGTTTGTGGGTTTTTATGGGTTTTGTTATGCGATTTCGTTTTGTGTTTATATGGGCATTTGAACGGTGGTTTTGTTGTGCAGATCATGGATTGATGATGATGATGACGAGAATAGTTTCGATACAACTGTGAGTTTTAATGAGCTAGAAGAGCCGATAGTTCAATTAGGATGGATGATTACTTCAATTAGGGTTCAAATTTGCGGGATTTGTACCATTGTTTTCATATATGCAGCTTAGCTATAAGTTCAGGAATGGGGCGATTCACGCTTCTAGGGGACGGCGGTTCCTTTAACGGCCGCACTATAAAGAGTGTTTATACGACATAAGCAAAAAATGGCGGAAAACAAATGGGATCCGAGGAGAAGAAGGCTGCAGTTCATGAAGAAATCAAGAAAGTGAACCAGCTTCCTGCTCATAACACTTATGCAACTCATCGCATATGGGTTCTCAACAAAAGTCTGCAGCTTTTATCTGTTCAGGTATGGATAAGAAAGTTGCTTTTGTACTTGATTGCTGACATGATATGCATACCATACCACTGTACAATTTGTAATGATTTATTGAAGTAACTTGCTTCATTTCACCAATCAAGTTTATTTTCCTAAAAAAAATTCAGCAAAGGAAAAAACTTTAAATTTTGTAATGATTATGTGCATTTGCTTAGTTAAAACCCAATCGGTTGATGCATGAACTGATGGCTTTATTTTATTTTTTCTTTTTATCTTTTTAAATCCAAAGGACGACATCACAAGACGAGGAGCTAGAGTTGCTTTTTGCAGGGCTTTCAATCTGAACTCTTTTGGTCAGTTACCTAAATATGCCTTATATTACATTCATACTTATTTCATAACATGTGTGCTTCATGGTTCATCTTTTCTGATTTATTTGACTCACATAATTTCTTAGCGTAGATTTGAAACAAGTTGCCGGAATTTCAACAGTGAGTTCCTGGATGATATACGGATTAGTCGTACCAAATTCAGTTTTATAGCGATTTTGAATGGTCTTAAGTTTCCATTTTCCTTAACAATGTTAGTCTTATTCTTTATTCGATTTCTAGATCTGAATAATTGATAGTCTTGATTTAACTTTGTGGTTGTTTTTTCAGAGTTGAAACTGTAATTGGTGGTCACGATACACGTTGCACAATAGATGACTTGCGTGGTGGTGATTCTAAATATAATGCAGAAATGCTAACAGGTGTGTTATCAGGAGAAAAAGGATCTATTGTTGATGCTTTTGTAAGTCCTTCAATTGCTAAATATATACTTTTACATGCTTTTTACTTCTATCCATTTTTTTTCATCATACAACTTCCATTTAAAAAAATAAAATATATATATATATATATATATATATATATATATATATATATATATATATATATATATATATATATATATATATATATATATATATATATATATATTAATATTTGACTTTTGAGTATGTTACATGACAGGCATTCAATGCGGCTGCTGCCTTTTTGGTGAGTGGATTTGTAGACAGCTTAGGAGAAGGAGTGGTGGTGGCCCGTGAGACTTTAGAATCTGGAAAGGCAATCAAGACTCTTGATTCATGGATAGATATCTTCAATAAATCCATTGTAAGTGAGCTCTCTTAGCTAAAATTTTTTTCTTTTTTATTTTTGTGCTAAATGGAAGAAATAGCAGCATACTTCCACTTTTATTTGTAATTATAACAACCTACTTTCATATGCTTTTATGACGACGTTGTACTTCCAGTTTATTTCTTATCAAGGAATTGTACTTTGAAAAATCTACTCAATTGTGGTGTTATATTTTCGGTTTTGTTCTTATTAGGATATTATACTTTGGAAAATCTATCCGGATATTATACGTTGCTATTTCTCACATTTAACCCTTTTCTGTATTGTTTTCAACTTGGTGATGCATTGTTCCTTGATGCATTTGCAGAATGTGAAAGCGATGGCATGAAATTCAGTCACACAATGCTGGATTTCGCCTCCCAACTTTAGGATATTTACCATAATATTTATCTGAATTTTGCTCATATTTATATATGGGCAGAAATGAGGTTGGTTTTAGTAATTTACTTTACGATTTTCAATATATGTGCTAAAGTTTAGGGCTGTTGTTTGTTTGTGTATGAGACAGGAAGGAAGCTAAATCAATTTATGCCTTTGAGGAATTAACTAATGATATGTTGGTACATTCTGTATCGCATTTTATTCAGTTAATTCTCTTCTGATTCTAAAATTTCTAATCTCATGACGTTAGTGTTTTAGGATACTTCGACATCTGGTGGAGGATTAATGGTGTATGACAGTAACTTTATACATGTGGAGAGGATTCCCTAAGAAGATCGGGCCTTGGGTACACTATAATTCGCCCCGGCCCATTAATGGTTAGTTCATGACCGCGGATTTAAAATGTATAAGCCACCAATCTTTATTATTATTATTATTATTATTATTATTATTATTATTATTATTATTATTATTATTATTATTATTATTATTATTATTATTTATTTTTGGTTCCAATTGTGTCTTGTATTTCAGGAAGAACCTGGGGGAACAATTGTGTCTTATATTTACAAATTATAAGTTTTCTTTAATTTTACTTAAAATTTAAAATTCTTCTTGAGTTTTTATTGTTTATGTTATCAAATTGATTTGAAGAGAAAAAGGAAATGAATGAAGCTCATAAATTAAGACTAAAATGGTCAAATTGACAAATTTGGTCAAATGTATCAAAATTGACCAAAATGGTCAAAATGACCAAATATTCTGTTATGAGAGCATAAAGTCAGATTTCTTTACACTTGAGAAGTTTTTAATGAATTTCATAATTAAAAATGAAACAAAAATGGTCAAATTGATGAATTTGGTAAAAAAACAAAACTGTCAAAAATGGACCAAAATGGCATAATGATAAAAAAATTATGAATTGAGGCATACACAATAACAATGTACTCACATATCCTTATTGATAATAACAATATATAAATTGAAACTTTTAAGCATTTGACAAGTTTCATGTTATATATTGCTATTATTGGTAAAAGAATATAAGTACGTTGCTATTATTGATGAGAAATAAAGTACATTGTCTTCATGGCAGCAAGAAGAAAGTACATTGTTGCATATTTCGTAAAAAAAATATTGTTGCGTAAATTAGGAAAAAAAGATGAAACTTTACCGCATGGTAAATGAACATTTTGCCCTTACATTCCAAATCATTTTTAAGCCAGTTTTTTTGGTCATAACCCGTTAAGTTATTCTATCCAAATTAGGTCTAAAAGAAAATTAATGTACACTTCGTGAAACTTTACGGGATTTCTTAGTATTTTTATTCTTTATTTTTTGTTTTATAGATTAATGGAAGAATGTTGGTATCCAGATTTGGCAATAAGGCCAAAATTTTATGAAAAAATATTCCAAATTGACAAGATTGTTTGGCAATTGTTCAAAACATGGATGGTGGAAAGACGCCTTTAAGCTCCCATGGTAAATGGCCATTTTAACCCTCTGTGTAGAGTTTTTAGAGAGAATCAATGACTTTGATTAATGTTCTCAATGGAATTAGAAAAAAAATTTATGAAAATCCCAATCATGCCTGTTGTTTCTGATGATTTGCTACAATTCGAAGCATTAATGAAGAAGAAGCGGAACAATTTAGCCCAATTTCAGTCCTTGCTTTTGATAGTTTCAGTGTAATGAATGATCATTTGTGAACTGTGATACAGAATCAAATCATTAATGAAGAAGAAGCGGAACAATTTAGCTCAATTTAAGTCCTTGATTACGCACAGGAACACAAAGAAACATTCTCTTCATTTCATCAAGTCCTTGCGAACATGAAAAGTATGTGTTCTGTATCCCTTGATCCTTTTTTATAATTTCTTATTAATTCCTCATAAAACTCAAATTGATCGATTATTTCTATTCAATAGGATGAAACGCCATGTTTAAGCAACAAATTCAAGACTTTGAGATTCTCATTGAGGTACAGGATTGGTGTTTAGGAAACAGAAATATCGAATTAGATGATCTTGAATCGTTTCGTAAATAAAAAAAAAGTTTTAGGACATTCCAAGCCGCACGTGCGTAGCACGAAGTTGCAACTAGTTATCTTAATATATGAGCATTTTATTATTTTAGGAATAATACTCGAATGAAACTTGACAAGAAAAAGACGTGACGTGTTAAACTATAAAGACGATCACGTGCTGATGTCGTTACTTGCTGATGTGGGTCCTTCTCACCACAAAGCTTCCAATAAGCTACAACGTATGTTGGGCCAGCAAGGACGATGACGTGGACGTGAGCCACGATCTGTATTGGGCTTGGGGCCCACCAAATCACCATCACCGACGTGCTTCCTCCCTAGCCAACAAAATATGCCTATTCAAATACGCATCACCTTTGCTTTTTATTTCTTCTGACTTCTATTTTTGGGTAAATTATAGAAAATTTGTTAGATTTTGTGTAATTTAACTATTTTATATTTTATTTCTTTATTAAAATCATAGAGGTTTATATTTAAATATGTTGACCCTATATGACAATTTTGAATGTCAAGCTAGAAAATTACGAATATAATACAAGATAACAAGAATATTATTGATGAAATCCAATATAACATGTTAGAAAGATTAATTTAGAAAAGGGTATATTTGAAATTACAATTAGTTGATTGGGAAAAAATATATTAGTAATTAAGTCACACAAGTTTTGGAAAATACGATGATTTTTTTAATTTATTCTTATTTTTATTTGAGTATTTTATATGTATCTTTATATAAGAACTCATTTTCTTTTAATTTTAAATTATCTAAAATAAATCAATGGAATTTCGGTTGTTCTAGTGTTTCTGCAAGATTAATAATTATTCATCACGAAATCTCGTTTTTCGGTGGACCCACTATGGGAGTTTTGAGGAAATGAAAATTTGGTGCTTGGTTTGTTAATAGTTAGTTATAAAGAAAATGACTTAAAAATGGTAAAGAAAGTTTGTTGAGTTCAAGTTTTATAAGTTCAAAAATATCATTAAATTATTGTCTCTGTATGCATTATACCATTAAAGTACACATTTTATTCAAAAAATATCATTGAACTGTTGCTTTTGTATACATTATAAGTTCAAAAAATATCATTGAGTCATTTTTGAACAAAAGGTGTACTTTGATGGTATAATTAGTACAAACACAATAACTAAATTGTATTTTTTTTGAGCTTATAAAGCTTGAATATGTTTTAAACAGATTTGATATTTTGTTACCCTTTAAGTCATTTACCCGTTATATAGTATGCTAGCAATTATTATTAACCATTTTTTAGGATCATATTGTTAATAAAACTAATTTTGGGCATTTAAGGTTACAATAACGGGGTATTGAGTTGTGTATCTCCTACTTCTCTTACCCATCTTTTCCAAAATCACGCGAAGTCACTTAGCGCGTCTTTGGTTTATGGGTTTCGAAGGAATATGGAGGAATTCGAATGTAAATTTAAGTAAAAATTGCATTTGGTTAATAAAATCAAAGGAATTTGAATTCTTTAAAGGGTAAATTGCACAAAAGTCATTAGGTTTACACAAAATTTTGATTTGTCACTATGTTTATTTTTTTGGCAGTTAGGTTACTATATTTTTTTAATTTGTTGCAGTTTTGACCATTTAACTGGTCAAACCGGCCGTCAGCCGATGTAACATGACGACATGTTAGTATTTAGTGATGTGGTGCTGACATTACCATAGTTTCTTTGAAAAGTAAGATTTAAAACAACAATTGCAAGGGATAGTGTATTTTATTTAGTTTTTAATGATACAAATACATTATGTTGAAAGTAAGATGATATACGGTGATTGTATATACTATATACTGATAATTATGAAAGGAATTTCAAAGCAACCTTTTAAAAATTGATTTAAAAGTAAGATGATATACGGTGATTGTATATACTATTATTATCTACTGATAATTATGTTAAAAGTGTAAAATATATATTTAGTAGAAGTGGTAATTATGATTTATATATGTGTGGATTTGTTAATTTGGTCATTATTTATCTTAATAGTCAAGTACGCAAAAATAAAAGATCCTTTTAGATAAAATAGAAGATATTATCATACAACGCCAGTACCACGTCAAGAAATACTGAAACATCACTACACCACGTCAGTTGGCAACCTGGATGATCGATCAAATAGTCCAAATTGCAACAATGTGGAAACCTTAGCGACTTAATTGCACAAAAATAATACAGTGTCAAATCCACTTTTTATGTCAACATAGTGATTTTTTTTGCAATTTGCCCTTATTTAAATTCCATTAAATTTTGTGTTTTAATGAATTAGTCATTCTTTGACTAATGACAAAGTTTTTATATTCAATTCCTTATGTTTTATTAAAAAGACAAAAATGTCCTCTCTCTTCCTCTTTATTTTTAGCCATGATAAAGAAAATCAAAATTATTTATCATCATCAAGTGCAATTATATATTCTCATTTTGTAAAGCTATTTTTTGCTTTATAGATTATACACAAATTCATGAAGAAAGCATAGGTTTGAGCGGATACTAATTTAATAAATGATATTTTAATAATGTGAAATTTTTATCATTTTTATTAAAAATGATAATATATTACAAAAAATCAATAAAATGGTATTTTAGTCATATGACATGATTTAATTTTCAATTCCTTTGACAAATTTGCAAACCAAACTCAAAACTTATTTCATTTCATGTCAACCAAATGCTTAACAAATTCCAATTCTTTGACAGATTGCATTCATTCCAAAAACTTTATGTAAACCAAACGCTCCTTTAGGTCAACTATTTAAAGTAGTTGAAATCTATAAAATAGTCAATGAAACTTTATTAGAAAGCATGAGATTTCATACTCGTATACAAATACATTTTTCTCCTTTTTTAACAGTTGAATTATTATTAAAAACTAACAAGACGTTGACCAAAGAAAGAATTAAGTACAACTCGACAACTAATAAAGGGTTCTGCAACCGACACCTAACTGACTTCAAGTTATCGTTTGTATGAACAAACTAACTAAAAGAAAACAACACAATTTTCTCAAAAATATAATCTTTACAAAAAGCATTAGATGGAAACCAAAGTGTTATGGTAACTCCATAAGACCCAAATGTTAGCGATATAAAAGTTGACTTTTTAATTGAAGAAATATTATATATTTGACCATGATTTGACCTAGATAACACTTGTTAAGCTATTTTAGTTGGAAAATTTGTTAGTAAAGGTTAACTTGGTAACTTTGAAGTGCATTTGAAGGGTTTAAGCTAGGATTGTCATCTAGAAGCTTTGAAAGGTATAATCTCTAGTCATATTCTTTTAAGTTGCAAACTAGGGTTTTGAATTGTCCTCCCAAAATTTTTTGGTGTTTCTAGTTGGTTGATCGATATACAAACTTTAGTTTTAATCAATAATTCAACTAGCTATCATCATTCTAATATTATATCACTTAACTTTAATGACATTTGTGATTTGGGATATGAACCCTATAATGATAAAGTGTTGATTTGAAACTCTACATTTGGAATAGAATGTTAGTTTAATTTAGAGATGTATTTTCAAATCTTAAAAGATGATTTTAAATTCAAATAAATAAGGTTGATAACTTCAATTTGGTCAATATGGTGATTTCAAGCTCATGTGGAAAATGACGAGTTCATTTTGATTTTGAGTATAGTTTTGTGTTGGAATGTATTCATTTGGTTGGAAAAACAATCTATGCCATAAAATCAATTTTAAATTATCAATTGCAACTAATACATGGAGATCTAAATGTATTTTGGTTAATTAAGCATCGAAGTGGAACACATGAACTCATGATTGAGGATTTTGAACCTTAATATCTTGATATCTAGCTTGTGAATCATGGATTATATGGTGAAATTAGATGTTACTTGATGTCTTAAACCTATTTTTATATGATATTTGATGGTTATGAAGTGTTTGGGTTAAAACTCTAAAGTACAATGTTGTTTTTCAGTAAAAAACCACAAAATGGATGACTTGTGTAATTAAGAGATCGTGTAATATGCATGGAATAATTTACACGGTGTGTATAACTTCTGTCACATTTTTTAAAATATTTTAACTTTTGTTCTACTGATCTGCGTGATCTCAAAGCATATATATTATCTTTGTATTGACATACATAACATATTAAGGAGATAAAATGAGATTCACCGACTTAAATGTAATTTTTATTTTAATTATTGGCTAATCACTTGGCTAAACTTTGACTATAGGTGACCATTAGATAATCATTCATCCATAAAAGTGAAGTGGTGTATCTATTTCTAATAGAGGTGACTTTGTGCCTAAAAGTACATGTCTTTAACATATTTTATTGATTTTAAATTGCTATTTCCATATGATAAATTATTTATGTGCTATGTATATAATATATGTACTTTATGCTCATATGGAAACTCATTTTGCAAGAGTTTTAAAATAAAAATCAGGAATACTTGGTTTGATTTGAAATGATTTTGGTTATTAACAAGTGTCATGTAACGACCGTTTTTTCAACAAAAAAAAAAAACGTTGTGAATAGTAACTCCGGCGTGAATAGTAACTCCGGCGTGAATAGTACTCCGGCGTGAATAGTACCCGAGAAATAAAGTAAGCGCTTACCTCGTGATGACGTCGACGATGATGTCGTGATGACGTCGACGATGATGTCGTGATGACGTCGACGATGATGTCGTGATGACGTCGTGATGACGTCGTGAATAGTGTTTTCAAGCCCTATAAATAGAGGCCCAACTTCTTCATTTCAACCCACAACAAACACCAAACAACCTTACGATATCGAGGAGTGTTCTGGTGAGGAAAATAGGTCGGGAGGAGTTAGGAGCGAGCGGTAGCTGGTAACAAGGTGCTCGGGAAGTGTTGGAAGAGCGGAACGGGAAACGTGCCAAGGCTTTGCGAAAACGCCAATCTTAAGTGAGTAATCACTATCGTATTTCTCTAGTAGTTTATAAGTGTTAAAATATAATATGTAGAGGTTATACTATTCGTAATTCCAAAAATAATACCGAGTGATTTACTTACGAGGATGGTGTCTAGGCCGATTACTTGGGATCTGGTTGTTGGATTTTCCGAAAGGCTAAAATGCTGAAAGGATCCTGCCACCCCAACTAATCTTCTACCTGGCTATCATTTACTTGATAAATCACGAGGTATCATGTTGGAATTATGGAAGAGTTTAATGATGCAACTATAAGATAGTTAAGAATTAAAGAGTGATAAATGTCTTACGGTGTTAACAGTTAAAGATGGAATACGAAACAGAGATAAACGCTGTAGTCGACTATAATCAGGTGAGTTTCTCACTACATTGTGTGGACGTTATATGTCATTTACTGTATTTTGTGTGCTTATAATATGTTTATAATATGTTGTACCAAGTTGTGTGTATATACCTTCCTGTTATAATTGTATGGGTTGGGTTATGATGTGTGTGGGCTCGACGTACTGAGTAATATAGAGATACGTGCAAAATACACTGAGCAGATACGCATGACTCGACGTACAGGGTATGCGCGACTCTAAATGCTGAGCCGGGGAATTAGATTTACTGAGCAGATACGTATAGGAGGATATAATCCAATATACTGGGTAGAGCAGATTATGTGACGTGTGGTTGTATTTTTCCTGTTAGGGGTAAAGTATGTGTAGCTGATATGCTGTGTAGTTGTTGGAACTCACTAAGTCGTGTGCTTATCCTTTCCCTTTTAAATTACCATTTCAGGTTGTACAGGTGAAAATGACGGACAGGCATGACGGGTACACACTGATGCTGCTTAATTGGGGATTCATGCAGTGAATTGATGTTAAAATGATTTCTAAATATCTTCAAAATGTTAATTATTGAATAAATTGATATTTATTTAAATGAAGATGTTTTATTAAAAAACGGGTGTTACATGTCACCACTCATGATGGGTTGAGACTTGGTGTGGCACTCATGGATGTCCACATTGGGACATTTTGAGTTGGTGGTATGGCTTTTTATATAAAACTCACATGCATAAGTGACTTTAACCCCTTATTAGGTATTTATGTGATGGCTCACAAGTTACCTAGCAATCTTGACAGGGCATGTAGAAAATGTGTCATATAGATTGAGTTATCGTGCATGTAGAAAGTGTATCGTGTAAATTGAGCTACCATGCATGAGCCCTAATTATAACCATAAGTGTGAGTTTGGCTTGAGACTGACTTTTAGATTAAGAGTAGTTGCATATGTATTGTATACTTCCATTTGTGGATTTTACAATAAGATATTGGCGATTTATTTACATTGAGATGTTTTCCTTAAAATTTGATATTGTTGATCTATTGAGACTTTGAAAATTATTTTGAGGGGTTTAAATTTGGGAATGGATGATCACTCTCATCCTCAGGCCTTGAAGAGTTTTACTCTAGTATACTCACTAGGCTTTCCAAGCCGAACACTTGTATTTTAACGTGCACTCATGTTAGAATTGATGAAAAATATTGGAGTTTTAGACGAAAGGATTTTCTAGAAGACTATTAGTTAAATGAATCATTTAGAATTATGTTTTGTTATTGGTTGATACTTCTTCATGTATTAACAAACAAAAAACTTTAACATTTGGACTAATTTTATTCGCAATTACAAAGATTAGAAAGATTTTGACTTTTTAATTAAGTATGTTAACCTATTTTAAAACTACCCACATAAGGGATGTCTCAAATTATAACCTACAATGTTCCCGTCACTTCTAATAACATTAAAAACTTGATTTCCATTTGTTAATTTACTTGTGATAATAACTTCACAATTGAGCCACCACACTTTTCTCTGATGTGATAGTACCAGAGATCTTTACCCAATCAACTCCTTCAAGTCTTCCCCAACTGCATTTCTTTCATTAGGCCCAATAATATGATGTCAAATATTCAAACATTCTAGGAATGAAGTGTTATGTTTATAGTTCCCCATTCTTTCATTTAATGTATTAGAATATGTTAAATAATTCATTCCATGCTTGTCAAGAGGAAAGCATACTTGTCTTTTATTTTATCATTATGATAAAGTTGTCAATTCACTTTTTGATTTAATACACTTTGACTTGTGGACACCACCCATTGCAAGTAAGAGTTTGTTGAATTACTTTTTTCGACCAATACTTCCCAATATTTATGGGTTTACTCATTTTTTTAAAAGTCCAATGCCCTTTCAAAAATTATACACTTTCATGTTTTAGTAATCATTCAATTCAAAAAAGAAATCAAATAATTCCAATGTGACATGGTGATGAATTTGAACAATATTTCCTTGCACACCATCCTTGATACTCAAGGTATTCATATATGTTTATCATGTCTTAAAACCTCCCAATAAAAGGGTCAATCATAGAAAATGATTCTCTCAATTAACAACTTCATCCACACCCTGTCGTTCAAATCACACATCCCACCTACATATTGGGTCGAGGCTCTAAAAATAGCTATCGACCTTCTCAATCAACAAAGAACCTTCTTATGCAAACCTAAGAGTCTTCGTGTATCTTTGATACCCCACATCTTTACTTTACTATTTATAGAACTGACATCTCTTTTACAATATTGACTTTGAATCGGTTTATACACTTACCAAGAAAATCTCGTACAAAAAATTAAATTAGATTCCTTAGGTATTTGAAATTGAATCCATGTAAAGGTAGTAATATTGTTAAGTTTGAAAGGTTATGTTGATGTTGATTGTGGAAATTGTCTCTTAAGTAGAATGCCAGTCACTAGTTATTGTGTATATTTGATGATTCAATTATATCCCGGAAAAGAAAAAAATAGGTTTCATTATCAAGGTCGTCTACTAAGATTGGGTATAGGGCGTTTATGATCATAACTTGTGAGGTTATGTGAACTTCAAAACTATTATTTGATTTGGGAATTAAAGGGTTAACACCTGTGACATTTTTGCGATAACGAGTCTGCCAAAAACTTGTATTTAAATCATGTTTTTATGAGAGAATACAACATTTAGAAGTTGATTTTACATTTTGTGATAGAAGTATTTTCAAATCTTACGATTAAAGTATTAAATATAAAATCTCAAAACCAAAATGCATATATTTTTACAAATTCTTTTAATTTAGTTCCACATATTCTGTATGAAATAAACTCGGACTGTATTGTCCATTTCAGTAATTGGTTCACCTCTTTCAATGTTAATATTGAGGGAGGGTGTTAAAACAACATCATACTGATCTTAACTTTGAGTATGTATTTTGGTATTAATTTATGTTTGTTTATTTTGTAGGAATGATATTTTTGGTGCCTTTAATAGGAATGATGTTTTTGGTGCCTTAGATTATTCGTGGGAGAGAATGTGTGATCTATGGTAGATTATGTAATGTCCTAGAGTGTGGATTTCTACTTGGATGCAAATGGAAGTGTTTAGAAACATGTAGTTGTTGGAATACACGTATGTCTTTAATACGTCATATACATATGAACCTACTCTATAAAGAAGGCCACCCATATCTCACGATATCTATTTTCATCTCCCATTCTTCTCTCATTACATCTGGTTTAGTGTTTTTGCATTTGTTAGGCTAGGTTAAATCAATGAGTGTGTTACTAAATTTTGGGAGATTGTTCATCTTATTGTTGTGTGTGTTGCAGGATCAACATTTTTTCTCTGTTTGTTGATCCATTTATTGGCTTGTAATTGTTGTTTTGAGTTCTTCATTCATAGAAGTAAATTCCTGAAGTTTCATTTACAAACTGCTTTTCTTATGTATAAACTGGATTTTTGCACAATATGTTTGACAACATGATTTTGAGATATTTTAGAAGATCTTAGCTTTTAGCTTTTAAGAAGACCATGAATTAAAGAAAAAAATTTGTTCGTAAGTATGAGCTTATAACTTTTATTTTAAGCAAAAAAATTCATAATTTAAAAGCCGCTTCAAATAACTTTTAGAAGCTTTTTATATAGTCTTACATATTTCCAAAGTTTACAACTACTTTTGATGAATAATTCCATATAAATAAAAGCCAAAACATTTTATTTTCTAGATACCGATTAATTTTTCCAAACATATATGAACAAGAAAACAATTAATCGTTTCGAGAATAAAACATAGGTTTATTAAAATAAAAATACACAAATAGAAAATAATATAAGATTTATAGAAGTTGTTTCAAGTTTCAACAAGATAAAATAAGTAGTTACAATGATATTATGCATTAAAGATACAAACGTTTATAAAATAGGATATAGATCCGGTAAGAAGGAAAAAATTGGTAAGAAGGTAATAAGTTTTTTATTTACATTTTTTTTGGGCAAACCAACAAAACAAATCATTTCATGATTAAAAATAACATGAATCACAAAAAAAAATTCTCGAAAAAACAACTCGATAATTCCTTTTTATGATGATTTTGTTATAAATTAAAATTATCCGAAAAATAAATGAAAACTTGATTCACTAAAAAATGAATCATAAAAATGTTTTTTTCGTGAAGCATGTTTTTTGTGCGTCTTCTTATAATTCCTTTTGTTTATTCGTTAAAAAAATACAAATGATTAACTCCTTATATTTTCTACCAAAAAATTTATTATTATTGAATTCCAAATGTATAAAATAGTATCAAAATGTAGAATAAAGCTCAATAAAGATTAAAGCCTAATAGAATATTAAAAGTTACCTTAAAAAGCCCAAAAAAGGTTATAAGAGCTCGATTAATTTAGGCCCAATGTAAGATTAGAAGTTGCCACAAATAAGGCCAAAAAAAAAAGTCGTAAACCCCGAAAAATAATATGCTCTCGTTGAGAGTCGAACTCAAGACCTCCCGCTTACTAAACGGGTGCTCTAACCAACTGAGCTACGAGAGCTATTGATTCTTACTTTAGCAACACGGAATTGATCTTTACCTGTTTACCATCTAAAAGAAGAAAAACTGTACACTTTTTGAAGAAGTTTTCATCTTAATATGTTTTTATTCCTTACTAATTATTACGTCAGAATAGTAGATACAATTTCAATGTAATATTTTATTTCATGTCCAATTATTACCTAAATATAAATTTTCGAAAAAGTATTACGTTTTTAAGATATTTAGTTAAAAAACCATTACAATTTCTTTACAATAAAATATTGATGACTTAAATTTGTCTATTTAAGCCATTATTTTACCAAATAAAATTGGTTAACAGATTACAAATGCCGACTTGGATATAGTCCAGTCCTGTCAAAAAGACTATGTATTCTAAACATTTGTAAAAAGACTATGTATTCTAAACATTTGTAACATGCTAACCGATTTTAATAGGTAAATAGCAACTTAAATAAAAAAAGAAAATACAATTATCAATAGTTTTTTAGTAAAAATACTGAAAATAAGTATATATATATATATATATATATATATATATATATATATATATATATATATATATATATATATATATATATATATATATATATATATATATATATATATATATATATATATATATATATATATATATATATATATTAAACCTGCTATAATTTAAAATATAAAATATGAAAGTAGGTCATCTGGCTATTAAATTGATATCATTTGCATCAAAACGCTTAATATATGATGAATATATCATAAATTAATTTGTTTATCAATTGTAATGGTCAAAGGTTAAAAAGACTCTACGAGAAGAAAAGTGAAGGAAGGACCAAGCTCTCATGTCATCTCATTTCTCAACCACTGACTACACTCTTCACTTTCTTGATCAAAACAATACGACCAATGACAATGATGAGTGACCACAAAAAACTAAAAAATGGCAACACAAATATTAGTTACGAAATGTTTGTGATTTTTGTAGCTCTTGTTATTGAAGGGGTATTATTAAGATCAAAACATTGTGTTTTTCCATACATGCTAAAGTTCCAACCAGGCTGTTTGGGTGTTATATGGTACAAGTTCCAATGCTTTGGTTGATATTATAAATCAAATTTAATTTCAAGTTCTTACATTTTGCAAATATACACTTAATATCTGTAATGTTTTTGATTTAAAAAAATTTGACTTAAAATTTGAATCCTATCCTAATAAATAAGTAACTCAAAGCCACATGTCATCTCTTCATTGATTTTGACACATGTCATTTTCTCATAATTTTGAATTTCTTAAAAAAATTGTTTGAATTGAATGTATTTAATTCCAATAATTTATAACTTAAGCAATAAATTAGGAACCTAGCAATTTAATTAATGAATTCTATCAATTTAATTATCACTTAAATGAAATGACAAGAGAATGCATCATATTGTCATTTTCTTCTCATCGATGATACATATGTCAATAATTTCGGAGAGGTAACATGATGATTAATGGATTTTTTTCGAATGCCGTAGATCTTTAATGCAGGTCCAAAAACAAACATAAAACTACATTTACGTTTAAAAATTTTATTATACTAATTTTATAATTAATATATCTTATATAGTTTACTAAGTTTGGATAACCTTTGATTTATTATGTCTATTAAAAATATAATAACTAATTTCCATAATAGAATTAAAATATTTAACATAATAATAAAAAAAAACACGGCACACACGCGCATGCACGCACGCACCAGGGTCGGCCTTAAGGGTATTCAAAATGCATGAACGTAAAAAATTTACGTTTAATATATTAGTGATGGAAAATCCATCGGTAAACCTTTACAAATTCCGTCGTTAAAAAGTCTTATTGATGGCTCATTTTTTACTATTCACTATTATTGATCAGTTTCGTATAAATATATATTCTAAAATGAAACATGTTATATTCATAAATGAATACAAAAATTCTAAAATATTTTATGAAACGATATATTATAATAAGTACACAATATATTCTAATTGAAAACTACATACTTTAATTTTAATTGAAAACATCAACATACTAATGTCGTCGTCGCATTGTTCGGATACACACCTAGCAGTGAAGCAATATTATTGGGTAATCGTGTTATAGAAATGGAGATTATATCTTGAAATAATATTGGAAATCGTACGTTTATTCCAAAAATGTCTTTGACGCCTTCAGATAGAAGAATTTCTTTCAAATTTCAAAGAAAACAATTTTCATTGACTGTATATTTTGCAATGACAATAAATAATAGTCAACGACAATCGCTATCAAAGGTGTGTTTGTTTCTGAGACAACTAGTCTTTACACACGACAAGTTGTATGTTATATTTTCAAGAGTTAAAAGTAAAGATAGATTAAAAATGTTAATTTTAGACGACGGTAAACTTAGCAATAGAACAACAAATGTTGTATTCAAAGAAGTTTTTCAAAATTTGTAATTTGTTATAATTGTTCAAAGTTTATCAACATTATGTTGTAGTGTTTAATTTAATAATGTATATATCCAAAAATTTCATTATATATTGTCGAGAATTTGTTATACATAATTATTAGTGTTTAGGTTTTTTTATTTAATAATTATTTTGTATTATCCTGTGTAATACACGGGTCTTACAACTAGTTAAATAATATGTTACTCAATTTACGTGAGATAAAAACCGAGTGTCTTAGTTAAAACTTTTTATGTGTACTTAACCATTTAATTAAGAGACTGTCTCTTAACCATTCAATATACTTGTTTCCATTAAAATTTATTTTTGAATGGTTAAGTAGCCTCTTAGTTTTTGTTTGGCAAAAATAAGCTAGCTTATTGTAATTTAGTAAGTTAAGATTATCAAAATAACTCAGAAACTAGCTTTTTTATAAGTTATCTTAAAAAACGTATTGATAAACTATCTTATAAATTAAAAAACAGTTTTTAGCTAAAACGATAAACAAAGTTTTATCATTGAGTGATGTGACTCCAATAGACGTATATATATTATTAAATCGTTTAAAATAGTTATAATTTTATATATCAGTTAAATATAATATTTTATATTTTATAGATAATGTGAATGATAATTTTTAATAAAATATATTTATAAAAATTTTAATTACATAATTTTAATTATCGTAACGCACAAACATCTACTTAGATTTTATACTAATTGAAGTCCGTAAGCAATTTAGATATTATCAATCATGATAGCTTACTGACCTTTGAATTTGAACAATTAATTACGTTTCCAATCACAAACAAAACAGGAGAAAAACATGATTGTAATTTAACATCAAATCAAACAAGAACAAGACCTTCATTGACTAATTTTACTAATTTGTTACGAAAATGGTAACGAGAAGTTCTAAATTTTAATTTTGATCGGTCTAAGTAATGGGGGATCCTACTAAATAGACCCAACATCTCAGATTTCGGATTTCCGATTAGGGTGGACAAGACCTATTCAGAAGGTAGAGGTGCACAAATGAACCGGTTTTTTTAAATAACCGAAAAAAACCAGACCGGTATTTAAATAACCGGTTATTCCAGAACCGGTCCCGGTTAAACCGAACCGCCGGTTATTAACCGGCTTTTTTTAGGCGCTTACCGGTTTTTTTTCCACCGGGTTTTAACTGGAAATAACCGGTTTTTTCCGGTTTTTTTCTTGTGACCGTTAAAAAACGGGAGTTTTTGAAATTTTTTGTTCTTTTGTGTGAAAACTAGCCGTTTTCACCTGTTAAAAACCCCAAAATTCCCATTTTACCCCTAAGATGTTAGTATAAATAGATGTTGGATCATTTGGTTTCAACACCCCGCAAAAAACGCTCAAAATTCTCGACGTTTTTCGCATTCCCGACCTATTTTTTAACAATTTCAAGATGGCTTCATCTTCCGATTCCGGTTCCGCTTCCGTTGGTACTTCCGGCATAACACGAAACTATACCAACGATGATGTAGTGGAAGTCAAAACCACAATGCGATCCGCCGATGTTTGGTCGAATTTCGATTATTGTATAATGAAAGATGGTGCGAAAAAACCTCGGTGCAAGAAATGTGGGAAGTTCTATTCGTCCACGAGCAACTCAACGTTGAGATCACATAGAGATAGCGGTTGCAAAGCGGTCCAACAAACTAGTACGGATCCGACGCAAACTACAATTGGATCGGACGGCGCTTTATTTGTTTACGACAACGATGCCGTAAGAGAAGCGTTTGCCAAGTTTGTCATCCAAGAAGCACTTCCATTCGACCACTTCGACAACCCGCGGCTTACGGAAATCATCAAAACGAAAAGGAACCGCAATTCCCGATTCTAGCCGCCATGGCCCGCGATTTACTAACCGTCAAGCTTCCACGGTAGCTTCAGAATCCGCTTTTTCTTTTAGTGGTTCACGACCGAATCGATGGAAGTATGTGTTTGATTGAAGGACTACTTGGATGGCGTCAAAAGGATCCAACATTGCGTTTCGCTTGAAGGGAGCTTTTACCACCGGTGGAAGAGTATATCCACGAAGAAGAAGTTGCAATGGGGATATCACCTCCAACGACCGAAGTTGATGAGGGTGAGCTTGAAGAATTTTCGGATTAAAAGGGTGGGCAATGTTTGAAGATTTGAAGACGACAAAGTTGAAGACTATAATTCCTACTATTATTATTATTGACGTTTATGTAATTTGAAGTTTAAAATTTTGCTATTTCTAGATGAAGACTATAATTCCTAGTTTATGTAATATGTTGGAGATTGACCTAGGTTATTCGCTGTTGAACCTTGGTTATTCGAAAACTATAATTCCTAGTTTTTAATATTTACGTAATTCGTCGTCGACGTTTGTTTTTTTTTCATTTGAAGTTCAATCAATGTTATTCAAGTTCAAACAATGTTGTTTCTTATTTTATATCCTAACCAAAGACAATATAAATTTTTATGTATTTTTATAGTATTTTTTAGTATTTTTGTAGTATTTTAAAAAAAACATAAAAATCAGTTTTTTACCGGTTTAACCAGAACCGGTTATTTAAAAACCGGTTTTAACCGGAACCGGTTATACCTTCCACCTACAAAAAACCGGCCAAAACCGGTCCAGTTTAAACCGAAACTGGTCGACAGAAAACTGGTTACTAAAATAACCGAAACCGGTTAAAACCGGTATATGTGCACCTCTAGAAGGCAGGCACTCGGAAACCAGCCAATTAGCCCGCGATGCGAAGGCCTATTTAAAAAGCCTACTCGACCCGCCAACCATGCAAGACTCCGAACCACAGACACAACACCTGAAAAGGCGAAAGACAATATCTCCAAAAAGGACGATAATATCATAAAATATATGATACGACACAACCATATCTATGGACGGGAAAAGAAAACCAAGCAATCCGGTAGCAATGCAGGAACCCAACCGGTAAAAACCCCAAGCATATAAATACCAAACAGCAAGGTAAGCGGCAAGGGCGAATCTATCTTTATGTCAAGGGTGTCCATGGACACCCATTACTCTTGAAACTTATTTATAGTTTATGTTATAATTATTAAGAGAAACACATATTGTCAAACATGGATGGACACGTGTGATTTATGAGCTAAGATGGACATATATCTACACATGGCTCTACTGGAAAATTTTATACATAATATGTTTTGACACTATACTTTACAAAGCAGTAAACTTATTGTTATATTTTCCTATGATATTATTTCGTTTGATTTTAAATATATTTAATTTATAGTCATGCTTAATTAAGAGCAGTCTTAATTATTTATTTATTACTAATTAAGTATATCGTTGTGGTTTAATGATTATGAATTTCTGCAGAGTATTATTAGAATAATGTTAAACTTACTTAAATGTAAATGTAAAACAATTTTTTTTAATCCTATGACAGTGTATAGATTCATGAAAACTTATAAATTGTTTTCAAAAGATGAAAACTCATTGTGAAAAATTTCAAGACATTTACTCGTATTTTTAGTTACATTTTGATCTTTGGTATTAAAGTTAATATGATACTTGTCTTCGATGATATTATTAGACCAAATATTTTCAACCTATTTATTTTGTTATCTCATTTAATATGGACACATGTGAGTTTGGATCCTAGATTTGCCACTGGTAAGCGGGACTCGTGCAAGAAAGAATCTAGTAATACCAAGACCCATATATAACTCAAGCATTGAATAGTATTACCGAGAGAAATCAAGATAATGCTCCTGACCCTTTCTGTTTCTCTTTCTTGTAGAGGACCGTCATAGGAGATCGTTCTAGACTCGACAATCCCATTACTCGGTTAGCCTATTACCTAAGCCGGATCGAGTGATATGAGGTAACATCATTGACACCATCTGTGATAAAAAAGAGCATCAACATAACAACACACAGGGGCTAACACACTTTCTAAAATTAACAATGATCACAACAAAGTCGGTAAGAAACACCAATCGAATATTACCTTTGCAGAGTATGGGCTTCGAAATTTTAGACACTCAACTAAAGCCAAGATAAGGGGATGAGCTGATGATTATCAACGTTTCTTAAACGATATCTACGTGCACAGGATATACGTTGACAGTGGAAGCTTGACACAAATAATATACAAACATTGCTTTAACAAACTCTCCAGAAAACTAAAAGACCTACCGGAAGAACCTACATCGCTTTTTACCGGCTTCATAGGACATTCTGTTTGGCCAAGAGGAACAATAACCGTCCCTAACATTACAAGACTCTTATAACAGCAAAGTGACAACCAACAAAATGGACTTTATTGTAATTCGTGCCCCATTCCCTGCATAACATAATCTTCGGTAGAACTAGTATGAGAGAATTTGGGGCAATCACCTCCATATTACATGGAATCTTTAAATTCCATAAAAACAAGGGAACATGCACCATAATCAGCACAACACCAAATATACCCGAAATTAATCAAATAATAGAAATAAAAGAATTTTTATAAACAAGTTTCTTAGCTAAATCGGTAGAAAAAATTGGATGTCCTAGGAAGGTTCTTAGCCAAATTAGCATAAAAATCATGATTATTCTACAAAACCCTCAAATGGTCAATCTCCAAAAAGAATTTCCAATGGAACAATGAGGCAGAAGAGGCACGTCAAAAGTTGAAGGAATAATTAGCAAACTTGCCAACCCATGCGACACCCATACCAAGGGAAACCCTCACGGTATACTTAGTAGTAACAAAAGAAGTTGTAAGCATCGTTCTTATATGTAACATGAACAATAAGCAAATGCCAATCTAGTTTGTAAGCTGAACACTCCAAGGAGTAGAAGTAAGTTATGCAGGAATAGAAAAACTCGCTCTAGATTTGGTACATGCTACAAGGTGGCTATAAAGATATTTCCAAGCACACCCGATAGAGGTGTTAATGAATGAATCAATCTACAAAGTACTACTCAAGCACAAAAAATCTGGTGGGCTAGCAAAATAGGGAATCAAATTAAAGGAGCATGAAATGGAATAATGATGAAGAACAACGATCAAAGGATAGACATTTGTTGACTTTATCATCGAACGATGACAGATAAACAAGTAACAACATTAACATCGACACCATCACTTGAACCAACTAAAGTAGTGGACAACATCGACAAACAAAAAAATAGAAGGACGAATGGACGTTATATAAGGACAGGTCATCAATTGGAGAAGAAGCAGGAGCCAGTCTAGTTTTTTAACTAACCCATACGAAAACTAAATAACATATGCACTACGTTTCTATTTCAAGGCATCAAACAAGGAAGTAGAATATGAAGCAATACTGGTGTAGTTGTGTCTAGTAGTTAAACTAGAAGCAAGGGACATACAAAGTAAAAGAAGAAAAATAATACAATGCACGAGCCAGGTCTAGCAAACTGCACGTACCTTTGAAGAGTTTCACGTCAAACGATTACCATGATCGAAGAATAAGCGAGCGAATGCGCTAACCAAGTTATCATCATCTTATTTTGCACATCTCACAAAAAGGTCATTGTGGAGGCGCTCCCAAAAAGGAGCATTGAGGAGTCTGACATAAACAATGTTGACCAACCAGAAGAGGACTGACGCAAACCAATAATGGAATACTTGGTCAGCGGCAACTTACCGACTAACGAGAAACATGCAAGGAAAATATGCCTAAGATTATCAAATTTCACCCTAAAGGGAGGCACCCTAACAAAAGAGGATATCTCTCGATTGTGCTTAGGGAAGAAACAAACATAATACATATTACCGAAGATGTTCGGAGGCCTTACAGTGGCATATAAATTAGCATAAACGATCGTATAGAAGGTCGTCCGACTAGGATACTATTGGCCAACAATTTACAAGGATTTAAAAAGAATCGTTTCCAAATATGAGAAATGCCAGAAACATGCACCAAAACCCAAAATAGCTGCATCCTCATGTTGCTTCTCACAAGTCCATGACCCTTCGCATAATAGGGAGTCTACATAATGGGACCCTTTTCTGAGGCCTTAGGGATAGTCAAATTCTTGGTGGTAGTAGTAGATTACTTCACCAAATGGGTGCAAGCGGAACCATTGGCAACCATCACAATATAAAACATGGTAAAGTTCTTCTAGAAGCAAATTATTTGTCGTTTCGAGATACCATCATAAATTATCTCAGATAATGGTACACAGTTCGCCATGATGTGAAAACCTCAGAATAAAACAAAGGTTCACATCAGTAGTGTACCCTGAGGCAAACGGTCAAACGGAAGTCAAGAACATGACAATCGTAAGAGGCTTGGTTATAAGGTTAAAAGAAGCCAAGGGAAGATGGGTGGACAAGCTACCCAACGTCCTATGGGCATATAGAACCACACTGAGAATAGCCACCAAAGAAACACCATTTCGTTTAGTGTATGGGTCAGAAGCCATGATACCACTAATGTTACTCATACTAAGCAACAAAGTTATTACATACAACGGATGACCCAATGGCATAGAACCGTACACTAACCTCGATTTGTTATCCAAGCAAAGGGAAATTTTAGCCATTAGGCTGGAGGAATATAAGCAACTCACAGAAAATTACTATAATTAGCAAGTCAAACTGAGATCCTTCAAAGTAGGGGAGTTGGTGCTAGGAAAGAATGAGACAAACGGGTAATCAAAACAAATGTAGTAACATTTTAAATTCGTATTATATATATATATATATATATATATATATATATATATATATATATATATATATATATATATATATATATATATATATATATATATATATATATATATATATATATATATATATATATATATGCTGGTGAGTTAGTATATGACGTCGGCAAGTCAAGTAAACACCCTGACGAAACTTAGTCGTCTGATCTTCTCGAGATTTAATATGGACCGCTTAAACTAGCCTAGCTATTTACGGTTATGTGGCAGTTTCTTTTTGATTCCAAGCCCACAACTCCCTACCCCACAACTACATCTTCAACCTCGACAACGTATGCCTATTCTTTCCACCTTCGACACTTGGTTCTTTAATGATCCCATCTAAACAGACTACCAAAACCAAGACCAAGACCAACATCAACATCGACATCGTATTTGAAATTAAGATACGATGGTGGATTTTATGCTCATGAACATGGTACAGTCAACTTAATTTCTTGAATCTAGTTTATGTCTCTCTCTATTGGATTGTATGATTGCTTATTTTCTTGCACAAAGTGAATTTTAAAATTACCAATTTTCTGATGAAAACATTTTTATTTGTGATATGTAGGAGGTTATGAATGACAAGAATGAGCAAGAAAAAAATCATGAAATACCTACCATAAGAGTAATCAGTTTTTAAAATATTTTTTTAGCATTTTAATTTGTTAGATTGGCTCATTAATTTGTTTTTGAATTCATCCACCAATAGAAATTCTATATATAATTTCCTAGAGTGAATATTTTGAGCTGCACCATTCATATTTGGCATTTGAAATAAATATATATATATATATATATATATATATATATATATATATATATATATATATATATATATATATATATATATATATATATATATATATATATATATATATATATTACACACATAAATATATTATATCAACTTATTCATTTTCAAAAGGGTGATCTTAAAAAAAAACCCTCAATGTGTGTGGGTGTGTGTTGTGTGGGTTAACTCCTCGCCTCAATAAGAGAATCAAACGAGCTCGGGCGCTTGTAACTTGGAAATGGAATGTTGTTATTGATGTGGACAGTTCTGAATATCAATAACTAGATGCATATTTGATAGATATGACTGCCTCGTAGTCACTTTCTACAAAAGGATCAATATTGCTAAAGTGGTGATTAAAAGTCGAGATAGTTTCTTTTTCCTTCGTGACGAGTCTAACAATGAGGATGATGATGCTGGTTTTTAACGGTTTTAACTAAATTTGAATAGTTTTCTTGAAATTTAGTTGATGTAGTCTAATGTGGATTTTTTTTCGTTTGAGACATGTTAATTTTGAATCTTTTGGATAATTATAATGTTTTAGAAATCCTTGGGTTTATTAGTTGTTTCAAACGTTCATTGTAACAATTTCTCAAGTTATGGATTCTTTACACCGTCTACTACTATTTTATACAGATGCAATAAAATAGACTTGCATGACATTAGGTTGCAAATAGGACTTGTATGCACTGTTTGCATGGAATTTGACAATGAAGCCTTAAAATAAAATTTTAGATCCAACTATGTAATAAAGGTAATATTTCACTTTTTTGTTAAAGGATTTCTTGTAATGATTAAGGATTAACATGTTTGAATTATGGTTATGTAGGAATTCTTGGCAAAAGCATATGGTTCATTGCAAAGACAGTTGCTTTTAGATTTTTGTCCTTTTTAAAGGATGTATTGTTGTGGAATGTGGAGGTTTCAAAGATGATACCTATAGTGGTACACCCTAAAAATATTGCTACAACACCACTTATGGACCACTTTATGGAGGTAATAAAGCTCCATATCTTATTGTGATTTTTTATTGGATATATGACATTATTTATAGCTAAAATTTTCTAAAGAACCATTGATTATAAATTTTCTGTCCACAATGAAGTGTACGTACTCATTTAGATTCTAAAGGCCATGAAAGACTATCCATGACTTTCAATGTTGTTCGTGTAACGAGCTTTCAGAAATACCATCACAGACCAGACGATCTTAGGTGGCAAGGTGCATAAGCCCCACCCATTTTAGACATACCGGCTTAAACAACAAAGGCCACTGATTGACAGTCCCTTCCTAAATTCCAATCCTAAAATACTTTAATCTTCTAACTCCTAGAACTCAACTTATTTGACTAAACTTATAGCATGATAACAACTAAATAGTATTCCTTGAAAAATACCAAAGCTATAACATTCACAAACTATTCGTTTCAAAATTACAATCTAATAAAAATTTTGAAAAAGTTGCTAAAAATTTTGGAAATTGGTCATTTCCCGCAAAAATTTCAAAAATACTCTTTCGACCGTCCAACACCCCACACTTAAAACCGTAGAACGTCCCCGTTGTACAAAATTATTTCAAAACTAGGGAGAAAGAGTTACCCATTAGACGGTTGACTGCTTGATGGTACTCGATTGTCACAGGTAAGAAAACACAAACTGCTTACACTTCATGTTCAGATTTCCAGGAGTTGTAGCGCAACAGTAAAACACGCCGGTGATCATGGCAAGTGGAGGGGGCACGGTGACCCTACACTTGCCTGAAACAACTCCTCCATAGATTCCATTTGGTACTTCACATGCACACTCACAAAAACATTAAATGCAAAAAGAAAACAAACGACTACAATATGAAATTTGTATGTTGCGGATGACCGCGGCGCGCGATGGAATTGTGCGCGTCGCGGTAATTACGAGATGTCCAAAGTACCATCGTGTTAGAAATGACCGCAACGCGCACCATGAGGGCGCCGCGACGCGGTAATTTCAGAAAATTGAACCATATTCAAACACTCGTAAAAGTTATCCAACACAGAATTACCTAAATTTGTTACTCTTTTATTCACAACCTAAAACATATAATCCTAAGAATTACCAACTAAATGTTCAAAATTCAACCAAACCTAAAAATTTGAAACAAAATGAACCAACTAAACAAAATAATTACATTATACCCCTTAATTGTGGGCAGTGTCGTCATCCTCATTCTCGTCTCCTTCTTCCATCGGCTCTTCCTCTTCTTCCTTAATCAACGGTGGTTGAGGCCTCAGTATGGAAGTCTTTGAACCATTGAGAAAATTGATAACACATTCAGAGAGCCATAAGAGCTGCGTTTGCGTGTTCTGTGTCCTCCGATCGATGTCCCTCATTGCCATTGCTTGAACGGTATGCTCCAACTTGTGGCTGTGCAGGGCCCGCTGGACTGCTTTCACCTTGTCGGCTAGGAACCTTGATTCCATAGTTGCGGGGGAGAGGCTTCGGGGCAGGCTGACTGTTGCACGCAGTCTTTTTCTGGATGTCGATGGCTCGGCACGTAAGACAGGAAATGGTGATCGCTCGACTGATGTAACCCCGTCATCAATATAGATAACATCCCGTGAAACCGTGGTCGGTGGGCTGAAGGTGACCGGAGGAATAATCGTCAACTCACGAGTGTTGTGTTCGGACAATAGCCCGTAAGAATGTGCCAACCGTGTCACAAAGTGCCCACCACCAAGCGGTATGTACTTCAGTGGCGCGTCCGTCAGCTGCTTGAAGTAACTGATGATGAAATATGGAATGTTACACGTTTGGAGCCTTCGTGTCAAAGCCCACATGAGGTGCAACTCACGTGGTAAAACCCGCTCCTCATCAGCACGTGGCCAAAACATGGTTGAGATCAACCGGTGCAACATCCAGTGTGCCGGCAAATGCATCAACCCCTCCCGAATGGTATTTTCGTGATACCGAGTGGACGAAATGGTGCCCCAATAGTCGGCACATGAGAAAGAGTCATCTGGGGCGTAGTTGGCATGTCTGTGGAATGGCCTGAACCCTGGTAACTCTGACTCCTCTTGAGTGTATAGTCCGATCCGATATCCAAACTCCCGCAAACTGCAACTTCGATTGTGATTCCCCAACTGAAAAGTGACCATCTCCTCGGTGTCCATGCCCAGTGGCTGATCGTCGAAGTGATAGCTTGCGAGGAACTGCAAGAACACCTCGCGATAGACCAGCTCGTCCATCTGTAGCGCGTTCTCGACCGCCCGACTTGTGTAAGTTAATTCGCTTTCTGCGTATCCCCCTTGCACCAGCCAGTCTTGTATGTGCTCGAGGATGCCTGATTCCTGGGTTAACTACCAATTGACCGTTAGGCAGGAAGAATCCTTTTGTGTCGGTAAATCGACCGGCGGTTGTAGAAACTGTAATTGAGAACTCTGTCGACTCCAGTAGCCAATGAGTTCCAATCGATAGAGTCTGAGCTCCCTGATGAAGACATTATTCCTGCAAAAAAATTACCCAAAATTCGAAATAAGGTACTGTCCAGCGTGCGCCGTGCCGCGGCATTCAGTGCCCGCGTCGCGCCATATGAATGTTCATACAGCGTGGATCGTTCTGTGAAGACCCGCGTCGCGGCGTATGAACTTCAGAACAGAATAAACTGAATGGCATCATTAATTCGGTGCTAGAATCACTACATTGCAATAATCAGTGGATTTTCTTATTTTCCAAGAACTTGACGAGAAAAGAGGAGAATTCAAAAGACTTACTTGCTTTGCTGTGTAGAAGAATGATGAAGGAACGATTACGAGTCGCAGACGATCAATTGTCAGTAAGAAACTGAAGGATTTGTGCAATTTCGATTTTATACAAGTTGGGGGTATTGGGTTGTGTTTAAAACTCTGTTTTAGTGATTATCTCTAAATTCGAAATCAGATAAGGCTGCGGCGCGGGAAGCTTCTATCCGCGTCGCGCCTATGTAATTCAAGTCTATCATAATCGCGAAAACGTCAACACGCGTGGCGCGGACTCAAGGACCCCACATCGCGGTGTTATAAAATTCCCAAATTGACCCCACACTTGTTCTTTTCTTACCGTGATCAATTAAATACAATTAAAACTAGAAAAAAATGCAAATTATACACATGATGATCGGGTTGCCTCCCGACAAGCGCTAAGTTTAGCGTCTTCAGCCGGACATGCACTTACCTGGCTATTGAATGTATTCTGGAATGTTAGTCACAAACTCTACCGTCTCCACCTCCAGCTTCTGGAATGTGTCTGCAGTGACAGAAGGTTTAAGCATATGTCCGTTGACCTTGAATGGTGGTCCTCCTTTGAGATCTCGAATTTCCACCGCACCTTATTCCGTGACGCTGACGACTTCGTACGGTCCATTCCACTTGCTTCTTAACTTTCCAGGGAACATTTTCAGTCTTGAATTGTAAAGCCACACCTTTTGCCCTGCCACGAAAGTCTTCAGTCTTAGTTTAGCGTCGTGGTACCGCTTCATCTTTGATTTGTATGTGGCCGCATTCTCATAAGCTTCATCCCGTAATTCCTCCAGTTCAAAAAGTTGCAGTTTCCACTCTTTCCCAACTATATCATAGTCCATGTTGACCTGCTTGATTGCCCACAGCGCTCGATTGGCAAGCTCCACGGGCAAGTGACATCCCTTTCCATAAACCAGCCGATAGGGTGTAGTTCCAATCGGTGTTTTATAGGCAGTTCGATATACTCAGAGTGCATCGTCCAACCTTTTTTTGACCAATCCTTTTTGTCTGTTCTAACCGTCTTCTGAAGAATTTCCTTGATCTGCCGATTAGACACTTCTACATGACCACTTGTTTGCAGATGATATGGCGTGGCAATCCGATGGTTGACCCCATAATGCTTCAACAGCCGACCAAATTTGAAATTCTTGAAATGCGACCCCCATCACTAATGATGACCCGTGGAACTCCATGTCGAGTGAAGATGTTCTTCTTAACGAATTTGCACACCACGTGATGATCATTGGTGCGAGTGGCTTCGGCCTCGATCCATTTGGAAACGTAATCAACAGCGACCAAAATATAGACATACCCATGTGAGGTGGGTAATGGTCCCATGAAGTCGATTCCCCACACATCGAAGATGTCCACCACTAAATCGGATTCAGCGGCATTTGATCCCTTTTTGAAATATTTCCCAGTTGCTGGCAATTCAGATATTCTTTGGCGGTTTTATGAGCATCCCTGAAGATAGTCGGCCAATACAGTCCGGACTCTAAAACCTTGTACCCCGTCTTTTTTCCACTAAAGTGTCCTACACAGGCTGACGCATGAAAGTGCTCCAGCACATCGTTGATTTCGCTATCGGACACGTATCGACGAATTATTTGATATTCTCCTACCTTAAAAAGATCAGGATCATCCCAAATAAACCTCCTTGCGTAAGTGCGGAATTGCTCCCGTGGCCAGAAAGTTAACGTAATTCGCGTACCATGGAGCCCCAGTAAGTTCCAACACCTGCTCATCAGGAAATGTATCTTTTATACCTGCTTCCAAACCTTCTGCTGGCAATCGTGAGAGATCATCCGCCACCACATTCTCCGTCCCTTTCTTATCTTTGATATCCACATCAAATTCTTGAAGCAGTAATATCCATCTGATCAGTCTTGACTTTTATTCCTTCTTTAAGAGTAGATGACGGACAACACTGTGGTCAGTGTAAACCACCACTTTTGATCCCCAAATGTAGGATCTAAACTTATCTAAAGCAAACACTACAACAAGTAATTCCTTTTCTGTGGTTGTATAGTTCAATTGAGCTTCAGAGAAAGTCTTACTAGCGTAACATATAACTACTGGCTTTTTGTCGATTCTTTGGCCTAACATTGCACCAGCAGCGTAGTCACTTGCGTTACACATGATTTCGAATGGTTGGGTCCACTCTGGAGATTTTAGAATAGGGGCTTCAACCAGTTTATTTTTCAAGATGTTGAATGCTTTGACACATTCTTCATCAAAAATAAATGGTGCATCCTTAAGAAGAAGACCACAAAGGGGTTTGGAGATGGTACTAAAGTCCTTAATGAATCTTCTGTAGAAACCTGCGTGTCCTAAGAATGATCGCACCCCCTTCACTGATGTTGGCGGCGGTAGTGTAGAAGTAACCTTGACCTTCACTCGATCCACATCAAATCCTCTCTCAGAGACTACATGACCTAAAACGATCCCTTCCCTAACCATAAAATGGCTTTTCTCCTAACTAAGCACCAGGTTCGACTCCACACATCGTTCTAATACCTTTTCTAACTGATTTAAACATGCGTCGAATGTCGACCCAAAGATCGAAAAATCGTCCATGAAGATCTCTAGTGCGTCACCAATCATATCTGAAAATATTGCCATCATACACCTTTGGAACGTGGCTAGGGCATTGAACAGGCCGAATGACATCCTTCGGAACGCGAAAGTACCATAAGGGCAAGTAAATTTCTTTTTAGCCTGATCCTCTGGGTGAATGGCAATCTGGTTATAACCTGAGTACCCGTCCAAGAAACAGTAATATTTCTATCCGGCTAACTTCTCCACAATCTAATCGATGAATGGCAACGAGAAATGGTCCTTAGAGGTTGCAGCATTAAGCTTTCGATAATCAATACACACTCTCCTTGGTATCCAGTTACGGGTCTTGTGGACACCTTATCACCATCCTTGGTATCCACTACAGTAATTCCAGATTTCTTTGGCACAGTTTGCGTCGGACCGACCCACTCGCTATCGGAGATTGGATATATGATTCACGCGTCTAACCATTTCAGCACTTCTTTCTTTACAACCTCTTTCAAATTCGGATTCAATCTACGTTGCGTGTCCTTAGGTGGTTTTGATCCTTCTTCCGTTATGATCCGATGCATGCATGTCGTGGGGCTGATCCCCTTCAAATCCGCAATTGTCCAGCCGATGGCCTCCTTGTGCTTAGATAGGACTTCAAGCAATGCTCCCTCCTACTCTGTTGTTAGATCGGCTGACAGAATCACTGGTAAAGTATCTTCTTTTCCTAAGAATGCATACTTAAGGTGAGCTGGCAACGGTTTCAACTCCATGGTTGGCGGCTCCTGTAAGGATGGCTTCAATGTTTTCGAAATCTCTGTTGGCAACTTCTCGATTTGTGAACATTCTTCATGTTTCTGTCCTTTCTCCTTCTCTTTCTCCTCGCCATTTTCTTCATGAATTTCAGCTTCTTCCTGTTGTAATACTTCAGTTGTGTATTGTTGCACCAATTCGTCTATGATATCAACTTGAAAGCATTCTTCCTCATTTATCGCACTTCCCTTTGCATCAAAGATGTTAATCTTGGTCTGATGGTGCCCAAATGATATCCCCATCTCTCCTGTGCGACAATAAATATTCGCGTTTGCTGTGGCCAAGAATGGTCGTCCAAGAATGATGGTAGGTTGTTCTCTATTAACGGCTTGACGGGTATCTAGAACCAAGAAATCAGCTGGGTAATAGAAATTCCCAACCTTGATGATAACATCTGACAACATCCCCCTTGGAATCTTTGTAGACTTATCGGCAAGCTGTAAAATCACATATGTAGGCCTCAAGGTACCGAACTCATGTTTATCAAAAAGCTAACCTGGCAAAATATTTACACTCGCACCTAAATCTAGTAATGCCTTCTTAATATGCACGTCACCCAAATCAACAGAAATGAGGGGCGCTCTTGGATCCTTCATCTTGGGTGGTAATGCGTCCATAATTATTGAACTGACATACTCAGTCAATTCAATCTTATTGGGAAGATGCGACAAGATGTGCTTCTTGTGGATGCACATATCCTTTAAAAACTTCGCATAAGCAGGGACTTCCTTGATGAGCTTGACTAAAGGAATATTGACTTTGATTTGGCTTAACAGATCCCACATCTCCTCTACTTGCGGTCCTTTCTTTCCATAAGGTCTCTTTTCCGACTTTTCCAAAGCCGTGGGAAAAGGAGCTGTCCCACTAGTTTCTCCGTTTTCCCATTTGCTTGCAGGTTCCTTTTTCTGCTTTTGCTCTTTTTCCTTTTTCTCTTCCTTTTCCAATTCCTCCTTCTCATCGAATACTATCTCTACATCGCTATCCTCTTCCACTGGTGGAGCAATAACTTTGTTGTCCACCTTCTTCCCACTTCTTAGTGTGATAACTTCATTTACTTGCACCTTTGGTGTTTGTGCCTTCTCCTATGTCCTCTCATTTTCTAATTTCGTGAGCTGATTCCCTAATCTTAAAATTGCTTGAGTATTGGCATCTTCAGCTTCCTTGAGTTTAAGCAGCATCTCATAAATCTCCTTCGTGCCAATGTTTGTATTTCCTGCTTGTGGTACTGATTGTGCATTCTGCTGCCTCATTTGTGGCTGCCTATTCTCCCTTTGCTGATTGTTTTTGAATGGTCGTGGCATATTATGAAATTGACCATAACCATACACTTGACTAATTTCCTCATGTGTCATCGAACACTCACCGTGGTTATGTCCCACTTCGCCACATGTGTTACAAATAACTTGCCCATGTAATACATAAGCTCTTTTCTCTTTCTGAAATCTTGTGAGCATCTGATTGAATTTCTTAGTAACAGCACTTAACTCACTTTGAATCTCCTTCTTCCACTTATTTTCGGCCTCTATGTTTGCCACATACACCGTGTTATCCTTCATGGATCCACTAACCTTTGATCCTAAACTTAACTGCTCCAAGAATCTCCATGCATCTTCCGGCTCTTGCCACATAAACGTTCCACTCGATGAAGCATTTATCATCGCTTGATGCGTCTCATTTACCCCTTCAAAAAATAATTTCACTAGCTGCCACTTTGGAATTTTATGATGTGGACAATACCTCATCAACTCCTTCAAACACTCAAAAGCCTCATGAAATGCCTCTCCAGGCTTCTGCTGGAAATCTTGAATCGCGCGTCTAATCTCGGTAGTCTTACTAGCTGGGTAGAACTCTTGCAAAAACTTGGCCTTCAGTTGATCCCAAGTAGTGATACTATTAGGCGGTAAAGATGTGAACCAGTACTTGGCTTTGTCCTTTAGGGTAAAAGGAAATAATCTTAACCTAAAAATATCTCGATTGGTGTTCCTAGGGGTATTGGCATTAGCTATGGCTATGAACTCATACAAGTGATTATATGGGTCATAAGTTTTAAACCCTCTAAATTGAGTTAACACTCCTATCAATTGAGGCCTAATTTCTACTTGAGTATCTACATTATCAGGAATATAAATTGTAACGCCAAGACACGTTTTATTATATAATTATAATAAAAGGGTAAATTGGTCATTTTACCTTAGAAGGGTAATTTGGTCTTTTGGACAGAAAAAGTATTTAGTTGAAATAATATTTTGAGTTTTGGACTTAAAATGTTATAAAACGGATTTTTGGTCGTTTTACCATAAAAGGGTATTTTGGTCATTTGACCATGTAAAGGACCAAATATGAAAAATATTGTTGTTTGTGGCAAATGTATAAAGAATGAAAGTTTTATTGTAATAAAACTTGATTTTGTGGCCAAAGTTCAAGAAAATGAACTTAAGGACCAAAAATGTAAAAATTTGAAGTATAAATAGAAGAGAGTTGACTCTCTCCTTGACTAGCCATGTGTGCAGCAACGGGAGAAGACTTGGAGATGCGATTTCAGCAAGTTTTGAAGGATTGAAGCATGGAATTGGAATCATAGCATGGAATTGATGATTCCTAAGCTTGAAAGGTTAGTTTTAACCAAATTCTTGAAGTGTTCTTGATTTGGTTTTATAGAAACTGAAATTTGTAAATTTCAGTTATGATTATGTGGTTTAGATAGTTTATTACTTCCATTAAGTCATGCTAAAAGGGCTTAATTCAAGGAAATGGAAGTAGATTGCTATTTATGATGAATTTGAAGTTTTGGGGTTTTGGGACTAAGAACCCTAATTCTTCATTTTGATTGATTTAGTTGTTTTGAATGGTTGAAAACCTTGTTAAAGTATAAGGTTTTAGCCTAAAACAAACCCCAAACGATTAAGGACTGGATTAAGGACTTAATGGGCCAAAACTGCGTGCTACAGTGCACAAATCGCGACTGATCAGGAGTCTGCCCAGGCGTTGGGCGCAGTGCGCCCAAGATCAAGGCGGGGTGCGCCCAGGCGCAGTGCGCCCATGTCTAGGCGGGGCGCGCCCCTCAGACAGGGACTTTAAAACGCTAACTTTTGTTTGGCTTGTCCGATTTAGCTCAAACTTGAACCATAGGCTCGTTATGGTCTGAAAAGTTTGGGAAAATTTTTATATTGAGTTTCCGATCCCTCGGGGGCACTGTAGATCGATTCGAATGCCTCGGTGAATAGTAAAATTCATAAAAAGTTAGTAAACGGAAAGTTTATTAACTAGGCATTGTTTGTAATGATATTGTACTGAACTCTAATGTATTAGAGTCAATTTAGATGATTATTAACCTATTATCATTTAAAATGAATTGGATAAATAGGTATGGGACAAAATGGTTGTGGTGCACGCAAAGGCAAGAAACAACCGAAAGTGAAACGCAGCTAACATCCAGGTGAGTAATCTCACTGATACCATATGTGATATATGATGATTGAATTGTTACAGGTTGAAACAGCTTCGAGGGACGAAAACGACAAGTGTTAAAATATGTGTAAAAGACAAGACCAGATAATCCGTGAGTCATTGCGATGACAAGAACGGAGCTGTGAGTCAATACATGTATATATACACTATGAATGACAAGACCAGATAAGCCGTGAGTTTATAATAGACAAGAACGGAATTGTGAGTCAATAAAATGACAAGACCAGATAAGCTGTGAGTCTATAATAGACAAGAACGGAACTGTGAGTCAATATATCTATGTAAACTGTTATATAGACAACAGCGGGCTAACCCGTGAGTCTAGGCAACAGCGGGCTAACCCGTGAGCCACAGTTTATTCCGAGGAGTTAAAATTATATAGACAACAGCGGGCTAACCCGTGAGTCTAGGCAACAGCGGGCTAACCCGTGAGCCACGGCAACAACGGGTTAACCCGTGAGCCATATCTAACCGGTGCAACCTATATGGCTATGATATTGTTACAGGTACATGGTGCGGCCTTTTGGCTATGATATCGGGTTATTGAACCCAGCTGGTGCGGCCTGCGGCTATGATTTATATATTGATATTGTTTTGGTACAGCTTACATAGCTATGACACAGGGTTCAGCTTATATAGCCATGACATATGATGCAGTCCATTGTGACTAAGAAACATGGGACAGAAACGATAGATATGATTATCTGTGCAAATAACTGATGTGGTTTGATAATTGCAGGTTGTCATGAAGTAGCCTGTAAGGCTACAAAATTAGGATGTGAAATCCTAAGAGATATATGGTCAGCCAGTAAGGCTATGAGTTTGGATTCGATATCCAAACAGATATACGAATATATTTGATACATGTTATTTGCAGAAATGATTACTCACTGAGCTTTGTAGCTCATACCGTTTGTTAAATGTCCCTGCAGGTTAGCATGATCCTGATAGGGGAATAGATGGAGTCCGTGACTCGTGAAGTAGGACTCTTAGATGCTGTCAGTAGCAGCCCGGCTTCAAAGGAGACTACGGTATTTTATACTCTCCTTGATACGCTTGTACCCGTTTTTACTAAAATATACCCTTTTGTTATGGTTTTAAATGAAAAATTTTTCAGGGGTGTTTTGTTTTAAAAGCCGGGTGTTACAAGTTGGTATAAGAGCCGTGGTTTAAGTGAACTAGGTGTCTATAGATTAGATTCCTGGACTTAAACCTTGAGACAGTAGACACGATGAACCGTTAGGTGTATATAGTTGTTATTATACATATATAACCTAACTATTGCTGACTTCTAACGTATAAGAAGTATGAGCAGCGAATATTACTGGGAGAAATTTAGGGTGCGAAGCTCTAGGAAATAGACCAGCCCTTTTGCAAGGCTCCGTAGTATAGGAACAAAAAGGGGACGAATAGCAGAAAATCCACATGATGAGCAATGTTAGCTGATGTGGTCAGATAAAGGAATCGGTTGCTCACCTTGGCTGATATTCAAGGTGAAAGAAAAGTAGCTGAGACTACAAGAAAAAGCAGAAAACGATTAGTGGACGCTTCGAAAGAAGTTACCACAGACTGGGTCCAACCTTGAAGGGAAGGGACCAAAACAGAACATTTATGTAATGTAAGAAGTGCAGGAAAAGCACCCAGAACATTGTAGAGTTGAGACTCTACTGTTTAGTAGATGAAATTACAGAAAAAGGGAGCATGTTGCTCGAGTTTATTGTATGGGACGGAGGTGGTTCCAGCGTGGAACTATAGATCACTTCCTTATGAAATAGTCACATGCTAAATGTGGAGTAACGGGTGATGAACCCAAGAAAGAAAGAAGAAATGAAGGGTCAAAAAGGACCAGTGGTACCTTGAGCATTCCAGCAGATTGTGGAAGAAGCTCGTGAGGAGACTGATATGATCTCCGATATAATTGTTCTGAATATAACTCGTGTATGTTATATTTGATCCAGGAAGCTATGCTTGGGATCGATGACTTGATGTCTTGTTGAAATATTTCATCAATGATTATGGATGAAATTTTGGAAGTAGCTATAGTAGATAGCAAATATGTTCTAGATATTGAACACCTGGAAGGTAGATTGCCTATGATTTACGGGACCATTTTTCCCTATAAATCTGAAGCCGATAACTACCAGTGAATCTGAAGCAATTGTGCTTATGAATTGGTTAGCAATGAATTATGCTAACATGAATTGTAGAAATAAGAACAGTATAGTTCTTAAAACAGAAATGAAACGGATGGAAATCCATGGTAAATGACCGTTGTTGAGAATACCGGTTATTTTCTTTACTTAAACTCGGAAAAGAGTTAGTAAAGGAATGATGTTGTAGTTGGCATACGTAGTATGGGCCAAGCTAAATAAAATGGTGAAAGTAGTGTACTACTTTAAATAAATTCTCGGATGTTTCTTTTGAAAAGAACTTCCAGGATTTCTGCCAGATTGGCGAGAAGAGCTTATGATTAAGCTGGTCTTTGGAGCCGTTCCTGTTATTAGGCTCTATATTGATTAGCCTCTGCAGAGATGGCAGCGTGGTAAAACAATTGGAAGAAATTGTTTTTGAATTGGGCTCTCATATGGCCGAATGTGTCATCGTGTGGAGCCCTATCTTGTTTGAAACGAAGAGGGAAAAGTTGATGCATATGTGCATCGACTACTGAGAATCTGATATTCTCAAAACCAGATCGAAAATGAGGTACATTTGTACCAGATATTGGAGTTACTTCACTGAATTAAGTGATATGTAAAATTCTCCAAGTATGAAAATTTGGCTAAAAGAAGTTTCAATTCTTTGGGCATGATAATGGTGCCAAAGATGATAAAATAAATCCAGTGGAATTGATGATGTGATAAAATTGGAACCGCCTGAGGAATCTGACTGAAATTTGTAGTTCCTTAGATTGGCGAGTTATTATAGGAGAGTTATAGAAAACTGCTCCTCGATTGCTGTTTAGCTGACTAAAGTTGACTAGAAAAAAAAAAGAAAAAAAAAAGTGAAAAGTCTGAGTGGTAGAAAGACCACAAGTATATTTTTAAAGGTTGAATTAAACCTTGTGTGAAGCTCTAGTGTTAGCATTATTGCTAAGCGGAGGAGATAAACTGGGTTATAGAAATGCATCCAGAGTTGACTTTGGATACATGATATTGCAGTAGCAATTATGACTTTGACATTGAAGCTTTGGAGACACTACTGATGTGGTGTAAAGCTTACTGTTTATATGGATCATATAAGTTTGAAGTACTTAGTTGATCAAAAAGAAGCTAAACATGAGATATCAAAGATAGATGGGTTACTTAAAGATTTCGGTTATAAAATCTTGTACCATCTCGACAAGGCAGATGTGGCTATGGATGCCTTGAATTAGAAAGAGTATCTTTTGAAAGATACAACCACATGCATGAGTGTGGCGAATTGAAAACCTTGGTGGTTGTGTATGTGAGTTCCAAAGCAAGGTGGGATATGAAATCTACCTTTAAAGGATTTATATTGGGATAGATATGCACAATGCCTGGGGCAGTACCAAACTGTGTAGGATGATATAACCTATGTATTGGTGGCCGGGGCTAAAGAAAGACATTGAAAGACATGTGAAAAGTGTTTGACTTGTGTGTAACTACAGTCAAATCATTAGAAGTATGCGGAAAAATTTAGCCGCTGTCGGTCCTAAAGGAGAAATGGGACGAAAAATATCATAGACTTTGTAACAAAGTCTTTGCAAGTACCGCATGGGTATGATACCATATGGGTAAGTGCAGGTTGATTGATGAAATCAGTGTAGAATTATACTGACTAAGAAGGAGATTAAGATCGAAAACTAGCGAAAAGCTATATAGATAAAGTAAATTGTCGACGTGAGTTATCGGCACGGATTGTATCGGACCGAGATAATAGAATTATTCTTTGAATTTGGCATAAATTTCAAGAATAATTAGCTCAAAAGTACTAGTAAGTATTGTATAAGATTTGCAAAAAAATGATAGACGAGGCAAGAAAATGATGCAGACTTTAGAAGATGTGCTTGAAAATTGCACAGTAGACCCTAGTGGAAGATGATAAGATCGTCTATCTTTGGTAGAACCCGTAGATAATGATAGTTTAGTACCAGCATTTAGATGACTCGTATAATGCATAGTATGGAGTATCGTGTTGCACGCCGATTTGCTAGGAAAAAGTGGGGGAGAAGCCGTTGGCTGGACCCGAGATTTTACCTCAAACAGAAGGACAGATTAGGCATATTCGAGAAAGTTTGGAAATAGACAAAAGTCGACCAAAGTAGTATGCGGATTGCCTAGTAAAACTGTTGAAATTCCAAATGAGGAATGACGAGGTAATCCAAATATCCCTTGGAAAGACTAAAAATTTGTTTGGGACAAAAAGAAAGTTAAGTCCTCATCTATTGGACTTTTCCATATGTTCCAAAGAGTAAGAATTGGGGTGTACTGATTGAAGTTTCTTGATAAACTTCAAAATATTTGTAATGTTTTCTATGGGTCTCATGGTTCTGAGAACATGGAATGATAAATTCCAACGAATCCCTTATGTTGAAATGAGGTAGATAAGTGATTAAGGTACCCGGGACAACCGGAGGAATGATATACGAGTGGTGATATAACCACGAGATAAGAATACTAGTATGGTTATGTGCTTAGGCAATACCATAGAGAACCCGAGATGATGCGGAAGACCGAAAACGAAACGAGGAAGACACACCCTCAACTCCTTGTATGATTTCGGGGACGAAATCTTTTGAATGAGGGGAGAATTTGTAACGCCAAGACACGTTTTATTATATAATTATAATAAAAGGGTAAATTGGTCATTTTACCTTAGAAGGGTAATTTGGTCTTTTGGACAGAAAAAGTATTTAGTTGAAATAATATTTTGAGTTTTGGACTTAAAATGTTATAAAAACGGATTTTTGGTCGTTTTACCATAAAAGGGTATTTTGGTCATTTGACCATGTAAAGGACCAAATATGAAAAAATATTGTTGTTTGTGGCAAATGTATAAAGAATAAAAGTTTTATTGTAATAAAACTTGATTTTGTGGCCAAAGTTCAAGAAAATGAACTTAAGGACCAAAAATGTAAAAATTTGAAGTATAAATAGAAGAGAGTTGACTCTCTCCTTGACTAGCCATGTGTGCAGCAACGGGAGAAGACTTGGATAAATAGGTATGGGACAAAATGGTTGTGGTGCACGCAAAGGCAAGAAACAACCGAAATTGAAACGCAGCTAACATCCAGGTGAGTAATCTCACTGATATCATATGTGATATATGATGATTGAATTGTTACAGGTTGAAACAGCTTCGAGGGACGAAAACGACAAGTGTTAAAATATGTGTAAAAGACAAGACCAGATAATCCGTGAGTCATTGCGATGACAAGAACGGAGCTGTGAGTCAATACATGTATATATACACTATGAATGACAAGACCAGATAAGCCGTGAGTTTATAATAGACAAGAACGGAACTATGAGTCAATAAAATGACAAGACCAGATAAGCTGTGAGTCTATAATAGACAAGAACGGAACTGTGAGTCAATATATCTATGTAAACTGTTATATAGACAACAGCGGGCTAACCCGTGAGTCTAGGCAACAGCGGGCTAACCCGTGAGCCACAGTTTATTCCGAGGAGTAAAAATTATATAGACAACAGCGGGCTAACCCGTGAGTCTAGGCAACAGCGGGCTAACCCGTGAGCCACGGCAACAACGGGCTAACCCGTGAGCCATATCTAACCGGTGCAGCCTATATGGCTATGATATTGTTACAGGTACATGGTGCGGCCTTTTGGCTGTGATATCGGGTTATTGAACCCAGCTGGTGCGGCCTGCGGGCTATGATTTATATATTGATATTGTTTTGGTACAGCTTACATAGCTATGACACAGGGTGCGGCTTATATAGCCATGACATATGATGCAGTCCATTGTGACTAAGAAACATGGGACAGAAACGATATATATGATTATCTGTGCAAATAACTGATGTGGTTTGATAATTGCAGGTTGTCATGAAGTAGCCTGTAAGGCTACAAAATTAGGATGTGAAATCCTAAGAGATATATGGTCAGCCAGTAAGGCTATGAGTTTGGATTCGATATCCAAACAGATATACGAATATATTTGATACATGTTATTTGCAGAAATGATTACTCACTGAGCTTTGTAGCTCATACCGTTTGTTAAATGTCCCTGCAGGTTAGCATGATCCTGATAGGGGAATAGATGGAGTCCGTGACTCGTGAAGTAGGACTCTTAGATGCTGTCAGTAGCAGCCCGGCTTCAAAGGAGACTACGGTATTTTATACTCTCCTTGATACGCTTGTACCCGTTTTTACTAAAATATACCCCTTTGTTATGGTTTTTAAATGAAAAATTTTTCAGGGGTGTTTTGTTTTAAAAGCCGGGTGTTACATAAATGGGCGACAAATCGTCATACTTCCGAGGTTGGAAGTGCGATGCAACCGATTGCCCTCTCGGTTATGCAAAATATAAAGGTTGAACAAAGTTACCGTTATAGTGATCGTTGTTGTAACCTTGTTGACCTTGCGGTTGCTGCGGTTGTTGCATTCTTCGTGGAGGTCCCCGACCTCAGTTCCATTGTTGCTGCTGCTGCGGAGGAATCCAACATTCATCCTCCTCGTCATATCCATGCTCGACCTCCTGGTATTGATACTGCTGCGGTGGAGGTTGTTGTGGTTGTACATATTGGGTTTGTTGTGGTAAAGTTTGAAAAGTGGTTTGTGGTTTAAATATGGTTTGTTGGTGTGGTGGTTGTAATGGTTGTGATTGTTGCGGTTGAGAAATGGTTGCTTGCTGACGTGGCGGTAGGTTGCCATCGCGGGTCGGCGCTCCCCACGCCATCGCAGCTGAAAAAGGGTTGGTGGTGGTTTGTTGTAAAGGTGGAACTGTCGGCGGAGTGCATGCTAGTATTGATGTGGCGCTGAAACCGCACCACCAGCACTCGTGCTACCAAAATAGAATTCTGACACTGGGGGTATAAATGGAATTCCCCCTGTTACCTCGACCATAGGCTTATGGGTAACATCCTCTATACTAACACTACTGTGACTCATTCTATCTAAGCACCTACGTACACGATTATTGCGTGCGGTTTGTTCGATTTCAGAGTCGAAAAGCAAGGGTGATGTTTGCCCACCCCGACGGGTACGCATGCACTAGTGCAACACGCCCGTCAAAACCAAAACAAGAATATTAACCAAATTCAAATCTCAAAACTAAAACTAAAAATCAGAAAACATCTCCCTACAGATCGTCCTATCTTAAGCTCACAACTCTCCGGCAATGACACCAAAATTTGACACGCCTAGGTCGTCGTGCGGTCAAAAATTATAAAATACCTCACTCACACTAGTATAGTGGTAGTCAGGGTCGATCCACAGGAGTTTCGTGGTTAAGTTAAGACGATAGCTTGCCAACGGTAGTGTCACGCTACAGCCAGAGGGACTAACTTCTACTTTCCCAAAAATAATCCAAAAACACAATTCTAAACCAATTCCAAAACAAAGCATAAACTAAATGAAACTTAAACTAAAACCTAACCTAGCTTGCTTACTGAAATCAGAAGTAAGATCCAGAATCAGAAACAAACAAGATCAACCCAAAAGCATCCAAAGCAATAAAGCATAAATAAAGGTAAATAATGCAAACCAATATGAACTGAATGATTAACTTGATTAAACTCCAATACAGAAGGTTCAAAACAGTAAACAACGAAATTCATAAACTTTAACCTAATGCTAATGGTTGTCACACCCAAAAACACTAAGCTACAAGCTCAAAACAACTAAACTAAAACTAAAAGTAGAGTGAAAACATAAAAATACCACAATGGGCTGATGAAATCTCGAAACTTGAGTCAAAGTCACCGTAAGTCCACCTTAGGGTCTGATCTTCGCCTCTGGAATTTGACCTAATGGCCTCTATTTATACTTGTGGAAAATTAGAACCCACGTCGCGCAGAGCTTATAACCGCAGCGCGAGTAATGCCTTATCCCCGTTTTCTCGCGGTTTGAATTTCTTCCACCGCCTGATTTTCTGACGTGGCGCGTCGCGCACACATGCCTACCCGCGGCGCGCGTGTCCAGTCGACTTCTTTTGACTTAATTTATCTTCAAACTTCTTCATTTTGTATGCGTTTAATCCCTGTCTATAACTTTTCTTTGCAAACAAGCACTGACACAAAAAGTGAGAATACCAATGTATATATGATATAATTTCACCAAGAATAAGGCTAAACAACGATTAAAATACTTGATATTACTAGGCGTTGTCATCCGTACGAGAATTTTATAATTCAACCATACACGAAAACCTTAAATCCAATAAATAGGAATATATGTTCATGTATTTGTGTATTATAGCACCCCAGTTTCAGTTTTTTCCATTACAACATTGTAGTTTCACATTTTTTGTTTTTAATACATTGTACCCTGAAAAATCTACCAAATCATAGTATTACACTTCGAAATATTTTTCCCCCTTAAAATAGTAGTGAAAATAGCTTTGTATTCTTATTACATTGCTATAACTGGAATGACTGTTTGATTTTTGAGATTTCATTTCTTTATTTCATAACATTGTACCTTAGATCTAAAGTAAATTGCGTTTTAGTCCTTGAGTTTAGTTGATTTTTCAAAGTACAATGCTTAATCACAAAAAAAAAAAAAATTAAAATATATTTTTTCGAATTGTAAGATTCTAAATGAAAGAAAAGGCAATGTACTTTTATTTATTTATGTATCATGATATCCTACTTTTATTTCATCCTATTGATTATAAAATGGGAAAATGACATTATATGCATACAAACTTTTAGCCTTTGTTTAAAAAGAACCCTAACGTTTGTCTTTTTGGCTTTCTAAGGTCATGAAATTCATTAGTTCAAGTTAATAATACCTTGACCCCCAAACGAAGGGGTCAATAACACCTTGACCCCCAAACGAAGGGGTCAGTTGGTTAAAGCTACCTAATCAGTTACCATGTCAGTCCTAGTCAGCTGTCATGTAGGTTTTAGTGGAAAACATCACCCTATTAATAGTTAATGCACATAGACTTTGTTACCATAAACCAAAACCTTAATTTCAATCTCATCTGCTCGCATCCATTGCTACTGCTATTACATTGCTATTTGCCACTAACACCACCACTGTTCGCTTGAAAACTCGACAACATCCGGAAAACATCTCGATCCTTGTAGAGAACCCAAATAGTCTCCAAGGAGTCAACGAGGATCCTAAACATGCAGAGAAATGATCCTCTTTTTGATCGACAATAAAACCTGCTCTGGAGTAAAGCTTGGGACCAAAAGTTTATTGGGCATGCTCGGAATCATCGCAACTGGGTTATCAATTGGGCTTCTGAGCAGCTTCTCTTTCGGGTGGTGGATTCTGTTAAAATTTCCATCAGTTTTCAGTCCTAGGGGTTTAGAAAGAAGGTTCCCACCAAGGAAGAAGTGGCCATCGCTATTTTCAAGATGTGGTTCATCAGCCATGGCTTTAGTGACGTCAATCTTACTTTTCAGGAGACAACAAAACCTGATAAAGAAATCATTACCCTAAAATTGGGTATCTAACAACTATTGTCACTCTAATTCAATATGCTATAATTCTTTTGAAATACCATCAAGACCTCCCAAAAGGCGTCGTCTTTCCACCTGGGATCGTATTTGGCCCATACGCTTTTTGGTTCCACCAGAAGAAAAGATGTTATTAGGTTCCCAACAAATTTCGGGAGTTCTTTACACATTTCCTTAAGAGAGCTTTCATAAGCATGTCAGAGTTTAAACATTGTTGCAATAAAAAGTGTCGAATTTCCCCGGTTGTGACAAAGCATTAATATGTATGCAAGTGTTTAACCAGCAATGCCGTTTGACCGAGTAAAACAAATCTTCCTATTCTAATAAAACAAAGATAATATGCCACATGGCAATTTTCTAGACCCCCTATTTGACACATGGCATACTAACAGCCCATTCCAGAATTTTTTCCCGCCTAAATTTATATAACTCCTTTTTGTTTTTCTCTTTATCGGGATTAATATTACCTAAATCCAAGCCTAAAAATTAGCATTTCAAATTTATTTAAATTAAACCGCAATCAATTCCTAAAAATCTGGAATAATATTCTCATTCAAATCCTATCCAATGTATAATTCACGTTATTTAATTTCATCCGTTTTATTTTTGGTCTAAAATTTAGGATTAATTTCTATCGGTTCTTCCCATATTAGTCGCTTCATCCCCCGATTACGCTCCATCTTCTTCGAATGACTGTATATATTCTTCAACCGTTGAAACAAAATGGCGAATAGTAATGACCTACTACCTCCACTGTATCTGGCAAAAACAACAACCCACCAGTTCCATCATCTTTCTTACTATCTGTCACCTTTTCATATTTATTCTAGACCATCGCAGCCCCTTTAGCCTTTCATGATTATTCAACAATATGGTATTCGATAGGTTGGTGTTAAATCCTAAAGTTGATCTACTCTCCCTGTTCTTATTCCTCTAATACGACAACTTAGCTACATTTCCTTTACTCTATTATGGTCTTAGGAAGGTTCTTATTTCCTGATTCTTCAGCAATATGTAGTTTTAATTTTAAGGTATGTGACAGTTGAAAAACTCTTGCTATTTTTACCACCGAAATTATTGTTTGATAAAATGGAAGAATGATATTCTGTATATGATTCTAAACGTATCTTTTTTCATTTCTCTGGTTGACTAGATTCTTAATAAGGATGTTGGATTTTGTTTGGTGAAATTCCCATGTTTTTATTTTGTTGGAAAATCATATGTGTTAAACCATTATGTAGAATTACGTGTAAATCAAAATCATTGTTCATTGAAATGCCTAAATGAAACAAAGCCACCAAAAGACTCAAGCTAGATTTTTCGTATTTGCTTTTGGTGCATTCAATTGTAATCACCCATCTTTTAAAATATAGTAGCATTATTCTTGCATATGTTAAACAATTTTTGTAGTTCAAAAACATTCATAGCATGAAAAACAAATGTCATAATAACGAGACATTAGAAATCAGATTTATATACAATCAAAACATGCACTATGTTATCTTAGTGATCATCATATCTAGATACTATAGGAAAACGAGATTCAAATGGCAGAATTAGTTCTATCAAAATGTTTGGTCATTAACCAACAATCGAAAGTAAAAATCGAGGGTCACTTTTTCTATAGGAAAAACAAATGTCATAATAACGAGGGTTGCTTGATCGAAATGTTGAAGTAGGAATGGGAAATGCTCAAGTTTTGTAAATAGGAAAAATTGAGAGTAGGATGCTATAAGAAACAATATAATGAAACTACTTTGCTCTTTTTGCATTTAAACCTAAAATGATGATATTAATTGAATCGTGAAAATGTGTTAAACAGAAGGAGCTTCTTAAAGTGGTGGTAGTACTTTTGGAGATATACATATTGTTACTTGGATGCTCAATTTCTGACATGTTTATTTTTTGCAATGCTATAGGGATGAGAATCGGTCCGGACCCGGACCGAACCGCACCGAGAACCGAAGAACTGAGAACCGATTTTATAGGAAACGAAGAACCGGGAACCGAACCGAATACCCCGGTTCCGGTTCCTACCGGTTCGGTTCCGGTTCGGTTATACAAGTAGTATGCTATTAAGAAATGTGTTCGGTTCCGGACCCGGCCCGAACCGGACCGAGAACCGAAAAACCAATAACCGATTTTGTGGGAAAAATTATAACCTTTAGACTATCATTTTGATATGGCTGAACCATGTGCATAAACGGAACGCGTTAAAAATTCCCTCGACCAATTCAAATTATATAAATTTGCGCAAAGATTAATAAGGAGAATATTTATTGTAATCAAATTCCAGTATTAAATACGGTAAGTTATACTACCAAGTCATAAGTCTGAATGGTCAAATGGCGTTAAAACTCAATCAAATATAAAATGTAATAAGATCATTACTAAAATTGTTCAAGAAAAGTTTAGTTTTCAAAATAATAAATTGTATAAGGTAACAATTTTTTTATATTTAAAACAAGGTAAAAATTACAAAATAATCGATAAATGTTATTTTAGTCATTTTGCACAATTTATGTTTCAATAAATTTGACATTTAAAAATTAAATTAAAAAACGAATATACGACAGTTTTTACTTTTGTTTAATGCAACAAATAGCAATGTATTTTTGTAATTACCCTTATCGTAGCATCCTACTTTCTTTGCTTCTTATGATAATATATGATGGTTTAGCTTCCATTCATTTCAAAATAAGCTACTAATAGCTCAATTTCAAGAGTCATTATTATTGTACAAATTATTTTTTTCAATTTCGATTTCTTTTGATACAAGGTTTCTATTATAACATTGAACTTATTTTATGTATTTTAAGTTGTCAATCCGTGTATCACACGGGTTTATAACCTAGTAGATCTTATATAGAAAAGTCAATATTCTTAAATGTTACTTCATGACGTGGCATGGAGAACTGATTTTATGGGTTAGAAAGCCAAAAAATAAAAATAAAAAAATTAGACATTTTGAAACAAAAACTAAAAGTTCGTAAGAGTATAAAAGCTATAATGTCATTTTCTCTTATAAACGGGCAAAAACTTTAAGGATCTTCTAAAACCTTGCTATTATTGGATATTATTCCCTTCCTCCGTGTCCTATGCATCATTTTTAATATATGTAAGCATTTTCTTTGTTACCATGTATGCTTATTTGCAAAGAGACAAACTTAGTAAAGATAAAATTGATCGCGATTTTGATTTCTTAAAGCAAATGAACACAATTCAAACATCTTTAGGCTTCTAAAACAATATATATCAAGTCAAAATTAGTTAAAGATTTGAGAAAACCTTCAAAACATACACATAAACGGAAAGTTCCCATCATAAGTGAGTCATTTGAGAAGACACACTTGGACTTGGACGTTTTGTTTTGAATGAGAAGATGGTCTCGGTTTGGATTTTCGTTGTCTAAAAGACCCTCTTCTCCTAATATGCAATGCACATGCTAACATCTAAGATCAAATATATAGAGGACATTGACATTAGGAATGGAATATGAGATAAATCATAAATCCATACCCACACAATATCTATAACTTTGACTTTATAGTTAGTTAGTCAAAATGTTGTAATCAACTCGATTTTAAAAGGTTTGTATTCTTTCCGTTAAATTAATGAGAAGTACAATCATATGTCGATAACTCTATATTGTCGGTCTCTTTAGTCTTATCTAATCACTCTAAAAAGTGCCTTTGGGATCAAGTGAACAACATTACAAACCTAAAGGTCTAAATAAGACATTATCAGAAACATGAGGGAGTTTATAGACTGTATTAAACTAACAATATATAACATTAGCATACGCGTAGCAGAAAAGTTTGGTGGAGAGTTCTTCTGCGCTCTCTCTTTCTCTCTATCTCTAGAAAGCACATAACTTTCACCTCTGAAATCAAACCTACACATACACAAATCTGTGTTTATCTACGCATGATCAAATCCGTAATCGAAAATCCCCAAAAAACGTCGGGATTGTCTCTTATTTGAGATATATTTGCACATTAATTCTTCGGATCAAAGAGAATGGACCAAAATTCATGGACTCGTTTCTCCACTTCCAATTCTGCTTTAAGGCGTTATCAATCTCGATCAGGTTCGGGTTTTTTTTTGGTTAATTTGCTTCATCTTTGGTGAAACCGCGTTAGAGATTGTAATGATTTAGGAATTCACTGTTACTTACTTTAATTTCAAAGTACACCTACATAATTGTGGGATTAGTTAATTTAAACTCATAATCGACGTGTTAAGTTTACCTCTCTTGTGATGTTACACTGAGTAATATATATGAATTATCGTGATATTTTACGACGTTCTTCTAAAAAGTGTGTTAGGGTTTAAAAAGTAAAAACTCCATCTTCTGTTTTGCTTTTTGGGGGAAACGATGATTACTTCCTATGCACACTTATACGCATATAAACACGTTTCTACGTGAGCATTGATCGATGATTGTGTATTTTTGGGCAAAATTTAATCGTATCGTAAACTGGAAGAGAAATTTTATAGCGATTGTGTTAGTTGCTCAAACAATAGTGGAATATGAAGTAAAACAACAACTTACTTTTGTTTCTAACATAATAACATTCATGTTTCCCTTAATCCCTTCTTGTAGATGAAACTGATGGTGATGAAGCAAGACCTGAATACTTATGTCCATTCTGTGCTGAAGATTTTGACATTGTCGGCCTTTGTTGTCACATTGATGAAGAACATACAGTTCAAGCAAAAAACGGGGTATCATTAATTCATTAGCTTTTCACCTCTTGATATAAAAAACCCCCAAAATGTTATATTCATGATCTAATATCCATTATCATGCTTGCAGGTATGTCCCATATGTGCAAAAAGGGTTGGAACTGGTTTAGTTAGCCATATTACAATGCAGCATGGAAATCTTCTAAAGATATCCTTTTTATATTAAACTCAATCCTTTATAACAATTTGGATACTTTTTATACTTACATTTACAATTCTATGTTGCTATTTCTTGACTAATTATAACGTTCAACGCAAGAGGAGATTACGTAAAGTCGGATCAAATTCAACTCTTTCTATTCTAAAAAAAGAATTAAGAGAAGGAAATTTACAGTCTGTTCTTGGAGGTTCTTCTTTTTTGGTCCAGTCATCAATGAACACAGAGCCCGATCCATTGTTATCTTCTTTCATGTTCAATAACACTTCTCAAGTTTCAAAAGATCAAACTCAAACTCATTCAGTAGAAGCCTCAAATAAAGATTTCTTGGCTAGGTTAGAAACTGATTATATATTTATATTCAATTATTTATAATTGCAAATGTTTATATTTTATTCTGTAGTTGTTACAACTTATAATGAAATATATCTAAGGGTAAACGATTTTGTGTTTTGATTTGTTCAGGAGTGAGAAAGAGGAAGGTGGTGAAAATGAGGAGGAGAAAATTCGTCGAAGTGAGTTTGTTCAGGGACTGGTATTGTCAACTTTCTTTGATGTTGATTTATAAGCTACTCATGCCTAATAAGAAAGTCTTAAGTAGTCATGGTGTCTAAGTATAATATGGAGAAGGGAAGAGAGTTACAGAGGAACGCGTATCTCATATTGTATTGAGAATCAAAATATATATAAATATATAAAAATATATGGTTTATCGATAATAGATGTGTGTAATATTGGTAAATTTGAAACCCCAAAATCGTTTGGTTGGTTACAAATGTTTCTACGCGTGAAAGTGTCTCTTGATTTAAAAAATTGTCCCACTTAGGTTATATGGAAAAATGAACAAATTAACCGTGATTATGTTGTCTAATACTAAATATTGAACCTATTACAAAGCGTATTGGTTTAGAATCGACAAAATACGATAATCCATCATGCATATTTGCAAATAGATTTTGTTAGTCGTTAACCGACATACTTTGTTAGCACTTACAATTAGGGATGGGATCGGGTCCAGGACCGGACCGGACCGACCCGATAGAGGAACCGACCTGTAAAGCCTTGGAAAATGGACCTAGGCCGGTGGGTGTTGGGCTGGGGCTTCTGCAGCTCTCATTTTGGGCCATGTAGGTAACCGGTCTTCAATTTTGGGCTTCAAAAATCTATGCTAGCCCATTTTGTTCAATACATATTGTTCAATGCACTGTTTGTGATTTGCACATAATACATTTTGTTCAATACCTTTTTTTTTTTACTTTTGGTATGATTTTTCTTTAGATTACAAAGCAATATAAATATATAATTATGCAACCACAACATAAACACTAGGGTTAAAAACTAATGCTTACATAGTAACATTTAATCATGTAAATTGTCACAAATAAAAAAACCAATAAACTTAAAAAATCCAAATTTCTTAGTGTTACACATGCACACCAAATAACCAAAACAAATCATATTTATGCAAACACATTTTTAAAAATTAATGAGTGTTTTTCCTCTATTTTCCGGCCGAGTCATTGAATTGCTTCTTCAATTTCTATAAAGAATTGCTTCTTCAATTTCTATAAAGAAAACAAACGTAACTATGTCATAATTGAAATTAGACATTTATAAAAGTTTTATAAAAAAAACCAAACGTACCCAAAGCAACGACATCATCTCTTAATATATATTTGGGGTAGTCTATTATTGGTTTTCTTGATTTTCTTACCTAATCTTGGGTGCGAACCAATGTTTCAACTATAGGGGTTGACAAATTAGTTCGATACAAATCTAATATTCTTCCACAATTACTAAACGCCGACTCGGATGCCACGGTCGACACTTCTATAGCCAAAATTTCTAAAAGAATACCGTTAATAATTTATCAAATATGTATTAAAAATCACTAAATAAACATTAAGTAAATTTTTTACCTTTGGCCATACGAGCCATAATAGGAACACGCACCGCATTTTTCTTCCAATACTTTAGAATATCGAACTCCTTATTGTACACCTCATTTTGCTCATTCAAATACAGTCTAAATTCCATGTCAATTGACACCGATGTCACACCTTGCATGCTAAGAAAATCACCCAAGAAGCCATTTTCATCACTTTCATCGGAAGCCCCTCATTTGTCACGACTTTCCTCTTGAGACGATCAAAGATGGTCGAATTTATTTTTGTAGAATGTAAATAAATTCTCCATCTTGTTTTCCACTTCGCGCACCATTGCTATCACCTTCAATTGTATTTCGGGCTTAGTCATAGGATTTGTTGCTGACACGTTGTTGCTTAACATTTGTGTTAACGAATATGACAATAGCGAAGACTTGAATTGATGATCTAACAACATTGCGAAATATACAAAATCATTCATTTTGTCAAAAGAACCCCAATATTTGTCATATTTTTTCCGCATATCCCCACAAATTTTGGTAAACGTTGGTCTTACTGATGGGAAATATGCATAACAAATAAACTTATACTCTTAAGTTTACATGCAACCTAAGGATCTATGTTTTCTCTAATTGAATCTAAAACTAAGAACCCTAGGCAAAAATTGATTTCTAAAAGGATGAATAAAGCTACTAACCTTTAGTTGCTTTTGTTGGAAGCAAACACCACAAGCATCGTGCCTCAAATTGTTCACAACCAAAAACTAGCAAGCAAAAAAACCAGAGAGAGAATGTAGAGCTCAGGAAAGTGGCACAGAATAATGGAGCGATAAGGCTCTATTTATAGTGGAAAAGGTGTAAGTGGATAAGCCTTAGAGATAAGCCTTATTTGAATTTAAACTAGATAAAACTTTTATCTTAAATTCAAATCATTATCCCATCCTTTATATTTGGCGAAACTATAAGGATAAATCCTTATAATTTTCGTCCAACATTATCCCACAATACCCATTGCTAAACTATTGAACAATTACAATTCAACCACTGCATTTTTAATTAATCTAATTAATCCCAAAATTAATTCCAATTAATTTCTGATTAATTATTAATTAAATATTACTATTTCTAATTAATATATTATCTTCATAATATATTAATAAACTGTTTACCTTGATTTATTAATCACATAATAAATCAACCTCTCTCTCTATAAGATATCCTGTCCAATTGCTAGCGTTGAGGGCAACCCAAAATGACTGTGCTACTATCAATCAAGTATATACCAATTATAGTCATGTCTTAGACACCTAATCCAACAGTTTCCCACTTGGATAATCTATGACTATAACTGCCAGTATAACTTCTAAATCGATCCGCAAATTGTAGCTTCCAAAAGCCGCTGCCGAACTCTGACCTAGTCACTTACGCGTCCTAAGGTAAGTGATCATATGATCATTCGTTCTACAAGATATCATTCGGACATGAGACATGGATTGTAATCAATCTCATTGTCCAACACTTTGTTTCTCGATTTCTGATTTGTGATCATATAGGACTTCTAATTGAACGCATCAATTTAGTCCTGACTGGGTCCAGCATTATAAGTCAACACCAAATCACTGAGGGGCCCAAAGATATCGCTTTTCCCATTAGGGAAAAAGGAACGAATAAACTTTGACTCATATGCTTGTATCATTTACTCATCAAATAGCGCAAAATAACACGTTTTATGACATCGAGTTACCGATGCGTTTACGCATTATCAATGTATAGCCGACTTGTAAATTTCAACTCATATGTCTCCGTTTCAAGAGCATAAGATATTATTGTCTCAGAATTACTCGTGATAGAATCCATGAAGTAATTCTCTGAGCGTGGGTTTGTCCAATACTCAAATCTCAATTTCTAAGTACTCATGAACATTGCAGCAACACTATTGCTATGTCTAACTCCTTAGACAATCTACAATTCAGTTCATGACAGTCTTAATTCATTACTTACTACCAAAAGTACGAGCGACTGTGGACTTTTTAAATAATCATATTATTCGGGAAGTAAAACATGCAAAATGAAACACAATAATGAACCATTGACAAATAGCAGTAATCAATACTCATATGTCGATGTCTGATGTAATGGTACTTTATGTCGATGTGTATGGACTTTCTATGATCTCTCGGTTCCTTGGTCAAGACAACCGCTCCTTCATTATCGTAGAACAGTTTCATTGGCTCCTGAATAGTCGGGACAACTCTGAGGGCACCAATGAAGTTCTTCAGCCAAGCCGCTTCTTTTGACACTTCACTTGCAGCTATGTACTCTGATTCACAAGTTGAATCAGCCACCGTCTCTTGTTTGGAACTTTTCCAAGTAAACGCTCCACCGTTTAACAGAAACACCCAGCCCTACTGAGACCGAAAGTTGGCTCTATCTATCTGGAAGCTGGCATCACTGTATCCACTTACCCTCAACATATCACTGCCACCAAGGACTAGAAGCATGTCCTTTGTCATCCGTAGATACTTGAGAATGTTCTTAACCGCAGTACATTGAGCCTTGCTCGGATTTCCCTGATAGCGACTGACCATGCTCAAAGCAAAAAGAAACACCAGGACGAGTACATGTCATAGCGTACATGATTGACCCCATAGCCGAAGCGTAAGGTACCCGACTCATATCAGCTATTTCTTCATCTGTTTGGGCTTTGAGTCTTACTTAATTTGGCATTACTCTCGATTGGCAGCTCTCATTTCTTGGAATTTTCTATACTAAACCTCTTTAGTACCTTATCTAAGTATATACTTTGACTAAGTCCAATTAGTCTCTTCATTCTATCTCTCAATATTCTTATCCGGAGAATATAGGTAGGTTCTCCAAGGTCTTTCATGGCGAAACACCTTCCAAGCCAAGATTTAACTTCTTGCAAGGTTGAAATGTCGTTTCCCATGAGTAATATGTCATCGACATTAAGCACCAAAAAAGTCACTATACTCCCACTAGCCTTGATATACACACATGACTCATCTGTGCTCCTAGAGAAACCAAACTCTTTGACTTTCTCATGAAAGCAGAGATTCCAGCTGCGAGAAGCTTGTTTCAATCCGTAGATTGATTTCTTAAGCTTACGCACTATATTGGGAAACTTTGCATCTACAAAACCCTCTGACTGATTCATGTAAACATCCTCAGCCAACTTCCTATTAAGGAAAGAGGTCTTGACATCCACCTGCCAAATTTCATAATCATAAGATGCAGCTATGGCCAGCATTATCCTAATAGATTTTATCTTAGCTACCAGCGAGAAGGTCTCATAATAGTCAACCCCAGGGGTTTGAGTGAAACCCTTCGCAACCAGCCTAGCCTTGAAAGTGTGTACCTTTCCATCCATGTCGGTCTTATTCTTGAAGATTCATTTACACCCAACTGTCTTTTCGACCTGGTACATTGTCAACCAAGTTCCAAACTTGATTGTCATACATGGATTTGATCTCGCTATCCATTGCCTCTTTACATTTAGCAGCCTCAGGGCATGCCACTACTTCCTTGTAGCTAGCTGGCTCATCTAAATTCACCAGTGTCCTATTACTGACAAACGTGTCACCATCCGTAGTAATATGGAATCCATAAAACCCGGGTGGCATGCTAACTCTACTGGAATGTCTATGAGGTAACAAGTTGTTTATCGGTTCAACATGAACTTCTTCGTCTGGTTGAGAGCTAGTATCTTATAAGGTTCCTTCATTGGTTGACTCTTGAATTTTTTCAAGGCCAATAGTACTCCCACTTTCTTAATATTTGAATAATTAGAAAATTAGAAAATAAGAAATAACCCCACCCCACCCCCACCGTACCCATCTCTCTCTCTCTCTCTCTCTCTCTCTCTCACACATACACACACACACTTGGTTTGTTAAAGGTGCTTCAATATTACCTTTCTACCGACAACAATGTTTTTCCTCTACAATCCACCTCCACCGTTACCTATGTCGCAACCCCCACCATAGCTATGTATATATATCAGATCACTACCAGCAACCACCACTACAAGTAAACACAACCTCCGTTCCTGTAAAAACCTACACAAATTTATGTGGCATTCAATTAATTCCCATTCATACCCTCCCACTCAAAACCATATGAAAATTCGCTTAATTACACATGTTTGTTTTGCTAAATACTTCCACACCTCTCACGACTTCTATTGAGATCCCATTCTATGAAAAATCGGTGGTGATTCCATGAAATTGGCATCGATCGAAAACAGAAAACCCAAATCCAGCAGAAAACCTAAATTAGCATCGATCAAAAACAGAATGAGAAGGATCATACTCGGTATCAAGAGGATTTTAGGTAATTCAGATCCCTCTGAAATTATAGCTTAAAAGGTCGACCGACACCGCCCTCTTCACTATCAAACCCAAATCCAACAAAAACCCAATATCCACCCAGATTTCAATCATGGAAGGCAGCCACAATAAACATACCTTGGCTTAAGGGTAATATCATCCATGGAAGGCAGAGACTGGTGGATTCGAGTTCAAGGTTTTCATTTTGGCTTGAGGGTAATATTCGTCATGGAAGGCATCCAATGTATTCTGGCTTAACGATAATGATAAATTTGAGTTCGAGGTCTTTATCTTCTCCGGTGATGATAATGCCAAATCTGGGTTTGGTGATAGTAAAGCAGGAGAATGAAATAGAGATGGTGAATCAGAAATGCGTTAGGGGGTGTTGTTGATCTAGAGTTCACTTGGTGGTTTCCGATAAGAGAACATGTAGACAAAGTAGATAAGGGTGTCTTTGGCGATGTTATGTGGAGTAAGTGGTGAGAGAGACACGAAGGGATGAATTAGGTTTGTGATGGAACCAATAAAGAAAGTAAACCTGGTTCTTCATCTCCTTCGGAGAGAGAGAGAGAGAGAGAGAGAGAGAGAGAGAGAGAGAGAGAGAGAGAGAGAGAAAGAGAGAGAGAGAGAGGGGAAGGGAGAGAGAGAAGAGGAGGGTACGGTGGAGGTGGAGGGGGGATGGGGTGTTGTTATTTTTAATTTATTTAAATATCAAGGAAGTGTCAAAATAATGTAAAACTAAAAGAAAAATGGTAAAGCAGACCTTTCAAGATTTCTAATGACCAAAACCACAAAAAGTTTCTGATTTTGGACTATCAATGCAAGTTGAAAACTTTTTGGACCAAATCTACAGTTTTTTGCAAACTACATGGACCAAATTAACAGTTTACTCTTATCCCTATAAACAATGTTTGTAAGACTAATAAATAAGCTTTTGTAAATGAGCACCTATGTTACGGATGTTTATTAAGCTTTTTTGTTTAATGATGTGGCCTTCCTATATTATAAATGTTTATTAAGTTTTTTGGTTTATTGATGTGAGCTTGACTTATGAAAAAAACCCCACATTACGGTTGTCGCTAGTATAGAAGACATTTGTTGGTGCGATGTGTTTTTTTAATTGATGCGGTTGCACAACAAAACCACATTATAAATGGAAAAAACCCTGATATCGCATTAATAAAAGTAACAACCGCACCATTTATAATGTTTGTTGATGCGGTAACTATTAATCGCATTAAAAATTGTTAATTAGTGCGGGTTCGTCCAAAGGCACTATTAAACCCTTATTTTTACTGCGAAATTTACAATCGCACCTTCAAAATCGTACTTTTTTACTGCGAAAGTTTACAATCGCACCTTTAAAACGTCATTTGTTGGTGCGGTAACTATTTATCGCATTAAAATTTGTTTAATTAGTGCGTGTTCTTCCAAAGGCACTATTAAAACCTTTTTTACTGCTAAAGTATACAATCGCACCTTTAAAACCGTATTTTTTACTACCAAAGTTTAGAATCGCACATTTAAAACGTCATTTGTTGGTGTGGTAAGTTTGGATAGCATTTAAAAAGATTGTTATTTAAAAACAATAAAATGATTGTTATTTGTTGATGCGGTAAGTTTTGATAGCATTAAAAATGATTGTTATTTAAATACAATAAATTTGGGGCTTTTGTTAATCCTGAAATCGTTCTTCGATCTAGCTTCTTCTTCTTCTTCAAGATCAGCTGGTTGCAATTACTTCTCTTCATTAAATCTGGTTGCATTTACTTCTATTCATTAAAGGTGAGTTTATACCAAACCTTTATTAACTTCGTTAAAATATAAGTTAGTATATAACACTCAACAACTGAAATCTAAATTCCAAACCTTTATGAACCGAATAACAGCGACTACATCTTTCGCGAAGCCCACCAATAATGGCAACCTACTTTGCAACCTCCACCAAACTATATTGTTGATTTATCTCTGTACATTCCTTAAATGTTGTTTATTTTAATTTTCAGATGGATCGTTATTATTGGATGTACAAAGCTTCTCGTATGTCCAGAACTTATATCAAGGGAGTTGAAGATTTTATTAGCATTGCTAAAGAAGATAGTGTAAAAAATGGAAGGCGGTCGATTTGTTGTCCTTGCAACGTTTGTAAGAACTTTCAAAGTGTTACTGATACCGGACTAATAGAGTACCATTTGTTGGAAAATGATTTTGTGCCTAATTACACTTGTTGGTCAAGACATGGAGAATCACTAGTTGATTGTAGTACATCGTCAAGCAATTTACAGAGTAATGAAAATAGAGTTCAAATTAACGACGACGATCATAATTCAAATGACCCAAAAGACAATTTCAAAGAAATGTTTGATGACATGGAGACAAATATGGGTGATGATGAACAAGGAAAATTACACCGTCTGTTTAAAGAAGCAGAAACACCCTTATATAAAGGTTCTAAATATATGAAACCTGATGCGGTGTTGAAGTTGATGAACTTAAAGTTGAAAAACGGATGAAGCGATAAAAGTTTTACAAGTCTATTAGAGCTTTTGCATGACTTGCTTCCGGAAGACAATGGATTACCACTTTCCACATACCAAGCAAAAAAATTAATGTGTCCCATGGGATTGGGATTGGAAAGAATAAATGCATGTCCAAATAATAGCATTTTGTATAGAAAGAAGTTTGAAAATACTGATCATAACTATGTTGTCTGCAAGGCATCAATGTATAAAATGAAAAATGATGAGGATGAAGTTGATGACGATGTGACAAAAAATGGACCTCTGGCTAAAATATTGTGGTATCTTCCTATCATAACAAGATTGAAGAGGTTATTTTCAAACGAGAAGGAAGCAAAGTTAGTCTGTTGGCATTCGAAAGAACGACTATCAGACGAAAAACTGAGACATGTTGCGGATTCACCTCAGTGGAGAAACATTGATAATAAGTATCCTGCTTTTGGAAACGAGATGAAACTTACGGTTTGGGCTTAGTTCGGATGGATCAATCCTTTCGGAAACATCAGCAGTCGTCATAGCACGTGGCCAGTTCTTTTATGCATTTACAATCTTCCACCGTGGTTTTGCATGAAACGGAAATACATCATGATGTCGTTGTTGGTTCAGGGTCCGACACAACCCGATAATGATATTGATGTACATTTGTCTCATTTGATTGATGACTTAAAAACTATTTGGAGCACATGTGTCCAAGTATATGATGCGTATAAAAAAGAACATTTTCAACTGCGGGCCATGATTTTTTGTAGAATAAGTGATTTTCCTGCATACGTTAACTTGTTAGGATACAAAACCAAGGGTAAGAAAGTTTGTCCTGTTTGTGAAGACGAGACAACCTCGATATGGTTAAAAATGGCCAAAAAATGTATACATGGGACATCGAAGATTCCTGCTGAGTGGTCACCGTTTTAGGAAGATGACTATGGAGTTTGACGAAACTGTTGTGGTTAGAAAGATGAGGGCACGATTTGATGCATTTTCGCGAGTAAAAGATGTAAAAGTTGTGTTAGGAAAAAATATACGATTGATAAAGAAGCCCTCTGGAAAAAAGTCAATCTTTTTTGAATTACCTTACTGGAGACATTTAGATGTTCGACATTGTGTGGATGTTATGCATATAAAAAATGACTTGACAGTAACCCACCGTCTATTTCCCAATCAACAGCAACACCCAATCCCAACACCAACCATCCGGAGAAAACTTTGTTGACCCTGATGTGGAGTTCTCGTTGAGCAAAATTTGAACAAAAGGAAAGAAACATATGGATATAGTTGATCAATTATCCAACCTCTTTGGGGATGTGCATTTTTTGAATACCTTGTCACCTCAAAGGTTGTATATTTAATGACACAAGGTTGAATATTTAATTGTATTTTCGAAGGCGTTACAACTATTGTTAAACTATGAGCTTAATGTCAACATTCTTCAATGATTTTCAATGTAAGTTGTTATTACTTATTATTGCTTTAAAAATATTATAACATATCATTTTAGATATGATTTAGTTGACTAACTTTATATAATATAATTAAGGTATTTTTATGAGCTGCCAAAGAATTCCTCTTGCGCTTTCTTTGATGTGGTGGTTATTAAGGATGATGGTGACAAAACAAACCGGGACGTCGTCATACATCACATAAAAGAATTAGTTTTGCATCATGAATACAAAGAATATTTTTCTTGCACCATATATAATTAGATAATATGTATTTTTCCATAATACATCCACATACGTATACACACTAAACATACGGAAAGCTTAAATGTTTTATGATTTATATTTTTGTAGGAGACATTAGGTGCTTATTATTTTTTGGCCGGAAAAGGAATCGCGTATGTTCTTGATTCTTTAAAACGTCCCGGTAGAGTGGACTCCTATATCATTGTCTCTATTATTGATGAAGCTTTCCCGAGTAAATATAAATGGAAGATTGCAAAGGTTTGTTTTAAATTTCCTTTTTATCAATTTATTTGAAGGTGCTGAAAATATTTAATTGTGAATTAATTGAAGTGCTTCAAACAAAAAGAAAACTGAGAATGTGGTTTTGTAGTTATCAAACATATGCAGGAGTTAATTGAGACCATTCAACATAATTTTGCCACTAAAGTAAGTGTTCTTTGCATATATAAATATCAATTTTCTAATTATTTGTATACCTAAATATAATTTTTTTGTATTTGCTTTTAGTTTTGGAAGCAGAGCAAGTTGATTTCGATTGATGATATCGAGCAAATGATATTAAATCTGATTCCAAACTTAGTTGGCAAGGAGATTGAAAGCCGCCTGGAGAATACTCGATAAGATACAATTTTTATAGCATTGTACTTGGACAAATGTTTATAGCATTATAACATTATACTCGATAAGATACACATTTGTAAATTGTATACTTGTGAATGTTGGTAACTGGAACAAATATTTGTATAATGACCCGAAACTACTTATGATGGAAATTTAAACGTTTAGAGTGCGTAATATATTCATGGTCCGAAATTAATTATTGGTGCAATTTAGGTGTTTTTTGTATCATGGGCCACATGTATTTGGTAGGCCTAAGCCTATATGACATGCAAATGCCATGTATAATCTAAGTGTTTTTTGTATCATGGGCCACAGCTACTTGGTAGGCCTAAACCTATGTATAATTTGGGTCTTTTTTGTATCATGGACGACATCTACTTGGTAGGCCTAAGCCTATATGGCAGGCTAAGCCCATGTGACAGGCTAAGCCCAAATGACAGACTAAGCCCATGTGGTAGGCCTAAGCCAAATTATATGACGCGGTTACAATTATGTGCTGTGTTATTTTAATGATGTGGGTTATATGTATTTAGTACGGTGTTCTATTCTTTCAGTAAAGCTAATTTGATGTGGTTCTATTCATTGTTGGTGCGGTTTGGTAAACCGCACTATTAAATGTGGGTATTTAATGATGCGTAATATTTAGGTGCGATTGTATAACCGCACCAGTTAACCATTTTAACCGCACCAACAAAGGACTTGTGTACTAGTGTTGTAACACCCCTTTCTCAAACCGTATTTTAGTACAGTTTATATTACAAAATATCTTACAACTCGTAACTATGTAAAAGTCACTTAAATTTTTTTTTTTACAAATTTTACTCTCAAGGGGTATTACAGACTCAATACAGAAACCATAATTTAAACTTATCTGTATTTTACACTGGTCCCAACTTCAACTTCTTCTCCTTTCACCTAAGTACATAGCATTTAAAAATAATACGTGACACATAAAGTCTCGTGAGTAATATGGGTTTTAGACCCAAAACTTTCCTGCTCAAAACATGAAATATTAACAAGTAAACTGCTAAAAACTTATTTTCATACTAATCTCAAAACTCTTTTCTTCTTTATTTTCAAACTTCAAAAATACTTTCTTTCTCAAAAACTGCTTCTTTTCTCAAAACTATTTTCTTTCTCAAAACTGCTTTCTTTCTCAAAACTGTTTTCTTTCTCATTTACTTGTTACCAACTGAAACTCATGAATTAGTTTATATTAATTCATTTTACTAACTTCCCTTCACGGGACAGAACAGATCCACCCGCAAGGTTATTCTATCTCTGACTCCCCTTCGTGATTGGAACAGATCCAAGCACAAGGTTATGCTAAGCTAGACAACTACTTCGCGACGGGAGATACCACCTTAGTAGTGTCTTCAGATCTCCCGATTATGTGGGTGATCCTAGTCCGGACAACTGACTCTTATTACTTTCTTTGCTTTAGTTCTTATCTCATTACTTTCTTCATTACATCTCAAATTGGTCAAAAAGTGACACAATTTATAATAAACTCAAACTCATAAACTTTATAACTCTTTATAGGAAATACTTTCAAAACTAACTTCAACATCTTTAGCTCACATACGGAGCTACTTTCAAAATACTTTACAAACTACATTGCTTTTAAATATGCTTTAAAACACTTAGCCCTTGTATAGAGCTACTTTAAAACTATTTCCAACTTTAGTATTCAAAAGTATTTGGAAATCTCATTTTCTGAAAATATCATTTTGCTATGTACAAAAAGTCCACACATACTCACCTTGATGTAGCTAAGGATCACTAAGCTTCTCGTACTCCTTTCCCTTTTCCGTGCTCATTAGTATTTGAAGCACCTCCTACATATATCACACATATATATATATATATATATATATATATATATATATATATATATATATATATATATATATATATATATATATATATATATATATATATATATACTACAGCTGACTCTATAACTTAAGAGTCTCTTATAACATAGCTTCAGGTTATAACAAGTGTTTAACCTTAAATAATTAATTTTACAAATTTTGCGAAATACGCGTATTTTTATACAGTACACTCGGGAGGTCGTATTTCGGTTCCGACAATTTTTCATGAAGTCTTAGGCCATAATAGACCTATGTTTAAAATTTGAGATCAAACGGACAAGTTTTGAACCAAATCTCAAAATCAAATTGCACTTGGCAGGAGACTCGATGCAAAAACTACATGTTTCTGCTGGCGCCGCCTCGCGACTCGACCAGGGTGTGGTCGTGACTCGAAGGCTAAGTATATTGCCTTAAATGACGATTTTCCAAACTGCAGCTCCACTATTCACCACATTAAGCCCTTAATACTTAACTTAATTGGTTTAGGGTCATATCTAGGCCCTAAATACCAACTTACAATTAGTTTTAAACTTCAAAATCATCAAACCTTCTTTAAAATCTTGAAAATTCTTCCGAAAACACCATTTTTCACCAAAAATCATTTTAGTGAGTTTTTAAAGCTTGGAACTGATTTCTTGCATCCTTTATGTCATGTTTGACTTAACAAGACCATAAGAACCATACAAAATCAGTTTCATCTCTTAAACCCATTTCTAGGGTTCTTGAGTTAAAAAACCCATTTCATCATTGTTACATCTAAGCTTCAATTCCTTTGAATTAATAACTACTACATGTTTCTTTCACATTTTCTAACACATTAGATTCATCAAAATCACTTGTTCATCTAAACCCTTGAGTTAATGCTCTTGAACCAAAATCATCATTTTTCTTGTATTTCAGCATATTTAGCAACTAAACATGTTAAATTGATGATTTTGAACAAGATGATTCCATTGTAATCAAAGTTTCTGGAAAATCAAAAGTCAAGAACATAACTCTCGTTCCAAATTTTGAGTTTAGAACTTAGTAGTCTTACCTCTTGAAGCTTGGAAATCACTAATTCCAAGTGTGTAGCTTCAATTCTTGCAAGTTGATCAAGGCTTCTTCTCCTTCCCGTGCCCTCTCTCGTTCTCTGTAGAATTCTCCACAGGTTTCTGGAAATGAGAGTTAATTAACTCTCATATTTATTTATATAATTGTTATATACTAGTTACACTTTAGTCCCTTGGTTTCCAACTTTTACTCAAAAATGGTCCCTAGGCTCATCTCTTTGAAATTTATGTTCCATTAGTTACCAACTTAACCCCTTAATAAAATTTCTTAACATAATGGTCATTTTCATGTCAAATGACTAATTTGCCCTTTTTGGCCAAATTTCACTATTCACGCGGTAAAACTCCAAATTTCACATAAACTCTTATTTCTTATTATATTATTCCACAAATACATATTATTTTACATAATGGTCTTACAATGTGCCGAAAGACCATTTTACCCTTTTACAACTTTTGCGGGTTCTTACAGTCACCCATCCTTATGTGGATTCTGTCCTCGGAATCTTTTCGTAATCTGTGAAATCTGGATAGCTTCTCTTCATTTCTTCCAGTGTCTCCCAGGTTAGGTTTGACCCTAATGGGTGCTTCCACTTGACTATTACTAAGTCGATCTCCTTGTTCCTCAGCTTCTTAGTCTGCATTTCTAAAATTTCTTCAGGTTCTTCAACCAGTCTGCTAGGAGTCTCCACCCTCAAGTCTGTATACGGTATCACCAACTCTTCTTTTCCAAAGTACTTCTTTAGGTAGCATACATGGAAAGTATCATGTATTCCACTGATTTCTGGTGGTAACTCCAGCTTGAATGCCTATAACCCAACTCTCTTCAGGATTCTAAAAGGTCCAATGTATATTGGACTCAACTTTCATCTTTTGCCAAATCTGACTACGCTCTTCCATGGCGACACTTTTATCATCACTAAATCGCCTTCTCGCAAATCGTATGGTCTTTTCTTAAGATTCAAGTAACTCTTCTGTCGGTCTTGTGCTGCTTTCATGTTAGCTTGAATTACTCCAATATTCTCATTGGACACTCTAACAATATCTGGTCCAGTAGTCTCGCCCGCCTCCAACCAGCACAAGGTGTCACACCCCGATCCTTGGCGGAATCGATCAAGGCATGATATATTGTTCAAAGTCTCATGACAACTATGTTATAATATGATTAGATTCAATTAAGTACTAAGTAGGCAAACAAGATCCACAACATACAAATACAAATTCAAATACAAACAACATTTATTACATCAAATTTAAATAGTCTTGTGGGTTTCTAAGGTACACCCTACTTTTCATCAACTTCATTCTTCAAATCTGCATCATGGGTAAAAACAGGTCAACTACGAGAGTTGGTGAGTAATCTAGTTTTATTAAAAAAATTGTGAGTTTGAAATATTTATAAGTTGAAACTTGTTTTCTTTGGAAGTCGTCAAGCAAGTATTATTGAAATAACGATTTATAAATCAAAATTGATTAACAAATGATAACAACAACAATAAGTCCTCACCCTATATATATATATATATATATATATATATATATATATATATATATATATATATATATATATATATATATATATATATATATATATATAGGATGGAGCATCTAATCATCATACACACTCAACCACGTGCAATCAATCACCTTAGCGTCCCAAGGCGGGATGGTCAACCCAATAGCGCTATTATTGTCCATAACGTACCTCAAGAATACGGGCATAGTCATGGAGATTAGACTAAAAATGGTAATGCACTACAAGTACATGTAGCGTAAACAAACAACAATTATACAAATAATGATTCATGTATAAATATCCCAACAATGTCTCAATGGTGAAAAATTAATAAAATGAAGTTGGAACATATTAAAACCACATGATACACCCCAAAAATATTGAAAATTACAAAATATGGGGTAGATTACTCACATTAGTCCAATAAGAAATGCACGTGTTGTACGATAGACGGCTCGAGTCAAAATATCGTAGAACCTAATATAATTAATAGTTTTGGCTTAGGAATCGATAAACGAGAATATAGTATTAATTAAAATAATTAGACACATATTCTTATATTAGATGAATTAACAATAATCCAAATTTTGTTTTGAATATTAATGTATTCATATGTTAAATGAATTTTAAATTGAATTAATTACTTTGCTTAATTAATTTATATTTTCACTTTAGGCAAGATTTTAATAATTTCTTATTAAAATAATAACTAGTCAAATTATAAGTATTTACAGATTTTATATATTATAAACAATTATTTATATGAAATAATCATTAAAAATGCATTTTTACATGCTTAGATATCTAGGAAAATGGTTTTAAATACTAAACAGTAATGAAACATTCTGAAATTATCCGAAAATCATTATTTCATACAATAGTAATTACTGTAAAATTTTCATATTTTTCTTAACTGCTTTAGTATTTATTTAGTATTTTAATGATTAAACACCAACAAAATTCGGGAAAAATAATAAATGATTTCCAAAAATTCTGGAAAATTAACCATAGTTTTCTAACATTATATTGAGCCTACTGTAAGTATTTTGGATATTTTGGACTATGGGAAGTATTTCTTATGTTTTTCATTATTAACTAATCAATAAAATCATAAATAATAGGAAAATAGCAAGAGAAATTTATTAGACTTTTTATTTATGATTAACATGTTATATATGATATTCTGATAAGGTTTTATAATATTTCGACATGTGTAGCTATTTATTATCAATTTAAGCCATTAAATAATCATTAAATCAGGAAACATAAGCAAACATTCTTACAAAAATCTGTAAATTTTGTCATGGAGTCTTTAAAATGTTAATAAGGTCCGAAAAATATAAAATCTAGTTTTTAACATACATAACTATATTTTGCAATTTATTTATGTACAACAACATAAAATACAAAATAAGCATCAAACAGTAATATAAATGCATGAAACATTATAAATCCGCTTTACTCAATGTATGAGTCATCCTAGAATTTTACCAGAATTTATTGACTGCAAAAAGTATTTTATGTGAATTATTTCCTTATTATATTGCAATAATTATAGTAATTCAATAAACATAAGTTATTTTCTGAAAATTTCCAGAACTTCTTATTTTATTTATGGGATTCTGAGAAAAATCAGGTTTATGCATAAAATGAGTTTTAGATAGTTTGGTGGATTTAATTTGTTTCATGTATGAATTTGGAACTTTTAACAACATACCTTGATGAATGCTTCAAGAGGGATGAAGATTTGAGTATGGGAGATTGTTCTTGGCTGGAAAATGGATATTTCTTGGAAGAATTTCGAGCTTGAGAGTGAGAGAAAGAATAGAGAGGGTTTGAGTGGTGATGAGAATAATGTGATGAGAGGAAAAGGAAAAGAAAGATGATGGGAGGTGTGAGTGAGAGACAATGGGAATAACTTTGTGCTTTTGGTGGTCTTCATAATTCCCCACTAAGACAAGCATCTTAAGAGTTTTATAAAATTTAATGTAGTGTTTATAAAAATAGAGTTTTATAAACAAAAATAGGTTATTATTTGATTATAACAATCTACTTTGATTTGAAGTTTATTTATAGCATTCAAGTTTGATTCTTTTAATTTAATTAGAGCATCATACTTTCATTTGATTTTAATATGGTATCATAATTTAATTTGATTATAGTTATAACGTTATACTATGCTATATTGATATTAACGTCAATTTATATTGTAGTGTAAGTGTTTTGATCCTATTAGCGTCAAGTAATCTCGAGTAGGGTTTATTAAATTTCTAATTGGGTTGGGTTGACTCGAATCCATTTTAGGCGGATGTCACATAAGGGAGTTCTACATTTTTTACCATACAATGCCTCAAAGGGTGGCATTTTAATGCTAGAATGGTAGCTGTTGTTATACGTAAACTCCACTAAGGGCAGGTGTTCATCCCAACTACCTCCGAAATCTATGACACATGATCGTAACATGTCTTCTACTGTCTGAATTGTTCGCTCACTCTGGCCATCCGTTTGTGGATGGTATGCTGTGCTTAGCTGGATTTTCGTCCCCATTTTCTCTTGTAAAGCTCTCCAAAAGTTAGAGGTAAATCTGGGGTCTCTGTCTGACACGATAGACAACGGTGCACTATATCATCTTAACACTTCATCTATGTACAACTGGGCTAACTTCTCCAATGGAGTAGTTTCTTTTATGACTAGAAATAGTGCACCCTTGGTCAATCGGTCCACTATGACCCATAAACAATCTTAACCTCTTATCGTTCTTGGTAACCCAATGATAAAATCCATGGTTACATTTTCCCACTATCCTACTGGAATGTGCAATGACTGAGCATCTCCATGCAGGACTTGATGTTCCGCCTTGACTTGTGCACAAATGACACACTTGGAGATGTACTTAGCTATCCTCTTCTTCATTCCAAACCACTAATACTGTCTCTTTAGATCTTGATAAGTCTTGGTACTCCCTGGATGTATGGAATACTTTGACTTATGCGACTCTTCTAAGATCAACTTTCTTAAATCTCCTGCTTTCGGCACCCAAATACGGTTTCTAAAAGTCTTCAATCCTTGACGATTGGTCTCAAACTGCTTGTCTTTTCCTAGTTTCTCGTCTTTCAAATCCCCACTCTCATCAACTTTTTGTTGGGCTGCTTTATTCTGCTCTATAATACTGGACTCTAATTCTATACGCATCAATCTTGCCTTGATTCTTTTCTCAGAAACTTTTCTACTCAATGCATCTGCTGCTACATTTGCTTTACCTGGATGGTATACAATCTCACAATTCTAGTCGCTGATCAACTCTAACTATCTTCTCTGTCTCATGTTCAACTCTTTTTGAGTGAACACATACTGCAAACTCTTGTGATCAGTGAATAGCTTGCGCTTTGTACCCTACAGGTAATGCCACCAAATTCTCAAGGCAAATACAATCGCTGCAAGCTCTAAATCATGGGCAATATACTTTATTTCTGGTGCTTTCAACCGTCTGGAAGCATAGGCTATAACCTTCCCCCTCTGCATCAACATACAGCCAAGCCCTCTATGTGAGGCATCGCTGTATACTTCAAAATCTTCTGTCCCATCTGATAACGTAAGGACAGACGCATTACACAACTTCTCTTTTAATGTAACAAAAAGTTTTTCTTGTTCTTCTTACTTGAGTAAGTTTCATACTTTTAATTTACTTTCTCTCTTTTCTTATAGAAGCTTTGCCACTTCATACTTCATTATAGAAAATTGACTTTCCAAAAGTCAATCTACATTTTTGATTACTTCTTTCTTGTCATTAGTCTTAAACCTCATATACTATTCTTTTTCTTTTTCTAGTAAACGATACACATCCAATTTACCTTTATACATTTCTTTAGAAGTTTTATAACTTCTTATGTTTACATATACTAGAAGATTTGACTCTTCAAAAGTCAATCATTGTTCTTGCTTCATTTATCTTATCATTCATCTTTAATTCTCAAAGAATTTTCTATCTTTATTATTTTTTTGAACAAAACCCTTTTTATCAAAGGTATTGCTATTATTACTACTAAATCTTTTCTTTGCCTTTACTACTAGTTTTTATACATTCACATGAGGTTATTACTTTTATCATCTTGTTACTTACATGTATTACTTTTATAAATACATGTCTTATATCATCCTTTACTTATTTTATTTTCTCATTTCAACATATTAACAATCTAGATACTTCTTTCATCCTCCTTTATTATTTATGAGATTCCAATCTCATTTACCCATTACACTTTCTAATATAATCATGTCCTTTTCATTTCTCAGCTTTCTTACAATACTCTTATGAGTACACTTCTTATCTTCTTAGGTACCCCATGTACCATTCCCATATTATTACTTATGTTTTAGTACTTTCTTGTAGTTCCTATTTCTCACACTAACGCTCAGTTTAGCACTTTATCTCTTACTTACTCTTTACTTGCTATGGCTAATGCCAAAAATAACTTTTACTTTTTTTTTATTATACTTTTTATCATTTCTTTTTATGTGTCATAGGGCTATATACCCAACACATTGCATTGTTCTTCCATTTAAGCTTCATTTCTTTACTCTCTTTACTTTTACGTATCTTAATACGATATACACTGTACACTTTCTTATGTTCCATAATTATCAGCCATGTACTGACTATTTCCTCAAATCCTTGGATACTTTTACTCGTCACTTCCACTTAGAAGTAGTAACTTCCTGTCTCTTTATTTTAGTTCTTATTTCATATTTGATTCTTTGTCTAATACTTCTCTGGATATTAACTTTTATTCTTTATCTTATATTATCTATGACTCTCAGTCATTTTTCTCACATTCTTTCGGTTATCACTTTATCATTCACAGTTCTTCTTATTTGTAGTTTATGTGGTCACTAATTCTAGTTTCAAATGACCATTTCTTTGATAACTGTCTTTATATTCTTCTCACTATTATCATTGTCTGTCTTATCTTTAATTTTTCGCCTAACACTTGATTAGGAATTCAATCTCCATTTCTCAACTCATTCTCTTGCATTAACAATGCAACTTGCTCATAGTCTTTAACGATATTTATTTTTTTTATTACTTTCTCATTCAGATAACTTACTTTGTTATATTACTCATTATAACACTATACTTATGACTTATTTATTTATTCCAATCATTAGATATCTTTTCTTGTCATACTTCTTTCGAGTTTGGAAATCACAACTTCCCATTTCTTACACTTTCTTTTCTGTCCTTGATTCCTTATCTAATACTTGATTAAGTATTTTGCTTTTGTTTTATATTATCATATTTAATCACAACTTTTATATGCATACTTTAATCCCTTGGTTGTCCATGAACAACACATCATACTACTTCTCAATATTTATTCTGTACTCTTTTATACTTTTTTTTATACCTCTATTTGGGTTTGTCTATAATTACAAACCCAGCTCATTTCCCTTTTACTCAAACTACTTAAATGTTTTCATTCTTCTTTCCTATATGAATTCCATTCATATATCTGTATTCACATTCTTCTCTAATCTTTCTTTCCTTGGTCACTGTAGTGACATTACTCTTATTTTTATTCCGTAATCATAATTTGTTTCCGTTAGACGACGGAATTTTTTTTATACTCTTTCTTTTATATTTGTACTATATACTCCATTACTTCTATTAACATTTTCAATACATTTATACTTTCTGGCCGTGTCTCTTTTACTGATTCCTTTCATACTTTACGTTATTTCTCATATTATACGGTGGTTATCACAACCACAAATTTGATCTTTTCTTCGTCATTACCTTTTTATTCTTGTCATATTATTTTCAATGCTCTTTGCTCATATTTTCTTATGTTTTATTACATATACCTTATACTGATTCATATAAGGTATGGGGTTTTCCCCACTACATACTTCGTATTTGTTACTTCATCTTTAACACTTTTCCTTTATACTTTAGTATTTTCATTCATACTTGATTTTCTTACATAGGCATATCGAACCTATACTCCTCAAACCTCCTACACTTATCCCTTACAACTTCACATGATTCCTGTGTGGTTCCACCAAACTCAAATATATATCCTGTGATTATGATAGTACGGGCCCATATTATTATAACCACATATACACATTTGCTTCCAGTTTACCACCAAGACCCATGTTCCACTGTTATGGATTTACTACCATTTCTACTTACTTTCAACATCATACCCAAGTATGTACTCTACTTAACTCCCACATAGTTTAAGTCTAGGTTCAAGTACTGACACCTAGTTCGCTTAAACTATGGCTCTGATACCAAAACTGTAACACCCCTTTCTCAAACCGTATTTTAGTACAGTTTATATTACAAAATATCTTACAACTCGTGACTATGTATAAGTCACTTAAATTTTTTTTACAAATTTTACTCTCAAGGGGTATTATAGACTCAATACAGAAACAATAAATTAAACTTATCTGTATTTTACACTGGTCCCAACTTCAACTTCTGCTCCTTTCACCTAAGTCCATAGCATTTAAAAATAATACGTGAGACATAAAGTCTCGTGAGTAATATGAGTTTTAGACCCAAAACTTTCCTGCTCAAAACTTGAAATATTAACAAGTAAACTGCTAAAAACTTATTTTCATACTAATCTCAAAACTCTTTTCTTCTTTATTTTCAAACTTCAAAAATACTTTCTTTCTCAAAAACTGCTTCTTTTCTCAAAACTATTTTCTTTCTTAAAACTGCTTTCTTTCTCAAAACTGTTTTCTTTATCATTTACTTGTTACCAACTGAAACTCGTGAATTAGTTTATATTAATTCATTTTACTAACTTCCCTTCGCGGGACAGAACAGATCCACCCGCAAGGTTATGCTATCTCTGACTCCCCTTCGTGATTGGAACAGATCCAAGCACAAGGTTATGCTAAGCTAGACAACTACTTCGCGACGGGAGGTACCACCCTAGTAGTGTCTTCAGATCTCCTGATTATGTGGGTGATCCTAGTCCGGACAACTGACTCTTATTACTTTCTTTGCTTTAGTTCTTATCTCATTACTTTCTTCATTACATCTCAAATTGGTCAAAAACTGACACAATTTATAATAAACTCAAACTCATAAACTTTATAACTCTTTATCAAAAATACTTTCAAAACTAACTTCAACATCTTTAGCTCACATATGGAGCTACTTTCAAAATACTTTACAAACTACATTGCTTTTTAAATCTTCTTTAAAACACTTAGCCCTTGTATAGAGCTACTTTAAAACTATTTCCAACTTTAGTATTCAAAAGTATTTGGAAATCTCATTTTCTGAAAATATCATTTTGCTATGTACAAAAAGTCCACACATACTCACCTTGATGTAGCTAAGGATCACTAAGCTTCTCGTACTCCTTTCCCTTTTCCGTGCTCATTAGTATTTAAAGCACCTCCTATATATATAACATATATATATATATATATATATATATATATATATATATATATATATATATATATATATATATATATATATATATATATATATATATATATATATATATACTTAATTAATAAATATATACTACAGCTGACTCTATAACTTAAGAGTCTCTTATAACATAGCTTCAGGTTATAACAAGTGTTTAACCTTAAATAATTAATTTTACAAATTTCGCGAAATACGCGTATTTTTCTACAGTACCCTCGGGAGGTCGTATTTCGGTTCTGACAATTTTTCATGAAGTCTTAGGCCATAATAGACCTATGTTTAAAATTTGAGATCAAACAGACAAGTTTTGAACCAAATCTCAAAATCAAATTGCACTTGGCAGGAGACTCAATGCCAAAACTGCATGTTTCTGCTGGCGCCGCCTCGCGACTCGACCAGGGTGTGGTCGCGACTCGAAGGCTAAGTATATTGCCTTAAATGACGATTTTCCAAACTGCAGCTCCACTATTCACCCCATTAAGCCCTTAATACTTAACTTAATTGGTTTAGGGTCATATCTAGGCCCTAAATACCAACTTACACTTAGTTTTAAACTTCAAAATCATCAAACCTTCTTTAAAATCTTGAAAATTCTTCCGAAAACACCATTTTTCACCAAAAATCATTTTAATGAGTTTTTAATGCTTGGAACTGATTTCTTGCATCCTTTATGTCATGTTTGACTTAACAAGACCATAAGAACCATACAAAATCAGTTTCATCTCTTAAACCCATTTCTAGGGTTCTTGAGTTAAAAAAACTCATTTCATCATTGTTACATCTAAGCTTCAATTCCTTTGAATTAATAACTACTACATGTTTCTTTCACATTTTCTAACACATTAGATTAATCAAAATCACTTGTTCATCTAAACCCGTGACTTAATGCTCTTGAACCAAAATCATCATTTTTCTTGTATTTCAACATATTTAGCAACTAAACATGTTAAATTGATGATTTTGAACAAGATGATTCCATTGTAATCAAAGTTTCTGGAAAATCAAAAGTCAAGAACATAACTCTCGTTCCAAATTTTGAGTTTAGAACTTAGTAGTCTTACCTCTTGAAGCTTGGAAATCACTAATTCCAAGTGTGTAGCTTCAATTCTTGCAAGTTGATCAAGTCTTCTTCTCCTTCCCGTGCCCTCGCTCGTTCTCTCTAGAATTCTCCACAGGTTTCTGGAAATGAGAGTTAATTAACTCTCATATTTATTTATATAATTGTTATACACTAGTTACACTTTAGTCCCTTGGTTTCCAACTTTTACTCAAAAATGGTCCGTAGGCTCATCTCTTTGAAATTTATGTTCCATTAGTTACCAACTTAACCCCTTAATAAAATTTCTTAACATAATGGTCATTTTCATATCAAATGACTAATTCGCCCTTTTTGGCCAAATTTCACTATTCACACGGTAAAACTCCAAATTTCACATAAACTCTTATTTTTTATTATATTATTCCACAAATACATATTATTTTACATAATGGTCTTACAATGTGCCGAAAGACCATTTTATCCTTTTACAATTTTTGCGGGTTCTTACAAGTGTGTTCTAGTATTGTTATTAATATGATTTGTTAATGGTTTAATATTGATGAGCTAAGTCACAAACATTAATTTTTTTTTCTAACTAAATGATATAAGCGACACAATTTTTGAATGTATAATGACTAGGTAGTAAAAAAATAAAAATAAAAAAGGACTAATTTTTCTAACTAAATGATATAAGAGAGACCAAGTGAGATAAGCTAAAAAAAGTAGTTCACTATTTCACAATTAATGTATGACATTTGGTGTATTTAAAAATATCCAAATATCAAAATCCATGAGGATTGGAATTTAAAATATCTAAAATTCGGATATTTGAATTTTCAGTTTTACAAAAATTTAAATTATCCAAAATTCAAAATATTTATTTATAGTTTTTATTTGAATACTCTAAATTTAGGTGTCATTAGCTTCGTCTTCAAAAGAGAATAAGACTAAAGATAGCAATTTACTTTGATAATTTGCTAAAATTAGCCCATATTTTACCTATTCTTACTATAGCCGCACATTTTATAGTGTACCCATTGAAAAATTATGTGGCCATTGCAAAATGTATCGCAGTCTCTACTCTCTACTACAGAATGATGATTAAGATCAAAAATAATAGTTGAATCAATCAAACGGCTGTGAGATCCGACTGTGACAGAGCAAGAATCAAATTGTTTTCTTGGTTCAATGTTAGATCCGGCTTCATCAGGAAACTCCGAAAACTTCACGCAGAAACAGAGCAAGAGTTAGATCCGGCTTCAACTCCTTCTCCGTTTGAACCTTTCCTTCTCCTTCTCCGGCTGAAACTCCGACAACTTCACGCAGAAACAGAGCAAGAGTGAGATCCGGCTTCATCTCCTTCTCCGTTTGAACCTTTCCTTCTCCTTCTCCGGCTGTGAGATCCGGCTTTTCCTTCTACGTTTGAAGCTTTCCTTCTCCTTCTCCGGCTGTGAGATCCGACTGTGACAGCTCCTTCACCGGCTGTAGTGGGCTAAGGATTGAAGCTCTCCTTCTCCGGTGTGAGATCCGGTGTGAAGCTCTCTTTCTCCGGTGGGCTAAGGATTGTAGTGGGCTAAGGATTGAAGCTCTTTTTCTCCGGTGTGAGATCCGGTGATTGTTTTGTTGTTCTCCTTCTCGCGGTGTCCTTCTCCTTCTACGTTTGAAGCTTTCAACGGTTCAGTCCTCAATTCGAGAGTTTGATGATGGTCCGATGAAGTGCTGTCAGTCATTCATTCAATTTCACTGGAATTAGATCCAGTTACAGTGAGTTTTTCTGTTCCAATGGCTGACGGAGGCGGATGGCAGCAACCAAAAAGACGAAGACGAACCGTATTTTATCGATTGAAAAATTCGGGGGGGCAAGATATCAATTCAGTAAGCGATATTTCTATTCCTATTTATATTACGAACTTTCCTGGGAACATAGGCAAAGCACAACTAATGATTCAGTGTGCGAAATATGGTACGGTGGTGGATATATTTATTTCAAAATACCTATCAAAGGCTGGAAAACGTTATGGTTTCATCAGGTTTATCAAGGTTGATGATAAAGTTAATCTTGCTAAACAATTATGCACAATATGGTTTGGGTCGTTTAAACTATATGCTTCGGCTGATACTCATGATCGTGGATTAAAAGGGAGCAGGAAAACACATGTTGTGGGACCTAAGAAACAATATAGGGTCTCTCATGCAGTCTCGTCAAATGAAAGATCATATGCTGATGTGGTGCAACCCAAGGTGAAATCGATTGTTAAAAGGGAATCAGATAATATGTTACAATTGAAGGTTGGAGATTTTGTTTATGACAGTCAAGACACGGGGAAATTGATGATGGCAAAAGTGAAAAGTATTGATATGTTAGCCGTAATTATCAATAGGTGTAAGGTTCAAGGTTTTCCTGAAGTTGAAGTGAAGTATTTGGGGGGTCGCTGGATTTTGTTGGAATTTCAAAATGTTATTACATGTAACAATTTTCGAAATAATTTGACATGTCAGGAGTGGTTTTCTGAATTAACTCATTGGAATCGTGATTTTGTTTGTGATGAAAGACTGGTATGGTTGGATATAGAAGGTATGCCACTAAGATCTTGGTGCAAATCAAATTTTGAGAAAGTAGCAAATAGGTGGGGTCAGGTGGTTTATATGGATGGTAAATTGGGCACTAGCTTAGCTGTACATCGGCTGTGTGTTGAAACAAAAATGATGGGGATTATTGCGGAAGAAATGACGGTAATGATTGATAATCATGTTTTTGTTTTACGCATAAGAGAGGCGGTTGGGTTGTGGCCTACATTTGTTAAAGAGGAGGATGATGCTAGTTTAGAGGATGAGCCACTTCTGGATGCTAATGATTTTAAGGAAGAAGAGGAGGATGATTTGTTCCATTCAGAATATTTACAGGACGAGGGGGAGGAGAAAGCTATTACTTCAGATCCATTTCATTTCCGGCAACTAATTGAGGAAGAGACCCGGAATGTTCATGCTTCACGTAAAAAAGAAGACAATGGTGGTATGGAAGTTATAATTGATAAGGCGAAGTTGGGTGATATTGATATAAGTCTGGAAGGAAACAATCAGGTGGATCGAGATGTGTCTTCAGCCCCAGTTAGAACGGCGGGTTTCGAGTGCTCGTCTAATTCTTCAGATGATCCATCTCATCCTCCAGGTTTTTCCGATAATATTAATTTCGATGATAGGTTTGTGAAACATAACCGAGGAGAAGATATTTCATGTGGCTCGTTTAATCCTGAAATGCAAGCGATTAAACAACCTACTGTGGTGGAGGGGCTTGATGTCCTAATTGAAATGGGACAAGCAATGGGGTTTAGTATGGATGGTTGTCTTAAAGATAAGAGGGATGTTATTAGTAGGATACGAGTGTCTAAAGTTGTATAATGAATTGTATTTCTTCTAACATTCAAGGTGTGGGGAACGTGGAAAAATGGGGGTGGATCAAGAATTTGTGTAATAAACATAACATTAATTTTCTGTCAATTCAAGAGACAAAGGTTACTGATATGTCCTTATCTTTGGTGCGGTCTTTATGGGGTAACATGCATTTCGACTTTGTTCATTCGAATGCTAGAGGACAATCTGGTGGAATTTTGGTAGCGTGGGATCCTAGATTCTTCATTAAAGGAAAAGCATTCGTTCATTCAAATTATGTGGCGGTAGAAGGTGTTTGGGTGGTAAATAAAATGGAAGTTTTAATGGTGGCTGTCTATTTTCCTCAAGAAATGAATAGAAAGAAAGTTGTGTGGCAATCATTGATACGTCTTTTTTATTCATGTGGAAAAGAAATTGTGGTGATGGGTGATTTCAATGAAGTCAGGGAGATGTCTGAAAGATTCGGTTCCGTGTATAATGCGTCGTCTTCTATGGCTTTTAACCAGTTCATAGAAGATTCAGAGCTGGTCGATATTCCTTTAAGTGGGAGAGCTTTTACATGGTCAAATTCAGCTGGTACAAAAATGTCTAAACTGGACAGATTTCTGGTTTCCGATGGGGTGATAGAGGTGTTTCCAAATTTGGCGGCTAAGGTTTTAGAGAAAGGTTTACCTGACCATTATCCCATTTTATTATATGAGCATCATGTTGATTTCGGTCCCACTCCTTTTAAATTATATCATTCGTGGTTTGGTTTACAAGAATTTGACGATATTGTCAAAGAAATTTGGGCTATTCCAGTGATTGGGGAATCAAATGATCTTGTTATTTTTAAGACTAAGTTAAAAAGTCTTAAAAATAGATTGAAAGAATGGAGTAAGGTGCGAAAACAAGCAGAAGAAATAGAGAGAATGAATTTAAGTGATGAAGTGTTGAACATAGAGACTCACATTTTGGATAAAGTGGCTTCGGAAGAGGAAGTTCATAAACGTCTTCATTTAATAAAAAAATTACGTGATCTAAATCATCAAGAACATTTGGATTTGGCCCAAAAAGCTAAGATAAAGTGGGGGATAGAAGGTGACGAAAATTCGAAGTTTTTTCATGCTGTTGTTAAACGTAAAAGACGCCAAGTAGCTATACGCGGGGTGGTGAGAAATGGTTTGTGGACCGAAGACCCAAAAGATATTAAGGCAGAATTTTATAAGCATTTCAAAGAGAGATTTGCTGCTAGTAGAGGTAATCGGCCTTCTATTAACACTGATGCTTTTTTAAAACTATCAAATGATAAAAAAAATGCTTGGACAATCGTTTTTCGGAAGAAGAGATAAAGAAAGCGGTGTGGGATTGTGGTAGTGATAAAGCCCCAGGTCCGGATGGTTTTTCTTTTGGGTTTTTAAAACGTTATTGGGATGTCATTAAAAAAGATGTTTATAGACTGGTTTGGTGTTTTCAAAGGTGTAAGAGTATTCCTAAAGGATGTAATGCTTCCTTTATCGCTCTTATACCTAAAATGACGGATCCCCAATTTACCTCCGATTTTAGACCTATTAGTCTGATAGGTTGTCAATATAAAATCATTGGCAAATTATTAGCTAATCGGTTAGCTAAAGTCATTGGTTCGGTTGTTAGTGCTGAACAGTCTGCTTTCATTAAAGAAAGGCAGATTTTGGATGGTCCTCTGATGTTGAGTGAGATTATAGCTAATGCTAAGGCTTCCAATAAAAGAATGATGATATTTAAGGTGGATTTTGAGAAGGCTTATGATTCTCTTAGTTGGGAGTACCTTATTGAGGTCATGAAAAAGATGGGGTTTTCTAACTCATGGTGTGATTGGATTTTGGCTGCTCTTTCGACCACGAGAGCTTCAGTCTTGATTAATGGTGTCCCCACAAACGAGTTTGATGTTCATAAGGGATTGCGACAAGGGGATCCTTTATCTCCTTTTTTGTTTGTTATTGCTATGGAGGGCTTTCATATCTCTTTACTTGAAGCTAGTAAGGCAGGGGCTTTTAAAGGTATCGCTATTGGTAGAGAAGAGTTGGAAATTTCTCATCTTCTCTATGCAGACGACGCTATCCTACTTTGTGAGTGGAATGAAGATAATGTGAGACGTATTACCCATATTCTAACTGTTTTCCAGCTTGCTTCAGGTCTCAAAATTAATTTGCTTAAAAGTAAACTAATTGGGATTGGAGTTAAATTCGAAACAGTGAAAGATATGGCGATGTTGGTGGGCTGTCAAGCTATTAAGCTTCCTTTTGTCTATCTTGGAGTGCCGGTTGGAGGTAATATGAATAGGATAGAGTCTTGGAAACCTATGGTAGAGAAGTTTGTTCAGAAAATTTCTACCTGGAAAGCTAAACTTTTATCTTTTGGTGGGCGTCTCACTCTTTTAAAATCAGTTTTAGGTAGCACAGCTATCTATTACATGTCTATTTTTAAAGTGCCGAATACTGTCCTTAAGTTATTGGAGTCTTTAAGGGCTAGATTTTTCTGGGGGGCGGATGTAGGAGAAAGAAAATTACATTGGATTGCTTGGAAAAAAGTTTTGGCGAGTAAGGAGATGGGTGGTCTGGGTGTTGGTAGTCTTGATTCGTTCAATAAATCATTATTATTCAAATGGTGTTGGCGGTTGTATAATAATAAGGATGCTTTATGGGCTAGGACTATCCAAGCCATTCATGGTGACATAAGGGGAGGGAGTCGGACTTGCAAAAATTTTGGAGGTTTAAGCCCATGGGTTAATATGGTAAAAGAGATGGAACGTTTAAAACACAGGGGCATTGATCTTTATGATTACATGGTTCGTAAACTTGGGAATGGTCAAAACACAAGTTTTTGGGGGGATAAGTGGCTAGGGGATATGGTCTTTAAGGACTTATTTCCTAGAGTTTTTATCTTAGATAGTGACCCGAATGCTAAAGTGGTGGATAGGAGTTCTAAAGAGAAAATAGTGGAGGGGCTTGTTCGCGAACCAAGACCGGGAGTTCCACAAACACAATTGAATCAATTGTGTGATCTTATTCAAGATGTTAATCTCTTGGAGGATAGGGATGGTTTCAGGTGGGATCTAGATGACGGTGGGGATTTTTCGGTTTCTTCTACAAGGAAATTTCTGGATGGTATTTTGCTCACTAGTTCTAATGTGGGTACTAGATGGAATTGTTTCATTCCCATCAAAGTTAATGTGTTAATTTGGAGAATCATGAGGGATAAAATTCCATCAAGGCTGAACTTGAGAGATAGGGGGATGGATTTACATTCGCTTCTGTGTCCAGTTTGTGATATTGCTGGGGAATCGACAGATCATTTATTTGCCGGGTGTTCGTTAGCCTTGGATATTTGGAGAAAAATTGCGACTTGGTGGGACAGCCCTTTACCCAATAGTATTACAGCTTCGTCTTTAGCGTGTTGGGCGGATGGTGTGATGTTACAAACAGATGTTAAACGAAATTTCGATGCGGTGATTGGTGTTACATTTTGGTGCTTGTGGAGTTTTCGAAATAAACTCGTGTTTGGAATGGATAATCCTCGCAAGGACGAGGTTTTCGACGATGTTCGCTCTCTTTCGTATTTTTGGATTAGAAATAGGCGTAATAATCGTAATTTAGATTGGGATTGTTGGATGTTAAATCCTAAACATGCTATGACTGTTTTGTAATCTTGTTTCTCTCTAGCTTCTTGCTAGAGATGCTTTATTTTTTATAAATTTCCTCTGCCGTTCTAAAAAAAGGATAAGAAATGGATGAGAAATAAGTATTGATGAATGATGACTTAGAAATAAGGATTGGAAACGAGGATTGCAAAATGTTCTTACTACAAAATTGTTATTCGTGGTTTCATACTGTAAAATTAGTGGTCATCTTTTAATGATAATCATGATTTTTTTTTATTGAAAACCATTTTTAAAGTTTTTTGTGGGTAGATATCTTTAAAAACCATTTCCGCAGCATAATATGTTTCATAATGTGAAAACGAGATCTTACGTCGTTGTGAAAGATTTTACAAAAAAAGGTGTAAATACGATTAAAAAGTATTAAAATTCCGTAAATATGGAGGACAAATTTCGTAATAAATAATGCATTTAGCAATATGCTTTGCGAAACATGTGGCTATTTTTAGAATAATAAAATAAAATTTTGGCTATTTATTAGAAAATGCTTAACAAAATCAATTATTTTCTCTTCTCAAAATGCTTAACTTCTTTATGCTTAATCTTTTTACTATTTTAATTTTGACACTTTCGGAAAGTGATTATTTATGTTTAACTTTCAAAATGTTTGATTATTTAGCTATTTGAATACTTTCGAATGGTTATTATGTTAGGGTTATTCGGGTCGTTGACCAACCCGGCGTTTTGTATGGATATTTTATTTGAACAATATTCTATCTATCTTTTGATGTATGTTTCGAATAGTCCTTATGTTATCAATGAACATACTTTCACTTTCTTTACTTGTGTTTATAATCATTATGTGAATCCGAAACATGTTATACCGAAATCCAGTCTTGGATTTCGGAACTGTGCAACAAAGTTACTTTCGGTATATGGTGTAAGTTCAGAAGACAAGCTCAGAAGCATCACAAGATCAGAAGACTATGTTCTGAAGTCAGTGTTAGGAAGTATTCAAGCTCAGAAGTCAAGACACCGAAATCCACTCTTGGATTTCGGTTCAGTAGTTCAAGCATCTTCCGAAGATTACAAGGTTCATTAATCAAATACCAAGACGATACCGAAGTTTATCCTTAAACTTCGGTACCAATCAGAAGCGTTCAGATCAGCGACAGAAGATCAAGATAAATGATCAATGAAGATAACGACAGAGATAGCAAGATCAATTTGCATAGCACAAATAGGAAAATCAACTAGTGACTCCAAAAAGGAGTATGACGTATGAACAGTGTTATCAGGGAACATTTATTGTTAGACAGTCTAATCAGACTTAGTGCTATTATCCAGTGTGTAATACAAAATGAACCGGTCTGTGGTTCATTTTGTCCATAGGTCTTTGTCCAGTGAATATTCTCGTTGTACTATAAAAGGAAAGTTCCACCTTCTTGTATCTTCATGGTTTGGAGAACTCATATGTAACTTTGTTTCTATGATATAAAATATTCTCTCATTCCATCAACTCTTGTTCATTCCTTTTCATGCTTGTTCTTACTTTATCTTATATAATTCGTGCACTTTAATCTTCTTGTATTATTCATTCCGCTCTTTAAACTGTTTGTGTTATTGTTGAGCTCGATCCAACTAAGTGATTCTTCAAGTCTTCGGACTTATCCTTTTAATTCCACATCTTTTACTTAGTCATTGGTTCTGACATATTATTTTTTCAAATAAATTAGGTATGCAAATGTATTTTATTTAGTATTGTACATGTCAAATTTAAATTGTTGAATAAAATCTAAAATACGATGATGCATATTATTTAGTATTGTACATGTTAAATTTTAGTTGTTGAAGAAATTCTAAAATTTATATTCTTAAGGCTTTATAATATAAGGTGAAATGAATACATGATCTATTATATATTAATTTGATAAATGGACATTCAAGATACCCTGAGAATGCAACAGTAGAAGGCTAAGTTGTTGAATCATGTAACGCCCCAACTCTTACAAACCATTTCTATTACATAAAAGTATATTTTACAAAATACGGTTTAACAAAAAAACCATTGTCTTTGTTTTGAATACAACAAGGGATGTTACAAATACATACCAAACAACCATAAAGTTTAAGAGAAAGGATTTAATCAATACCAATACATGATAGCTGTATCCAGCTCCACTCTTGCACACTCTAGGACTTATTTTACAACTTCAAACTATCTTACATCTTCGTACATGAACCTGGAATACATGGCATAAAAATAGAATACGTAAGACAAAAATGTCTCGTGAGTTACATGAGTTTTAGACTCAAAATTTAATTTCTTTTCCAACTTTTATAAAAAAATTTACAACATAAACATTTGCTAAAACTTTATAGTATTAACATACTATAACTCTTTACTTTTCAAAATCATTTCATATCATACTTTGCAAAACTAGCTTCTTTCATACTTGCTTTGACTGGTTTTATAAACTTGCTGGATTTTTATACTTAGGACTTTAATCACCATAAGTGATACCCCAAGTCTCTACAGCTAGAAAGAACGGATCAATCCTCACAGTAGAAGTTGCTTAGGCAATCTACTTCGCGAAGGGGTTTTCACCAGTAGACTCCTTACCTAACCCGGGTAGGTGGAACATAGTTCCCTTACTAACATTGCTAGCTACAAATACCAGTCATATATAAAATACTTTCTTCATACTGAAACATTACTTGTACACATAATGGCTAAATGCCAAGCTTTTGACTTAAACATGCTTTTACCATAATTTATGCTATTGCCAAAATCATACTTTCAAATATAGCAGTTTACTTTCCATATAAGCTAGAAATTATCACTCTTGCATATAGTTTCACACATAAAACATTATATGAAATCTGAAAATACTTACTTGCCATGTACCCCAAAATGGGGAAAAATATCTCATGTACTCACCTTGTAGTTCTTGAAGGGTTGACTATATATTTCTTGGTTCTTTACCCTTCCGATGTTGCTCAATCACTTGACTTGCACCTATATTTAATATATTATACATTAATATATATTTCTATTGACTCTATAACTCATTAGAGTCCTTACATAACTTTTAAATGACCAACTTTAGTTAAGTCGTATATTATACGTATTTTACTACAGTACCCTCAGGTGGCCGTATTTTAATTCCGACAATTTTCTGTGTCATTTTGGACCATATTGGACTTGTGTTCAAAATTTGAGGTCAAACGGACAAGTTTAGCATCAAGTCCCAAAATAAAGCTTCATTTGGCAGGAGACTCACTTCATAACTAGCTGGAAATCGTAAAATGACATAAAAGGACGTACAAAAAATTAATCCAACATTATTAGAAAAAACATAATATATTAAATTAAATTCTAAATAAAAGTTTTCTGATTTTAATTTAAATTTCTTGCATCACATATCATATTCGCAATATTATCACGAAGTTTTCGCATCTCGTGACGTAACTCTCGAAAATGGAAATCAAATTTGTAAATAAATGTTTTATCAGTACGTATAGTACATAATATATTGAAGGATAAATTTGGAATATTTGAAAAAGATAATTTAAACGTTACTCATAGTAGCATTTTAAAACGCTAGTTTATATGCTAATGTATAAGCTAGTTTTTGGTCCGCCAAACATATAAACAGAAAAAAAATTCAAAAAAAAAAAAAACTTAGAAGCCAGATATGACGTGACAGGCGATTATAAATTGGTGTAATAATCCTAAAATGGAATGTGTAAGTAAACTCCTAGATCCTGGTAGCACTTTATATTTAATAAAATTCTTGGTGTTCAAAAAGAAAAACTTATATATATAGTCTAAAATCCTATGACATTTATTATTATTTTTTAAGAACCGCAAATCTAATCCTATCTAACCTAAGCTACACCTTAGTTTCCACCTATGACTCTAGCGAGGCTTGAACCCTCAACCTCGAGAAGGGAGGGCAACACCGGTACCGCTGGACTACAAGCCCTTTGGTCTATGACATTAATTTATTACGTTACAAAAAGTCATATATAATATTTTCAACAAAAAACAAGACAAATTTTTATTACAAATTACGTAGGAAATTAAATTCCACACACTAAAAACACGCAATAGCAAACAGCATAAGAGCATAACACTAAATGATTTTAATCAATAGTAAAATATCCTTGAAAGTACTCTTCCGGCGAGAAAATTAGGGTTCGTTGATTTGATTAATTTCCACCGTCCAAAGCTGGTGGCACTTCCTGCGTGGCTCTACAATCAACACCCTCTCCACCACCACTAGCGCCGGTCTTGTGGTAGTCTCTAAAAGCCGCATAATTACCTCCGAAGGCATCCATAAGGATGCTAATGTGGGAACCTTGAGCTTGGGCCAGGGCAACAAGACCCTCCGCCTCTTTTTGTTTCGCATACAATTCAGCGTCGGCGACCGTTTTTCGAGAGTAGAGTGTGGCCTCGGCTGTCGCCTTCTGAGCCTCCGCTTCTTTTTCTTTCTCGTAAAGACTTGCTTCAGCCTCCTTTTTCTTCTTATAAAGGTCCGAGTCTCCCTCTTGTATCTTCGGTTACAACAAACAAATATATAGATTGTTCAAATACTAATTTATATTCATGTTTATCAGATGATTAATAGCTAGAAAAATCACCTTGGTTTCACACTCGATGCTAACTTTGCCCATGAATTTAGCCTTGAGTTTTTCCGTCTGAGTCAACGTGTTCATCATCTCAACCTCCTTCTGCAGCTCAGCGCAGCGCCACCGCCTTACTCGCCTCCGCCTACGCCACCAGTGATTCTTTAACACACTCTGCCTTCTTCATTGCCAGCGACGCCTTCGCTTCAGTCACTTCAGCCTCCCTCTTGTTCTCGAACACCTTCACCTCCGCTGTCACCTTTATCTCCTCCATCTTCAGCTGTCCATGCGTCCGTGTCGCCATGATCTTTGTCTCTGCATCTATCTTCACTGCGTTCTGAAGCGTCTGAGCTTCACGAAGCTTCGATCCTATTTCACCCTAAATCAACCAATCAATCGTTCAATTTGCAAACACATACTTTCAAAACACATGCAACTTGAAGTTTAATTCAATTCAGATTAATATTAATGGGACGGTCACCTTCATTTCCGCTTCAGCAAAGTCGACCCTTGCTTGATTTGTAGCCTCCATTTGTGTCTTTTGCCCCAAGTACGAGAAATATACTCGTTTCCGGGAACGTACGTCCACCAACTGTTTATTGTTGATAGAAAGATGAAAGATGGTACGGGGTAGGTAGATAAAATATCCCCTACAAGAATTAGGTGTGGTATTTGCACTCTTCTTTTGCTACTACTCGTTATCCCATTCCATACGTCTCTCCTTTGCTAAAATCCCCTACAAATTTGTAATATTGTTAATTCTTTTGCTTCTCCCTAAGGCGACTAAAACTAAACCAAACCATAAACCAAAAAAACGTAAAATACGAAAAATTGAAGCAGAAAGTGCGAGTGATATTTTCTTGTGAGTGGTCAGACTACAAGTGCAGTTTAGCCTTGTATGATTGTAGTGTTTTCTTGGTGTTAATAAAACCCTCTCTCTCGTTCGCCCGTGGACGTAGGTCGTGATCCCGTGACCGAACCACGTTAAATATTGTGTTCCGATTTTACATTTTCGTTTACTGTTTATTTCGGTAATTTTATTCCGCTCGTGTCACCGAAATCAAATATCGATTTGTTTGAAGTGCTTAACTCGTTTTGTTATACCCAACAAACTGGTATCAGAGCTCCGGGTTTAAGAGAAGTCGTATCTCGCATATGCTCTGTGGTTGCAGCTTAGTCTGATCTTCCACATCAGAAACGAGGTTTCGATTGGCCTTATAAAATATTGTTTTTTTGAGCTATGGCTGAAGATGGGAGAGTTAAGATCGACAAATTCGATGGTCACGATTTCGGTTTCTGGAAAATGCAAATTGAAGACTATCTCTACCAAAAAGGGTTACATGAACCTCTGTCTGAAGAGAAGCATTTTCACATGAGGCCGAAGGATTGGGAATTGTTAGACCGGCAGGCTCTTGGTGTGGTGAGGTTGTCATTGGCAAAGAACGTTGCTTACAACATTGTCAATGTGAAGACAACTCATGGGTTGATCAAGGCGCTATCTGACATGTACGAGAAACCCTCGGCGTCGAATAAAGTTTTTCTGATCAGACAGTTGGTGAATTTGAAGATGATGGAGGGTAGTTCAGCAACTGATCATATAAATGAATTCAATTCAATATTGTCAAGGTTAATATCGGTTGATATTAAATTTGAAGATGAAGTTCAGGCATTGCTGCTACTATCATCTTTGCCTGAAAGTTGGTCCGGTACGGTTACAGCAGTCAGCAGTTCAGTCGGAGGTGCTAAGCTGACGTTCGAAAGCATTCGAAATTTAATCCTTAGTGAGGATGTGCGCAGACGGAGTATCGGGGAATATTCCAGTAGTCTTCTAAGTGCTGATGACAGGGGAAGGAAGTCCAACAGAGGAGGCGGTGGTAGAGGAAGATCAAAGTCGAGAAAGAGAGGTCAGTCAAAGAACAGGTCGGATATTACCTGTTGGAATTGCAAGGAGAAAGGTCACTTCAGAAATCAGTGCCCAAAGCCTTCGGCAGACAAAGGCAAGAAGGAAGTCAATATGGCAGTAGATTCTGAAGATGATGCACTCATTTGCTGTGTTGAAAACTCAACAGAATCCTGGATCATGGATTCTGGTGCGTCGTTCCATGCTAGTCATTCCAGAGAAGTAATGCAGAATTTCCGGCAGTACAAAGGAAAGGTCAGACTAGCAGACAACAAGAGCCTGGATATTACAGGTGTTGGGGATGTGGTCCTCAAACAGATTGGACTTTGAAGAATGTCAAGTTCATTCCTGACTTGAAGAGGATGTTAATATCCGTGGGGCAGCTTGATGATGAAGGTCACCATGTTACATTTGGTGATCATCAGTGGAAGGTGACAAAAGGGAATTTAGTTGTTGCTAGAGGACAGAAGCGGGGTACACTTTATACGGTGGAAGTTTCTGATGCCGAAGCACACGCTGTTGAAGAAGTTGGGGCATCTACTCTATGGCACCAAAGACTTGGGCATATGAGTAAGAAGGGAATGAAGATGCTAGTTTCCAAAGGAAGAATACCAGAGCTGAAGACTGTGAAAGTCGATTTCTGTGAGCCATGTGTTCTTGGCAAACAGAAGAAAGTTACTTTCAAGAAGGTTGGTCATCAGCCCAAGTCCGGGAAATTGGAGCTAGTTCATTCAGATGTCTACGGTCCCACTTCAGTTTCTTCTGTGGGAGGATCACGATACTATGTCATGTTTATCGACGATTGCACAAGGAAGGTTTGGGTTTATTTCTTAAAGCATAAGTCTGAAGTTTTCAGCACTTTCAATAAATGGAAAGCTACTGTGGAAAATGAAACAGACTTGAAGATCAAGTGTTTCAGATCAGACAATGGGGGCGAATATAGTAGTAAAGAATTTGTTGATTACTGTGCTGACCAGGGAATTAGAATGCAGAAGACGGTTCCAGAGACACCTCAGCAAAATGGAGTAGCTGAGAGGATGAACCGTACATTGAACGAAAGGGCTAAGAGCATGAGACTGCATGTAGGTTTACCCAAGATGTTCTGGGCAAATGCGGTCAACACAGCAGCATATTTAATCAACAGAGGACCCTCAGTCCCCATAGGGTTCAAGATTCCAGAAGAGGAATGGCAAGGTCGTGAAATTTCTCTGAAACACTTGAAGGTTTTCGGTTGTGTCTCTTATGTCAAAGTTTAGGACTCGGAGAGAGACAAGCTAGAGGCAAAGGCAAGGAAATGCACTTTTATAGGCTATGGGTTGGATGACATGGGGTACCGCTTCTGGGATAACCAAAAGAAAAAGGTTATCAGAAGCCGGGATGTGGTGTTCAATGAGAATGTCCTATATAAAGATGAACTTGCAGAGAGCTCAGGCAGGAACAAGCCACCAGAGAAAGCAGAAAGTCAAGTCGAGTTTGAAGAAATCTCTGAAGATGACATTGTGAAACCTATCAGTACTCCAGAGATAGGTGAAAGTTCAGGAAGCAGTGGGAGCTCTAATGTATATGGAGATAGTAGGAGCACAGATGACAGGAGTTCTAAAGACGGGGTTGCAGATGATGTAGAGACCTCAATTCCTACTGTTCGTAGATCTACTAGAGTACGAAGACCTCCAGTCAGGTATTCTCCATCAGCTAATTACTTGTTGTTGACTGAGAATGGTGAACCTGAGTCTTATTCAGAGGCCCTAAGGATAAAAGATTCCATACAGTGGAAGAAGGCTATGGAAGACAAATTGAGCTCACTTGACAAGAACCAGACTTGGTCCTTGGTCAAGCTCCCAGCAGGGAAGAAAGCACTGCAAAACAAGTGGGTGTTCCGGGTAAAGGATTAGATCGATGGCAGTAAAAGATATAAGGCACGATTGGTGGTCAAGGGGTTCCAACAGAAACGAGGGGTCGATTATAATGAGATCTTCTCTCCAGTTGTGAAGATGACTACAATCAGAATGGTCTTGGGTATTGTAGCCTCTGAAGATCTCCATCTAGAGCAGCTAGATGTGAAAACAGCTTTTCTCCATGGCAACCTGGAAGAAGACATCTACATGGTGCAACTCGAAGGTTTTCTCACAGTTGGTAAGAAAAATCTGGTGTGGAAATTGAAGAAAAGTCTGTATGGATTGAAGCAAGCTCCAAGACAGTGGTACTTGAAGTTTGATAGCTTCATGCAAAGGAGTGGGTATCGCAGATGTGAGATGGATCACTGCTGTTACTTGAAGAAATTCAGCTCCTCTTACATCATCCTGTTATTATATGTTGATGACATGTTGATAGCTGGATCCGACATGCAGGAGATCAACAAGCTTAAGAAGCAGTTGTCCAGACAGTTCGAGATGAAGGACTTAGGGGCTGCTAAGCAGATATTGGGCATGAGCATAGCCAGGAACAGAGTTACCGGTACATTAAAACTTTCTCAAACCAAGTACATCAAGAAATTTTTAGAAAAGTTCAGCATGGCAGATGCTAAAGCAAGAAGTACACCTTTGGGAAGTCAGTTGAGACTCTCAAAGAAGGAATCCCCAAAGACGGAAGAAGACAAAGATCAGATGGCTAAAGTTCCTTGTGCATCTGCAGTTGGTAGTTTGATGTATGCAATGGCATGCACAAGACCAGATATTGCTCATGCAGTGGGAGTAGTAAGTAGGTTTATGTCAAATCCAGGAAAAGAGCATTGGGAAGGAGTAAAGTGGCTGTTACGCTACTTGAAAGGAACAGCTGAGATTGCCCTATGTTTCAGAAGAAAGGGGGTAGTCTTAGAAGGGTTTGCCGATGCAGATTTGGGTGGATGTGTGGATTCGGGTAAGAGCACAACAGGTTATGTGTTCACAATCGGAGGTACGGCAATCAGTTGGATGTCTAGGTTACAGAAGAGTGTTGCTCTTTCAACAACAGAAGCAGAGTACATGGCTATTGCAGAAGCAGCCAAGGAGCTTATATGGTTGAAGAACTTCCTATCAGAACTTGGAATGCGACAGGAGGATTGTGTACTGCATTGTGACAACCAGAGTGCAGTTCACCTGGCAAAGAATCCGGTGTTTCACAATAGAACGAAACACATTCAGATGAGGTACCATTTCATTCGAGAGTTAATTAATGATGGAACTTTGAATCTGAAGAAATGTTCACCAAGGTGGTTACCACATACAAGGTGGTTACCACATACAAGTTGAAGTATGACTTCAACTGGCCTTTCAGAAGTTTGAAAAAGAAGGGATGGCAGGAACGAGAGAGATTGGAAACATGTTGCAGGAATTGGATGGCAGAGAATGACCAAGTTGTTGAAGCCTCCAAGTGGGAGATTGTTAGGTGTGTGGAGGCTTAGAAGGATGCAAGACAAAGCAATGTTTTCTCCTGCTACCACCCATTGTTGATTACAATTTCACAAGTCAAAAGAAAGTTGGTGAACTACACATTTTTTTCTAAATTGGCTAGTAGCATGAAGCCTATATAAAGGGTGGTGCTACTCATCAGAAAAATGCATCACACAAACACAACACACAAACACATAAAGAAAATCATAGATAGATATATCACAGTTTCGTGAGTTAGCCTTTTGTGCAGAGTCCAGTTTGGCAGCCAAAAGTGCGAGTGATATTTTCTTGTGAGTGGTCAGACTACAAGTGCAGTTTAGCCTTGTATGATTGTAGTGTTTTCTTGGTGTTAATAAAACCCTCTCTCTCGTTCGCCCGTGGACGTAGGTCGTGATCCCGTGACAGAACCACGTTAAATATTGTGTTCCGATTTTACATTTTCGTTTACCGTTTATTTCGGTAATTTTATTCCGCTCGTGTCACCGAAATCAAATATCGATTTGTTTGAAGTGCTTAGCTCGTTTTGTTATACCCAACAATTAAAATATATTGCATATTTCAAATTTAAAAAATAAATTGTTCTGTTAACGTTTTTTAAAATAAAAGTTGATTTAAAAAAAGCCAGGAACGGATTACACATTTAATCTAAGTTCCAAACATAAATAATGATTTAGTTTAAAAACATTCAATATTATATTTTACTCAACTATGTTTTAGCGATAATTGTAAATCTTTCTTAGCAATTTACCAACTAACTCGCTACAAAGTCGCTTTAGATTTATGTTCGATTTATTATAAGACCAAAGAAATATGATTATAATTCATCCGTTTGCGATTTTAAAACCGTTGCAACAACCGCACCATTGCTATCGCGGTTTATAAACCGAACCTACCACATAAAAACTGAGCCGCACTTAAAACCGCAAACGCATCAAATACAAAAACTGAACGGTGCAATTTTAATAATCTAAAAACCGACCTATGCGATTTTTGGTACGATTTAAATCTAAAACCGCACCACGCTTATCCCAAATTCTCCCACTCCTGCTTGCGTGGCCACCCGACTTTTCCTTTGCTAAAATCCCCTACAAATTTGTAATATTGTCAATTCTTTTACTTCTAATTGTTGTCTCACTCTTGCATACGTGGCCATCCCACATTTCCTTTGCTAAAATCATCCCTACAAATTTGTAATATTGTTAATTCGTTTGCTTCTAATTGTTCTTCCTAGAGCAAGCGAAGACTGAACCGTAAAAGATCATAATATCGAACACGAAAGATTGAAACCAAACGAATAAACCGATAATATGGTTTTTCATTTTTTAGAAATCGATTGTTTACTGTGCGGTGCGGTTTTACGTTATATACCGCAACATAAAAACCGCATCTCACCATTCGTAAAATCTACATACCAAAAAACCGCACCGCAAAACCGCACCACAAAACCGCACCATAGATCACTAGTACACGAAACGGATATAGTCACACAAAAAAAAAAACAGTGACTATATGTCTTTAGTCACACGACACTTTTTCATCCGAAGTGTGACCAAATGTCGCGCCATTTTAGTGACCATACGACTACGGTAGTTTTGTGTTGCTGTATCAATCGAAAAACGTTTGTAGAAACAACTGGTTTTTGATGGTGGCTATTTTGAATCGATTGGCGACGTGAATCAATTTAATAAGAAGAGTTTACTATTTTTTAGTCACACTAAAAATGAATTATTGAGCCTTTAGTCACATACAATTATCCAAACCGAGGCCAAAAGCATTGTCGTATCAAGTATTTTCTTCAATTACCGTGGTCATAAACTATTTATAAACACACATGTAAATTTCGATATTGACGATAGTTCATGATTGGACACATGAAATTCATATGACCGTCGCCGTTGCTCTGGTTTAGACACATTATTTAACACATTAGTCACATGAAATTAACAAATGCGTGACCAAAGGTGTTGTTGTAATAAACAGTTTGTCAAATAAGTGTGGCCATTAAATCTTTTCAGACACGCATTTAAATATTGCTAGTGACTATAATACACCGAATTGTCACATGAAGTTCTTTTACTCGTGGTCGTTACTATTCTTTAGTCATGAAACAACTGCTTGTATGAGTCTTTAGCCATGTAATTAAGTAAACCGTGGCTGAATGTGTTCATGCAACCAATCAAAATTTCGAATGAGTATAGGCACAACCTCTTTGTAGACACATAAAAGTTTTTGTAGTGTGACTATTGGTCGTCCAATGGTAAAATGAAATGATTGTTAGTGTCATGTTTGGTTATATTTAGTCACACGAACGATTATTAGCATGACGCTGTTTGTTTTTTTGACACACAATTATGTAGAATGTGAAATTGTATTTACCCTTTAGTCTTGTATTTTAAATTAAGAATTGACTACAAAGTCATTATAGTCACACGAATCATTTTGGAGGTGGCTATTCTGGCATATTTAGCCACATCAATTTATGTTAAGCATAACATGTGTTATCATTTAGACACACAAAAATTATGAACGTGGCTATTGCTTATAATCTTCAAAGGGTGAATCAATGAAAGCGTAGCCGTATGTGCTATATCGACAGACAATATGTTTCAACGTGACTATCGATAGTCCAATTGTCACATGAAATTGTATTAACGGACACAGAAAATTTCATAAACCGTCACTAATGTTTGTTGTATAAGCACTTTTCTTAATAGTACCATGACAGTTGCTATTATTTAGACACATTTTTAACCACATTTTTCATTAATTTTACGAATAAATATAAAAGAAAACATGATAAAAGAGAATTGTTTTACTATTAATATACGTATATAATGTATAAATTTACAATATTGATTGAATTACATAAATCAGATTTACAGTATATGATCAATGGCTAATGTTGTGAAAGGGTTAAATTGTGTTTTTCATGTTGCTCCTTGTGGGCTTCTTATTCTTCCGAATGGCATCTGCAGTTGTATAAACTTTCCTTGCCTTCTTACAGCTTTGAGTATCTTTAGCTTGATTGGGTATGGAATCAGGTACCTGCATTTACCAAAAATTATAAGTTTCATGTATAAATAAAATATCAACAGTTAAGTAATTTGATGATTAATTAAGGAACAACCCGGTGAGTCCAATAAGACAAGGTATTTTGGCCAAGGCACAAAGGTATTAACTGCATCCCCAACAGTTTTGTATTCAGGGATGTCAATTGGCCAAAAACTTGCTGCCTTTATCACTTCATCAATGGAAGCTCTATAGGAATCTTATTGTATTGGAACTCCATGAATGATTTGTTTGCCCATTGCAATATGAACGATACCACGTGCTACAACATTTGTAGTAGAAAGGGTACAATGGCTACAAGTTATTGTCTACAAATATTCATGGCAATAAAAACAATCCAATTTTACATCATAAACTTTAACTCATGAAATATGCATAGAAAACAATAAAAGAAGTTTAACGTCATACCTGTGGGAGTTTTGAGGACTCCGTGGGAGATGTCTTCTCAATATTTGGATTCTGAAATCCAAAACGTTTTTTACTTTTATTCATTGTAACCTACAAAACAATAAAAAAATAAATTGTCACACAATGGTTATAAATAAGAAATGAAATTGCCATTTACTTACCAGTGTTACGACATTATTTTGAATTTCTTTGCGGGAGTTCTTCTTTGTCCCACCATTAATCTCCACTGAAGGGGACTGCAAATTGCTATTTACAATAAAAACTTAAATTGCATGCCACAGAAAGGTTATAATTTAAAAAGAATGAAATTGCCATTTACTTACTGGTGTTACAAGATTATTTTGACTTTCTTTGGTGGAGGTCTTCTTTGACCCACTATTAATCTCCACAGAAAGGGATTGCAAATTGTAAGGAGAATGAACAATTTAGGTATTAATTTTTGCAAATTGTAATAGTTTAAGAAAAACAACTAACCTTTTGTGTTAACCCCATTCCATGGGATGTAAGATGAGCTAATACTTGCTCAAGTTTCTCTTTTGGGATGTCATCTCGGTGGTGAGCTCTCGAACTTGTTTATATTTTTTCTGAAGCTCATTTTCGAGTTTCGTGATCCGCTCCTTTAATGACCCTTTTGAGCGCGGAAAGTTCCAGAACCTCCTGGGTGTCATTCCACTGCCAACACCCTTTATTCATCCTTTATACTTGCCCAACACCAATGTAAGGGCATCCGTGTCAGGATCAAGGGTCACTTCTCCATTTTGTATCTTTTGTTCACTGTCAATCATGACAATATAATGGCAAATTAACTACACAATTATTTTATTGATTAAAAATGACAAAAAACAGTTACACTTATTATTTTCTCCGCCACTTTTTTAACATTTTCATTTATGATCTGTCCATTACCGTCTTCTCTTGCTTTCCTCCACATTAAAGAACGTGCATGATCTACATTAGGAGGAATTGCCCCTTGTTTACCTAGTAAACATTTCCAGAAAGATTTAAATCAAAAACTGTGATTAAAAATATTTTGTAAAGTATAGTGCATACCAATTTCCCTTTTAAGGTAGTATATCCTCCTCGTCCCAACCAATGCTGATATGGAGACTTGCCACCTGCACCCTTTCCTAACTTTGATACTTCCTTTAAACACAAATTCCAATCGACGTTAAAATATATTTACAAATCACAATTACTATAATGTTAACAAACAAAAAATAAAACCTTGAACTCCTCAGATTGTGTATATGACACAAATTTGTCCAATTCCTCTTGCTTTATAAAAGTTCGATATTTCCTAGGTATTTTACCAAGTTTTGTTGGTCTACCTAGGTTGGGATGAATAAAGTTGGCATACACCTTTCTTCTGAAATTACGAAAGAGGGTACCAAACTTAACCATTACCCCCTTTTTCCTACAATCGTCAATTTCATAAAATCTCTACAATAAATATTGAAATTAAGTTAGTCATATGGAAATGCAACTTAATGTAATAAGTACACATAAGGTTTACCATAATTTTCTCCCATAGGATATCACGGTCTTCTTCGCTGACCGTCTTCCATGAAAGACACCTCAAACCAATCTGTTCCCTAACCAGATCTCCCGAAAAACTAGGAAATTCTGATTTGTAATCATCGGTTAAACTCCCTAAATCATCATAGGTTAATACGTGTCTTCTTCCTCGAGAGTTTACAAAGTTTGTTCTAAGATTTGATAACCTGGTCAACCCTCTTGTGTTTTTTGTCTTGATGGTAGCTATTGCATCGGATGCTTATGCAATATGTTGATCCAAAGTGCCATCGGCATTGGAGTTAGATCCAGTGCTGTAATGGTCATTTGTTTCTCCTTCCACGTCTTGCTCAATCATCATATGCTCGGTTTCATTGTCCTCCACATTGTTTTCAACGATAGCTGAAACAGTCATTATTCTTGTGATTGGCGACGGATATATATACTCTGAGCAGAATGGTGTTTGGCAAAGGAGATACTTGTTGCAGCTGGTGATGGACGAATTGAATGACATACTTGTTGCAGCTGGTGATGGACGAATTGAAGGGGATACTCGTTGCAGCTGGTGATGGACGAATTAAAGGAGATACCCGGTTACCTTAATTATCGTATTACGGATTTCATAAATTACAAAATTCAGAATAATTCTATTTATATATACAGGTTAAGTGTTTGATGATATGCTTAAATGAACTTCATGTTCTGATTGAATGGTAAAGACACATATATATGATATTACTAATTAGCAGTTGAACGGTAATGAATTTCATGTTCTGATTGATGCTTGCAATCTACCTGTTGTCATTACATGTATAATACTTCATTTTTTTCTACATTTAAAGATTTCAAAACACGCACACAATGATCAATTCATGCGATCTACCTGTTGTCATTACATGTCTTGATGACAAGTATGCGAACAGGGGAATGTAGCTCAAGGAAATTTTTTGAGTTCCAGTTACATCATGACTTTACAAAAGCATGTGGGTTTAGACTAAAACCATATTTGGGTCTATTGGAATTTCAATATTTGTAGGTTCATTTTTTTGTAGTTATACAGATATTTCGAACTTATTGTATATGTTAAATACAATGTGGAATGTATGTTTTTATTATTTTGATCTCTTGAAAACCCAACCAAAAATTTAGAACTTTGATCTTGAACAACTCTATTTTTATACTTAACGTTGTATGTTAATAATTTACAGTGTTAATCGTTGATGATTAACATTGTAACAACTACTTTCTATTAATCATTAAAACATGGACATATAAACTCTATTGTTAATCATCAACGATTAACACTTTAAATTATTTATGACTGCAAAAAAGATTATAACAGTCGTTTTAATAAATTTTTATAGCAAAAATATTCATAAATGATTAAGACGGATCTCAGGGTTGAAACGAATCTCATGGAGGAATCATCCCTAATTTAATTGCAAAACGATTCATAATCGCATAACATCCCGTATTGTTTCTCATAACCACCCCTAATTTTATTTCGGGCCAATTGTTTCGTTCGGAATACCTTCATGTAGGACAGATCTAATTTGTACCTTCTTTGCAATTCAGCTCTGAGTGCACTAACCTGTATGTTAGGTTTCCTGCGATTTGTGTGGCAATCTTCTTCACAATGTACCCTTGGGTGCAAGTGTTAACCTTTCTTGTTTGAATACATATGTGGGTCAGATTATAACTCTTGACCATCCACTCCTCCTTGTCTTCTACCATACACACGTGCAAGGCCCAAGTGCAAAAAATATCAGACGAATTGACCTTTCTACCTTTTCTATTTTCAGGTTGCAAACCATTTTTGTCATTCATGCCAGGGACAATCCCAATACATTTAGCCGTTAGACGTCTCAATTCGTTCCTCGTCACAATAAGCTTCCTTCTAGTTTGTAAACCTAAATCGTTGACTGCCTTTTCACCAAGTTTTTGTTTGCATATGTTTCTCCTAAACAGAAATCTGCTTGGTGAAGTTGACCTTCATAACAAATAACAGGTTTCTGTAGATTCCTCGGTAGAATTTCACGTCGAGATGTCGGTTTTTCATAGCTTCTGAAGACGTTAGTATCAAAAACTTCCTCTTCTTCAACACTCCGCCTAACACCTGATGACCCCTTTGGCTGTTCACAAGGTGGATCCAATACACATCCAAATCCACTCATGTTTATATTAACCTCTTCAAAAGAATCTTCCTCCTGCCTCGTATACACAAACGCATCGTCGTCACTTGCGTGACCTCCTTCCTCATCTTCCTATTCTCGTTCCTCCTCATTCTGTAGTGGTTGTGTATCTTCTATTCGCACTGCTTCACTGTACTCCCTTACGCAGTCTGCTTCCAAATTGAACCCATAGTCGTCTAGCAAATCCCATTGTAAACCCGGCTCGGTACACCCAAATTCATAGATATCATCAAATATTGACACATCAGGTGGGTCTTGGAGATGCATATCCACAGCGTGGACAGGTGAGAAATCAAAAATAGGGTCAACTGATAAGTCAACTGTAGTTGACTTAACGACATTACCCTCCGTGACTGTGTTGACAGCTTGTGGGTTAAACATTACTAGGTCTAAACAAGGGGACAAATCCGGCTCTAGATCTAGATTTGACGTCGTATTCAGATCAAAAACGAGTTTCTTTTTGTTGGAACTGTTGGTACATAGATTTGCAATGTCACGATTCATCTTAGGGGAGACCATCGGTGTTAAGTTCGCCATAAAATCTGGCAACAGTGGCCTTCCATATGTTTTCAGAATGGTGTTACGGTGTTCAACGTAGATCTCCATTTCTTTGCAAATGTTAACGTATCTATCTAACCTTACGACATCCGCTTCACAGGACATGGGTATAAGGCCTTTATCGAGTTCGACCAAAGGCAACCGGAAATGGTAGAATACCGGTATCAGTGTTCTGTACCCCAACTCTTTCACAATGTTATCCAACTGAATCAAACAAAAGGTATCTTTACGGAGGTAATATACTATACTTACCATCCCTTGTACATACAATGTAGTGGGTGATAAAACGAAGAACCCCCCCATGATTTATTTCCAACGAAAATATGTTCAGATCGCCATTTGAAAAATCGAAGACAACATTTACGGTTCGTCTCGATCAAAGATAACAGAGTCTGAAAAATCAAATGCTTACCATATTCTTTGTAGCCATCACCATCGACTTTTCGATCTCTGATTTTCCACCTCCCATTTGTCCGATTACTCACCTGGTACCGCCGATCAGACGCCATTTACGCAGGATAAAGTCTTGAGCTTTGAGGGAAGATTTTGTATTGACTGAAGAGAAGATACACTAAACTGAAGTGATATTCGTAACTCTGGCACCATTTATTATACCCGCCAACGAGTTATTTGTGTTCGTGTGCATAAAGGATGCAGAAAGTCAAATTTACCCCTCACGTGTTGTGCACAAGCCTGCATTGTAACGGTGTAACAGACGGAAGGTACGAAATGGACCATTCTTGAAAGTAGACCGTAACCATATGGACCATTATGGTGAATTTTTAAAAGTTGGACCATTTTTGAAAGTTTCTGCAAACCACATGGACCATTATTGTAATTTACTCTATATTTTATTAATGTTGTAAGTTAGTCTTTTATTTATATTGTAATATTGCACTTAGTTTGTATTGTAACGTAGTTTTTAATTAATCATGTAATTTCTCAAACTAATCATCTGTTTTTAAAATACCTTTTAAAAACAAGCCTACTTATACATAAAAACTCTACCTTTCTTCTTTAGCCTTTTTTCCGAATTAGGAGTGCAACTGAGCAGCACATTGTGCATTTAGACTAGTAATGATGATCGGGGCCGGTATAGCGTATAGTTCACATATGACCAGTACGTACCGTGTCATAGACGATTATTCTTTCTCTTCCACTTATAAGTTATAACTTAGAACGATCGTGATATCTTGCCACAAGTCATACAAGTCACATATGACTAGTACCTTAAACATATTACGCATACGTTAAAATGATCGCCTATAGCCTCGTCTTTTTATTTTTTTCTAAATAAACAAAATAGTAATTATTAATAAACAAATTTATAACAAATATAATTTAATTAACTAATACCAAAATTAATAAAAATAATAGTTCACTAAATCAAATCAGATAACAAAAATTATATAACAAAATTAAAAAGTACAACGGGAACATAACAAAAATTAAAATGAGTCTATTTGTTTGGATTTTTTAAAAAGGAAAATTTCGTTCATATCCTTACAAAACTTATTAATTATGTATATATCCTTATAAACCTTCAAATTACATATATATCCTTATAAATCCTAAAAACTCATTTCTATATCCAAAATTAGATTTTAATATTAATTAAACATTTTAAAAATTAAAAAAATAATTTTAAATTCGATTTTTATCATAAAAAAAATAATTAACATGAAACAGTCCCAATTATCTAAACTACCATTCCCTCAAAATAAAACCCTTTGATCTACAGAGTGAAAAAGTCGGCGACTCGGAAGCAATCAACATTTTCAAAATAAATATTCCACGACAGATATTTAGGGTGCGTTTAGTTGCAGAAAACTGCTATGTTTTCCGGAAAATTTTTCCAAGAAAAATGAGAAATCAGAAAACGCGTTTAGTTCGTCAATTTTTCCAAAGTTTTCCAAGAAAATGAAAATTTTTCATTTTCCAAAAATTACAAAGAATTTAGAAAATTTTGGAAAATCCAAATTTATTGTTTTCTAAATTTTTCTATTTCCAAAATTTTTCTAAAATATACAAAAAAAAACACACACACACACACTCATTCTCACCTACACCCCTAAAATTACATCTACACCCACCCCCACCCCACCCACCTACCCCAACCCCACCCCACCACCTACCCCACCCTACCCACCCACCAACCCACCCCACCCTACCCCTACGCACCCCCACCCCACCTACCACCACCCACCCACCTCCACCCACACCCACCCCCACCCCCACCCCCACCCCCACCCCCACCTACCCCCCACCACCCCCACCCACCACCACCTCACTCCACCTCCACCTACCCCAACCCACCCCACCCTACCTCCACCCAACCATCACCCACCAACCACCCACCCCTACCTCACTCCACCTCCACCTACCCTCACCCCACCTCCACCCAACCCTCACCCACCAACCACCAACCACCCACCCCAACCCCCACCTACCTCCCACCACCCCCACCCACCACCACCTACCCCAACCCACCCCACCCTACCTCCACCCAACCATCACCCACCAACCACCCACCCCTACCTCACTCCACCTCCACTTACCCTCACCCCACCTCCACCCAACCCTCACCCACCAACCACCAACCACCCACCCCAACCTCACTCCACCTCCACCTCCACCTACCCCCACCCCACCCTCCACCTACCCCCACCCAACCCTACCCCATCCCACCCCCATACACCCACCCTACCCACTTACTCGCACAACCCCAAATCAAAAATTGGAAAATGAAAATTGATAGAAAATAGATATCTAAACACGTTTTCTGTTTTTCTAAAATAGAAAATGAAAACGGAATCAGTTTTATCTAAACGCGTTTTCTAAATTTTCAACAGAAAACTGAAAATGAAAACTCATTTCGTTTTTCTGAAAATGAAAAATGGAAAATGGAAAACAGTTTTCCGCAACTAAACGCACCCTTATTTATTCGGATTAGTGACATGCTTTAACCCCTCGTACATTTGCTTGCCCATTCCATCCACTCTTTCCAAGAACTTCATAATAGTACCATCCTCTATCCCTCAATAAATTTTTCTCAGCCACAGAAACAAGCACCCTTCGACCCCCTAACTTTGAAAGATTCGGGTCTTTTGCGGGGTTTATTAACGGGTCATCCAAACTGCTAAAAGATGGGTTCATCACCCGCCACAATTTATCCAAGATATTTCTTTCCTTAACATCGGCAACAACCTCCCCACCAATTAGCGTTTCTCCCCCGAAGTGTGGATAGATCAATACAATCCGACAAGCTTGAATCCATCACCAAAAGTATCCAAGTCTTTTCCTAACCCAATCCGCATCCCCATGTGGTGAGCTATGTTTGCACAAGCACTTTCACCACCAAAGAAGACACGTTCAAAATCAGCATAGTCATTAAGCCATGGCTCAGTTCCGTCTCTTGTTGCATGAGAAGCAACCCATTTGATGGCTTCCCAAGAATCGTCGTATTGAGCTGGATACAGATATTCTGGGGCCCTTCGGTAATCAACAGAAACGATGATTGTTTGTGCGCTTCCAAAGCAAGCCTGTTAAGGAAGGGCTGGAACATGGTTCTGAAAGCAGTTCGTAAAACGAAACCACCTCCATGGAAGTAAATAAGTACAGGCAATTTCTGATCTTGGGAAGTAGTTGATGATAAAAAATCGAATATAAAATTATTTTTTAATTTTTAAAATGTTTAATTAATATTAAAATCTAATTTTGGATATAGAAGTGAGTTTTTAGGATTTATAAGGATATATACGTTTATTTGTACGGTAAAGTCGTTTTTCTATCGGGAGCATTGGATATCCCATCAAATTAGAAACGCATAAATAAATTTAGTTATTTGATAACGCAGCTCAGTAGTACATACTACCAAAAGTTACAAACTTCAGTCTCTCCTGAAGGTAGACATGATAAAGTTTAAAATGTGGTTATAAGAATTTGTTTTGATAACTTGTAAATTTTAGGCTAAATGAAAGAAGTAAAAATATACTTTTATTTATTTATGCATTATAACATTCTATTATTATACACTTTTTCTGTTATAGCATCCTATTTTATTTTTTCATTTAGTTTTTTTTTTGGGTTCCCGCCGTTGCGAGACTATGACCACTAGTTGATGTACAATTTTTTTCAATAATATTACAACTGAATACTTTAAACTTATGTGTGACTCTCCTATTTGATTTTTAGATTTACTTATTTTAGTATATTTAGGGTTTGATATGTAACTACCACACCTATCATTTAAGGATGATGGTGTCAAAGTTAATTAATTAGGACCTATAAAAATGGATACTACCATTGTATCATTTAATTTGTTTATTGATTTTATTTTAGATTATAAAATTGCACGTTGTCACCAGGCGATTTGGACGAAATTTAAACGATAACTAGTATTTGTACCGTGCTCCGCACGGGTCCGATGGGAATCTAACTGAACTTTATTTGTTTGTAGAGAGTTTTTAAAATCCAAGCATCGATATATCCCTATTACCTCTCACTGGAATTTTGGTCCTTTAACTAAATTTTGGTTGATTTTAGGCTCCTAAAGTCTTATTAAAATGTAAATTATGAAAATCTAGAAAGTATCATAAAGAAAGCATGAATGAAGAATATCTACTACTACCAGAGAACTTTTTAGATTGTCTAAAACCTCAACTTTGCAATCGATGCTGCAGATATCATCATTAGTCTGAAACAAAAAAGAGCATTTAGTTCTCGAATATGATCTAATTCTTGTCACCTTTTGAACAACACCAACAGCTGAATGTACCTCTAAAGCCATGAGGGCATCTTCCATGGCCCGCGGTTTGGCTATATAGTCCGCACGTCTGAGATCAGCCTGATAGAGCAAAAAAATATTGCCCAAAAATGTAATTTAAAAAAATTTATTTTAAATAAAAATGCCATCTGAATGCAAGAATATTATAAAATTACAAATTTAATGCACCTCCAAAGCTCCATCACTCCAATGTCGGTCAACAACACTTTTCAATTTAGATTCAGCTTTGTTTTTAAAAATATGTTATAAAGTAATTTAAGTTTCTCATTAGATACCAATGTTGATAAAACCTAAGCTAAATAAAGAAATAAAAAGTAGTTAAATATGGCAAATGTACATACAAGAGCGATATGATGAAGTTGTTCAGCTCTTTTCTTCACATCATCGTCAATTTTTTCAGTATCCTCTCTAGCCCGAGCTATACCAAAAAAGTCAATTAGAAAATTTTACTAAACACATAAAACTTTATAATTTTAAAGAAATATATAATGTCACCGTCAAGCTTTAAAAATCCCCAACTCAGAATAGCAACATCTTAGCGGGCCCAAGCATCCAACCTCATATGTCGTTTTTGGCTCTTTCATTGACATATCTAGCATCATAGTAAGCAGATCTACAAGCTTCAGCTAATGCATTGTTTGTATTTTTGGTAATCCATACTGCAAAAAGAAAAATAAATATCAATATTCATAAATAGTATACGAAATTATCAAAAAAATTTAATATTTTTTAAACTTACGAGAACATTGCCCAGGCTGCAAATTGCTCTGTGGAAGTCAAATTGCAATTGTATTGCTGCAAGAAACTTTACTGGCAACAAATGCGATTATTTAAAGATTTTTTTATCCGGTTTTGGTTGCTAAAAGTTAAGATTTTAATTTTTTTATTGGATTTTACAACAGGGAAATGGGATTTCCAGCAGAGTTTTTTCCTATTTTATTTGCAATTCCTCGAATGGCTGGTTATTCGTCACGCTCGCGAGACTCTCTTGACGATCCTGACACAAAGATCATGACGTCTACACATTTTTATCTCTTTATAATTAGTTTTACATGCAAGAAATAGCAAACTACTTTTGCTAATTTGTTTATTGTAGCATCGTACTTTCATTTCTTCTTGTATGGCATTGTGCTTTGAAAATCTACCCAATTATAGCAATGTGATCCAAATAGAAAGAAATTTTCACGGTTATAGTTGTTTGGAATTTTCAAAGTATAATGTGGTAATGAGAAAAAGATTAGAAGTATATTACTATAATTAGGTGGATTTTATAGAGTACTATGCTTTCATATGAAAAAAATGGAAAGTACATCAATGTAATTGAATACAATTTTCATCTTTGAATTTTTTTTGTTTAAAGGTTTTAATTTTAATGGAGAGGAAGCCCCTTTGATTTTCTGCAATCGATAATCTACACATTCAAATTTCATGGTTGTGACGAAAAATTGAAATTCATTTTTAATTTTGAAAATATAAAATACAATTCCATAAGAGAATGAGAGGGAGAGCGGGAAGCGAAAAATTTAGACATTCTTCAAAAACCTTAGACATCTTGACTAAATGAAATTTTCCAAGACATACCAGATTGTAGGGCTGCGGAGAAATCTGTATCTTCAACAACACCATCGGTGTTTTTTTGTAGTTTAGCTCCAAACTTGATAGTCCTATTTGTTTCACCAAAAGAAGACATCATCCCCTTTCCAATTCCATGCCACCGTGGTTAAGAGTACGCTATTGATGGCGAGATAATTTGCGTTTCAACTTCGCTATGTTGATCTTCATCTCGAGGTTTTGTGGGCATTATTCTTTTTCTTCTGTTCATCTTCATCATCATGAACCCCCCATATTCAAAACAGGTACACTTTCTTTCTCTTACTTGCTACAGGAAGGATGTCCAAGGGTGAACATCGACCTTCTTTTCGCTTTTTGGACACCGTAACCTAAAACAAAGCCATCCCAACTTAAGTTAAAAAAATAAACCAAAGTGAAGACGAACTCAATCATATCACCAATGTATAATATTTCAGTTGATCATAAAAGGTCATTTTCAAAATTGTATAATTACATAAGAACAACATTGATTGTGTTTTTGAACAAAAGCGAAGAATTATATTGTAGGTGGACATGGCAAAGGTTGCTATACGAAAGACACAAATTGGTGTCATTTGACAGAATACTTAAAAACTAAAACTTCATGTTTGCAGATGGAAAACTATGATGCAGTTTCACCTCCTGCTTGCCTACTTAGCATCCGACCATGTTTGCATAGTACTAAATATCTCTTGATTTGAAACAAAAACAAATTTAAATCAAATTTGCAGTATCCACATGCTAACCATGTTCCTCACTCCAAGATATTGAGTCGACTCTTCATACAATTTCATTCCATCAACCACGCCTACACATAAAGATCCATTATATTAAAAGATGGAGAGAAAGCAATTCGTATATTTAAATAATTTATTGTACATGTAGATGAGGCTATAACAGAAATCAGAATGTCACCGTCTTACCATCCAATATCTCATTACCAACAAAAGTTTTTGCAATAATAGATGAATCATTCTCTAAATGTTAACTGATACATCATTCACAAGTTAAATAACAGATCAATACATCCAGTTATTTAAGTCCATATTTATGAAAAAGGCCACTGATGTGATCAAGATTTGAAATGAACAAACGGTTGTGTATTTATAGCAACCTTAAAGCAAAAATTATATGGTCTATAATCATTATTATATAAATTCTAAATGTAAGTACTTACATTACCCTAACTAAACATTCGAGAGTGAGTAAAACTTTTGTGAAGGTCACAAAGAAACACAATCTTTTTTTTCACTTCATACAACCTGATTTTGGGATTTTCTTTAATTCCAATATTGGTGGCAATACATATAACTCATAGTTCTCATGCAAAAACATGTACTTACATTTCAAGAATATAAAAATCATTACTTTCCTCAATAAAGTATGGGTTTATTAAGTTATAGACTATCATTTAGAGATTACCTCATATATATAAAGTAAGAACTACTTTTTCCTTCAATACAACCTGTAAACATCACAAATAATTGTATAAGCAAGGAAACTATTTAGTAAAATTTTATAAAAACTTTGAAATTTTACCACAGCAATATTAATGGTAGTTAAACTAAAAAGCTGATCGAGAAAAACAGGATAACCAAATAAAGCCCATTTATAAGAAGTTACAATGGTTTTCTTTGGGTGAGATTCTTACAAAATTATGTGCGTAAACTCTATCTCTTTGTTATTCGGCCAATACAGATAACAGATTAACAACAAAAACTCTTTAATTATCAAATTAGATACCAAAATTCTAGAAATTTTTAGAGCTTGGACATGTTTTAAAAAATCAATCCACAAATTATCAAACATCGTGAGAGCATAATATCAACAATATAACAAAGGACCTTTGATTTGAGATTGAATAGAGAAATCATTTGATTCAATTCCACAGCTCCTTATACATTAGAGTGTTTACAAAAAAGAAATTGGAAATAATAACGCAGATGAATTCGACGTCCAATATAAAACTTCATAGTTTTAGCATAATATTCCATCAATTAAGAAAGGATTCGGTGGATGATTCGGCATCTTCAATTATATAGGACCCCTAAAATTTACCTGGTGAATCACAAACCTAGGAAACCTATCAACAGTAAAACGCAATCAGCCCAAATAAAAAGATCGCAAACCTTCGGTTATCCTCACCTTCACATAGTGAGCTCTGTAATCAGGCCATATCAAATCCTTTCCATCCCTACGAAACGACATCGTCGCCCGAATCCTATGCCTATCAGTGGTTAACGAATTGAATCAATCATTAAAAGACAAATTGAAGAGAAAAAAGATCGAGAAATAAGAGGATCTACAGAAATAGAGAGGAAGAGAGTTTAATTGGTACCTCATGTCACTCAAAATCGGACCAAAGGGAATCAGTTTTTAGTCACCACAACCGATCCCCGCCACCGTCAGCGACGGTTTTCGATGCTCCGACGTCTTCACTATAGTTTGAACTGGCTTGAATTATGGCTGAGATTAGGATTCCAGAGAGAGAGAGAGAGAGAGATGAAAGGTGGAAGTGGGAAAAACGTGGCATTCATCCTTCCCTCTCTTATCTTTTTCTTCCTCCTGCTTTCTTCCTCTCCATCAAGCAGTCGCACAGTCGGGTGTGTGGCGTATTGGGTAGAGTGGTGGAGTCGAGGTGTCGTGAAGAGGGGAATCGGTGTTGATGTATATATATATATATATATAAAAGTGAATCGTTTCCTTCCACTAAAACCTGTGATTACAGAAATAAAAAAAAAAATATATATATCATGCTCTCGAGAAGGCTCTTCCTTCCACTAAAGAGAAAGAGAAGGAAACGAAAGTGAAGCTTCCACTAAACGATAGCAGGTATAATCGGAGCAAGAGAAGGACGACGAAAACCCTAGATTTCTTCGTCGGCGGAGAATCGAAGAAGTAAGACGCTGTGGATGAAGGGGAGAGGATGAAGGTGAAGCGGTGGGAGAAACGAATCCTCTGGAAACGAATCCCAGTTGAGAAATCGAGACTGGAGAGAAGAGGGTGGAGGCGGTGGTTAACAACTGGAAAAATGGATCCAAATTGGATCCACATAAGATCCGCGCGTAACCAAAAAAATTGTTACACCTGATATACAAAATCACGCAAATTAAACAGATGTATAATATTGTAAGCTTTCGTTATATACCGTACGCGCGTTAGAAATAAACATGTTTCGTTACAAAGTCATATATATCATTCCATTACAAAATACGTAGGATTCAACATACTAAAAACACGCAAAAGAGCAAAAAGCATACACCACACCGTATATTTATTCCAAACAGTAAATCATGTTAATAGCAGAACATCTTTTATGGAACTCTGCATGAGAGAAAATTAGGGTTCGGTGATTTGACTGATTTCCCCCATCCAAGTTGGTGGCACCATCCTGGTTTGGTCATGAACCGTGTTAAACATTGGTGGCAACATTTTGAACACTCCGCCGACTTCCTGCATGGCACTACCTGTTGGAATCCTATGTCCCATAATGGGGTTACTGTTCAATCACCTAATCAGGGAAACAAATTGATTGTGGAGAATCAATTTGTCTCCAAAAGTAGTTAATTTTTAGTATATATATTCTGTGTATTCGAGTGATGAAACACAGATTGTAACAAACACTGTAATTGGTTTTTGAGTCTATATTTCCAATTATAATCAAAGAGGTATTTTGATAGTTTTGTGTGTGTGCAATTGTGATCTTGAATTGGTATCAGAGCACGATAAAGGAGCTGTGAAATCATACCTGTGAAGAGATGTCCGATGTTGATGATACTGGAGCTACTACTCCTCAGGTGAGGGAGAAGTTGATCGGTTCATCCACCGTTACATGCCCGATGCTCACACCCACTAATTACACTGTGTGGGCGATGAGAATGAAAGTTGTACTACGAATTCAGAAGGTCTGGATCGTGATCGATCCAGGAACCGACCAACATGAAGAACAAGATTGTTTAGCCATGGGTCTGCTATATCAATCTTTGCCAGAAAACCTGATAATGCAAATTGGTGAACAAGATTCAGCAAAGAAACTTTGGGATGCAATTAAATCGAGAAACGTAGGGGCTGAAAGAGTGAAAGAAGCGAGACTACAAACCTTGATGACGGATTTCGATCGGCTCAAGATGACAGAGACCGAATCAATCGACTCCTATGCCGGAAAGTTGTCCGGTATCGCTTCCAAATCAGCGGCCCTCGGAGAAACTATGGAAGAGTCCAAACTCGTCAAGAAATTTCTGAAAACACTCCCACGATCAAAGTTTATTCAGATTGTAGCCTCGTTTAGAGCAGGTCCTTGATTTGAAGTCCGTGGGATTCGAAGACATAGTCGGCCGGTTGAAGGCGTATGAAGAACGAATTCGAGGAGAAGAGGGAGGAGATGAACAAGGGAAAGCTCTCTTTACCCGATCCGGCGGAGGCGGTGGCGGAAACTCGATCTCCGGCGGAAGCGCTGGATCGCAAAAGGGAGGCGGTGGGAGCAGCCGTGAATAAGATCGTAGGAATGAGTGGGGAAGAAACCAATTTACGCAAAGAAATATCGCATCCGGGTCAGGCGGGTCAGCCGGGTCGGGGGGGATCAACTGGATCCAACTCGGCTAGTGGGCAATGGCCCAATCCAAACAAACCTAAGTCCCATTCAAATAAATCCAAACCCAAAAATCAGCCCAATTCGTCTTCGGGATCAAATCGAAACGCGAAAAAAGATTTATCGAAAATTATTTGCTACCGATGTGATAAATCGGGCCACTACGCGTCAAAATGTCCGGATAGAATTCAAAAGTTTCAAGAAATGAATTTTGCCGAACAAGAAGATGCCGATGAAACCGTATTTATTCACGAGACCGTATTTTTGAACGAAGCGAAGGTGATACCATCTAAATACAATTCACAAGAAAATGATGTGTGGTATTTGGACAACGGAGCGAGTAATCACATGACGGGAAATCGCTCATTTTTCTCCGAACTCGACGAAGGAATAACCGGCAAAGTAAAATTTGGCGATAATTCGAGTGTCGCGATCAAAGGAAAAGGCTCAATAATTTTCCAGGGAAAATCAGGCCAACAACGTTTGATAACGGAGATTTATTACATACCGGATCTAAAAAATAATATTTTTAGTTTCGGTCAAGCAACTGAAGCCGGATGCGACATTCGGATGAAAGAAAATTATTTGACGATGCACGATGCCTACAACTGCTTATTAATGAAGGTACAAAGATCTCCAAATAGACTTTATAAAATAAATTTGACTATTGGTGAACCGAATTGCCTTCATTCAAGACTAAGTGAAGACACATGGCGCTGGCATGCAAGACTTGGGCACATCAATTTCGAGTCATTGAAAAGAATGTCCAAGAAAAATCTCGTCAAAGGGTTGCCACACCTTGACAGTGACAATCAATTATGTGAATCTTGTTTGGTGGGCAAACAAACAAGAAAGTCATTTCCATTAATGACAAAGTACAAAGCGACACAACCTTTGGAGCTCGTTCACGGTGACTTATGCGGTCCGATCACACCGTCAACGATAGGTCATAATCGGTACATTTTCACATTAATTGATGATTTTTCAAGGTTTATGTGGATTTTTCTCTTAAAAGAGAAAAGTGAGGCGTTTTTACACTTCAAGAAGTTCAAAGCTTTGGCGGAGAATGAGCTCGGAAAGTCTTTGAAGGTGTTTCGAAGTGATCGAGGAGGTGAGTTTACTTCACTCGAATTTAATTCCTTTTGTGATATAAATGGAATCAAACGCCATCTTACCGCCCCATATTCACCACAACAAAATGGTATTGTGGAACGAAGAAACCGAACGTTAATGGACATGACACGAAGTATCATGAAGGCGATGCATGTTCCAAATAACTTATGGGGAGAAGCGGTAAAACATTCCACAAATCTGATCAACCGTGTTTACACAAGAGTCCTTGGTGATACAACTCCTTAAGAGAAGTTGTATAAAAGAAAACCGAATCTAGAGAATGTTCGTATCTTTGGGTGTCTTGCATATGCGAAAGTTGAACCAGTGAATCTCAAGAAGTTGGATGCAAGATCAAGACCACTAGTACATCTTGGTTCTGAACCGGGCACGAAAGCTTATCGGCTTTTTAACCCGACTACACAAAAAATAATCGTAAGTCGAGACGTTATTTTTGACGATACAAAATGGTGGGATTGGGTCAAAGAAGCAAGTACCAAAAATGAAGAACCTGGGTCATTCATAGTTCCATGGGAATATCCGGAGAATGAAACGAACAACCAAGGAAACGATACCGAACCAATTGAATCAGACCATGAAATTGAAGACGGAGTACAGGTTCAAGAAGACGAGCAACCAAATCCGGTCATCAACACCCAACATCGAAGGTCTACGAGACAAAGGAATCTTCTAATTCGACTTCAAGATTATGTGCTTAATCTTAACAACCTGGAAGAACTTCTCCTAACAACCAGCGACGAACCAGTATCGGTTGAAGAGACGAAGAAAGAACCAGAGTGGGTTAAAGCCATGAATGCGGAAATCAATTCAATCAACAAGAATAATACGTGGACTCTCGTGAACAAGCCTATGGGGGTGAAGGCAATTGGACTCAAATGGGTGTACAAGCTGAAGAAAAATGCAGATGGCACCATAAACAAACACAAGGCAAGGTTAGTTGCTAAAGGGTACGTGCAACAACCTGGTATTGATTTCCAAGAGGTATTTGCTCCGGTAGCCCGCATTGAAACCATCAGGTTTCTCATTGCCTTAGCCGCTACTAATGGGTGGGAACTTCACCACTTGGATGTCAAAACAGCTTTCTTACATGGGGAGTTGAAGGAAACTGTTTTTGTGTTTCAACCGGAAGGCTACATAAGGAAAGGAGAAGAACACAAGGTGTATCGTCTTTCAAAAGCGTTATATGGCCTTAGACAAGCACCAAGAGCATGGAATACGAAACTTGATGAGATTTTGAGGGGAATGAAATTTCACAAGTGCATGAAAGAACCATCGGTGTACCGGAAGAACGAAGGAACTAACTTGCTAATTTTAGCAATTTATGTTGATGACTTATTTGTTACAGGTACAAATTTGAACATGATCAAAAGGTTCAAATTTGACATGTCCAAGAACTTCGAGATGTCTGATCTTGGAAGATTAACTTACTACCTGGGCATTGAAGTCAAACATGAAGAATCAGGGATTACAATTAACCAAGAAGCGTATGCACAACGCATTCTGAAGGAAGCCGGTTTACATGATTGCAATCCGACCCACATTCCGATGGATCCAGGAACAAAATTGTCAAAAGCCGAAGATGAACCCGAAATCGACCCAACACAATATCGAAAAGTGGTAGGATGTCTAAGATATCTCTTGCAAACAAGACCCGATATGGCATATGCGGTTGGAGTTATTAGCCGATATATGCAGAATCCAAGAGAATCACATGGTAATGCAATCAAACACATTCTAAGGTACTTACGTGGAACAACGGGATACGGAATCAAGTACGAGAGGATGGGACAAAAACGACTTATTGGTTACAGTGATAGTAGTCACAATGTTGATCCAGATGACGGAAGAAGCACAACTGGTCACATTTTCTACTATGGGTCATCTCCGATAACCTGGTGTTCGCAAAAGCAAGATACCGTTGCTTTATCATCTTGCGAGGCAGAGTTCATGGCAGCCACCGCGGCTGCTTGTCAAGCAATATGGCTTCAAGATTTGCTAGGAGAAACCATGAACAAGGTGCAAGATAAGGTGGTTCTTAGGATTGATAACAAGTCGGCTATCGAACTAACGAAGAATCCAGTGTTTCATGGAAGAAGTAAACACATTCACACAAGGTTTCACTTCATTCGCAATTGTGTTGAAAACGAACAAGTGGAGGTTGAATACATTCCTGGTGTAGAACAAAAGGCGGACATTCTCACAAAACCATTGGCTCGAACCAAGTTCAAAGAAATGAGGAGCTTGATCGGGAGTAAAGACGTCTCTAGAAGGACTTAGAGATTCGGGGGTGATTGTTGGAATCCTATGTCCCATAATGGGGTTACTGTTCAATCACCTAATCAGGGAAACAAATTGATTGTGGAGAATCAATTTGTCTCCAAAAGTAGTTAATTTTTAGTATATATATTTTGTGTATTCGAGTGATGAAACACAGATTGTAACAAACACTGTAATTGGTTTTTGAGTCTATATTTCCAATTATAATCAAAGAGGTATTTTGATAGTTTTGTGTGTGTGCAATTGTGATCTTGACTACCATCACCACCCTCTCCACCACCACTTGGACCGGTCCAGATGTTAATCTTTGGCTGCAAACCTTTATCTGCCTCGCCATTAATCTTGGCCATTTCTTGATACATTCGTCCTTCAATCATCATATAGTCTCTTAAAGACGTATAATTACCTCCAAAGGCATCCATAAGGATGCGAATGTAGGAACCTCGAGCTTGGGCTAGGGCAACAATACCCTCCGCCTCTTTCTGTTTCGTATACAATTCACCGTCGGCGACCGCTTTTCGAGTGTAAAGTGTGGCCTCCGCTATCGCCTTCTGAGCCTCCGCTTCTTTTCTTTCTCGTAAAGACTTGCTTCGGCGTCCTTTTTCTTCTTATAAAGCTCCGAGTCTGCCTCTTGTACCTTCGTTTACAACAAATTAATAAATATATAGATTGTTCAAATACTAATTTATATTCATGTTTTTCAGATGATTAAAAGCTAGAAAAATCACCTTGGTTTCACACTCGATGCTAACTTTGCCCATGAATTTAGCCTTAAGTTTTTCCGTCTGAGTCAACGTGTTCATCATCTCAACCTCCTTCTGCAGCTCAGCCTCCCGCAGCGCCACCGCCTTACTCGCCTCCACCTCCGCTATCTGTGATTCTTTAACACACTTTGCTTTCTTCATTGCCAGCGACGCCTTCGCTTCAGTCACTTCAGCCTCCCTCTTGTTCTCGAACACCTTCACCTCCGCTGTCACCTTTATCTCCTCCATCTTCAGCTGTCCATGTGTTTGTGTCGCCATGATCTTCGTCTCTGCATCTATCTTCGATGCGTTCTGAAGCGTCTGAGCTTCAAGAAGCTTCGATCCTATTTCACCCTAAATCAACCAATCAATCGTTCAATTTGCAAACACGTACTTTCAAAACACATGCAACTTGAAGTTTAATTCAATTCAGATTAATGAGACGGTCACCTTCATTTCGGCATCAGCAAAGTCGACCCTTGCTTGATTTGTAGCCTCCATTAGTATCTTTTTCCCAAAGTAAGAGACATACTCGTGTCCAGGAACGTCGACTAACTGTGTATAATTGGCGCTGTAGATCCACAATCCGAACTGATTTAGTTCAGACTGAACCTTTTCTAACATCGCCTGCTTAAGATCCTTGAGCCCTTCGAGAATCTCTTCCATGGTCATGGACGCAGCGAGGGTACATGTCTCCCCCTCGACGATCCCCTTGACGAGCTCCTTCACATGGTTTGATAGCTTATCGTGAGCAGAGATAAGCTTGGCGTATTTGTGGAGACTATCCTCATAGTCGGAATGGGGACCGATGGTGAACACCGCTCGGAGGATGAAGGGATGTTTCTCGGCGCTCATAGCCTGAACGTCGAAACGGTAGCTGACTGGAGAAATGGCCAATTTGGAGCAGGACTGCAGGAAGGGAAGTAGCCATGCTTTCTTTGCTATTTTGATGTCGTCGATCCCGTATCCGGTGATCACTAAATACTCTGACTCATGTGCTACTCTATACATTGCTGGAGAAACTGATCACCGGGCACCGGGGAGGGGGTATTGTATATTGGTGGTGTAGCAAACAGCAGTGGAAATGATATTGTATATATACATTTTTTTTTTAGTGTCCAGGGGGGGGGGGGGGGGGGGGGGGGCGGCGTGTATTATGACGTTACTGACGTCAAAGAACTAAGGCCGGTTCATCCCAATTTTCCAACAGGTCGACATGTACCTTGTGCATTTAAACTTGTACCAATTAACCAGGTCATCCCAAATTTCCAACTCGACTTGTAAATTTAATGAGCAGTCGATATGTACTTTGTGCATTTAGACTTGTAATCTATACTATTATTTTCATACGAAAACCCTAAATAAGCTTCTAATTTGGTTTTCAACACGTCGACATGTATCTTGTGCATTTTAACTTGTACCAATTAAGCCGGTCATCCCAAATTTCCAACTCGACTTGTAAAATTAATGAGCATTCGATATGTACTTTGTGCATTTAGACTTGTATTCTATCTTATTTTCATTCGAAAACCCTAAAAAAGCATCTAATTTGGTTTCCAAATTGTCGACATGTACTTTGTGCATTTAAACTTGTACCAATTAAGCCGGTCATCCCAAATTTCCAACTCGACTTGTAAATTTAATGAGGAGTCGATATGTACCTTGTGCATTTAGACTTGTATTCTATCTTATTTTCATACGAAAACCTTAAAAAAGCATCTAATTTGGTTTCCAACATGTCGGCATGTACCTTGTGCATTTAAACTTGTACCAATTAAGCCGGTCATCCCAATTTTCCAACTCGACTTGTATTCTATCTTATGTAAACTTATTGAATGATCGACATGTACCTTGTGCATTTAGACTTGTATTCTATCTTATTTTCATACGAAAACCTTAAAAAAGCATCAAATTTGGTTTCCATCACGTCGACATGTACCTTGTGCAATTAGACTTGTACCAATTAAGCCGGTCATCCCAATTTTCCAACTCACTCTGCTCCATTTTACTTAAAACCCCCGCAAATTTGTAATATTTTCATACTAAAACCCTAAAAAGGTATCTAATTTGGTTTCCAACTCCTCAATTCTCAATTCTCTAATGTAATTTTAGATTTTATCCTCAGTTCTCTTGTATTTTCATTTATATCTTTCGCTATTGAATAATTTAAATTTTTTATCTTATTATTTATTATATATAGGTTAATTTATTCTATAATATATGATTATAGCTAATGTATTATTTGTTGGAAAATTAATTTCATAAAATAGGTTTTTCCCATTTTTGAACTCAAAATATAGTTCTTTAAAACAATTTAATATAAATAAATTGTTATATGTTTGTGTTCTCCTCCGTGTTACCTTCGTTTTGATACTTCACACGTCTAAAACGAATTTAAGATGAATGAGAATTTGTATCTCAAAGTGAGGTAGTTGGAAGAAGTTGGAAAATGAGGAAAAGATGTGAGGTAGTTAATGAGTTTTAAATCATCCCACATTGGTGGGGGAATGAAAAGGAAGTGAGTATATTAGTCTAAAAGCTTTCATGCTTTGTAAGACTTAAAGCAGAAAGGCTCTCTCTTACGCGCGTAGAGGGTGTAAATTCTTCTCAGCTTCTGTATTCACTTCGTTCTAGTCTTACAACCAATGTAGAATCAGGCCTAGCGACGGTTCGGGCGATCTTGAAGAATTACTCTATGCTGTTGTATCATGGGAAACAAACACTCATACCGGGCGAATTTGTTTTAAGGAAACTATGTCAAACACAGACCTCAGCAACCGATCCCGTTTTTCTTGTTCGTTGGCATTTTTCGGTTGATATTTTCCTAATATTATATTTAAACAATTATATCTTTATATAGATCTTAAAAATACCTTCAAATACATACCAATATTGAATATATTTGTTGGAATACTTTTGATGTGCTAAAGTGTAATGATGGTGGATTCCAAAGTCTCAATTCCGAAGGTTGTTGTCCATGAAGACTCCGAAGGCTGTACTAAACCAATATGTTAGGATTTACTTTTTGACGCATGATTAGTTGTCAGGTCATAGTTGATACTCAGTGCATATTATTGGTTAGTACATACTACGTGATAGTGGAGTGCGTGTCTGTACGCATGTCATTTTTGTCAGTACTATCATTCCCCCTGATTCAGTATAAATATCAGGATGTGATCCAGGTCGAGTGCTAAGGTTTTTGTAACGTCCCAATTTCTGTAATAATATTTTCATTTTTAAAAGTGGTTCAAATTCATAAACAATTTGGAAAGATAAACCAATTGATCCGAATTCGATGTTTAAAACATTTAAAATCATATTTGTCAAAGTAGTTGCAACATTATCCAACGGGAGACTTGAACACCAAAAATCTCAGATGCAATACAGTCGCGTCGTGCTTCAAAGCTCAATCCAGTAAAACTTGAAAACAGTTAGGGTGAAAGAGTAAGTACAAAGCTTAGCGAGTCCCCCAATATACCACACGATCCATCACATTAGGCACAATCCTTCTTGGGCTTTCAGGCTCACCCCGGTCCACCTCAGCTAAGGACCCACGGGTTTACCCCCGTTCCGTCCGTTGTCAAATCAACTCATTCTTTAGACTCTCGAGCTCACCTGATCCGCCATCATTCTTTAGTTGCAAGAATGAATCCAACGACTAACAGATAGCAACACAAAAAGCCTAAACATACAGTTTGACCCAACGGGTCCCTAATAACAATCATTCAGTTAAATAACGTAAGGCACACCCAGCTTAAACACACACTGCTACACATAGTAATATAATGCACCTCGAGCCGCAAGATAGCTACCGATTATGGCGTGCATTGACCTTACATTCAATAGAACTATACAAGTTTTTAGAAAGCATAGTGATACTGCAATGAATTGAAATACACCTATACTATCATGTATGTGACATCTCTTTGTTATACATGAAACTCATGTATAAAGTCATAAAATAATCGAGTTGGACTACCATGAAGATGTCTACAAATTGTCACAAAGTTACACATAAATGACACTAGAGGAAATATGCACATTGTCCATTATTTTTCAACAAGCATGCACATGCGGTAAGTGACAAATGGACATATTTCCATGTTTGCATGCAATTGCAGTTTGTCGTTATAGAGGGGATGACCCTCTTTTTATTGTGAATAATGTGTATACCACCATGACGTATAAACGACAATATACATGTGATTTTGTCCTACTTTCTCATGCTGATTATTGATTGGAGTCGGATTGGAAGATTAAAGATGATAACTCGAAACTTTATGTTAATCGAGGTCGAAGGCGTGAAAATCGATTTCATATCGAGATGGACTTGTCATCCTGACAAACATTGCAGATGTAGACTATGTCACCAACCTGGTCATAACAGAAAAAATTGTCCAAATTCTCAACCAAAAATTCAATATGATGTGAACTTTGTAATATTTTTTATTAATGTTGTAAGTTAGTGTTTTATTGGTATTGTAATATTGCACTTAAATTGTATTGTAATGTCGTTTTCAATTAATCTTGTAATTTCGTGACATTGTAATTAATATATTCAATATTGATATCTATTTTAAGGTATTTGTAAGATTTATTCAATGATATAACTTGTTAAATATTATAGATAAACTATAATCCTATATTATAAGATGAATTAATCTATGTATAATTTATAATAAAAATAAAAATAAAATTATTTGATAGTGAAAGCTATAAATGGAAAAACAGATAAATGTAAAGGATTAATTTGTCACGTTGAAAGGAGGAAAAAGACGTAAAAAAAAGTGATACAAACAAGGGTACAGGAAAAACCTATTTCTACGCCTACTTATCCAAAAAAAAACTCTCGACTTTCTTCTTTATCAAGAGGTAATTTCTAATTACAATCTCATTAATTTTCATGTCGTCATAAAAGGTTAACTCGTAAATTCACTTTTCATATGTTACAGGTTTGATTATTGTAATTTTTCATAGTATGTGACTATGTGCTATTGATCTGCGTTATCAAATAATTAAATTTCTTTTTGCGTTTCTAATTTGATGGATATACCCTGTTTCCGATAGAAAAATGACTTTACGGTACAAATAGGATATTTAAAAAAAATCCAAAACAAATAGACTCATTTTAATTTATGTTATGTTTTAGTTGTATTGTTTAATTTTGTTATATAATTTTTACTAGTTAATAACCCGTGTGCTACACGGATGCTTAATTAAAACAATTTAATTTATAAAAATATATATTATTTACTAATAAAGTAGTAAAAAGTTGTTTGCTTATAATAATAGATATATGTTAGTGAAAACTATGGGCGTGTTCGGAAAAATTAGCTGGTAGCTGGTAGTGGTTAGCTGTAAGCGGTTAGCGGTTAGCGGTTAGCTGGAAGCTGGTAGCTGTTAGCGGTTAGCTGGTAGCGGTTAGTTTTATTACTGCAGAAGTGTTCGACAAAAGCAATCGCTAGTTTTTAGAAGTGTAGAATAATATAAAAATCAAAAGCCAAACACTAAACGCTCTCAAAAGCTACATGAAAAAGCTTTTGGATTATGAGCGTTTTGTTAAAAGTAAAAGCTAAAAGCTCTTGCTGCCGAACGAGGTTTTTTTTATTTTTTGAGCGTTTTCCTAAAAGTTAAACGCTCCCAAAAAGCTCTCAAACGCTGCGTGCCGAACACGCCCATAATATGCTGTCAATAAACACTCTAAAATGTTGTGAAAAAACAATAATTGTAACGCTATCAAAATAGGTTTAAAATTCTATCTAAAAATTGTCTAAATGTTGTCAAAAAATTGTTTAGAATCTGCTTCTAAAACTCTCTAAATATGCTTTCAAACAACTCTCTAAATATTCTTTATGGTCGTAGTTTGTCAAGTTAAATTCCAAGTAAATCCTGATACAATTTTTACATTTCTAGTACATATATGCGAAACTTCGTATATTTCTAATACTTTAACATAATGACTTAACTTTAGTACATTTAAATTTGGTAATGAAAGTTGAAATATCATAAATAACATAAGAGTAATTATCATGCATTATTAGTTAATAAATGATAATTTTAGAAAATCATATAGCAATGACAACGTGTATACACATGTGTTTTAATGGATTTAGTGAAATTTTATTACATAGCGCAATAGTCAAAGCTAACAAAGAGTCAGATGTTTCCAGAAACAGATGGTGGATATACTTAAAGGGGTAAAAAAAGATATCATCTAGTTTCGAAACCTGTTATTTTAAACCATAAAACCCGTTAATTAAAATCATAAAACAGCATATTGGAAAAACAAAAGTGAAAGCTGTAAATTAAAACCTTTAAATAAAATATGAAACAATAAAATCCCAAAAATGAAACAACATTGCAACCTATAAATTAGAAAGAGATAGAGATTTGTGAACCATTCCGATTATCTGCAACAATCAGTAGTTTGGTTACTCAAACAATCATGAACTTTTTTAAAATAAAAACCAGAAGAGATAAACTGATATAATATTTTTTTTCAAAACTTAGTTGGTATTAATGGCTTTTGCTTCAAACTCTGTTACTAAAGGAGCATGCATGTTTTGTACTTTTCTGATCCTTGTATGCAACAAAAAGCAAAGTGTTTTGATCATGCTGTATATAAGAACACAATCCTGAAAAATAGTTATAAACCTATATACAAAAACATGAAAACAAAGTTGGCAAATTGCAGCTATAAGACCACAAGTTGTCATGTCAAACTTCAATTCATTTAAAGAAGGGTTTACCTTGGTTATCTTCATCAAGCATTCCACTATAGGTTGATTAGCAACCTAATTTACAAAAAATTACCGTCTTGACAATTCGCCATGAGAAATTAGTGTTAATCTATTTTCAAAAAGTGGTATCATACGAATATGAAATTGCAATATTTATATTTTGATACTGAAAAATAAGATAGAAGTAAACATGTTTTCTTACCTGAGAAATTGCAAGATAATTTTGTGTGAGTCAATCTCAGTAGCATACATTCGGCTCTATGTAAATTAAATCTTTGGCTACCACCAATCGTCCCCTGCAATAATCAAAATCTCTTATCAAGAATCGTAACTATTGCAAAATATCTTATCAAGAATGGAAACCATTGCAAACTCTTGAATCGTCAAATAACCAACAGATATTGTCACCTGCAACAAAAGATCCGAATTGGGTGATTCGGTGCCCCATGAACCACTGTATCGGAAATCAAACAACAGAAACTGGACCGAATTTGCAAAATCTAACTACACATTCCTTGGATTCAAAAACCATACATGGAAATTGTTAACAGTAGCAAAATCGTAATTACCGAATTGAAAAAACGTTGTTGATGAAGATATAAATAGGGAGAAAAGGATGTATACAGTAGGAATCTAGGCTATTATCTATTAGCCTCTACTAAAATTGTGTTCTATTTGAAAATTTGCTACCCTAGTTGTAGTCGAGAAAGAAAGTGAGATTGATAAATTTGAATAAATACACAGATTGAACAACTATTTTGGAACATATTGTAACACCCGGCTTATTAACAAAACACCTCATAAAAATTTTTATTTTTCAAACACAAATTTTACATTCAAAACCATATTCAAAGGGGTATTAGTTAATACAAACAGGTACAAGAATATCAAGGATTACAATATATTAGTATTATACATCCTTCAAGCCGGGCTGCTACTTCAACATTATTGAGTCCCTAGTCACGGACTTTGTCTTTCCCCTTAGCGGGATCACGCTCACCTGCAGGGACATATCAAATAAACACTGTGAGCTATAAACCCCAATGAGTAATCAAATCTGCAACAAAATGTATAAGAATAAAATCTCTATACAAAGCAAATATGCATTATCTCATAACATATGATCGCATATGGCTCACGGGTTTGCCCCATTTTTGCCTAGACTCACGGCTCCGTTCTTGCCATATCAATGACTCATGGCTTATCCGGTATTGCCTTTTTAATGTTGACTCACAGCTCCATTCTTGTCTATAGCAGACTCACGGCTTATCTGGTATTGTCGTATTGTTGACTCACAGCTCCGTTCTTGTCTTTTTCAGACGCACGGCTTATCTGGTATTGTCTTTTATTTCATCATTAAAGCTGTCAAATTCGTCTCCAAAACTGTTTCCATCTGCAACTGTTCAACCAACACTTATCACATCGGATATAAGTAAGATTACTTACCTTGATGATCGCTACAACTAGTTCCTGTTGGTTCTTGCCTTTTTGTACGCGCTACGACAATTTGTCCCGTACCTATATATTCATTTTATACACAATGATTATAGGTTAACAATCACTTTAATTGACTCTAATGCATAAGAGTCTAATATAACACCATTTCCAATCATTTTCGAGCAATAACCATCGTTATAAAAATTTAATATACTTCCCGAAATACGCGTATTCTACTACAGTACCTTCGGGAGGTCGTATTCTCATTTTAATAATTTTTCATGAAGTTTCATACCATATTAGACCTATGTTCAAAATCTCAGGTCAAACGGACAAGCCTAGCATCAAAATCATACTTGGAAATTGCTCAAAATATTAACAGAAGGTTTTATGGTTTCTGCCTCGACCACGCGTCGCGACCCATACCCTGGTCGCGTCGCGATTGCTGCGAATTCAGACCAGAAAGTTCCGATTTTATGCTATAAAGTCCATATTTTCTCTTGTTGAGTCCTTAATGCCTGACTTAATCACTGGGGATTGTTCCAAGACCAAAACCCTTCATTAATATCAAGTTTTAAACAATGGAATTATCAAATTCAAACCCATTTCCACAAATTCCCGTTTTCACAATTTTGGTCCAAAACTGAAATTATCAAGTTTTAATCACTTCCACTGATTTATTTCAATCAATATAACATCTGGAACTCATTGTAAACCATTAGGATCAAATTAATCACAAGAACTCACAATCTAGGGTTCTTGATCAAAATTACCAATCTTCAAAAATAACAACCTACTTCCATATTCTTGAGTTATGTTCTTAACTTGTAAACATGTTTGAAACCCAGAAATCATATAAATCATATTGGATCATAACTGGAAATAGATTTCCAGTTCCTCCCGTGAAGAAACAAGTCCAAGAACTTGACTAGGAGACAATTACTAACCTTTGATCTTGATGACTTCAAATTTCCAAACTATGATTTCAACTTCTAGCTTCAATCTTCAAGAAAACTCCAAGATTCTGCAGAGAATTGCACAGGAAAACCCTCTCCCGATGCTTCTACACATTTCTGCACATAATTATGGAGATATTTCTCCTTTTTATACCTCTAGAATTTACAATTTTGCTCCTAGAGTTCCATTTCTTGAACTTTTGCCACATTTATCAAATTTTATGACAAAAACCTGTTTTAATAACATTTTAAGTCTAAAACTCAAAATATTATTACACACCAAATCCTTTTCTGTCCAAAAGACCAAATTACCCTTCTAAGGTAAAATGACCAAATTACCCTTTTTAATTATATTTACATATAAAGAGTATCTTGGTGTTACAAATTCTCCCCTCCTTCAAGAGATTCCGTCCCCGGAATCATACAAAGAGTTGAGGGTATTTCTCCCTCATTTCGCTTTCGGTCTCCCACGTCATGTCGGAACCTCTGTGGTGTCGCCAAAGTACTTTAACCATGCTGATTTTCTTGTTTCGTAACTATCGTACCTTTCGGTCTAACACCCTCTCGGGTTGTTCTGGATATCTCAACCTCTCATCTATTTCAATTTCAGCGAGAGGTACCTGCTGAGACTCGTCAAACAAAGTCTTTCTCAAATGGGACACATGAAATACATCATGTATACCATGGAGTTCATCGGGTAATTTCAGTCTATACGCTACAGCTCCAACCCTTTGGGATACGCGGAAAGGTCCAATAAAACGAGGACTCAACTTTCCTTTCTTCCCAAAACGAATTAAGCCTTTCCAAGGGGATACATTAAGCATTACCATGTCCCCCACTTGAAATTCTAGCGGTTTTACCCGTTTATCTGCATACTGCTTCTGTCGATTCTGGGCCACTTTCAAATTTTCTCGAATTTGTCTAATCTTTTCCTCAGTCTGTGCTACAATCTCGGGCCCAGCTAACGGCTTTTCCCCAACTTCAGTCCAGCAAGTCGGAGTACGACACGGTGCTCCATACAATGCTTCATACAGGGCCATCTGAATGCTGGAATGGTAACTATCATTATACGCAAATTCTACCAAAGGTAAATGATCTTCCCAGCTTCCTCCAAAATCTATTACACAGGTTCTCAGCATGTCTTTCAAAGTCTGGATAGTTCTTTCACTTTGACCATCGGTCTGCGGGTGGTATGCAGTACTCATAAGTACTTTTGAACCCAATTGCTCTTGAAGAATTTGCCAGAACCGGGAAGTAAATTTGCTATCTCGATCTGACACGATCGATACCGGTAAGCCATGTCGGCAAATCACTTCATCTATGTAGATTTTCGCCAATTTATCAATCTTGAACTTCTCACTAATCGGTATAAATTGTGCCGATTTCGTCAAACGGTCAACAATTACCCATACCGCATCGTGACCTCGCGGTGTCCGCGGCAACTTTGTCACAAAATCCATAGTAATATTGTCCCATTTCTTCTCTGGAATCGACAACGGCTGGATTTCTCCGTACGGTTTCTGGTGGTTTGACTTCACTAGCAGGCACGTCAAACACTTTTCTACGTATCTTCCAACATCTCTTTTCATTCCAGGCCACCAATACAACAGTTTCAGCGTCCGATACATCTTGGTACTGCCTGGATGAATTGCATATCGACTATAATATGCATCTTCTAGTAGTAAATTTCGTGCCTCTCCTTGTTTTGGAACCCACACACGACCTCTAAAGGTTTTCAATCGCTGTGTGTTTTCATCCAAATGCTTCAGATACCCAACCATTCGCTCGCTTTTTACATGCTCGGGTTTACACGCTTCTACTTGTGCCAAACGGATCAGTTCGGGTAATCGGCTTGTACACCCATACATGCGGATGTAACTTTCAAAGGAGCTTCTTTCCGACTTAGAGCATCTGCCACCACATTCGCCTTGCCAGGATGGTACAAGATTTCACAATCAAAATCTTTAAGTAGATCCATCCATCTTTGTTGTCTGATATTAAGTTCTTTTTGGTCAAACAGATACTTCAAGCTTTTATGATCCGTATAAATAACAAACTTCACACCATACAAGTAGTGTCTCCACAACTTCAATGCCAAGATCACAGCAGCTAATTCCAGATCATGAACTGGATATTTCTTCTCGGCTTCTTTTAATTGGCGGGACGCATAAGCTATCACCCGACCTTTCTGCATTAACACACATCCGAGGCCGACTTTAGAAGCATCACTATAGATTACATATTCTTCTCCACTTTGCGGTAGTGCTAACACCGGTGCTTCACACAAGGCTTGTTTCAACCTTTGAAAAGTTTCTTGCTGTTTTTCCACCCATTCAAATTTTTCGCCTTTCCTGGTCAACTTGGTCAATGGAGCAGCTATCGAGGAGAAATTCTCGACAAATCTTCTATAATAACCTGCCAAACCAAGGAAACTTCGTACTTCAGTCGGACTTCGAGGCGGTTCCCACTTCATCACGGCTTCAATTTTCGCTAGATCGACTTTCACCCCTTCAGCATTAATCACATGGCCAAGAAATTGAACTTCTCTTAGCCAGAATTCACACTTGGAAAATTTTGCATACAACTTTTCTTGACGAAGCAACTCCAACATTTGTCGCAAGTGCACATCATGCTCGGCTTGGCTTCGCGAATACACTAGGATGTCGTCTATAAATACTATCACTGAAGTATCAAGGAACGGTCGACATACCCTGTTCATAAGATCCATGAATACGGCCGGAGCATTGGTTAACCCGAAAGGCATCACCAAAAACTCATAATGACCATATCGCGTGCGAAAAGCTGTCTTCGGAATATCAGATTCTCGAATCTTCAACTGATGGTACCCTGATCTCAGGTCAATTTTAGAAAAGTAAGATGCCCCCTGTAGTTGATCAAACAGGTCATCAATTCTTGGTAGCGGATATTTATTCTTCACCGTGATCTTGTTCAATTCCAGATAATCAATGCACATTCGCATTGACCCGTCTTTCTTCTTAACGAACAGAATAAGGGCTCCCCAAGGTGATGTACTCGGTCTAATAAAACCTCTATCTAACAGTTCTTCCAGTTGCTTTCGCAGTTCCACCATTTTTGAAGGTGCTAAACGATATGGAGCCCGAGCTACAGGAGCAGCTCCCAGAACCAGTTCAATCGTGAACTCTACTTGTCGATCTGGTGGTAACCCTGGAAGTTCATCTAGAAACACATTTGGAAATTCATTTACAACATTTACATTCGCTACCCCCACCTTTATTGGCTTAGCCACCGCTACATAAGCCAAATAAAACTTTCCTCCTTTACTAATACAGCTTCGAGCCTGAGCAAAGGAAATAACCGGCATCCTCAACCATGGTCTTTCACCCTGAATCTTTATCCATTTCCCTTCCGGTGACAATACTGTAATGCTTTTGTTTCTACAGTCTATGTTAGCATAATTCGTTCCTAACCAACCCATACCCACGATTACTCTGAATTCATTAGTAGTCATCGGCTTCAAATCTATAGGGAAAGTGGTCCCGTAGATTTTGAGCTGACAACCTTCCAGGTGTTCGGAAACCCAAACATATCTACCATCTGCTATAGCTACTTCCAAGCTTTCATCCATAGGAGTTAGTGGTACATTTAAACGAGGCATCAGCGACTCCGATACAAAACAATGAGTAGCTCCTGGATCAAATATAACATATACAGGTATGGAATTTAGAGTGAAGATACCTGTAACCACATCAGTCTTTTCACGAGCTTCTTCAACAGTCATCTGAAAGGCTCGTGAGGCTACTGGTCTTCCCTGGTTCTTCACCTCTTCCTTCTTCCCTCCTTGTTCATCTCTGGACCTCTCACTAAATGCTCCAGATTTCAGCTGTGGACAATTTGGGCGAATATGATCCGTAGCTCCGTACTAATAACACCGTCGTTCCGCCCGACACTCCCATGTAGTATGTCCCGTTTTCCCACAAGTTCGGCAATTAATCGGTGCAGTATCAATTCGACAACTTCCTGAGTGCCTTTTCCTGCACTTCTCACACCATTTTGCTTCATCTTTTTGGCCTTTACCCTTAAAGTTAGACCCAGCTTGTTGTGACTTTTTCTGAGGCGTCCACCCTTGGTCTTCCGCCTTTCTTTTGGTTTCAGTTACTTTCTTTTCATCTTCTTGTCTTTTCAGTTCTGTCTCCCTTTCAGTGGCCCTATCAACCACTTGTCGGAAAGTAGACAATTTAAGTGGTTGCACTATCTCCCGGATTCGGGTCGTCAATCCCCAAACATACTTGTCAATTTTTCTCTTTTCAGTGTTTACTTGATGCTCCGCAAACCTTGCCTTTTCCAAAAAGCTCAAAGTATATTCTTGGACAGATTTAGAACCCTGTTCCAAGTGTAGAAATTCATCTTCCAATTTCTTTACAACCACTTCTGAACAATACTCTTCATTAAACTTGGTCTTGAATTGCTCCCAAGGTATTGATAGGGACGAATCAGGACCCAATGACTTGCTATAAATCTGCCACCAATGTAATGCATTGCTCGTCAATTGGTTTGTAGCAAACTCTACTTTGTCCCCATCAGCACTTTTACTGACCCGGAACACTTTTTCAATGTGCATTATCCACTCCATTGCCTGAACTGGATTGTCTGTTCCCGAGAATTCTTTTGGTTTGCAGCCAAGGAAAGCTTTATAAGTACATCCAATCTTCTTTTCAGAAGCATCCCCGCCTTGTTTTTCTTTTTCTGTACGGGCATGGCTTTCTCCCTGACTTTCAGTTTCGGGTTGCAATCTGTCACACCCCCAAACCACGATGGCGGAATCGTCTGAGGGCGGAACGGGACATAGCATCACAACCATTGCATACATTGAAACATAAGTAGATAACAACCATCATACATTATAATTGGAAAGTTACATTGTTCAAACGATATTGTTTCAACCCAATTATAGTATGATAATGAAATAAATAAAAGAGACGTCTTCGCGTCCCATTCCAAAAGGTTAGTCGGACCTGACTAATTGTTACCTGAGAATACAAGTAGTTTGAAAGAGTGTCAACATTACGTTGGTGAGTTCATAAGATTTTTGTATGAGAAAATCCATAATCGTTTTTCCTTGTAAAGAGATATTGTTTGAAACCAGAAAATCCAATATTTTCTTGTAAATGAGTCGTAGTCTTAAAAATCCAAAGACCGAAAATGTATAAGTGTTCTATACTTGAAAATAGTATTACGTAGTCTTATTCTTGTATGAAACCATGTAAATACATGTTTATTCGTAGATTAATTGTAGATCTAATTCCGTAAAACCCTTGCGTAAGTAAAATCGTACTTTTATTTGTATCTTACTGAATTGTAGTTTTAATTCCATAAAACTCGTATGTATAAGTAAACCGTTCTTCTATTTATATCTTAATAAAATGTAGTTTTTATTTCCATAAAACTTGTATGTATAAGTAAAACCATACTTATATTTGTAACTTGTTAGAATGTAGTTTTAATACCATAAAACTTGTATGTATAAGTAAAACCATACTTATATTTGTAACTTATTAGAATGTAGTTTTAATACTATAAAACTTGTATGAGAAATCCATTTCCTTGTAAAATACAGTATCGTAACCCAGAAAATCCAATATTTTCTTATAAACGTGTTATAGTCTTAAAGACCCAAAGACTAAAAATGTATAGTGTAAGTTGGAATATAGTTTAAAACTATTTGAAGTGTATATTTCCACGTAAACAAAATGTATAGTTGATTTCCCCATGTGAGACACCCTATAACCATACTGTGACTAGTTGGCCTGCTGCGACGTTCTTCAGGCGTCAGAATGTTAGACATTTGTCACCTCAGACCTGCCGGTCTAGCTGTAGCTAACAGCTCAGGTGCGGGGTTGTCAATCCCGTATAGATCTATACACAAATATCACGCTCTCTTACCGAGACTCTGGTTATAAATTCAGGACTTATAGTAGGTACTTATAAAAGTACTGTGAAGAGCCGTCTCACAAAAATGTATGTATTCAATCAACTTGTTTACGTAAAATTTGTATATGAAAAAGCCTTGCTTGTAAATGTAGTGAAAACCCTTTTGTATTCATAATTATCAAATTGTCCATGACAATTATAGTATGTAAATGTACTGAAAACTCCTTTACGTTTGTAATTATCAAATTGTCCATGATAATTATAGTATGTAATAATTATATAATTATATAATTATCTTTAGTATTTTCGTCGTATCTTTGTCGTTCGTTCCATAAATTATACCCATTATAATTTATATAAATGTTTTCGTTGTGTTAACGTATTTAAGCCTAAAAGATGTCAATGAGTCGAAAATTATAATTTCTTACATCTAAGGCACTACATATACTAATAAGATAGATTTAAAGTTTGTTAACATGTCAAGGCAAAAAAGTTTGTTTTAGTCATCTTACATAAGTGATGGCAACATTTTAAATCTTATCATTTTGTCAAAATGATGGTAATATTTTCAAATTGTCATTTTTATTTAAAAGGTAAATTTCCTTGTAAAAATATCATTTCCCATGATAATATAGTAATGTTTAATAATTATATAATTTTATATAATTATTTTTGTCATGTTCAAACGTCATAATAACCTTGTGTTCATAAACCATTCCAATAATAGTCTATTTTTAGTATTCCGTCGTAATAATCATATTTTCGTGAATAATAACGAAGTAACTTATTCAAATGATTATAAATATTATCTTTTAAGATATTTCTCACAAAAATTGTGTAATAACTTGGTTATAACCATTTTTGCTAGAAAATAGTACTTTTGTTTATAAAAACGTAGTTTTTACTAGTTTTCGTTCTTATAACGTTTTTATCCAAGATCTAGTATTTTTGTACACTTTATTTGTAGTTTTGTAACTTTTACACAACTTAATATGTCATAGTGTTTATAATACATGGATCTATCCATATTTCATGTCAAGAACATTTTTACACAACAACTAGTTTTATAAACTTGTGTAAAACATCATTTATAGCATTTAAACACATCAAACCTTGTATAAAACAACATTTATAGTAGATGAACTTGTATTCTCCCCCAAAAAGGTTTGAAAAGATGAAAATGAGGGGTATGAACTCACCCTTGAAGCGTGTTTGACTTAAAAACTAGGTATTTCTTGGAAGATCGGTGGTAGGAATGAAGATCCAAGCCTTGGAGCTCGGAGGACCCTTGGACAAAACTATTACCCAATAGTTTTACATTGATGTTAGTGTGTGTAAATGGAATAAAACTTGTGTAATATAGATTAGAATCACAAGGTGAAGGTGTCTTACCACTTGAACTTGCAAAAACACTTGGAAATGAAGGTTTGTGATGGTGTTGGATGATGGCATTTTGGAAGAGAGGAAGAGAGGGAGAGAGCCGAGAGGAAGAGAGGGAGAGGAGAAAAGAGAGAGTGAGTTTGGTTGGGTGCTCTTGGTTCCAAGTGAAAAGATGTTCATGTTTGCTTTTTGGTTAGATTTTAGTTGATTTCTTTTTGTTATTTTATGTATCCTATTATTTAAAAAGGAGACAAGCCTCTTAAAAGCAAGACAAGGGTGTCCCATGATGGCTCATGGTCGACCAAAGGGAGGGGGTGGGGGTAGGGTGGGTTGGTTTTTATAAAAATAGCAATTTACTTTTATAAATATGTGATTTTTATAAAATCGTTACACGTTTTAGTGAAATTTTGTGAGTTTTTGACGAAACGAAGTTCTAAATAATTATTTTGTATAAAAACATTGCCAAACATTAATTTTGATTGAATTATAACTCGTTGGATGTCGAAATACGCGTTTAAGCGCAGTATTCTTCCGATTTCGCGATTTTTGGCATTTTACCGGAAACTGCGTTTGGCTTTGAAATTAAATACTAGATATTATGACGTTCCATATTATATGAATTGTTATTTCATATTTGATATTTAAGACACCACATTTTGTATTTTGAATCCAAACCCTGTGTACATTTATCCGTTCACAGCGGTTTAATCGTTATAACTTTCACATACGAACTCCGTTTTCAACGTTCTATATATCCACAGGTTCGTATTCACGAGTAGATCGTTTTATGAATATTATTATTCTCAAAATAATAATTGTACGATTATCAAAATTTTACGCTACAGTAATTTACTGTCCGTATTTTCGACGTTTACTCGATAATTGTTTTGAATTAGCGTACGTAGTACTATAATATCTAATAATACATCGTAACATCATGGAAAATTATTTTGCAATATATGGTTTAACGTACGCTTCGTTTGACTATAGTTGACTTTTGTTGACCAAAATTTACAATTGTCACACCTATCATGAGTTCTTTTAGCAGCTTCTTCACTCTGGTAATTCACTAATGTAGGCATCATTCCCCTAACCACATCTGCCACAATAGCCCGTATATTCAGTGGATTTTCCCCCACTGGTTCCCCCACTGGTTCCCTTGCTCTTCGTCTATCTGAGCCTTGGGCTGGTCCACTCCTTGATGTTCCACGCCCCGAATTTATACCAGTAGGATTACTTCTTGTGTTTCTCATACTTGAAAATTCAGCAAACAGTTAGATTACATATATAATACCAAACTTATATGTGTCTAACAGTCCATCATGTCTAATATCTCTCAAGGCTTAAGTCCAGGAATCTAATCTAAAGACACCTAGTTCACTTAAACCACGGCTCTGATACCAACTTGTAACACCCGGCTTATTAACAAAACACCCCATAAAATTTTTTATTTTTCAAACACATATTTTACATTCAAAACCATATTCAAAGGGGTATTAGTTAATACAAACAGGTACAAGAGTATCAAGGATTACAATATATTAGTATTATACATCCTTCAAGCCGAGCTGCTACTTCAACATTATTGAGTCCCTAGTCACGGACTTTGTCTTTCCCCTTAGCGGGATCACGCTCACCTGCAGGGACATATCAAATAAACACTGTGAGCTATAAAGCCCAATGAGTAATCAAATCTGCAACAATATGTATAAGAATAAAATCTCTATAAAAATCAAATATGAATTATCTCATAACATATGATCGCATATGGCTCACGGGTTTGCCCCGCTTTTGCCTAGACTCACGGCTCCGTTCTTGCCATATCAATGACTCACGGCTTATCCGGTATTGCGTTTTTGATGTTGACTCACAGCTCCGTTCTTGTCTATAGCAGACTCACGGCTTATCTGGTATTGTCATATTGTTGACTCACAGCTCCGTTCTTGTCTTTTTCAGACGCATGGCTTATCTGGTATTGTCTTTTATTTCATCATTAAAGCTGTCAAATTCGTCCCCAAAACAGTTTCCATCTGCAACTGTTCAACCAACACTTATCACATCGGATATAAGTGAGATTACTCACCTTGATGATCGCTACAACTAGTTCCTGTTGGTTCTTGCCTTTTTGTACGCGCTACGACAATTTGTCTCGTACCTATATATTCATTTTATACACAATGATTATAGGTTAACAATAACTTTAATTGACTCTAATGCATAAGAGTCGAATATAACACCATTTCCAATCATTTTCGAGCAGTAACCATCATTATAAAATTTTAATACACTTCCCGAAATACGCGTATTCTACTACAGTACCTTCGGGAGGTCGTATTCTCATTTTAATAATTTTCCATGAAGTTTCATACCATATTAGACCTATGTTCCAAATCTCAGGTCAAACGGACAAGCCTAGCATCAAAATCATACTTGGAAATTGCTCAAAATATTAACAGAAGGTTTTATGGTTTCTGCCTCGACCACGCGTCGCGACCCATACCCTGGTCGCGTCGCGATTGCTGCGAATTCAGACCAGAAAGTTCCGATTTTATGCTATAAAGTCCATATTTTCTCTTGTTGAGTCCTTAATGCCTGACTTAATCACTGGAGATTGTTCCAAGACCAAAACCCTTCATTAATATCAAGTTTTAAACAATGGAATTATCAAATTCAAACCCATTTCCACAAATTCCCGTTTTCACAATTTTGGTCCAAAACTGAAATTATCAAGTTTTAATCACTTCCACTGATTTATTTCAATCAATATAACATTTGGAACTCATTGTAAACCATTAGGATCAAATTAATCACAAGAACTCACAATCTAGGGTTCTTGATCAAAATTACCAATCTTGAAAAATAACAACCTACTTCCATATTCTTGAGTTATGTTCTTAACTTGTAAACATGTTTGAAACCCAGAAATCATATAAATCATATTGGATCATAACTGGAAATAGATTTCCAGTTCCTCCCGTGAAGAAACAAGTCTAAGAACTTGACTAGGAGACAATTACTAACCTTTGATCTTGATGACTTCAAATTTCCAAACTATGATTTCAACTTCTAGCTTCAATCTTCAAGAAAACTCCAAGATTCTGTAGAGAATTACACAGGAAAACCCTCTCCCGATGCTTCTACACATTTCTGCACATAATTATGGAGATATTTCTCCTTTTTATACCTCCAGAATTTACAATTTTGCCCCTGGAGTTCCATTTCTTGAACTTTTGCCACATTTATCAAATTTTATGACAAAAACCTGTTTTAATAACATTTGAAGTCCAAAACTCAAAATATTATTACACACCAAATCTTTTTCTGTCCAAAAGACCAAATTACCCTTCTAAGGTAAAATGACCAAATTACCCTTTTTAATTATATTTACAAATAAAGAGTATCTTGGTGTTACACATATTATTTTCATGATGCTAATATGAATCCCTGATTTTTCGTTCTTATTAATTAGAAACTATAATAATTAATTAAGATTTATTCTAGAATTAATTGGATTTAATTTAATGATTAAATTAATTAATAAAAGAACCAGGGACCAAAATGGCGCCACCCTGGAGGCTCCTCCAGGGTTTGGCGAAACCCTAATTAGGGTTTTGGGAAGCCTGGTCCAAGTGGTCAAAAGGCTTGTCCATTTGGAGGCTTTTTAGGGTTTCAGCTGTAACCCTAGGAGGCTATATAAGGAACCCCTTGGGCACGCTAAATACCACGCCACCTCTCTCTCTGTTACTCTACTGGACTGATTTCTCCATAGCTTGGGTGTGACTTGCATTTGAGGCATGATTGTTTTGCTGCTTGCTTCAAGGATCATAAGATCAAAGGTTGATTTTCTCAATTGATCTTTAGAAATTAATTGTATCCTTTAGGTTTTAGTTTATTATCTTCATAAAAGAGAACATAGATCATCTTAGGGTTGCATGTGAACCATAGAAATTATTTGTTTATTGATTGCATAGAAACCCTTCAATGATAAGGAAAGAGATCAGGGAGTTTGTGGCCGCTGCTCGACGTCAGACTTTTGCCCAGATAGAGTCTACAACTGTGCAGAGGAGGATTAAGTTTGATGCTCTACTGGAACAGAAGATACGAGATCAGGATTTAGGTCAGCCGTCAGGGATGAAGTTTTGGGCTGCAGTTTCAGATAGAGTGGATATAACACCCGGCTTTTAAAACCAAAAACACCCCAAAAAAATTTTCATTTAAAACAAAGGTTTAAATACGTAAAACCATAACAAAAGGGGTATATTTTATTAAAAACGGGTACAAGTGTATCAAGGAGAGTATAAAATACCATAATCTCCTTTGAAGCCGGGCTGCTACTGACAGCATCTATAAGTCCCACTTCTTTAGTCATGGACTCTATCTTTTCCCTTATCAGGATTATGCTAACCTGCAGGGACATTTAACAAATAACATGAGCTATAAAGCTCAGTGAGTAATCGTATATGCAAATAACACATAAAGATATACATTCATATATAATACTCTATATATGATAAGTCTTTTTCTATTCATCTTTTCAATATCAAGTCCCATTTTATAGCCCCTTTCCGGCTAATCGTGTATATGTTTGGATATCGGATCCAAACTCCTAGTCTTACTGGCTGAGCATATATCTCTTAGGATATCACATCCTACTTCATAGCCTTACAGGCTGAACCATAATAACATATGATTATCAAATCACGACAGTTATTTGCACATTTAATCATATCTAACCATTTCTGTCCCATGCTTCTTAGTCACAATTGACTGCACCATATTTCCTGGCTATATAAGCCGCACCAAACAGTTTCAAGTTCAATATCATAGCCATAAGGCCGCACCATTTCCATATAACAATATCATAGCCATATAGGCCGCACCAGTTGGATATAACATCCAATATCATTTTATTTCAAAGTCATTTATGGCTCACGAGTTTGCCCCGCTTTTTCCTAGACTCACGGCTCCGTTCTTGTCATTTCATTGACTCACGGCTTACCCGGTATTGTCTTTTTATTTTTATTGACTCACAGCTCCGTTCTTGTCTTTCACAGACTCACGGCTTATCTGGTTTTGTCTTTTTACTGACTCACAGTTCCGTTCTTGTCTTTCTTAGACTCACGACTTAACTGATATTGTCGTATTATTGACTCACAGCTCCGTTCTTGTCTATAGCAGACTCACGGCTTATCTGGTATTGTCTTTTTCAATGTATCTTTAAAACTGTCGTTTTCATCCCCCAAAGTTGTTTCAATCTGTAACAGTCTAATCAACACATATCATATCTGATATAAGTGAGATTACTCACCTGGATACTTGCTGCATTTAATTTCGGTTGTTTCTTGCCTTTGCATACACCACAACCATTTGTCCCATACATATATATTCATTTATATACCAAATGGTAATAGGTTAACAACAATTTCAGTTGACTCTAATACATAAGAGTCCAATATAACGCAATTGGGGACCATTTCCAATCATTTTCGAGCAATAACCATCATTATAAAAATTTAATACACTTCCCGAAATACGCATGTTCTACTACAGTACCTTCGGGAAGTCGTATTCTCATTTTAATAATTTTCCTTGAAGTTTCACACCATATTAGACCTATGTTCAAAATCTCAGGTCAAACGGACAAGCCTAGCATCAAAATCAAACTTGGAAATTGCTCAACATTTTAACAGAGAGTTTCTTGCTTTCTGCCGTGACCTAGGCCATGGTCGCGTCGCGACTACTGAACAGCAGGCCAGAACTCTCGATTTTTATGCTACAAAATCCCATTTTCTTATATTAAGTGCTTAATACCCTGCTTCATCGGTAGGGGTTTGTTCCAGGACCAAATCCCTTCATTTACTTCAAGTTTTAAACAATGGAATTGGTGATTCCAATCCATTTCAAGAATTTCCCGTTTTTAACAATTTTGGTCCAAAACTGAAATTACTAAGTTATAATCACTTCTACTGATTTAGTTCAACTAAAATAGCATCTAGTAGTCATTATCAACCATTAAAACCAAGTTAATCACAAGAACTCACAATCTAGGGTTCTTGATCAAAATTGCCAATCTTCAAAAATAGCAACCTACTTCCATATTCTTGAGTTATGTTCTTAACTAATGACTTATTGGAAGTATTGAGCTATTAAAACACATACTTCATGACTGAAATTACAATTTTCAGTCCAAGCTTGAAGAACACACACTAAAAGCTTGGTTAAAGGCATAATTACTAACCTTTGATCTTGATAACTTCAACTCAAAGCCTAAAATCAAATTTCTAGCTTTGATCTTCAATGAAAGCTTCCAGGTTTCTGCAGAAATCGCGCTCAAGACCCTCTCCCGATGCTTCTCCAATCTTCTGCACATGTGGAGAGGCTTTTCTACTATTTATACCTCCAGAATTTACAATTTAGCCCCTGGAGTTCTATTTCTTAAATTTTTGTCACACTTGTCAAATTTTATGACAAAAACTTATATTTATAACATTTTAAGTCCAAAACTCAAAATTATTACAAACCAAGTCCTTTTCTGTCCAAAAGACCAAATTACCCTTCTAAGGTAAAATGACCAATTTACCCTTTTTATTATATTTACATATAAAGAGTACCTTGGTGTTACAGTGGAGGACCCTTAACGCTAAGAAGGTAAGCTGGAGGTGGGGTTTATGTTTCATGCAAACGGATTGGCCACGTCAGGGCTAGTTATCTGGGATTGTTAAGGGATGCTGGTTGGAGTTTGGGTTGTGTTGCCTCGAAGGGTGAGGGTGTTCGCCCGGCGAAGATGGAGGACCCAGAGTTGGAAGGCAGGGATTAGCAGCTGGATGCAGAGGTGGAACCTTGTCGGTCGTTGCTGGTATGCTTTCGCGTTTTTGGTTTTGTCGCGTTCAATTTAGTTGCCTTCCGTTTGGTTTTGAGTATGTGAGTAGTTAGTCGGGATCTATCTCGAGTGTGCGGGAGAAGACAAGTGGTTGTCAGTGGTGGTGGCAGTTAGTGAAGGGTGGACTGCCTGTGGATCGACATTGATTGCTGGGTCTACTGTTAGTGGGTTCGAACCCTAAGTGGGGGAGAACTATTGGAGTAAAGAATGAAGAATTGCGTCAGTGCGTTTTGTTGGGCTATGAGCATTTCATTGGGCTATGAGCATTTATTGGGATCTTCTGGTCGGTAGTTCGTCATGAGTAGGCTTCGTGGTCGGTGGAGGGTTAAGCGGGGTCAGTGGAGATAGTTACGGTGTTAAGATAAGGATGTTCTCTATGCGGTCGAGATTTCCAGTTAGTCAGCGCAGAGCAAGTGGAAGTTAGCTCAGGTTGAGCGAGGTACGAAATGTTGAAAGGGTCGGGTGTTGCGGCCCTGTATTAGAGAATCAAGTGGACTCGCTGGTTGAGTTCGTTGTAGTTGATTGAGTAGTTGATCTTAGGTCGGGAACCTGGTGAGATTGCTTAGTGTGTAGCCCTATGGGCGGATTTGGAAAGGGTCATGTGTAGCCATGCGGGTGGATTGTCGAGTGTTATGTGTTGTTCTCGGTCGCCTGATTTGTTCTTGCGACTAAGGGGAATCAGAATGAGTCAGGGAAGGGCTATTTGTCCATTTCTTTTATGTCTTTTTCAGATAGATGCATATAATTTCCATAAATATTACAAATTTAGCCCTTTAATTTTAAAATTTCATTTATTTATATCTTTTACTATTGAATAATTAAATTTTTTCCCTTATTATATATTATACATAGGTTAATTTATTCTATAATATATGGTTATAGCTTATGTATTATATTTAACAAGTTATATCTTTATATAGATCTTTAAAATAACTTCAGATAGATACCAATATTGAATATATTAAAATATCACAAATTACAAGATAAATTATAACTTTATTACACTACGAGTTAAACGCAAATTAATAGAAGCTAGTGATGTTTTTTATATAATGAAAATCATCGATGATGTTTCTTAACAACATATATCTCTGAGAGTATTAACAATGCACTTCGAGGAGCAAGACCGTTAGCGGTTAAGGCATGTATTGACCTTACATTCAACAGAAATGCACAACTTTTTAAAAAATTACAGTGATGATGCAATGAATTGTAATACACATCTACCATAATATATGCGGCGTCTCTTTGTTAAAAGTGAATCTCATGCATAAAGTCATTAAATAATCGAGGTTGACTATAAAGAAGGTGTCTATAGAATTATCACAAAGTTACAGATAAATGACACTAGAGGAAATATGCACACTGTCCATTATTTTCAACAAAAATGCACATGTGGTAAGTGACAAATGGAAAGATTTTCATGTTTGCATGCAATTGCAGTTTGTCGTTATAGAGAGGATGACCCTCTTTCTATTATAAATAAGTGTGTACACCACTATGACGTATAAACGACAATATACATATGCGCACTTTTGTCCCACTGTCTCATGTTGATTGTTGGTTGGAGTCGGATTCGATTATTAAAGCTGAAAACTCAAACTTTTTGTTCATCGAGGCCAGGGGCATGAAAATCGATATAACGATATGAACTCGTCATCCTGACGAACCTCGCAGATGTAGACTATGTCATCACCTGGTCATAATATAAAAATTGTCCAAATTTTCAACCAAAGATTCAATACAATGTGAACTTTGTAATATATTTTATTAATGTTGTAACTTAGTGTTTTATTTATATTGTAATATTGCATTTAGTTTGTATTGTAATGTAGTTTTTAATTAATCTTATAATTTCGTGACATTATAATATATTCAACATTGATATCTATTTGAAGGTATTTGTAAGATTTATTTATTGATATAACTTGTTGAATATAGTACATATGCCATAATCATATATTATAGAATAAATTAATCTATGTATAATATATAATAAAAAAATTAAATTGTTTAATAGTGAAAGCTATAATTGAAAAAAGAGATAAAAATAAAGGAATAATTTGTAACATTGAAGGGAGGAAAAAGACGTAAAAAAAAAGGGACAAGTGCAAACAAACTTATTCCTACGATCATTTTTCAAACTAATAAAGGGACTAGTACGAAGAAACCTATTTCTACAGTCATTTTTTCAAACTAATCTATTTTTAAAATACCTTTTAAAAACAAGCCTACTTATACATAAAAACTCTACCTTTCTTCTTTAGCCTCTTTTCCGAATTAGGAGTCCAACTGAGCAGTACCTTGTGCATTTAGACTAGTATTCTCTTAACGATGATCGGGGCCGGTATAGCGTATAGTTCACATATTACCCGTACCGTGCATATAGACAATTATTCTCTTCCTCTTATAAGTTATAAGTTACAACGATCGTGATATCTTGGCACAAGTCACATATGATTAGTACCTTGTGCATAGTAAACATATTACGCATACGTTAAAATGATCGCCCATATAGCCTTGTCTTTTTATTTTTTCTTGATAAACTTTATAATAAATATTAATAAATAAATTTATAACAAATATAATTTAATTAACTAATACAAAAATTAATAAAAATAATAGTTCACTAAATCAAATCAAATAATAAAAACTATATAATAAAATTCAAAAGTACAACTAGAACATAACATAAATTAAAATGAGTCTATTTATTTGGATTTTTTTAAATATCATATTTGTACCGTAAAACTTTTCTATCGGGAGCAGGGGATATCCAATCAAATTAGAAACGCTTAAATAAATTTAGTTATTTGGTAAATGCTACTCCTAAAAACATTCAATGAAACTTGATTTTACTTGGATTAGATCCTGAAGGTAGACATGATAAATTTTAAAATGTAGTTATAAGAATTTGTTTTGATAACTTGTAAATTTTAGGCTAAATGAAAGAAGTAAAAATATACTTTTATTTGTTTATGCATTATAGCATTCAATCATTATATACACTTTTTCTGTTATAGCATTCTACTTTATTTTTTCAATTTAGTTTTTTTTAGGTTCCCGCCGTATCTTGTGGGGCTATGACCACTAGTTGATGTACAATTTGATTTTCAGATTTATTTATTTTAGTATATTTAGGGTTTGATAAGTAACTACCACACCTATCATTTAAGGATGATGGTGTCAAAGTTAATTATCATGACCTATAAAAATGGATACTACCGTTGTCATCAGGCGATTTGGACGAAATCTAAATGATTTTTCGTTATATACCTGTAGAAATAAATACGTTTCGTTACAAAGTCATATATATATCATATTCAACAAAAACAAGACAAATTTTCGATTACAAAATACGTAGGAAATTAATTAAATTCAACATACTAAAAACACGCAAAAGAGCAAAAAGCATACACCACACCGTATATTTATTCCAAACAGTAAATGATTTTAATAGCAGATCGAACATATTTTATGGAACTCTGCATGAGAGAAAATTAGGGTTCGGTGATTTGACTGATTTCCCCCATCCAAGTTGGTGGCACCATCCTGGTTTGGTCATGAACCGTGTTAAACATTGGTGGCAACATTTTGAACACTCCGCCGACTTCCTGCATGGCACTACCATCACCACCCTCTCCACCACCACTTGCGCCGGTCCAGATGTTAATCTTTGGCTGCAAACCTTTAACTGCCTCGCCATTAATCTTGGCCATTTCTTGATACATTCGTCCATCAATCATCAGATAGTCTCTTAAAGCCGCATAATTACCTTTAAAGGCATCCATAAGGATGCGAATGTAGGAACCTTGAGCTTGGGCTAGGGCAACAAGACCCTCCGCCTCTTTCTGTTTCGCATACAATTCACCGTCGGCGACCGCTTTTCTAGAGTAGAGAGTGGCCTCGGCTATCGCCTTCTGAGCCTCCGCTTCTTTTTCTTTCTCGTAAAGACTTGCTTCAGCGTCTTTTTTCTTCTTATATAAAGCTCCGAGTCTGCCTCTTGTACCTTCGTTTACAACAAATTAATAAATATATAGATTGTTCAAATACTAATTTATATTCATGTTTTTCAGATGATTAATAGCTAGAAAAATCACCTTGGTTTCACACTCGATGCTAACTTTGCCCAAGAATTTAGCCTTGAGTTTTTCCGTCTGAGTCAACGTTTTCATGATCTCAACCTCCTTCTGCAGCTCAGCTTCCCGCAGCGCCACCGCCTTACTCGCCTCCACCTCCGCCACCTATGATTCTTTAACACACTTTGCATTCTTCATTGCCAGCGACGCCTTCGCTTCAGTCACCTCAGCCTCCCTCTTGTTCTCGAACACCTTCACCTCCGCTGTCACCTTTATCTCCTCCATCTTCAGCTGTCCATGCGTCCGTGTCGCCATGATCTTTGTCTCTGCATCTATATTCACTGCGTTCTGAAGCGTCTGAGCTTCACGAAGCTTCGATCCTATTTCACCCTAAATCAAGCAATCAATCGTTCAATTTGCAAACACACACTTTCAAAACACATGCATGCAACTTGAAGTTTAATTCAATTCAGATTAATATTAATGGGACGGTCGCCTTCATTTCCGCTTCAGCAAAGTCGACCCTTGCTTGATTTGTAGCCTCCATTTGTGTCTTTTGCCCCAAGTACGAGAAATACTCGTTTCCGGGAACGTCCACCAACTGTTTATAGTTGGCGCTGTAGATCCACAAGCCGAACTTATTTAGTTCCGGCTGTACCATCTCTAACATCGCCTGCTTAAGATCCTTGATCCCTTCGACAATCTCTTTCATGGTCATGGACCCAGCGACGATACAGGTCTCCCCCGCGATGATCCCCTTGACGAGCTCTTTCACATGCTTTGAAAGCTTATCGTAAGGAGAGATATGCTTGGCGTATTTGTGGAGACTGTCGTCGTCCTCGGAATAGGGACCGATGGTGAACACCGCTGGGAGGACGAGGGGGAGTTTATCGGCGCTCATGACCTGGACATCGAAATTGTAGTTGACTGGAGAGATGTCGAAGATGGAGTAGGACTGGCCCGGAAGTACCCATGCTTTCTTTGCGATTTTGATGTCGTCGATCCCGCATCCGGTGATCGCTAAATACTCTGACGCATTTGCTACTGTATACATTGGTGGAGATACTGACCGGGGGCCGGGGGAGGGGACTGGGGAGTATCTATATATTGGTGTGAAGTGAAGCGTAAATGTGGAAAAATCGTTTATATATATATATATATATATATATATATATATATATATATATATATATATATATATATATATATATATATATATATATATATATATATATATATATATATATATATATATATATATATATATATAGGGTACTAGGTTAGAAACCCGTGTAATACACGGGATGATTAAAAAAATATGTAAAATAATATAAAAATATCAATATTGCAAATTAAAATAGCACAAATAAACAACTAAATACAAACATATATGTATTAAGAATAATGATTTCAATATATATTTCATTGAGACATCATCTCATAGTCTTTTGAAATTTTAGTATATTGTTATCACACATTCTCTACATTTCAAATGTCATATGAAAAGACACAACTAAATTCTAAATAATTATAATTAAAGGAGATTAATAAAATTAGCTACGTAGGTTTCCTGAAAAAAGACAGCAAACCAAATAGACAAAATTTGAGTAGAAACTTAAAAGATCAAACACACATAAAAATCTTAAACTTAGACTTTAGACCAACAACCAAATGGAAAAGTTCGTCCAAATGCTATCTACACAAACAAAGCATCTATTATTCAAAAGTATCCTTGGGTCCTCAGGGTAAGCGAAGGATTCTTGAATCCATTTTTCTACGGCCTCTTCTGATATTTCATTAGCATTTAAGTTGATCAATTATCCGAAGCCTCATGTGATGAACATGATTCCAAAGAGCTTTTTGTAACAAAAATCATATAAATCCCCATGTGTGGAATCCTAAGTGACGGTAGCATCTCCAGATTATGCACACTATTGTATACAAAGGTTAAAAGATAATAACCACGCACTCACCCCAATTGAGAAATAATATATTAATAATAAAACCAATTAACTACGAAGTGATGCATGAGGAACAACTGGGAATCCGAATTCATCCACAGCCTGTAAAACCAAACCAAAATAAATAATAATAATAATAATAATAATAATAATAATAATAATAATAATAATAATAATAATAAACATTATTACTTGAAGCAGATTAACATGATTGTTAACTCTGCCAGCTGGCACTGCATGTCCACTTGGAGCTTGAGGCAGATTAAGTTCTTCATTCAAATCAGGCTCGTTATCAGGTTGCAGATCTGAAGGTATACCTTCACTTTCACCTTCTTTCCCCATGTCCACCTCCAAAGCATCAAGTTCTGCATTATTTATTAGCATCGAATAATCAAATAAAAATGAATTTAACATTTTAAAAGTAAAAAAGAAAAGTTGTATTTAGCTTAATCTTACCACCCATGAGTTTATCTTCATCAATATCATCTGGCACACTGTAACTTCTACCAAGAGATTCTTGTATTTCATTGCTTATATCCATCATGTCCATCATCTCATCTTGCAAATTCTACACGTAAATAGATTAAATAAATGCTCCATGAAAAAATATTATCATCCAAAGAAAGCTAATTATTTATTATACTAACATCAATGTCTTGAATCTTTACAGTCTTCATCATTCCTTTCAGCTCTTTGTTTGCTGATTTCAAAGTCGGCATCTGAAAGACACAAAGATACGGAGGGTTAAAACAGCTTATAGATGTTTCCTCTCCATTATTCATGGAAGATGTTTCCATTTCCCCTGTTTTAACAAAACAAAAATCAGAATCAGAATCAATGGCGGTGATGGTAAGGTGCGTGGAGATTATCAGAATCATAGCAACTTTGACGGCTTTAAAGGGACGAACACTTGTTTAGGTTAAAGGGCATAAACGTCTTTTGTCTTCCCAGCCTTAATCGGAGCTTTTGATAAGTTATAGTGAACTACTTCTTCAATTTCTCCTTATTTGCTGCTACCCACCGCCATAAGCAACTTATGAACATTCTTATTCAAACACTTGATATTTGCTTTTCACCGGTTATCCAACGTGATAAGGTGATAAGCCAAAGATATAAGCAATCCCAAACACCCCCTTACAATCGGAATGCTACAATGATTTCAGGTTCAATGGAACAAACTAGAAGACACGTTATTAATTGAAAAGTAGCTAAATTCCGTGAGAGTACCTGAACGTGGGTTTTTGCTTGCCGGTTCCTAAGGAAGAAGATGTCGGCATCGCGCACGTCTCAAATGCAATGGTCTGCGTTTCTTTTTATGTTAGAAAATTGGAATCAAAATCAAAAATTGGAATCATGATTGGAATTATACCTGCAACATCTGTGGAATTAAACCACAAATTGAAGATGTGTACATCGATTTTCTATAAAAATCTTATAGAAAGCCCTTTAAGGAAAATTCTAACTTGTCATCAATTAAACAGATTATCGTAAATTGCAATTCAAGTCTATCCCAAATCAGATACGGGATTAAGAACATATGCAAATAAAGCAAATAAAAAAAACTAACATTAGCTCAAAGTTAGGCTCCCGAAGAATACACTGAACGATGGAGACTAAGAAGATGGGTATAAATGAATCGGAATCGTAACGGCTTAACCTATAAATAATGAAAAGCCGATCCATTCCATGTTTATTTCCTGAATTTGAGCTGTGTAGTTAGAGACATACTTTCAAAATCGAAAACATAATTGAGAATTTCAGAAAATCCAGAAAAGACACGTGTCAGATAGAGAAGAGGGTTTAAAAAATGGACACGTGGCAAAAATTATTTTTATTTATTAGGTATAGTAGATTACGGGATAGAAAGAAGAAAGATGGCACAGGGGTAGGTAGAAGAATAGAAACTTTAGAAAGAAGTAGACGTGCCACGCCATTTTTCCATACGTCTCTTTACCTTTGCCAATAAATTTGTAATATTGTTAATTCTTTTGCTTCTCCACTAAAACTAAACCAAACCATCAACCAAAAAAACATAAAATACCGTAAAATCGAAGCCGAAAAACCAAAACCATACCAATAAACCGTTAGTTTGGTTTTTCATTTTTTAAAAACCGTTTGTTGCGATGCAGAATACCGTACTGCAAAAACCACAACGCATCATTCGTAAAAACCGTATACCAAAAATTATCAAAAAAAAAAAAATTATCAAAAATTATCAAAAATTCGGGTGGGGTCCTCGGTTATCAAAAAAAAAAAAAAAAACCGTATACCAAAAATTATACCGCAAAACCGCACCATATGATTTTTTAAATATTTAATTAATATATTGCATATTTAAAATTTATAAAATATATTGTTCTATTTATGTTTTTTTTTTAAGTAAAGTTGATTTAAAAAAAGCCAGGAACGGATTACACATTGTCATCATGTGTCAAATTTAGACGGCGTATAATAGATGTACAATATAAATTGTGTAAAAGGACATAGCAGTCCACTCACGTGAATACAAATTGGACATGGTTGTTATAGTAGACTATGTTTTACTTCACTTGCAGCAATTGAATCTATTGGATTAAATGATTTAAATCCATAAACTAGGCAATACTTTAGGGACGAAATTTACAACTTACTACGTGTGAAACCAAAATGTCACAGGTACAGTTTCCTTGCTGCTTCTACTAACTTTTCTACATCACCCAAAAACCCCACACACGCCCCAAAATGCCTATATATATGTCGCCATTTATCAGTTGCTTAAAATCACTCATAAGTCAAAGCTTACAAAAATTTCCGACATATCATAACTTGCAACCGCTACCAACACCAAACTACCAATGGATGCCTTTATCCAATCGCATAACTCATATCATTCACAGTCATCAGAAAACGATACGTTTGGATCCTCTTCATCAACACAAGCAGCTGAAACAGAGGTCAAGCTGGCATCACAAATCCCGAAGAAGAAAGCCGGAACTGAAATGGCAGCCAGGGCACATGACGTGGCGGCGTTGGCGTTCAGGGGGCAATCGGCTTGTTTAATCTAAGTTCTACACATAAATAAAGATTTAGTTTAAAAACATACAATATTATATTTTACTCAACTATGTTTTAGCGATAATTGTAACTCGTTCTTAGCAATTTAGCAAGTAATTCGTTACAAAGTCACTTTAGATTTATGTTCGATTTATTATAAGCCCCAAGAAATATGATCATAATCCATCCGTTTGCGATTTTAAAACCGTCGCAACAACCGCACCATAGCTATCGCGGTTTATAAACCGAACTGAACCACATAAAACTGAGCCGCACTTAAAACCGCAAACCGCATCAAATACAAACACCGAACGGTGCGATTTTAATAATTTAAAAACCGATCTATACGATTTTTGGTGTGATTTAAATCTAAAACCACATCAAACCACACCACGTTCACCCCAAGTTCTCCCACTCTTCTTACATGGCCACCCAACTTTTCCTTTGCTAAAATCCCCTACAAATTTGTAATATTGTCAAATCTTTTGCTTCTAATTGTTGTCTCACTATTGCATACGTGGCCATCCCACTTTTCCTTTGCTAAAATCATCATACAAATTTGTAATATTGTTAATTCGTTTGCTTCCAATTGTTCTTCCTAGAGCGAGCAAAGATCGAACCGTAAAAGATCATAAAATCGAAGCCGAAAAATCGAAACCAAACGAATAAACCGATAGTATGGTTTTTCATTTTCTAGAAACCGATTGTTTGCTGTGTGTTACGGTTTTGCATTATATACCAGAACACAAAAACCGCACCTCACCATTCGTAAAAACTGCATACCAAAAACCGCACCGCAAAACCGCACCATATCACTAGTACACGAAACGGATATAGTCACACAAAAAAACCGTGGCTATATGTCTTTAGTCACACGATATTTTTTCATCCGAAGTGTGGCCAAATGAGTGCCATTTCAGATACCATACGACTACGATAGTTTTGTATGGCTGTATCAACTGAAAAACCGTGACCATATCTAAAAAGCATGACTAATTGATATGAATATATGTTAACTTAATGAAGCATTTAGACTAAACGTGTGACTAAAAAATGTTTGTAGACACACAACTGGTTTTTGATGGTGGCTATTTTGAATCGAATGACGACGTGAATCTATTTAATAAGAGGCGTTTACTATTGTTTAGTCACACTAAAAATGAATTATTGAGCCTTTAGTCACATACAATTATCCAAACCGAAGCCAAAAACGTTGTCGTATCAAGTATTTTCTTCAATTACCGTGGCCATAAACTATTTATAGACACACATGTAGATTTCGATAGTGACGATTGTTCATGATTCGACACATGAAATTCATATGACCGTCGTCATTGCTCTGGTTTAGACACATTATTTAACACATTAGTCACATGAAATTAACAAATGCGTGGCCAAAGGTGTTGTTGTAATAAAGGAGTTTGTCAAATAAGTGTGACCATTAAATCTTTCCAGAAACACATTTAAATATTGCTAGTGACTATAATACACCTAATTGTCACATGAAACGACTGCTTGTATGAGTCTTTAGCCACATGTAATTAAGCAAACCGTGACCAAATGTGTTCATGTAACCAAGCACAATTTCGAATGAGTGTGGCCATAACCTCTTTGTAGACACATAATAGTTTTTGGACTGTGACTATTGGTTGTCCAATGGTAAAATGAAACGATTGTTAGTGTCACATTTGGTTATATTTAGTCACACGAATGATTATTAGCATGACGTTGTTTGTTTTTTAACACATAATTATGTAGAATGTGTAACTATATTTACCCTTTAGTCACGTATTTTAAATTAAGAATTGACTACAAAGTCCTTATAGTCACACGAATCATTTTGGAGGTCGCTATTCTGGTATATTTAGCCACATCAATTTATGTTAACCTAACATGTGTTATCCTTTAGACATACAAAAAATTGTGAACGTGGCTATTGCTTATAATATTCAAATGGTGAATCAATAAAAGCGTAGCCGTATGTGCTATATCGACACACAATATCTTTCAACGTGACTATCGATAGTCCAATTGTTACATGAAATTGTATTAACGGACACAGAAAGTTTCATAAACCGTCACTATGTTTGGTGTATAGCCATTTTTTAATAGTACCATGACATTTGCTATTATTTAGACATACTTTTAGCCACATTTTGAATTAATTTTACGAATAAATATAAAAGAAAACATGATAAAAGAGAATTGTTTTACTATTAATATACGTATATAATGTATAAATTTACATTATTGATTGAATTTACATACATCAAATTTACAGTATATGATCAATGGCTAATGTTGTGAAAGGGTTAAATTGTGTTTTTCATGTTGCTCCTTGTGGGCTTCTTATTCTTCTGAATGACATCTGCAGTTGTATAAACTTTCCTTGCCTTCTTACAGCTTTGCATATCTTTAACTTGATTGGGTATGGAATCAGGTACCTGCATTTACCAAAAAGTTATAAGTTTCATGTATAAATAAAAATCAACAATTAAGTAATTTGATGATTAACTAAGGAGCAAAATCGTGAGTCCAATAAGACAATGTATTTTGGCCAAAGCAGAAAGGTATTAACTGCATCCCCAACAGTTTTGTTTCAGGGATGTCATTTCGCAAAACAGCTGCTGCCTTTATCACTTCATCAATGGAAGCTCTATAGCAATCTTCTTGCAGTGGAACTCCATGAATGGTTTGTTTGCCCATTGCAATATGAACGATACCACATGCCACAACATTTGTAGTAGAAAAGGTACATATTCTACAAGTTATTATCTACAAATATTCATGGCAATAAAAACAATCCAATTTAACGTCATAAACTTTAACTCATGAAATATGCATAGAAAACAATAAAAAAGTTTAACATCATACATGTGGGAGTTTTGAGGACTCCATGGGAGATGTCTTCTTAATATTTGGATTCTGAAATCCAAGACTTTTTTTTTTAACTTTTATTCATTGTAACCTACAAAACAATAAAAACGTAAATGGCCACACAATTGTTATAATTTAAAATCAATGAAATTGCCATTTACTTACCGGTGTTACAACATTATTTTGAATTTCTTTGGGGGAGTTCTTCTTTGTCCCACCATGAATCTCCACAGAAGGGACAACAAATTGTCATTTACAATAAAAAGGTAAATTGCATGCCACAGAATGGTTATAATTTAAAAAGAATGAAATTACCATTTACTTACCGGTGTTACAACATTACTTTGACTTTCTTTGGCAGAGGTGTTCTTTGACCCACTATTAATCTCCACAGAAGAGGACTACAAATTGTAATGAGAATGAACAATTTAGGTATTAATTTTTGCAAATTGTAATCGTTTAATAAAAACAAACTGACATTTTGTGTTAACCCCATTCCATGGGATGTAAGATGAGCTAATACTTGCTCAAGTTTCTCTTTTTGGGATGCCATCTCGGTGGTGAGCTCCAAAACTTGTTTATCTTTTTTTTAAGCTCATTTTTGAGTTCCGCAATCCGCTCCTTTGATGACCCTTTTGAGCACGGAAAGTTCTAGAACCTCCCGGGTGTTATTCCACTACCAACACCCTTTATTAATCCTTTATCCTTGCCCAACATCAGTGTGTGGGCATCCATGCCAGGATAAAGGGTCACTTCTCCATTTTGTATCTTTTGTTCACCGTCAATTTGTACAATATAATGTCAAATTAACTCCACAATTATTTTATTGATTAAATGACAAAAAAATAGTTACACTTAATATTTTCTCCACCACTTATTGAACATTTTCATTTATGGTCTGTCAATTACTGTCTTCTCTTGCTTTCCTCCACTTTAAAGAACGTGCAGGATCTAATTAGGAGGAATTACCCCCTTTTTTACCTAGTAAACATTTCCAGAAAGATTTAAATCAAAAACTATGATAAAAAAATATGTTGTAAAGTATAGTGCACACCAATTTCTCTTTTAAGGTAGTATATCCTCCTCGTCCCAACTGATGCTGATAGGGAGACTTGCCACGTGCACCCTTTCCAAAATTTGATACTTCCTTCAAACACAAATTCAAATCGATGTCAAAATATATTTACAAATAACAATTACTATTATGTTAACAAACAAGAAATAAAACCTTGAACTCCTCTGATTGTGTATATGACACAAATTTGTCCCATTTATCTTGCTTTATAAAAGTTCGATATTGCCTAGGTATTTTACCAAGTTTTGCTGGTCAACTTAGGTTGGGACGAATAAAGTTGGCATCCAACTTTCTTCTGAAATTACGAAGGAGGGTACGAAGCTTAACCATTACCCTCTTTTTCCTGCAATCGTTAATTTCATAAAATCTCCGCAATAAATATTGAAATTAAGTTAGTCATATGGAAATGCAACTTAATGTAATAAGTACACATAAGGTTTAGTGTAATTTTCACCCATAGCATATCACGGTCTTCTATGTTGACCGTTTTCCATGAAAGACACCTCAAACCAATGTGTTCCCTAACCAGATCTCCCAGAAAACTAGGAAATTCTGATTTGTAATCACCGATAAACCTCCCCAAATCATCATAGGTTAATACGTGTCTTCTTCCTCCAGAGTTTACAAAGTTTGTTCTAAGCTTTGATAATCTGGTCAACCCTATTGTGTTTTTTTGTCTTGATGGTAGCTATTGCATCAGATGCTTTGTGCAATATGTTGATCCAAATTGCCATCGGCATAGGAGTCAGATCCAGTGCTGTAATGGACGTCTTTTTCTCCTTCTACGTCTTGCTCAATCATCATATGCTCGGTTTCATTTTCCTCTACATTGTTTTCAATGATACTCTGTGCAAACTGGTGCTTGGCGAACGAGACACTCGTTGAAGCTGGTGATGGACGAATTCAAGGAGATACTCAGTTACCTTAATTATCATAATATGGATTTCATAAATTAACAAATTCAGAATTACACGCTTTCGTAATGGTGGGATCCGTTTGAAAATTTTTAGTGAATATTCGCGGTGATTGTGTATTGCAAATTTCATAATTATCCGCCCACTTATTCAATCCGGCCATCTAATCGTGGAAGGTCTTTATTGAAAATTTCATAATTACGCGCCGAATCCTTTATAATGCACCATAACACATGACAACCATTTCTAATGGATCATAACCCATCACAACCCTTTCTAATGGATCATAACTCATCACAACCTTTTCTAATGGATCATAACCCATCACAACCCTTTACAATGTACCATAACCCATCACAACCCATTCAGGTGCACCATAACCCATCACAACCCATTCAGGTGGACCATAACCCATCAACACCCTTTCAAGTGGACCATAACCCATCACAACCTATTCAGGTGGACTATAACCCATTACAACTCTTTCAAGCAGACCATAACCCATCATAACCCATTCAGGTGGACCATAACCTATCACAACCATTTCAAGTGGACCATAACCCATCATAACCCATCACAACCCTTTACAATGTACCATAACCCATCACAACCCATTCAGGTGCACCGTAACCCATCACAACCCATTCAGGTGGACCATAACCCATCAACACCCTTTCAAGTGGACCATAACCCATCACAACCCATTCAGGTGGAACATAACCCATCACAACTCTTTCAAGCAGACCATAACCCATCACAACCCATTCAGGTGGACCATAACCTATCACAACCATTTCAAGTGGACCATAACCCATCATAACCCATTCAGGTGGACCATAACCCATCACAACCCATTCAATTGGACCAAAACCTACCAAAACCCATTCAGGTGGACCATAACCCATCACAACCCTTTCAGGGGGACCATAACCCATCACAACCCTTTCAGGCGGACCATAACCCATCGCAACCCTTTCAGGCGGACCATAACCCATCGCAACCCTTTCAGGCGGACCATAACCCATCGCAACCCTTTCAGGCGGACCATAACCCATCGCAACCCTTTCAGGCGGACCATAACCCATCGCAACCCTTTCAGGCGGACCATAACCCATCGCAACCCTTTCAGGTGGACCATAACCCATCACAAACCATTCAGGTGGACCATAACCCATCACAACCCTTTCAGGTGGACCATAACCATCATAACCCATTCACGTGAACCATAACCCATCACAACCCTTTCAAATGGACCATAACTCATCACAACCCATTTAGGCGGACCATAACCCCATCATAACCGTTTTAGGTAGACCATAACCCCATTACAACCCTTTCAAGTGGACCATAACCCATCACAACCCTTTCAGGTGGACCATAACCCATCACAACCCTCTCAGGTGGACCATAACCCATCACAACCCTTTCAGGTGGACCATTACCTATCACAACCCTTTTAGGTGGACCATAACTCATCACAACCTTTTCAGGTGGACCATAATCCATCATAACCCTTTTAGGTGGACCATAACCCATCATAACCCTTTCAAATGGACCATAACCCATCATAACCCATTCAGGTAGACCATAACCCATCACAGCCCTTTCAAGTGGACCATAAATCATTACAACCATTTCAGGTAGACCATAACCTATCACAATCCTTTCAGGTGGACCATAACCCATCACAACCTTTTAGGTGGACCATAACTCATCATAACCCTTTCAGGTGGACCATAACCTATTATGGGTTTTAATGCCACCAGACCCATTGGATGTTCGCCTTCCCAAAGCGTTCTGAATTTCCAAAACCCTACTAAAGCACATTGAAGGTAAGCCTAAATTATTTGCTTTTGCCTTGTTTTTAAAATGTTGACATTTTCAATCATTCGTTAATATTTATTGCTTTATATGGTTGATCTTTGATATAAGCGTTGATGGCGATAATGTATGATATCCCCTAACATATATTGGTTGATATTCTTGTACGAGTTGGAGAATCGTCTTTGAAACGTTTTAAAACTGTGAAACGGTGGTATGTATCTTCATGTAACCATTACTTAATCTTGCTTAAAAAATTGATCATTACTATTGTATTTGCAGTTCAAAGGGGTTAATGGAAGCGGCAGACAACATAGTTGGAACGTGTAAATCTTAAACATATTGAGTTAATTCAGCGTTTGCAAAGACCAAATCAGAAAGAATTTCTCAGTAAATGTTATGCTGCTGGAAACCCTGATGCCTTATTCAGAAAAGGAGTAGTATGTAACGTCTAAATCTTTAATGTATTAATGTTTATTTGTAATTGATTCTAATAGTTTTGTTTATTTGTAGTATGACCTTTACCAAGATTATCAAGTTCGCTCCGGCTTGGAACATTTACACAGGGCAAAAAACAAAGGTCACCCATCAGCTACTTATACTCTTGGAATATCGTTTATTTTGAACGGGCATGGTACATGCAGAACTGGAAGGCAAATGCTTCGTTCATTTTTTGCAAGTAAATTTCCAATGGAACTCAGAATAGCTGCTCATCGATTTAAACATATTACTCATTCAATTAGGCGATTGTATAAGTTCAAGAAGGATGCTTTCCGCATGTATTGTCCAAAGGAAGGCCATAACACTGAGAGAATACTTGCACTAGGTTTAGGTGCTGATTATGAAATATATACTTGTAAGTTCTGTTCTTGGTATCGTGAAGCACATGTGTGTAATATTGTATTTGGTATGTGATGTCTTGTTTTGCTATGTTAATGGAAAATTTTGTTTGTTTAATACAATGTACATATTTTTGTGTGTTATTTGGGTTGTTTATTATGAAATATGAAATTCTAGGTCTTGTGTTTGGTTTCATGAAGCACATATGTTAATATAACTGTTATTTTGTTTATAACAATGTACATATGTATATGGAAAAGCATATCAAATGTGTTTATCATAACATGTGCCTCAATTGGAAAAACAGAGTAATTGGTTAGTTCATTTCATTTGATGATTGTACATATTTAATCCCAAATAAAGATTCGGAATCTAATGATCATATACAAAAAACGTTATATACATTCAAAACAGAGTAGTTTGTGTTTTTTATGATTTAACAACCGACTTTAAACTTACAACCATTTATAACAATCAACTTTCATATTTCACATCTTTAGACTTTTGGGGGGGGGGGGGGAATGAGAAAAATAGTGAGTACATTTAATGTAAAATGTGATATTCCATTTATCAAGCATAGCTTTTTCAATTGTTGGTCAATTAAAGATTCAGAATCTAATTAATGATCATATACTAATAACGTTATATACATTCAAAATCTAATGATCATAAATTCATATACCAAAAATGTCGAATTACATTCAAAATCTAATGTTGATTATTAAACATCCTACGAAAATCAAAGTAACAAGCATCCCACAAGCAACTTTTACATTACATAACTCTTTGTTCTTATAATTCAAAAGCCCTACTAATTAGGGATGTGCATGGGTCGGTTTGGGTCGGTTTTGGACCCAAAACCGAACCCAAACCGATCAGTTCGGTTTCTGGGTTTTACAACCCATCGGTTTCGGTTTCTCTTTGGGTTCGGTTTCGGTTTCTACTTTCGGTTTTGGGTCGGTTTCGGTTTGAACCCATGGGTTCGTGGTTTTTGGGTGTAAACCCGTGGGTTTTGGGTTTGAACCCATTTTCTAGCAACAACATGATAACCTAATAACAACTAAGCAACCTGAAATTGGCAGAAATCAGAGAATCAATAGAGGAACTCGACAATATTACAATCAATAACTTATAACCAAATATCTTATATCCTGCTGTAAGAAAAGAAATCTGAAATTGACAAATCAATAACATATAACAAAATCAAGAGAGGAACTCGAAATCAGAAAATCCCACTGTAACATATAACAAAATCAAGAGAGGAACTCGAAATTCACAATATCCTACTTTAATAAACACTGAAATCGATAACATATTACGGTGGTAGGTACCTGCAATGCGACTTTTCGAGTGAAGGAATGCGATTGCTGACTGCATATTCTTCGCTCTTGACAGTGTATTCTTCGATTACGACCCTCAGTTCCCTAGTTCCTACGATTTCAACTTCTGAAGTGTCGAGTTCCTCCGATTCCGATTAAGGGTTTTATCGAGAAAGCAAGAGTCGAGATAGGAGAGACAACAGCGTACACAATGAGAGATGAGAAAGTGAATTTGAAAGTTGAAACTTCGATCCCGTATTCTCAATTCTGAATAAAACATTAAAACTAATGATATATTAAATGGGTTTTGGTCGGTTCGGTTTTGAATGGGTCGGTTTTATAAAAAAAACCGAAACCGAAACCGATATTTTCGGTTTTAAAAAAACTAAACCCGAACCACTGGTTTTCGTTTTGGTTTCGGTTTTTCGGTTTCGGTTTTGTCGGTTTTTACCGGTTTCTCGGTTTCCGGGTTCGGTTTTGCTCATCCCTACTACTAATAGTGGTAAGCCGATATGTATACGTTTGAAAGGTAATGAGGCAACGATGGAATTATACTGGTTCTAACTCATCTCGGTTGGACAAGACGCCTCGAACCTTCCTCATGGTTTACTGAACAAGCTGATATCTGCCAGAAGAGGGGTAAGTATTATTCAACAGCTCCAAAGCATTATTTTTTTGGTCCATGCCTTGACCCATCAGCAGCATTCCCAGGAAAAAATTTTCGTCCATTTGCCTCATCGAAGTTGCCTCCTCAAGCATATGTCTTCCTATCTATTGCTCTTCTGCCGAATAAAAATCTTTCATCCGGTTTGGTTTAAAGTACAAAACAAAGATTAAAAAATGTAAAAACCAGAGTACTAATACAAGATGTCACACCTGACAACGCCTAGTAATATCAAGTATTTTAGTCATTGTTGAGCCTTATTCTTGGTGAAATTATATCATATATGTTGTGGTATTCTCACTTTTTGTGTCGATGCTTGTTTGGAAAGAAATGATGTAAACAGGGACTAAAAGCATACAAAATAGAAGAAGTTTGAAGATAAAGACAAAACAGTTGTGACATCCGCCTAAAATGGATTCGGGTCAACCCAACCCAATTGGAAATTTAATAAACCCTACTCGAGATTTCTTGACGCTAATAAGATCAAAACCCTTACACTACGATATACATTAACGTTAATGGCAATATAGCATAGTATAACGTTATAACTATAATCAAATTAAATTATGATACCATATTAAAATCAAATCAAAGTATGATGCTCTAATTAAATTAAAAAAATCAAACTTGAATGCTATAATTAAACTTCAAATCAAAGTAGATTGTTATAATCAAATAATAACCTATTTTTTATAAAACTCTATTTTTATAAACACTACATTAAATTTTATAAAACTCTTAAGATGCTTGTGTTAGTGGGGAATTATGAAGACCACCAAAAGTAAAAGTTATTCCCATTGTCTTCCACTCACACCTCCCATCATCTTTCCTTTCATTTTTCTCCCAACACATTATTCTCATCACCACTCAAACCATATCTATTCTTTCTCTCACTCTCAATCTCGAAATTCCTCCTAGAAATCTTCATATTTCAGCCAAGAACACTCCAATATACTCAAATCTTCATCCCTCTTGAAGCATTCATCAAGGTATGTTGTTAAAAGTCTCAAATTCATGAATGAAATAAATTAAATCCACCAAACTATCTAAAACTCATTTTATGCATAAACCTGATTTTTCTCATGATCCCATCAATAAAATAAGAAGTTCTGGAAATTTTCAGAAAATAACTTATTTTTATTGAATTAATATAATTATTGCAATACAATAAAGCAATAATTTACATAAAATACTTTTTGCCGTAAATAAATTCTGGGAAAATTTTGAAACAACCCATATATTGAGTAAAGTGGATTTATAAAGTTTCATGCATTTATATTACTGTTTGATGCTTATTTTGTATTTTATTTTTTTGTAGATAAATAAATTGCAAAATATAGTTATGTATGTTAAAAACTAGACTTTATATTTTTTGCACCTTATTAAAATTTTAAAGACTCCATGACAAAATTTAAATATTTTTGTAAGAATGTTTGCTTATTTTTCCTGATTTAATGATTATTTAATGGTTTAAATTGATAATAAATAGCTACACATGTCCAAAAATTATAAAACCTTATCCGAATATCATATATAATATGTTAATCATAAATAAAAAGTCTAATGAATTTCTCTTAATAGTTTCCTATTATTTATGATTTTATTGATTAGTTAATAATGAAAAACATAAGAAATACTTACCTTAGTCCAAAATATCCAAAATATTTACAGTATGCTCAATATAATGTTAGAAAACTATGGATAATTTTCCAGAATTTTTGGGAATAATTTATTATTTTTCACGAATTTTGTTGTGGTTTAATTATTAAAATACTAAATAAATACTAAAGCAGTTAAGAAAAATATGAAAATTTTACAGTAATTACTATTTTATGAAATAATGACTTTCTGATAATTTTAGAATGTTTCATTACTGTTTAGTATTTAAAACCATTTTCCTAAATATCTAAGCATGTAAAAATGCATTTTTAATGATTATTTCATATAAATAATTGTTTATAGTATATAAAATCTGTAAATACTTATAATTTGACTAGTTATTATTTTAATAAGAAATTATTAAAATCTTGCCTAAATTGAAAATATAAATTAATTATGTAAAGTAATTAATTCAATTTAAAATTCATTTAACAAATGAATACCTTAATATTCAAATCAAAATGGATTATTGTTAATTCATCTAATATAAGAATATGTGTCTAATTATTTTTATTAATACTTCATTCCCGTTTAGCAGTTCCTAAACCAAAACTATTAATTATATTAGGTTCTACGACATTTTGACCCGATCCGTCTATCATACAACACGCGTATTCCGTTGGACTAATGTGAGTAATTTACCCCATATTTTATAATTTTCAATACTTTTGGGGGTGTATCATGTGGTTTTATTATGTTCCAACTTCATTTTATTATTTTTTCACCATTGAGACATTGTTGGGGACATTTGTATGTGAATCATTATTTGTATAATTATTGTTTGTTTACGCTACATGTACTTGTAGTGCATTACCAATTTTAGTCTAATCTCTATGACTATGCCTGTATTCTTGAGGTACGTTATGGACAATAATAGCGCCATTGGGTTGACCACCCCGCCTTGGGACGCTAAGGTGATTGATTGCACGTGGTTGAGTGTGTATGATGATTAGATGCTCCATCCTATATATATATATATATATATATATATATATATATATATATATATATATATATATATATATATATATATATATATATATATATATATATATATATACACATATATATGTATATATAGGGTGAGGACTTATTGTTGTTGTTATCATTTGTTAATCAATTTTTGATTTATAAACTGTTATCTCAATAACACTTGCTTGCCAACTTCAAAAGAAAACAAATTTCAAATTATTCAAACTCACAATTTTATTTAATAAAACTAGATTACTCACCAACTCTCGCAGTTGACCTGTTTTTACCCATGATGCAGATTTGATGTATGAAGTTTATGAAAAGTAGGGTGTACCTTAGAAACCCACAACACTATTTAAATTTGATGTAATAAATGTTGTTGTATTTTGATTTGTATTTGTATGTTGTGGATCTTGTTGGCATACTTAGTACTTAATTGAATCTAATCATATTATAACATAGTTGTCATAAGACTTTGAACAATATATCATGCCTTGATCGATTCCACCAAGGATCGGGTGTGACAGATTGGTATCAGAGCCCTTGACTATAGGGAATTAGGTTAATTGCCTTAACCTAGTCTATAGCCTCTAGGGTCCTCTCGCATGCTAGTTTATAAAATGCACACACAACTGCATGCAATTCGCACTTAGAAAATTCTAGGAATACCTTTGTGTGCTAATTGCTCCCTTATGTGCTCACGTATTATTCCCGACACTTATATGTGTGCATACACTTGTGAATTTTCTCCTCTTTCTCTTAAAATCACACACATACTCAAATGGTTTCAAAATAAAAATTTATATACATATATATTCCTTAGAGCTCATAGGAAATTAAAAGTCATCCCCTCTAGTTGGGTAGGATCAAAGTAATGGACGCGTAGTAACTGGAAGGGGGAGGTGCCGGTAGCCCGAAAGTCCTGACTAGGTAAGCATTTGTATACATCCCAATCAACCGAGGGACCAGTTTGCTTACCTGGGGACCAAAGGCGAGAGTTCCCAAACCTATAGGCCAAAGCGCGTCATTCACATTACTCTTGAGCCATCAAAATACCCGACCTTATCAAACGTATCCGAAAGGATACACTCCAAAATGGCCAACTCATTGGACTATTAAGTTCCCTAATGGGCCTAGAAGTGGGAAAAACATGTGAAAACTTAGTATTGTGGGGGCCCATGCAATTGCTACATGCTTCACATTTAGTGCCCATGGAAAGCCCAAAAGGTGCCCAACACTCCTAACCATGGCCCAACAAGTGTTTTACAATCATTTTACCCAACAATGTTTACAAATAACTCACAAGTCCATATGCGTGTTTCTCATAGATGGCATTACGACCCCCTCTGTAACCATTGTAACTATCACCATATGTCCACCAGCCCGTGTCGCCTTTGTACGACTTGTGGTCGCTATGGCCACTTGGCGGACACATGTCGTGCACCAAAAACTCAGCGACCAGTCGCTCTACCCTCAAATCAGCAAACACAAACCCGATATCCAACTGGAACATGCTTCAACTGTGGTGACCCCACCCATTTCAGAAACACGTGTCCTAGGCTTGTCAATATCATTAACACTCAAGCCCAGGAAAATCCAACAATGCAGGTTCCAGCTCCCAAAGGCCGAGCATTTGTCATTACCACAACCCAAGCACAGACCGATAACAAGGTCGTAAATTGTACGTTTCTCATAAATGACTGCTACGTGTCAGTACTTTTTGATTCAGGTGCCGATAAAAGTTTTGTGTCTTTGGAATTTGAACCCATACTTCACACACCTCGCACGATTCTTGATGAACACTTTACCGTAGAAGTCGCCAATGGAAAATACATTTCACTCAATGCAGTCATCCAAGATTGCACTTTCGATTTTTGCGGTCATAAATTTTCCGTCAATTTAGTTCCTATGGAACTTGGTAGCTTCGACATCATCGCGGGAATGTATTGGCTATCCCAAAACCATGCTGAAATAGTATGTTACGAGAAGTTTATTTGTTTTCCTCTTGCCGACGGTCAAAGTCTTCGTATTTATGGCGAGACTCGTTAAAAAAAAAGCTTAGTCTTATGTCATGTACTCAAGCTCGATCATATCTACGTAAAGAATACATGGCTTTCTTAGCCCATGTGGTGGAAACAAAGGTTAAAGAAAAGAAGATCGAAGATATTCCGATTGTATGAGACTTTCCCGACATCTTTCCCGATGACGTATCTGGACTCCCTCCAGTACGTGAGCTAGAGTTCCGCATCGATCTCGTTCCTGAGGCTGCTCCCATAGCCAAGTCTCCATATCGGTTGGCTCCAACTGAGATGCAAGAATTGGCAAGTCAGCTCCAAGAATTAACCGATAAGGGATTTATCCGCCCTAGTACTTCACCCTGGGGAGCCCCGGTTCTTTTCATCAAAAAGAAAGATGGTTCGTTTCGTATGTGTATCGATTATCGGGAGTTAAATAAATTGACCATCAAGAACCGATATCCGTTACCTCGGATCGACGACCTTTTTGGTCAGCTTCAAGGAGCTTCATGCTTCTCAAAAATCGACCTCCTCTCGGGTTATCACCAAATTCGAGTACGGGAAGAAGACATCCCCAAAACCGCTTTCTGAACCCGCTATGGTCATTACGAGTTCACCGTTATGCCTTTTGGCCTAACGAATGCCCCTGCCGCATTCATGGACTTGATGAATCGGGTATTTAAACCATATCTTGACCGTTTTGTTATGGTCTTTATTGATGACATCCTCATTTACTCCAAGACAAAGGCAGACCATGAAAGACACCTTCGTCTAACTCTCCAAACATTGCAAGGAAATCAGCTCTATGCCAAATTTTCGAAATGCGAGTTTTGGTTAAATGAGGTACAATTCCTCGGTCATATTGTAAGTGACAAGGGTATTTTAGTCTATCCCGCAAAAGTTGAAGCAGTTAAGAATTGGAAAGCCCCACGTACCCCCAAGGAAATTCGGTCATTCCTCGGTTTAGCTGGCTATTACCGGCGTTTCATTTCAAATTTCTCAAAGATCGCTTTACCGCTTACTTTTCTCACTTGCAAGGGTACGCCATTTGATTGGGAACCCAAGCAAGAAGACGCTTTCCAAACCCTTAAACAAAGATTGTGTGACGCTCCGATTCTTACACTCCCTGAAGGATCCGAAGATTTCATGGTATACTGCGATGCCTCCAATCTCGGTCTAGGTTGTGTTTTGATGCAAAGGGGAAAGGTTATAGCTTACGCATCATGATAACTCAAAATCCATGAAAGGAATTATACGACTCATGATTTGGAGCTCGGTGTCATGGTTTTCGCTCTTAAAATTTGGAGGCATTACCTTTACGGCACTAAATGCGTAATTTTCACCGACCACAAGAGCTTGCAACATATTCTTAATCAAAAGGAACTCAATATGAGACAAACACGATGGGTCGAACTCCTAAATGATTACGAGTGTGAAATACGCTATCATCCGGGCAAGGCAAACGTGGTAGCCGACGCGTTAAGTCGAAAAGAACATGCCAAAGCATTTCATATAATATGTTCTCCTATCTTGTCCAATCTCAGTGACCGAATTCGAGGAGCCCAACACTCGGCAATTACCGAAAATGACATGCCCACGGGAATTGATGGGGAGTTGGAAAGTAAATCTGATGGTATTTTCTATTATTAAGATCGCATCTGGATCCCAGATCGCGACAATCTTCGTACCTTCCTGATGGAAGAAATCCATAAAACTCGATATTCCATTCATCCTGGTGTTGACAAGATGTATCATGGTCTGAGAACCAATTATTGGTGGTCGGGAATGAAAAAAGGATATTTCTTTATTCGTGGCCCAATGTCTTACATGTTCCAGGGTCAAAGCAGAACATCAACGACCCTCTGGACTATTGGTCCAACCGGTAATCCCCGAGTGGAAATGGGAAGCGATCGCCATGGATTTCGTAACCAAACTTCCCCGTACCACCAAGGGACACGACAGTATTTGGGTAATGGGTAATCATTGACTGTTTGACCAAATCCGCTCATTTCCTTCCCATCCGTGAACATTTCAAGGTCGAACAACTTGCTCGAATTTACATCGACGAGATAGTTAGTCGGCATGGCATCCCTCTCAACATCATTTCAGATCGTGATGGGAGATTTCTCTCTCGGTTTTGGCAATCACTTCAAGCAGCCATGGGAACCCGCCTCGATCTCAGTACCATCTATCATCCTCAAACCGATGGTCAATCTGAGAGGACAATTCAAACACTCGAAGATATGTTGAGGGCGTGTGTCTTAGATTTTAGAGGAAAATGGGACTCTCATTTACCGTTGGTGGAATTCTCCAATAATAATAGTTATCATTCTAGCATCAAGATGCCACCATTTGAGGCATTGTATGGCCGTAAATGCCGATCTCCAATTTGCTGGCATGAAATTGGCGAGTCCCACGTGATTCGCGCAACAGTGGATTCTCCAATCGTTGGTCCTGAGCTTATCCAGGAAACAACCGACAAAATCACTCAGATTCGCAATAACCTTCTCGTAGCTCGTAGCCGACAAAAGAGTTACGCCGATAAGCGATGCAAACCGCTTGAATTTACCGTGGGTGACATGGTCATGTTAAAAGTGTCCCCATAGAAAGGTGTGGTTCGATTTGGACGCAAGGGTAAATTGGCACCATGCTATGTAGGCCCGTTCAAAATCCTGAAAAGGATCGGACCAGTAGCCTACGAGTTGGATCTACCAATAGAGCTTAATAAAGTTCACCCAGTATTTCATATAGCCAACCTCAAGAAGTGTTTAGCAGACGAGAACCTTCATGTTCCTCTCGAGGATATCCAAATCGACGAGACAATGCAATTTATCGAGAAACCCTTGGAAATTGCCGACCGAAAGGAAAAGCAACTCAAAAGAAGTTGCATTCCCCTGGTCAAGGTCAGGTGGCAGTCAGCACGTGGACCTGAGTATACATGGGAGCGTAAGGATCAAATGTGTACCATATACCCGCAACTTTTCTCTTAAGGTACTCTCTTCTTAAATTTCGAGAAGAAATTTCCTAAAGTAGGGGAGACTGTGACATCCGCCTAAAATGGATTCGGGTCAACCCAACCCAATTGGAAATTTAATAAACCCTACTCGAGATTTCTTGACGCTAATAGGATCAAAACCCTTACACTAAGATATAAATTGACGTTAATAGCAATATAGCATAATATAACGTTATAACTATAATCAAATTAAATTATGATACCATATTAAAATCAAATCAAAGTATGATGCTCTAATTAAATTAAAAAAATCAAACTTGAATGCTATAATTAAACTTCAAATCAAAGTAGATTGTTATAATCAAATAATAACCTATTTTTTTTATAAAACTCTATTTTTATAAACACTACATTAAATTTTATAAAACTCTTAAAATGCTTATGTTAGTGGGGAATTATGAAGACCACCAAAAGTAAAAGTTATTCCCATTGTCTCCCACTTACACCTCCCATCATCTTTCTTTTCATTTTTCTCCCAACACATTATTCTCATCATCACTCAAACCATGTCTATTCTTTCTCTCACTCTCAATCTCGAAATTCCTCCTAGAAATCTTCATATTTCAGCCAAGAACACTCCAATATACTCAAATCTTCATCCCTCTTGAAGCATTCATCAAGGTATGTTGTTAAAAGTCTTAAATTCATGAATGAAACAAATTAAATCCACCAAACTATCTAAAACTCATTTTATGCATAAACCAGATTTTTCTCAGGATCCCATCAATAAAATAAGAAGTTCTGGAAATTTTCAGAAAATAACTTATTTTATTGAATTACTATAATTATTGCAATAAAATAAGGCAATAATTCACATAAAATACGTTTTGCAGTCAATAAATTCTGGGAAAATTTTGGAACAACGCATATATTGAGTAAAGTGGATTTATAAAGTTTCATGCATTTATATTACTGTTTGATGCTTATTTTGTATTTTATTTTGTTGTAGATAAATAAATTGCAAAATATCGTTATGTATGTTAAAAACTAGATTTTATATTTTTCGCACCTTATTAATATTTTAAAGACTCCATGACAAAATTTAAAGATTTTTGTAAGAATTTGTGCTTATTTTTCCTCATTTAATGATTATTTAATGGTTTAAATTGATAATAAATAGCTACACATGTCCAAAAATTATAAACCCTTATCCGAATATCATATATAACATGTTAATTATAAATAGAAAGTCTAATGAATTTCTCTTAATATTTTCCTATTATTTATGATTTTATTGATTAGTTAATAATGAAAAACATAAGAAATACTTCACTTAGTGCAAAATATCCAAAATATTTACAGTAGGCTCAATATAATGTTAGAAAACTATGGATAATTTTCCAGAATTTTTGGAAATCATTTATTATTTTTCACGAATTTTGTTGTGGTTTAATTATTAAAATACTAAATAAATACTAAAGCAGTTAAGAAAAATATGAAAATTTTACAGTAATTACTATTTTATGAAATAATGACTTTCTGATAATTTTAGAATGTTTCATTACTGTTTAGTATTTAAAACCATTTTCCTAAATATCTAAGCATGTAAAAATGCATTTTTAATGATTATTTCATATAAATAATTGTTTATAGTATATAAAATCTGTAAATACTTATAATTTGACTAGTTATTATTTTAATAAGAAATTATTAAAATCTTGCCTAAATTGAAAATATAAATTAATTATGCAAAGTAATTAATTCAATTTAAAATTCATTTAACAAATGAATACCTTAATATTCAAATCAAAATGGATTATTGTTAATTCATCTAATATAAGAATATGTGTCTAATTATTTTTATTAATACTTCATTCCCGTTTAGCAGTTCCTAAACCAAAACTATTAATTATATTAGGTTCTACGACATTTTGACCCGAGCCGTCTATCATACAACACGCGTATTCCGTTGGACTAATATGAGTAATCTACCCCATATTTTATAATTTTCAATACTTTTGGGGTGTATCATGTGGTTTTAATATGTTCCAACTTCATTTTATTATTTTTTCACCATTGAGACATTGTTGGGACATTTATACGTGAATCATTATTTGTATAATTATTGTTTATTTACGCTACATGTACTTGTAGTGCATTACCAATTTTAGTCTAATCTCCATGACTATGCCTGTATTCTTGAGGTACGTTATGGACAATAATAACGCTATTGGGTTGACCACCCCGCCTTGGGACGCTAAGGTGATTAATTGCATGTGGTTGAGTGTGTATGATGATTAGATGCTTCATCCTATATATATATATATATATATATATATATATATATATATATATATATATATATATATATATATATATATATATATATATATATATATATATATATATATATATATATATATATATATATATATATATATATATATATATATATATGTATATATAGGGTGAGGACTTATTGTTGTTGTTATCATTTGTTAATCAATTTTTGATTTATAAACTGTTATCTCAATAACACTTGCTTGCCAACTTCAAAAGAAAACAAATTTCAAATTATTCAAACTCACAATTTTCTTTAATAAAACTAAATTACTCACCAACTCTCGTAGTTGACCTGTTTTTACCCATGATGCAGATTTGAAGTATGAAGTTTATGAAAAGTAGGGTGTACCTTAGAAACCCACAACACTATTTAAATTTGATGTAATAAATGTTGTTGTATTTTGATTTGTATTTGTATGTTGTGGATCTTGTTGGCATACTTAGTACTTAATTGAATCTAATCATATTATAACATAGTTGTCATGAGACTTTGAACAATATATCACGCCTTGATCGATTCCACCAAGGATCGGGGTGTGACAACAGTCGAATTCGCACGCGCGCCACGGGTATGACAAGGGCACGACGCGTTGACTCAGCAATGAGGCTGTGGAGAAGATTCAAATGCCGAGAAAACGGGGATAAACCAGCACGCGCGCCGCAGAATCCATATGCGCGCGACGCGGTCTCTTATTTTTCAAAACTATAAATAGAGGGTTCTATGTCGAAAAATGCAGCAAAGACCTGGCATAGGAACGACTCCCAAGGCTTCTTTGACTCTGAGTTTCAGTTTTCAGCAACCATATTTGGTATTTATGTTTATTTCTCTTTTAATTTCAAAGTAGTTTAGTAGTTTGGTAACTTTAGCTAGTGTTATTGGGTGTGACAACCATTGGCATTAGTTCTTAGTTTCTGAATTTTATGTTTACTGTCTTGGAACAAGTTGGATCTGAGTTTTAATATTTAATCATTCGGTTATTGTTAATTGCTCTCTTTTCGGTCTTTTATGCTTTTGGATCAATTTTGGATGTTTGATTGTGTTGGATGGTTATTGTGTTTCTGAATTTAGACTTTACTTTCTGATTTCAGTAACTTATGTTAGTTTAAAAGTTGAATTAGATTGGAATTACTTTTTGGATTTGTTGGATTTGTGATTTCGGGATTGTTCTTGGTAAAAGTCGGAAACTAGATCCGCTGGCTGTAGAGTGACACTACAGTTGGTAAGCTGTTGCCTACCTTGACCACGTAACTCTTGTGGATCGACCCTGACTACCGCTATACTAGTGTGTGTTAGGTTTATTTTTCAATTTTTGACCGCACGACGACCTTGGCGTGTCAAATTTTGGCGCCGTTGCTGGGGAGTTGTGAGCTTGAGAGTAGGCGATCTGTAGGACTTTTAGTTTTTTATTTTGGTTTTAGTATTGAGATTTTCAGTTGGTTAGTATTTTCCTTTTTGATTTTTCGGGCGTGTTGCACTAGTGTATGCGTACCCGTCGGGGTAAGCAGCTATCCCCTTTGCGTTTTGACTCAGAGATTGAACGAACCGGGCGCAAGATCCGTGCACGTAGGCGTTTAGATACAATGAGTTTTAGTAATGTTAGTAGTAGGTTAGAGAATGTTGCCGAGGAACCCTTGGGTGAGGCAACGGGGATGTCATTTATTCCCCCAGTTTTAGAATTTCATATTGGGAGTACAAGTGCTACTGGTGGTGCAGTTTCAGCCCCTGCATCAATACCATCATGCACTCCGCCGTCTGTTCCGCAATTTCAACCACAATCCACAAACCCTTTTACATCTGCTATGTCTTGGGGAGCGCCGACCCATGATGGCACCACAGTGACCAGGCAGCAGACTACCATTTCTCAACCTCAATCACAACCATTACAACCACCATTAATTTTCAAACCACAAACCACCTTTCAAACCATACCGCAACAACCGCAGCAGTGTAACACCCCTTTCTCAATAACCATAATTTATAGTATATTACTTGCAAAGAAGTCACATTTTTTTTAAAATTATCCATAAGGGGACTGCATACAAAAGCCATAATTTAAACTTATCTGTATGTGACACTGGTCCCAACTTCAAAGCTTATGAAGTAACCTAGCTCCTGCTCTTCTCACCTAACTAAGTACATAGCATTTTAAAACAAATAATACGTAAGACATAAAGCCTCGTGAGTAATATGGGTTTTAGACCCAAAACTCTTTTACTCAAAACTTGTAATATTAACAAGTAAACTACTTAAAACTGATTTTTATAATAAATCTCAAAATTTGCTTTTCTTCTCTATTTTCAAACCTCAAAAATGATTTCTTTCTCAAAAACTGCTTTCTTTATCAAAAACTGCTTTCTTTCTCATTTTCTTGTGACCAACTGAAACTCATGAATTAGTTTAATTTAATTCATTCTACTAACTCCCCTTCACGGGACAGAACAGATCCACCCGCAAGGTTATGCTATCTCTGTCTCCCCTTCGTGACTTGGAACAGATCCAAGCACAAGGTTATGCTAAGCTAGACAACTACTTCGCGACGGGAGGTACCACCCCAGTAGTGTCTTCAGATCTCCCGATTATGTGGGTGATCCTAGTCCGGACAACTAACTCTCATTACTTTCTTTACGTTACTTCTTATCTCATTACTTTCTTCATTTCATCTCAAATTGGTCAAAAGGGACACAATTCATAATAAACTCAAACTCATAGACTTTTTAACTCATAATCAAAAATACTTTCAAAACTAACTTCAATATCTTTAGCTCTCATATGGAGCTTCTTTCAAGAACTTTACAAACTACATTGCTTTAAAATCTGCTTAAAAAGACACTTAGCCCTTGTATAGAGCTACTTTAAAACTGTTTCCAACTTTAGTATTCAAAAGTATTTGGAATCTTATTTTCTGAAAATATCATTTTTGCTATGTACAAAAAGTCCACAAATACTCACCTTGACTAGTTAGAGAAGTCTAACTAGAACTATCCTTTTCCTTGTCCCTCCTATTCATTGATCTTTTACTCCTTAAGTACCTAAGGAGTTTATTCACATTTTATTAATAACATGTTATACTTCAACAGTATATAAAGACTACTGATTTCATATCTTACTAGACTCATATCACAATATAGTTGTGACATTCATTACTCAACTTATCCTCTTCTTTGCTACTTTCATTTATCATTTACATGGTATATTATTGCCCATTATACCCTTGGAAAGTCTTATACCCAATTTAACATTATTTTTCATGTTTTCACATCATATTAACCTTAGGGTATCAATTGGACATCAAATGGATAGGCCTAGCATCAAATTGCAACTTCATTTTGCCCCTATCTTGGAGCACGACTCGTGCACATTTTGTGCATGAAAGAGCACGACTCGTGCTCTTTGTTGGATGCCTTTTCTGGCTTCTACAGGGTGGCACGACTCGTGCAAACCCAAGGGCAAAAGGGCACGACTCGTGCACAACCTGCAGATGCGAGTTTTTGTCCGATTTTTGTCCAGTAACTCACTAATGTCACATATTAAGTTCTTTATAACTTACTTAATCATTTTAGACTTGTTCCATGACTAAAACCCATCATTCAAACATGTTTTTCAACCATGGAATCACTGATTCCAACTTATGCTCATAAAATCTTGTTTTTCTCATTTTTTCCTCAAAATATGAAATTACTTCAAATTAACTATCAATACTAGTTTCTTCCATCTATTCTAACATATTAAACTCACTTTAGTCACCAAAATCATATTTGATCACAAGGACCCGTGAACTAGGGTTATTGGCCAAAATCTTGATTTTCACCAATTCAACCATACCTTTTGATTTGAGTAGGGTTGCTTGATGATTTAAGCTTGTTTAGATGGAAAGAATCATAAAAACATCTTGGATTGCAACTGAACTTTTAATTTCTAACTCACCCCATGAAGAACCCGTGTGCTAGAAGTCAAGAACAAGTGTTCTTACCTTGATTTGACTTGGAAATCTTGAACTAAATGCTTAATCCTCACTTCCACTGCTTCTCCTCCTAGACTTCTCTTGATTCCTCTCTCTGGATTACTCTAGAACTGAATTCCCGTATTCTATATTATGGGAGAAGATATTTCTCCTATTTATACCACTTAACTTTGCCCAAATGACAAATTACCCCTTTAAGTTCCATTTCTCTCAAAATAGCACATAACTTGCTTACATTGTAGGAACTTCTAAATTTTATAGTTTTGCCCCACTTATAAACTTATTTTGCACATTAAGAACATTTTAACACATAAAAATCTCGTTATGAGGTTAAATATTTCAAAATGACGAAAATGCCCTTTTTGGTCATTTTGTACTTTTCACTCACTTCTACCTTTTCAGTATTCATACTTCATCCTTATAACTTTAATATAGTTTATATATATCATCCTTGCTGAAAATATGATTATTTTCATTTTACCACAAGAACTGAAAATTACCAAAATACCCTTTTTGGTCTTTTTATACAAAAAAAATTCTATTATTAAGACATAATTTAACCAAAAACTTCTCATACATTCATTTTATACTTTTACCAATATTTTTGGGTTCTTACAAGCAGCAATATCAACCACAACCTCCTCAGCAGCAGTACCAGTATCAAGAGGCTGAGCAGGGGTATGATGACGAGGAAGAAGGATGGGTTCCACAAGCACCACAACAACCATGGAACCGAGGTCGGGGACCTCCATGAAGAGCACCACAGCAACAACCACCGCAGGGTCAGCAGGGGTACAATGATCATCATTTTTAAGGGAATCCTGCTCAACCTTTTTATTTTGCACAACCGAGGGGGCAGTCGGTTGCATCGCACTTCCAACCATGGGAGTATTATGATTCATCGCCTATTTTTATTCCATAAAATATAGAATCTCAAGTAGAAATTAGGCCCTAGTTGTTAGGAATATTGCTTGAATTTAGGGGATATAAACAGGATGATCCTTACAATCATTTGTATGAGTTCATAGCAATAGAAAACGCCAATACCCCTAGGAACACGAATAAAAATGTTTTTAGGTTAAGGTTCTTCCCGTTTACTTTGAAAGACAAGGTCAAGTATTGGTTCACGTCTCTTCCATCAAATAGTATTACTATATGGGATCAGCTTAAAGCTAAATGCTTGCAAGAGTTCTATCCGACAAGTAAGACGACGGAGATTAGGAGAGCCATCTAGGATTTTCAGCAGAAGCCTAGAGAATCTTTTCACGAAGCTTGAGATCGTCTGAAGGAGTTGATGAAGTCGTGCCCTCATCACGATATTCCGAAATGGCAATTGGTTAAGGTATTCTTCGAAGGAGCAAGTGAGACAAATCAAGCGATGATTAACGCATCGTCTAGTGGCACTATCATGATGCAAGATCCTGAGGAGGCTAGGCAGTTTTTGGAGCAGTTGAGTAACGGGTCTAAGGCGAATTTCTCTACAAGGAAGACGGTAGGCACAGCTGCAGCAGTGGGGGCTGACGCCGATTGGAGGAGGGATGTCAAAAAGGAGATAAGCGAGCTTAACAAGAAATTTGATAGACTTATGTCTACGCTACAGAACGGACCTCAGAATCAGCAACAAGGAGGTCAAGGAGGGCCAAGGACTCAGGAAGCGAATCAGGTCTATGGTCAAGGTCAAGTTCAATACAATAATGGACGACCTTATAGACCATACAACCAAGGTCAGCAGAATTTCAACAACCAGAGGCAGAACAACTATCAGGGTCAGTCATCCAACCAGCCCAGGCAGTATCAATCGGCAAATAATAATGGCAATGCCAGTAGAAGCGGTAACAACAACAATAGGGGGCCCAATAATTCCAACAACAACGCCCCAGGAACTCAGGAGGATTTGACCGCGAAAATGTATGAAATGATCAATACCACGCAGCAGTAGTCTTAGGCCAATACGAAGGCCATCGCCAACATGGAGAGGCAGATCGGTCAGATGGCTGAGGATCAAAGGAAGAGAGATAATGGTAAGCTGCCCAGTACCACAGAAATCAACCCGACCCATGCTCAGCGGGCGGGAAAAGAACATGTCAATGCTGTTGAGGCCGAGTGGAGGAAGGTGACCATGGACGATCTGCTAGGATGTGAGAGTGAAGTTGAAAGTCAAAAGGAAGAAATTAAGATTGAAAGTGAAATTAAGGAGGAAGAGGATATTAAGGAAGAAGTTGAAATCAAGGTTGAAAGTGAAGTTGAAAAGGAGAATAAGGAAGAGGAAGAAATTCAGGTTGAGAAGGAACCTCAACTAAAAGAGGACAAGGATGTCCAAAAGGAGGATCAGCCAATGGTGGCTGGAATCAAACAGAGGAAGACGGACATGAAGGAGAAGAGAAAGCAGGAGGTGCCCACTAAGTCAGCTGGACCCTAGATCAACCAACCTCTGTGAGACGAATTAAAGAATGCTCCTGAAGACATTAGGATTCTTCAGGAGATGTGCAGAAATAATAAGGAGAGTAAGACACCTACAACTGATACTGTGAGGTTAACTGTGAAAGCAAGTGAGGCATTGTTGGGTACATTGCCCAAAAAAGGAGAGGGGCCCCAGTTCGCCGTTAATTACTGTCACGGTAGGGGATGTGATCATTAGGAACACCTTGCTGGATCTTCGAGCAAGTGTTAATGTATTACCGGGTTACTTGTATGACAAGTATAAAACGAAGAATTAGAGCCTGCTAAGACAGTGTTACAGTTGGCTGACCAATCAACCAAGGTTTCCCGGGATAAATTGACTAATGTGATAGTGAAGGTAGGGGATTTTTTCTATCCCCTTGACTTTTTGGTAATGGAGTACGAAAGCTTAGAGGACGCGCCTACATTAATTTTGGGTCGTCCATTTTTAGCCACACCATATTCATTTGAAACTTACAAAGCTTTTCACTTTCATATAATTAAACATGTACAACTCAAGAGTCTTTTAACCTATGATACTTAATTGTTACTTATTACACCTAATTAATCTAAGAGTCATATATAGTTCACATATAAATTTGATTATATCTTGGAGAATATGATGGAAGAAAAATTGACTTGAGAGCACACCGACTTTGAAATTTCAAATTTTCATATTGTATTACAAAGGAGAAACATGAAGAAACTAAAACAAATCATAAGTCACGAGGCAAGAGGCAAGAGGCAAGAGGCAAGAGGCAAGAGACAAGAGAGAAACGACATGGTTGCTAACACATACTTTGGAGGTACATATGTTAATATTGTATTAGAAAGAAGAAACGTGAATATATAAAGTGCATATTGGTTCTACCTCAACATAACGGTAGAAAGATATATAATACATTTAGTATAATTGATTATTATTTGTAATTAGTGATTTTCAATGCTTCGATAATCTATTGTTGATCCACAAGTATGTAATATATATATATATATATATATATATATATATATATATATATATCTATATATATATATATATATATATATATATATATGTATATATATATATATATATATATATATATATATATATATATATATATATATATATATATATATATATATATATATATATATATATATATATATATATATATATTTCTAATCCATATTCATCAAAAAATGTTTTATAATGTTTGAATAATTGGGCTTATGTTGTTTAATGAAGTATTTAATGATTTGGTTTGTAGAAATTTTTTTAGATTAATATTATTTAACAAGAAAAATGATATAAAAATTGACATTATTGTCATGTAAAAAATTAAACATTGAAAAGGTAAAAAATCGTCACATAAAACAAGTAAAAAGCTTTAGCTACAAAACATCTTAATACTTTAGCAAACAAACATCTTTTACGCTTTTCAGATTAGCATTATTTGGCAAGGAAAATAATATTAAAGTTGTGACATTATGTATTATTGTTAATACATTTTATTTATTTGTATTAGATTCTAACATAGTTCATGTCAATGTGTTATACTATATTTTTAATGTTGGATTGTTCATATACACTTAACTTAAAATAGATGATTATATTATATTGTTTGACTTTTAGTTAAAATTGTTATTATTGATGCAAATTATCGATTGCGATGAACGATTTATAATTATTTTTTACATTTATTGAAGAATTTTTACTTTCAACATATTGATTTGAAACTCTAACCATTCAACTTCTACCCATAACTAATTTATTAAATATAAAATAATATCATCTTAATGATAGACTTTTTTAGTTATTAATATAATATAATTAAAATATAATACATTGAATTTGTTGATTGAAATATGATATTAAATGCAAAACCAAAATCAAAATATAAACTCTTAGACAATGATTATTCTTCAACTTCCTACTATTACCCACACCATTAATTTATTTTAATACTAAATCTCTTCATCTTCCAACTAATTAATCACTATAACTCAAAAGTTTTTAACTTATGGTATTTAATTGCTATTTATGTCACATTGGTTATATATATATATATATATATATATATATATATATATATATATATATATATATATATATATATATATATATATATATATATATATATATATATATATATATATATATATATATATAGTTCACCTATATAAGGCTTGACAATACACAAAATTTACTTTAGAAACGTCTATTTATTTATACTAAACTAGAAAGGAGGAACATATATATGCTAAAATAAATTACAAGTTGCAAGGCAAAAGACCTGTTGTATGCTTAGTTCTACCTCAACAAATCCGTACTTTTGGGATTAACATTATCTGATAACAAATGATATAAAATTTTGAGGTTGTTGTGAATTTAGTTGTTAAAGATTTAAAAAAAATTCATATAAATACAACAAAAATGAAACTTTGGGATAAACGGTCTTAAAAATATAGATAGTAAAAGTGAAACTTGATTATTATTTAATAATATATTTTTCTAAAATTAATATAAAAGACTGAAAGCGAACACTTATTACTTTTTAATCAAAAGAAACTAAAAGTTACGATGATATTTAAATTTTATATAAATTCACATCATATTCTAAATTCCAGATTCATATTATTTTTATTTGACTCATTAGTCTCTAAATGGTTTTTGTATTTTTATTTTGTTGAGAAAAATAGATAAACTTATTTTCTTTATCTTATATTATTTGTTTATATTTTTATGATTCTGTTAGTTAATAAGATATATTTTGAATTTAAAATTATATAACAAGGAAAAAATAAATATAACAAAATTTAAATCATTATTATCTATAAATTCAAGTGTATGTCTAAACGTTTAAGGTTTCAAAATTTTTATGGACAATTTGTACTAGAGGAAGATGTAGAAAGATAAAAAAATTACAATAGAAGTAACTTTTTTATAAATGAAAGTGAATAAGGGATTCAAAACTGATTGGAAATGATTTCTTGAATAATAAGTTTAATAGAAACATATTCATATATTTTATTAAATATTTATCAGCGAAAAAGTTTTTATTTAAAAAATACAATATTATTTTTGTCAATATTATTGAAGTATTATTTACATATATGAGTCTGACGGAAAACGATCCACAACAATATGTTTCTAAATGACTATCTTTATGTTATTATTAGTATGTTTTATTTTATATTTATTTTAAATTTTGAGATGATTTATGTAAATATATTTCCACATATTTGTAACGTTGGACCGTCTATAATAATTGACTCCAAAAAGATGATTATGTTTTTACACAATGTTTGGATGAAAATTTATTACTGATATATATGTCATATGAATGATTTATTTTTTTTTTTGCAAATTTTGGTTAAATCTAAAAGTATTTATGTATATATTTGATCGTCTAATACATTATTACTATATTAATTTACTCCTGCGCAACGCACAGGAATACGCCTAGTAACTCTTATAATAGAGGTCATTCCAAAATGTGGTTAAAGATTTGCCTCTATCGTGCCCCATATTCATTTGAAACTCCCATCTTTTCATCTTCTCATAATTAATTGTTTATTTAAATGCAATATTTTTCCTATATAATAGTATTATTTTCATCATTGGTTACATGCATTTTCTTCTCTCATTTTCTATTGTTGGTGTCTAAAATGTATGAAGATGTAAATGAAGGCGCAAGATATCAATAGTCATCCAATCTCTAAAAGGCAAGTATGAATATCAAAGTTTTTAAAGTGTGTAAGTTATTTGAGTTATTTCTTTGATTCAATTTATGTTCATCTCTTTTTTGTTTCACTTTATTTAGATTTCAAGAAAATGTTTATTGTTGTACATCTAAATTCAAGAGAATATATATTTCAATGTATTTGTTAAATATGTTAAAGATGTTTGTTCTTAGTTTGTAATATCCTATATGATTGTTTGATTGAGTTTCGTCGTAGAGTATGTATATAATATAATTATGTTATTGGTGAATATTTTACTCAAATATATACAATTGTAATAACATGACAACATGACAATGTGTCAAATTTCAATATAATATAAAATTATCGCAACGAAATGAAAATAAATTCTAATTATTAATTCATCATTATTAGTTTGTATTTTTTTCGGTTACGTTATTAACATTTGTTGATAATGGATGTATCTCATACATTCATATACAAATGGTATTTTTATGTAGACGATGGAAGAGACAGTTTGACTAAAATGTCAAAAATAACATAACAAGAAAACACAAATACATGAGCTTAATATTAAAAAATAATGTGCAACAAAATAAAACAATAAACGTATATGTAGAAGAATTTTCAATCATTAAATTATAACAATTAAGAAGAACTCATGTACATTTCTCAAGTATTTTGATTTATAAACAAATACAAAATCTCCATGAATATATTAATATAAAGCAATAAACAAATAAATAGACATATATAAGTATTATAGTTAAGTTCTTAATAATGGATTTGTAGGTTTTTACATAATTTATTAGTTCCTCGGTGTTTTTAAAATGATATAATATTTTTAAAATGGTTGGTTTATAATACTAATAAATAAAATATATACACATTTCCTACAATAAAATATATTAAACACCTACAATTTTCTATTGTCGAATAACTTTTCACCCATTAATTTGATAGTCATATTCTAGAAAACACAAATATCACATGGTTTCAAAATTAACTTTGAAACAAATATACAAAATAAGTTATAACATAAAAATTCAAAAAATAGAAATAACATATTATTAAAATTATTAATGTTAGAAAGATTCTAACATAAAGATTCTAATATAATTTAAGACTAAGTATTAGATGTTTATATTATTTATTTGATTAACTAAACATAATTTAAATATTTCAAACATATTTAATTAAGTACCATAAGTGTCAATTAAATACCATAACTACAAAGAACCTCTTCAATTGTAGTAGTTTAATGCTAAATAACCCTTGGAATTTGAAGAGTTGTAATATTAGATGAAACATCAATGCAAATATTAACTAACTATTTTTTGAAGATATATACTCTTAGTTTGCAATATTCAAAACTGGTTCATTAATATAATATACTTGCAAATAAAATAAAACTTTTGACATAGACTTTTATATTTTATAACTCCTTAATAATAATAAATGATTTTTAAAAGTCTTCTACAACTCCTTAATGAGATACATGGGTTTTAGACTCAAAACAATTGTAAACATAACATATATCATTTTCAAAACCTTTGTAAGCAAATCATGTATAGCCACTTTTTGTTATATAGATCATAAACAAATCATATCATAATACTTGTTAGCAAAACCTTTATAATTGAAGCACATTGTCATTTTGCTTATAAAGCCTTTCCATAATAAATTTAATAAAAACCTTACCAACATAAAACTTTTATTACTTAAACTTGACTGGTGTTCAAACCTTTATGAACAGTTTTCATATAATGACAATAGTTGTCAAAACCTTTTGTACGTCATGGAAGAATATTTTGCTTTCAAAGTCCTTTAAACAATCAAGTAAGAAAACTTGAAACGTCGTGTTTTTCTTTTTTCTTTCCTTTAGTTTGTCTGGCATTTGATCATGATAGTATGTTTATACTTAGGGCATTAATCACTCTTGGTGATACCCCAAGTCTGGACTAGGATGGAAAAAACATAATCAGTCCACCCTAGCGTCTTATGTTTTTAGGAAATATACTTTGCGAAGAAGTTGGTACCACCCCAGTAGACTCCTATGGATTCCCTTGCGGGAACGTCATCCCCCGGGTACAAGAACATTTCTATTTCTTCATATTGTTGTACATTTCATATCATAATACCAGTCCATTATAAATACATTGAGGCTAGGAGCCAAAACTTTCTTACATAACATTATAGCTTGTTGCCAAAACATACTTTCAAATCATTGTGGCTTAATGCCAAAACTTGCTTTCAAATCGTTGTGGCTTTGTGTCAAAATATACTTTTCAAATCATTTCCAGATTAATATCATATCATACTTTCAACACATAACGGTAAACTTTCATAAGCATGTAATGGATGGTAAAACTTGCTTATAGACTCACGTTAAAAAAAGCCACATAAAACTTTGTAAATACTTGCTAATTCAAGCTTTAAAAACCATTTGGAAAACCATTACTCATAAAATATTTAGCATAACATTTAACATAGAACATTCAATGTTTAAAACTTGTTGCTATGTACCCAGTAAAAAAATCCTCATGTACTCACCTTGGCTAGTTAGAGAAGTCTAACTAGGATTACTTCTTCCCGTTGTGTTTTCCTTTCCTTCAACTTTACTCCTTAATACCTAAGGAGCTCATTTAACATTCTAGTTAATACAAGCTAAGCCTTATTAGCAATTAAAGACCTCTTAATCTACATCTTAATAGATTCATATTACAATATGTTTGTGATATTCATAAACTCTTTTACATACTCTTAATTCCCATAACATTGGGGTTCAGTGCACCCCGGAGGTTGGCTCAGCTGGGTCATCTAAAGGATGGGTTAGTTGGGTTCCTCCGTTACCAAAAAAAAAAAAAAAAAAAAAAAAAAAAAAAAAAAAAAAAAAAATTCCCATAACATTTCTAAACTTCTTTTATTAGTTAATTTAAACTTACATCCTGTTCTTTAACACTTCTAATTACTCATAATACATCCCTATATGCTAGGAATGGTTTTCTTTCAATTCTTTGAACATTATATTAACATATACATCCATATTCCCAAGTGGGACAGAATCTGCTGAAACAGGATACCCTGTACAAAAAAATGACATAACTCACTCTAGAAGAATCGAAATGACTCTCTGCTTTTTTATTTAGAAACTAGACATTTGTAGGTTTCATTTCATGTATGGCACACAATTTTTGGCCTCGTAGATTTGTACAGTTTTACAATTTAAGTTGACGTAAAAATTCTGTCAGAATACTTTCTTACTTTCATTCTTATTATTATATAACTTATGAAATTACAATTTCATATACTTAAGGTCATTCTTTAAACCATTAAGCAGTTAATTCATTTGGTAATCCTAGGGTTTTTTAGTTCAAAATTCACCCTTCTTGAAATTAACAACATGCAATGGATGGAATGTGTTTCTTTGATGATTAGGACACTAATTAATAGATGGAATCACTGAATTAATCTCATCCATAAACTGAAATTCGGATTACAATAAACACTAACAAGAAAATTGGGTTTTCTAGCTTAAGAAGATGATATCTTACCTCAAGATGGTTAGGAATCAACCATTACTTGCTCCAATCCTTCAAACCGTGATCAATTCTTCAAGAACATGAAGAATTCGTGCCTTCCCTCTCTCAATCCTCTGCATTCACGTTCCACTGAATGAAATGGGGATGTTTACTTATATCTCTCAACTTTGGAAAAATGACAAAATGGTCCTTCTAGTTTCTAATAATTCAAAAACAGCACAAAACTAACTTTAATTCTTGGAACTCTTAAGTTTTGTAGTTTTGTGCCACTTATAAACTTAATATATTTATTAAGGACATACTAACACATAAAAACCTCATTATGAGATTAAATACTCAAAATGACAAAAATACCCTTTTCGGTCATTTTATACTTTTCATTCTCTTTTAACTTTTTTTTATTCTTCATACTTCATACGTATAACTATAATAAAGTTCATATACTTCATCCTTAATGGAAATAGAAATCTTTTCATTTATATTAGTAATTGGGAAATTACCAAAATACCATTTTTCTCAAAATATGAATAATTAGTTAATAGTTATTCATGTACTTCTTACTTTCCAAGTTTACATATTTTTTGGGTTCTTACAATATCCACCCCTTAAAAAGGATTTTGTCCTCAGAATTATTTAATAAATGAAATAGTTTTCATATACTTATCATTTCTTTTGCAAACATAATTTTTCTTAAAAAAATTTCCCATGACAAACTTAAATCATTCATCTTTCTTCTTAGAGAGTTATAACTCTCAAATTTCATAACCTTCATCCAACTTAGAAAAACTCATTTTCTTTCAATTTTTACTTACTATCTATTGCTTGACTATTTTTGAAAATAGCATTATACTATCTTTTATCTTTCAAAATAGCAATATACTTTACTATTTTTTTCATACCTTCTTTAAGCTTGAAATTTTAAACTTTTCACACTCTTTATTTATAAAACCTTCGGTATTACAAATAGACTTCGATGGCACTTAAGCAAAATTCATAAAACCAACTTGATACTTCTTTACAAAATTTTGTCCCTTAATGGACATTTTGTCAAAACTTAGTATTTTTCCAAAAATACTCTTTAATCTTTTTTTTATTTCTCTTCAAAATCCTTATTTTTAACGACTATTAGGTCGTAGTTCATTCTCATTCTCTTACTTTTTCACTTTCTTGAAAAGTTTTATAACTAAATTCTCTTCTACTTTCGGTATTTTATAAAACCGCTTAGTTTATCTCTTACTTGATAAAATTCTTACATGCTTTTGATTACCTCATATACTCTATCATATATGTTGAATAATGATTTTTTTATGTTTTTATGTGACCATCACTGAAATAAGTCGAAATGTTTTTTAACAAATATTATCAGTTTATTTCAGGTTGCGTAAATTGAAGATCAACCAAACCTGAGAAAAAGACGCTATGTACCAAAGAGCAAAAATGTCACCCAGCGACAGCAATCGCGACCCAACAGCTCATGCGTCGCGAAGTGAAGAAAATCAAAACAAAAGAAGAAAAAGGCTGGAACAGTGCAGATCGCGACCCGATCCCAACCCAGATCGCGACCCTATCTGATGACACACACGTGACACTATGCTGACCAAAGATCGCGAGCCGATGGCAACCCTACGAGATCGCGACCCGATCTTCCTCCCCATCGCGACCCGACCCGGATCGCGACCCGATCGTCTCAAAGATCGCGACCCTACCCACCTACCACACTCCACCGAGTCGAGTAGTGGCCAGCACAAAAGCGAGACACACTCAAGATCGCGACCCGATCTCCACCCCGATCGCGACCCGATCTCCGTTGGAACAGACTATAAATAGAGACTTCCTCTTGCTGATTTTCTACACAATATACAACCTACATACATTAACCTCAAGCATACCCAAGACCAGAAACCTTAAAACTCTGAAATATCTGCATTTGGCAACAAGGATCAAACCGCAAAACCGCAAGAAACAAAACCTCCACCCGACACCAAACTTCAAACCGCTAAAACAACCTCTACCCGACACCAAACTTCAAATCTCTAAACAACCTCTACCCGACACCAAAAATCACCAAAACCTCATCTTACCGCGAAGAACAAGAAATCGACACATCAAGAAAAACGCTATCTTCCGCAGCTATCGATAAGTTCTTTTAAAATTATCTGTGTCGTTATTGATTTATTTAAACTTTTATAAATCAATTGTACCAAATATCCAAGACATAAAAATCGAACCTCGACAACGAAAACACAAGTGGACTGTATTTAACCGAGACATCTAACATCTAATTTCTAACTTCTACTTCTAACTTCTAGCCTTTTTATTTATTGTAAAAACACGTTATCGTTGATAATGGCGTTTATTACATCTAACCTTTAACTTCTAACTTTTACTTTATTTACCGCTTTCTGTCTATTTAAATATTGTCTAGTTTAGATTTACCGTTTTATTTTATTCCGCAACTCTTACTTATTCCGCATATTATAGATAAAATACATATCTGTCACACAGTAATCGGCTTAAAAACCCTTATTCGTGGTGATCGGTTATCGTATTTTCAACAATATATTTAACCTTGATATTTCCTTTCTCACTTCTTTTATCCTTCTTACTTAAGTAAATTTCACATTTATAATTTACTTTTTCTCTTTTCTTGTAGAAGCTTTGCAACTTCATACTTTCTTATTATAGAAAATTGACTTTCCAAAAGTCAATCTACATTTTAATTACTTATTTCTTGTCATTAGACTTAAATCTCATATCTTTCTTTTTCTAGTAAACAATACACATACAATTTACCTTTATACATTTCTTTAGAAGTTTTACAACTTCTTATGTTTACATATACTAGAAGAATTGACTCTTCAAAAGTCAATAATTGTTCTTGTTTCTTTTGTATTATCATTCACCTTTAATTCTCAAAGAATTTTCTAACTTTTTTTTTATTTTTTTTATGAACGAAACCTTTTATATCAAAGATGTTGCTATTATTACTACTAAAACTTTTCTTTACGCTTATTACTAGCTTTCATACATTCACATAAGGTTATTACCTTTATCATTTTATTACTTACATGTATTACTTTTATAAATACATGTCTTATATCATTTTGTACATATAATACCTTTACTTTACAACTTATTATATTAACATCTTGCGTGTTAACTTCATTCTTACTTCTTACTTACATACAAGTGCTTAATTTAGCACTTCATATCTTACTCAACTCTGCCATAAGGCTCTTCAAACTTTTATCATCATAATTTCCATAATCTAGGAACTTTATTGTTATTAATAACACTTAGGATTCTACACTTATAGAGTATAGAAATCCTACCTTTATACTTTTCTACTTTTCTACAGTTTGAGTCTAGGAGTGGAATGATGAACTTACTTCATCATGTCTCATACAATAATAGCTATCACTCAAGCATTGCAATGCCACCTTTTGAGTCTTTGTATGGAAGGAAGTGTAGAACTCTCCTTTGTTGGCTTGATGCCGGAGAGAATAAACTTACACGTCCCGATATTATTGCGGTCACTAATGAAAAGATCAAGGTCATCCATGCAAATATGAAGGCAGCACAGGTTCGACAAAGAAGTTATGCGAACTTAAACCAAAGACCTTATGACTTGAATGTAGGGGATTTGGTAATGCTAAAGTTTCACCTCGGAAAGGGGTGATGAGGTTCGGTAAGAAGGGCAAGTTGAGCCCGAGATACGTTGGCCCTTTTAAGATCTCAAAGGTTGATGGTACACAAGCTTTCAAATTGGAACTACCACAAGAGCTTCAAGGTATTCATGACACTTTTCACGTGAGTTACTTGAAGAAGTACTTTGGGAAGGAGGAATTGACAATTCCTTGGAAGGAATTGAAGGTTGATGATAACAAGAGATTGGTAGAAGAACCCGAAGCTATTTTGGAACTCAAGACCAAGAAGTTAAGGAATAAGGAATTTGACTTAGTTTTGGTCAAGTAGAAGCATTCCCTTGGTGCCAATCTTACTTGGGAGACAAAAGACGAAATGATGAAGGAATACCCCAATCTTGTGGACTACAATTCGATTCCGAGGACGGAATCCGCTTAAGGGGAGGTAATTGTGACAACTAAAACTTTCTTGAGTTACATGAATTTAGTTTTCGATAAACCTAATATTTTATATGTGCATAAATGTATCATAATAGCCTTATAGTATTAAGAAAGTAACTCTAGTAAACAATAGCAGCATATGAACCCGAGTAGAAATGAAATCGCATAAAAGACCAAAAGTGAAAATTTTATTTAACAATCTTTAAAATTAATATCTCAAAATATAAAAGGAATTAGGAAGAGGTCATCAAGGTGGCTTTGGTAGTATTTAAGATAAAAAAATATAGGAAGAATAATCGAGCCATTTGGAGTTGTAACGCAGGAGTTATGAAGGTTTAAAAATGGCCCAAAAGTGACAAGAATGACTAAAGAGTCGTTTTCAAGGGTTAATAACAGAAAATCCATTAACAGTTAGATTTGAGTCAGTCCGAGAAAGTTGTAGAGCTAGTTCCCACCTTTCTAAAGGTATAAAGTTTGCAAGTTTTGGATTTCGTACAAAGATGTTATGCCCCTGTAAAGTTGAAGAAAAATAAAGAGAAAAAGCTGAAAATTTCTCTAAGTCTGGAAATAAGGGCATTTTGGTCAATAGCCATTTAAAATCAGCCATCGGTCTCCCTAATACATGTGGGCTGTGATTTCTTTCCTAAACACGTCAAAAGAATCAAAATTAGAAAGAAAGAAGGAAGGGGAGGTCGTGAACGGAAGAACACCAACTCGCACACACACACTTGTGCGAAATCACGAATGAGGAAGCAATAAATGGAGTCAGGGACTGAATTTCGAGCAAGGGAAAGCAAGTAAGGGCTTCCATTGCAGCAGCTATCATCGACAGCAGGTCCAAAGTCAAAGAACCTCACTGCCGGCACAATTTTCCGGTGAGATTCGGTGCTCGGAGGTCGTCGGTGGCGAGCGGGGTGAACCAAGGAACTTCATTTGTCTAAACTCACCTTAATCCTTCATCAATTTCAGATTTTTGGGAATTTTGGATAGAAAATCGAAAGAGGTATATGATGATTCTTCAAACCCTAGATGTCTAATCCTAAAATCGTTCATGCATGTTGAAATTAAGTGAGGGTTTTGGTTTCTTTCGTTGTTATGAGCACAAAAACACTTATGAGACTTAAGATTTGAACATTTTGGTTGGATTTTTACATGCATGTTAGTAAATCATTAACTAGATAAAGAATCATGGAATATCTATCACTTATTATGGGGTTTTTGTCAATATTTTCTGTTTTGAGTTGGTAATTACTAAAATAGATGAAATAAAGTTTCAATACACATGGATGTTAGACATGGGAATTGGAAAAGAAGATTAGAATGGAATTGGCCATTGTGGACTTGAAAACTAGTCTTGGTAGATATGTAGATATTATGTTATGTCAAAAAGCTAAAAATACACTAGTTGTGTATTTAGTCGTTGGTAATGGAATTGTGGGAATACATGGTAAACCAAGCTATTATACTATGTTGAATTTTCGAAAACAAGAGTGTTAGAAATGTTGGGAATTTGTAAAAGAAAGACATTAAGTTGACGTTAGAATTATAAACTTGAAGTGTTGGATTATATATGTAAAAATAACGTTCAACTTATTAATGGACTAAAATTGAATATTTTTAGAATGTTGCTAGTATGAACTCTTTTGATAAAGGTTGTAGATATGAGACTTAGTTAACATATGTAGTATGTTAATATTTGAATATATTATTAATCTTCTATATTATCAATATAGAAGTTAAGGAGTGCGCAGAAGCAAGTAGAGGCAAATACTAGCGGACCGATCTGAGTACATGTGGCATTTTCCCTCTTTGGGGTATATGGCAAATTATTTTTATGGTTTATGTGAATTTCGAATATGAAATAATATGCAAGTTTATTTTACCTATGACTACATTATAAAAGTCTTGTACAATGATTTTAAAGCAAGTTTTGGCATTAAGCCCAAATGATTTGAAAATTATATTTTGACAAAAGCTATAATGGTTTGAAAGCAAGTTTTGGCATTATGTAACATCCTTAATCTAGGGTAAATAATTTATTGAATAATAGTAATAATAATAAATCTAATAATCATAATATTTAAAACATAACAATTAAATTAATTGACTCATCTTGAAGAAATAATTAGTTTAGAGTAACTAATTAAGGGTAAATATGGAATTACCATATGAGGTTCTAGAAGGGGACTCTTATGCAAAGCTAGAACTTAAAGTAGTGGTGGGGAGGGGCTTTATAGCAAATATGAGAGAGTTAGTGGTGCTGGAGGGACTTAATTGCAAATAAGGGAAAATCTTGAGGTTTAAGTTGGGAAAACCCCACACTCTCTTCTCATTTCACGATTTTGAGAGAAGAGAGAGGGTTAGGGACGATTTCAAGAGGGATTCAAAGGGAGAAGTTCATTTCCAGCAAGATCTTAGGGAATTGCATCAATCTCTTGAAGATCTAAGGTAAGAAATCCAATTTCCATGTTGAAAACCCACTATTTTGGGAAGATTGAGTTTAAATTCGGGTTTCATAGTTGGGGGAGATGAACTCTATGATCCCAAAGGTGTAGCATATGAATACTAATGATTATCTCTTTTCAATTCAATGGTTTCATGCTTGGAGAATCATTTGAATGTTGGTTGATACTCATGAACCCTAATTTTTGGGGAAAAACCCACCTATGAGTGGAATCTTGATAATTTGGATCAACTTACATCTTAAATGAATTCTATGAAGAGCTTAAGTGAGTTCCTAGTGATTCCAATTAGTGGAAGAAGGAATCCGTTTAATTATGGACCAAATAGTTGAATGGAATTAGATATTCCTTTGATCTAAGCTTATGAAGTAAATTGGAATGATAACATGGATTTGATTCAATGGAGATGATATTGGATGGTTAAATAGAGTGTAATGATGTATTAATTTGAATTAGAATCATGTTATTTCAATGGTTATGAGTTTGGAGAAGTGTTGGACATTGATTTGGGTGAAATGGAGTGAAAATGACCAAAAATTAGGGTTGCAGCAGGTCTACACGACCCGTACAGGGCCACACGACCCGTGTAGGGGGTCTGGAGGCCACGGGTTGGGTTTCCTGCATTGCTACACGACCCGTGTAGGGCTACACGCCCCGTGTAGCTCTGTCTGGCCAGTTTTTCAGTTTTTAGACCTAAAACTTTATGGTTTGGACCTTGGGTTCTAAGGTTCAAACGCACTATTAACAATGTATAACTAAGATATTACCCTTATTTAGTGAAGCTTAATTAGTCCTAGAACCAATTGTAATAAGGATAATTATTGTTTTATAGGAGGAGATTAATTGAAGTGGAAGCAAGAAGATAACATTCTTTTGGAACTTAAGGAAGGTGAGTTACCGGGAGTACACATCTCTCTTTTAACTCTTGTATGTTTTATTTCATACCATGCATACCTTTATGTGCTATTTGTTGCATAAATCTATGTGTTCATGACATTCGAAGAGTTATTTCAAAGATGTTTTCACAAGGAAAATAATGATATAGTTTTTGAAAGATGTTTTGAATCATTCCTCCATGCATTGCATATAGGAGGGGTGGACCGTGTGAACCTTTTGACAAAGATGAAATGATTGTCCTGGATTTAGGGAAATCACGGGTTAATACCCAAATGAGTTGTCGTCCCGGATTTAGGGAAACTGTTTTCGACAATAGGAAACCGCATGAGGGATTTGCTAACCCTCATGGGACTAGTGTGGTGGCCACTAGTTCTAGTTTAGCCTATACGGGGATCGGATGACATGCTCCGTGCGTGTTATTCGTGAACTTAGGTAGGTGCCACTGTGGTGAGTTGGACTGCTAAGAGATTGACATGGGGTGGGATAGTTGCATTCATGCATCATGCTGCATATCATAACTATCCATTTGAGTAAACTTTCAAAAATGTTTTAATAAGTTTGAATATGAATAAAACCAGTATTTTTGGAGACTATCTCAAGTGCTAAGGATTTTCCTTTCACTTATAGCAAGATAATCTCGGGTAACTCACTAGGCATTTCAATTGCCTAACTGTTTTGATGTGTACTCAGGTTAAGGGTAGAAGCTTGTGGCAAGGCGAGGACTTTTAGAAGACAGCGGATTGTGTGGCCATTTGAATCGTGTTTTGTACTTGAATTATGATACCACCTCGCTATATATTTTGAACCACTTATAACCGTTTGGGACCTATTTTCCGAAAAGATGAGACTTCTTTTAAACTTATAGTATTTTCATGACTAATAAATTATTTAATAAATAATCCCTGGCAAGGGGTGTCACACATTAAGTCTACTATGAGTTGAAAATACGATTTGGCATTAAGCCTAATATGTTATGAAAAGCGTGATTTGACATTAAACTGAATTAGAATTGAAAAGATTGGTTTGGCACAACCCTTAATGTGATTTCAACAAGTAATTTGATGTCAAATCATGTTATGTTTTCTTTTTATGACTGGTATTTGAGATATGAATGAATGCAGCAATGCAAGTTATTATGTTATCCACTTTTGCCCGGGTCATGATGTTCCCATAAGGGAATATAGAGGAATCTACTGGGGTGGTACATTCCCCTTCGCGAAGTAGATGTCCTAAAACACAAGATGCTAGGATGGACTGATTGTGTTCTTTCCATCTTAGTATAGAAACACGTACACAAAATCGAGAAAGAGTGAGAGAGAGGGATGTAAAATAGAGATTGAAGGGAAGCAACCAAGGTTGCTGTATGGTTCTTGCGTGATCGTGAAGCAGAACCAGCAGCGGTGACAGCCGATTTCACGCCGGCGACGGCGGCAATCGAGTTCCGGCGGCGATTGATGGCAATGTGCGACCTGATGTGTGTAAAACTGAGTAGTAAAGGGCGAGGAAACAAAGAAATCGAGACAGAGAGACGATGGCGACCAGGAAGAACTTGTATGGTGTGTTTCTCCGACGAATCGCTGCTGTAGGCGGTGGTAATGGTCGTCGGTGACGGCGTGAGTAGCTAGTGGTGCGCGTGGGTGGTCCTTGACGTCTCCTTGGCCTGATTTAGTGCATAAACAAGTCGAATGTTTGATTTCTTTGAGAGATTTGGACAGAAAATTACTCATCAGCTCTTGATTTCAGATTCTTAGGCAAAGCTTGAAAGGTAAATGCTAAATTTTCAAACCCTAGTTATGCATGTCAAAAATTGGTGCTGATTTGTGGTTTTAAACATGGATTGGGTTAGGGAATTCATGAATAAGAGCAAGAACATCCATGATTCAGATATTTGGACAAGAAAGTGAAAGGTATGTTCTTGATATTTTGGAACCTAGCACTTTAATTGAAAATGGTGGAATGCATGTCAAGTTTATTCAATTTTTGTGAAGGATGCTTTAAGTTGAAACTGAAATTAGTTTGAAATACATGGATTATGTCGGTGATACTTTGATTATGTTTAGTAAAACTCTAGTTACATGAACTCCACTTGATATTAAAGATTGAAATTAGGAAATTGGTTATCCTAAGGTTGAAGATAATGCATAGTTTCATTGACTTTTTATGATTTGGTCAAAGTTGACCATAAAATGGAATTGTAATGTGATTCTTGATGTAAATTGGTTCTTGGGTGTTTAGTGTGATCATACCTTGTGAATAAGTTCAAGAAAACTCAAAGATTAAACATTATGTAAAGTTTGAATTAAATTCAAGATGTATTTCTATGTTATGAATAAACATCAAGGTTATGATTAAAAATTTGGGGATGTTGGATGACTTTTGGGTACCTTAAGTTTGGTTACTGACATGTGATTTTGCTATGTATTTAATGTTTATCGAATTTTGGAAATGTTAAGGTAATTGGACTGGAATCATGAATTCCAAATGGGACAAGCCTTGTTACATACTAAAGAGCATGAAATAGAACATGAAACTTAGTTGAAATAATAACTCTAATGTAAGGTGAATATATGGGTGACAACTTTGTGAAAAATATCAAGTTTTGATAGTTTCCATTTTTAGAAACTTTAACGGTCTAAAATGCCAAAAATGGTATAAACGAGTGAAATGAGAAATGTTTTGACATTAAAGCGATTGGTATTATCATATAAATATGTTAGAACTATAAAGATGCTTAAATTATATAGCAAATCCAAGAAATTCATAATTTGTCAAATTTGGGACAAAATGGTAAAAGTGTCCAAAATAATTATTATGCTTTAAGAAGCATACTTAATCATTGGAATGGAATTAAACAGTGTATAGAAAGAGTGCATGTATGATTTGAGAAAGATTATATGTTTAGTGTGTGGTATGTACTAACCTCCTAATAAATTAATAGAGGTTAAAAGGCGTTGGAAGCAAGTAGAGTCAAGAGCTAGTGGATCTTTGTAGCTAGACATACCTAACTACCGAGGTGAGTACATGAGGATTTTTACTGGGTACATAGCAATAAGTTTTAAATATTGAATGTTTTATGCTATGCTAAATATTTTATGAGTAATGGTTTTTTCTAAATGGTTTTCAAAGCTTGAGTTAGCAAGTATTTATAAAGTTTTATGTGGCTTTTAAATATGAATCTATATGCAAGTTTTACCATCCATGTCATGCTTATGAAAGTTTACTTATATGTTTTGAAAGTATTATTTTGCATTAAACCAAATATGTTTTGAAAGTATGATTTGACATTAAGCTGAATATGTTCTGAAAAGTAAGTTTTGGCATCAAGCCTAATAAGTTAAGTAAGTGTTTTGGTGTTTAGCCTATAAATTTATGAAAGAATGTTTTGGCTACAAGCCCACGACAAGTATGAAAGAATGCTTTGACATTTAGCTTTATGATGGTTAGGAATGAATGATTTGACAGCTAGCAGTATTATTTTTACGAATGGATGGTACTTAATGCAAGCAAAGAAATGTAAAGCAGTATGAACAAAGAACATAGTTCTTTGTGCCCGAGTCATGATGTTCCCGTAACGGAACCTAGAGGAATCTACTGGGTTGGTACCGAACCCGTCGTGAAGTAGATGTCCTAAAGCTTATGATGCTAGGATGGACTGATTTTTGTTCTTTCCATCCTAGTCTAGACTTGGGGTATCACTTAAGGTGATTAATGCCCTAAGTATAAAAACCCAGTTATGATTGAATACCTGTCAAGTTTAAGTAATGAAAGTTTTGTGTTGGTAAGATTTTCATTTAATTTAACATTTACCATTTTAAAAATCTTTGTAATCAAATCATGTAATGACACTTTCAATAAAATATTTCATAACGAATCATGTCATAATACTTGTTGTCAAAACCTTTATAAATGAAACATATTGTCATCTTGCTTTGCAAGCAAGATGACAATATGTTTCATTTATAAAGGTTTTGACAACAAGTATTATGACATGATTCGTTTATGAAATATTTTATTGAAAGTGTAATTACATAATTTGATTACAAAGATTTTTGAAATGGTAAATGTTATGTTTACAAATGCTTTGAATCTAAAACTCATGTATCTCACGAGACATTATTGTCTTACGTATCTTTGTTTTAAATGCTATGTACTCAGGAACAGGATGACTGGTATCAGATGATAGAAAGAAAAGACTTAGAAGATCTCATGGGACATAGATAGAAAAGAGGACCAGAAGATAGAATTACCAATTAAAGCGGTATAGTTATGATATGTAGTTGAGAGATGTTATATTCATTGTTAGAACAACCCTTTTAGTTGTATTCTAAATTCTTGCTATGTTCCGTAATGCTTTGGGCTATTTTGATTTTTTGTCGAGTCAGTATGGATTTTATCCATTTAGCCTAAAGGTCATGCTGAATTTTTGGTAGAATGGTTTTGTAATTACGGGACATTACCTAGAGATGTTATATTGCTTACTATGGTTGTATTGATATGAGTTTTGTAACCCCCAAAGTTCTTTAAATACTTTTAAACTTAATTGTTTTGTTGGGACCGGGATTTTAAGGCATGACACGAGGTCATGAGAAACATTTTATTTTATAAAGAAACATGGTTTTTGAAATATGAGATTTTTTCAGCGTTATTGCGCTTTCAAAAAAAGAGAAACTTTGGGGCGTTACAAGTTTTTCACCTTCTCTGTTATCCATATTTACATATTCTTTGAAAATGAAAACGAAAAAAACTTCAATTAACACACGCAAAACATATTCTCACATTCTCTGTTATCCACATTTTACATATTCTTTGAGAATGCAAAGGAAAATAACTTCAATTAACTCACCCAAAAAATATTCTTTGAGAATACAAAAAAAAATGTGTTACAGAATGCTGATCGCACATACGAACTATGTTTTAATGTGTATTTTTGTAATGTTTTTAACTGATTACATAATCGTGGCTGTGATCATAGCATTTTTTGGTTTTAAACATAATTCATTCCTTAATTATAGGCAATCCAAATTTACTTTTACACCCTTGAACGACAGTTTTTTTAAGAAACAAATTTATTGTTTCTTTTTATTTACAGAAATGTCACATTGATCATAGCCACTCATTTTTGCAATCTAATGGTTTAAGATTTGTCTTACAATCACACAATCATTAGAATTTGTATTTAATATATATATATATATATATATATATATATATATATATATATATATATATATATATATATATATATATATATATATATATATATATATATATATATATATATATATATATATATATATATATATATATATATATATATATATATGGTTAGGTTCTTTTGAGAACTCAAATATTAATGAGATCTTAAGAACTCATTCTCATTGGTTAGATCATAAAAGGGCATAATAGTCATTTACCAAAAATCTCATTTAATTCTGATTTTTTTATTTTTGGCAACAAAATAACCATTCCTAAAATCAAGCCTATTAGATTTGAATTTTCAAATTAAAAAAAAAACAAATCCAATTTTCGTTTTTTAAAATCATATTTTTTAGAATTTGAAAAAAATAAAATTTTATTTTTTTAATTAGATTTTTGGAATTTTAAAGACATAATTTTTTTATTTGTGTGTCCATATATACATGTTTGCATGTGTTATTTTTAATAAAATGCATATATGCATAATCAGATTTTTCAGTTGTGCATTTTTTTAGTAGAATGCATAAATACATATTTAACTTTTTACATTACATTTTCCAGTGATGCATACATGGGCATTTAATAACATTTCATAAAAAACACACAAAAAATATTCGTATTTCATCATTGTTTTGAACGATACATATATAAAAAATACAAAAAACAACAAAAACTACTAATTTTAAACTAATATCTTCATTGTTTATTCCCAAATATCTTCATTGTTTATTCCTTGACTATATTGTTTCTTTGTTTTATCATTTTCACTTCTTCAATTTGCTCTATATATTTTTTAAATTTGCAAGAATAAAAATAAAAATGCATGTTAAAAATATTAAAAATATTAAAAATGCATATACGCATATGCACATGGGCACATATGTGCACATACGCATTTATATGCATATAAACATATATGCACATATGCATATGTGCACATACGCATTTATATGCATATAAACATATATGCACATATGCATTTATAAAACTACATATTAAAAAACCTCCCAAAAAATACTTACATACATATACACATATGCACATAGGCACATACGCACAAATGCATATACTTTTGTGCACATGTATTAAGATATGACGGATATATGCAAAAACATGGAGATAAACATATGAATCTATGCACATATATACATGTACATATATACACGTATACATATATTCAAATATACACATAAACATATTCAAAAACATTATAAATAGTACATACATGCATATTAGATGAGATAATAATACACAAATGCACAAACATGTATATAAAGACGTTGACATATATACACATATGCACGTATGCATTTATGCACATGTACACATACATCGATCCACATATGTACATCATATGCACATATAAATTTATGCACATATGCATCTAATTTCTTAATCCAACTACAACGTAAGCATGTTCCGCATACCTTCAATTATGTGTGGAACTAAGATTCGACGACATGAATAAGCAATCAAAAATCTAAACAAGTAGATAAAAAATGGGATGAAATTTACCCATTTGTCACAAACCTGAAGATTACACACACACACTCATAACTCTTGCTCTCATAATCTTCAAATACATCCTACATTTAACCAGACAGAAACACTAAAAAAACGAACCCCATGGTTTTCAAATTTTACCCATTTGTCACAAACTTGAAGATTAAGCGTGTGGTATAGTTCCTTCACTTTTGCAACCAATACAGGGTCCTTTTTCCCGTAGTTCTCCTGGATAAAGAACAAGTAGACAAAAAATGGGATGAATTCAATTTCCCAAAAAAAACATAAGAATAATAAATCAGCAAACATTCATATTCAACGATTAGATTTTAGGGAATTGATTTTGAACAGCAAAGAACAAAAAATCAGCAAAGAAGTACCAACCAGAACCGAAAATCGATTTTGAACAACAGAGAAGCACTAACCGAAAAACGAAAATCAATTTTAGGGTTAATGAAGGACTTTACCGGTGATTTTAACGACCGGGAAACACATCGGTGATGCTGGCCACGGCGGACGACGGAGGTGCTAGCGTCGACCGGTGAGTTACAGATTTGGGTTATACTGCTTACGAGCGGTTGGTATCACGATTGAAGAACATCAGTTTTGTAATCAGTTTTGCGTGCTTGATCTAGAAAACGTGCTGAAGATACCTCTCCAGATGCAATCCTCGATCTGATTGAAAAACCAAACCAGATGCAATCCTCAATCTGAATTCTTCTTTGCCGCCTTATCTACCGGAGGATATCCTCGCCAATTTGAAACCGAGAAGGAGGGAGGTGGAATCTCTCATTAGCCGCCTCCATTGTCGAAGAAAATTACGGAGGTATGTTGAAGACGAAGACGTGAGAGATATGGGTGAGAGAGAGATAAGAGGGTTTCCAATTTTAACGTAAATCAGTTCTCCATAATTGCAGGGATCCATATTTTCGATCCCGTATATACCCTTGTGATTAATAATTAAAAACCAAATATACCACTAAAAATGATGATAATTACAAAATTGCCATATTTCATCTTGACCATTTATTTTTTTGATCTGATGGTCCTGATTTGGTTCTTAAGATCTCAGGAATTTTTGGGTTCTCAAAAGAACCTAACTATATATATATATATATATATATATATATATATATATATATATATATATATATATATATATATATATATATATATATATATATATATATATATATAGGATCCGGTAAGAAGTGAATTTTTGGTAGGAATGTAAGAAGTTTTTTATTTACATATTTTTTCGGCGAAACAACAAAATGAATCAATAGATGATGCAAAAATAACATGATTCACAAAAAAAATTCTCGAAAAAATAACTTCATGATTCATTTTTATGATGATTTTGTTGTTATTCACTAAAATTGTCTGTAATGTGAATAAAAACTTGATTTACTAAAAAATGATTCATCAATATGTTCTTTTAGAAATTTTTTTCAATGAATCATGTTATTTTTTATTCATCTAGTGATTCATTAAAACACCAAGTAAATAAAAGACTTCTTACCTCTTACCATAATTTTACTTCTTATTTGATCCTTCTATATATATATATATATATATATATATATATATATATATATATATATATATATATATATATATATATATATATATATATATATATATATATATATATATATATATATTTATATTTATATATTTATATATATATATATATATATATATATATATATATATATATATATTAAGAAATATAAAAAATATTAGAAGGTAAGAATGAATAATAGCCTTTTATTCAAAAAGTGTAGGTTGTAATATTATTATAAAAGAATTATTATGGTAATTGGTCTTTAATTGAGAGCAGCAATACTGGTTTTTAAATTTAATAACTAAAATCACATTTGCTTTATTTTTAATTAGAGAACCATGTGGTTTTCTATTCTATATTCACCACTGCTAGTAGGCATGCCAATGTTTCTTGGAAAGCCAAGTTATATCAGCCGGTGTACGGTTGTTGAAGTTGTGACTTGACTTACGAGATAAATTCATGTTAACTAGTATGGCTTCACATGGACGACTTGCTAAGTTGTGCATTTTTGTATACAACGGAGCCATGGAATCTGCCAAGTCATGTGGGATGGCTGGTACAACTTTATGAGTACTTCGAAAAAGCCATACAAAACTATTGTATTAAAGCACAACATCGTATAATTCAACTTCTAGTTGATGTTTAAGGGTCTTAAAGAGCACCTAAAAGTGGAACCAAAGGGACTTAACTATAAAAAATGGAAATATAAACCAAAACAATGGGGCATCATTATTTGGTTATTTCCTATAGTGGACTAATAGTTGTCCTGCTTACTATAATAGGGGTCATGGTCATGCAAGAGAAGTATAAATGTTGTGAAACTTGAGTTCAACATTCAAGTGACATATGAGTACATGTATAATTTCAAATGGGGACACAAATTAAATAGGTTATTTTTGTGAAGAGCATGCAATGCATATATTGCAATTATGTGTTGCATACTTGCATGAGTTCTTATATATTTTAGTCATATATAAACTAATTGAAAACAACAAAAACCAACAAGACAACAATTCCTAACAATTAGTTTCAATTCACCACATTAAATTACACATCCCTACAATAGTTTATACACTACTACATCCATCATCATATCATATCAACAAAGTTCCATCATTCCAAACAAAAGCCCTTCAAATCCATCATCCAAAAGCCCCAACATTGACTCTCCCTACTTATTTCCTTATATTTCAATGTCAAGAAAATGGCATCAAGATTTTGCAAAGATGGGCCCACGGGTATTCTGTATATTGGATACCTACAAGAAAACGCATAAGTTAGGAAAATTCAGGAAAAAGCAACATACTTTCAATATAAAAAGTGCTTCAGTTTTATCCATGGTAATACCGAAAATATGACTGCTGGACTCGACTGTTGAATACCGAAGAAGCCCAAACCGAAGTGGACTCAGAAGTAGGCACACTGAAGTCATGTAATATTGATGCTGCTCAGAAGTTGGAATACCGAACTGCATACCAAAAGAACATGTACCGAAGTCTGATCAGAAAGTGGAGCAGCCGGTACCGAACCCAAGATAGTACCTAAGTCAGGCTGTTGTACTGAAGCGAATGGAGCTGTACCGAAATTGTTAAGGTACCAAAAGGAGCAGGCATTCCAAAAGCAGCTGATCCATACCGAAGTTAGCCTTGAAACAGAAGTGATATCCATACCGAAATCAGGATCTTAGTGAGGCTGATCCGAACCTGGTACAAAAGTTAATACCGAACTTGAGCATGCCGAAGTGAATACCGAACATGAGTGTACCAAAGCAAGGAAATACCAAAAACAAGATTGAGGATCCGAAATCTCTCAATGTTGAGAAAATTCAAAGTTCAGAAGCATTGTGCTGGACCAACAACTGCTATATCAGCAATTCTCTGATATGTTCAGCAACGAAAGTCCACCAGCAAATGAAGATCAGAAGTTCAAGACTTAGACTTAGTAGACTAGATGTACTTTTGTAATAGTTTAGTATTATTAGTTATACTTGAGATTTGATAGAGATCTTCTCCTCCTATAAATAGGAGGCTTGGGTCATGAAGTTAAAGTTGAGATTCTAGTGACGGAACTATCACTCCAATGTAGTATAAAGGAATTGGAGGAGGGGCTGGAGAATTCTCTCCAGCCACTTCAAGAACATTAAGAACATCCTTCATACACTCCATATCTCCATATCTTCCCTTCTTTTCTTTTATACACTCTTTTATCCTCTCTAGATCTTCATGTAATTCATCTTAGACTAGAAAGTGTGTTTGTGAGTTTAACTTTTAAATATGTAACACATTTATGTTTATCAATGAAAAATATGAATTACATCATATCGTTTAATTATTGTCTTTTAATTTCCGCACTTCTTCTTTACAATTTATTTAATATTCCGCAACTTTATATTTCTAGTTATTTATATTTTTCGCATCGTTCCTCTACATTTTAGCACGTAATTTATTTATATATCTTCTTTTATTGTTGAGCGAAAGATATTTGACCTGAAAACCCCCAAGTTTTCATATATTTTTAATTTTCACCAGGTTTTAATGTTCATGATTTTGTGGGGCTTGCTAGGTTTTGGTTGCTCATCATCGGCCATGGTGGTAGTAGGCATGGTGGTAGTAGGCAGTGGAATATGGTAATGGGAAAGAATGGGGGAGGCGACAAAGATGGTGGAGTGTGTGTGTGTGTGTGTGTGTGTGTGTGTGTGTGTTTATGTAGAAAATTTTTTACAGCCTACCTTGAAAAAAGTTTAGGACCTACATTTGAAGGCTTCCAACATCAACCCAGCAAGGAAACAATTCTCTGTAAAGCTTCTTATATAAAGCTAACGTATTGGTGTTTTTAGTCATGAGATGTTAAGCATAAAATGGTGTACAACCAATTTAGAATTGGTTTACAAACCTTGAGTCAACTAACCCTGCTAGCAATATCGAGTCCGAGTTTGAGTTCAAAAATAATTATATTTCTTGAAAACCGGTTTTTCACTAAAACATACGTTTTTTTTTTTTTTTTTGGTTCAATTGCAACCAACTTTTTAGAGTTTGTGGATTGGTGACTAATGACTTGATTGGTTTCTGTTGAATTGGTATATTCAGTTTTTTAAAGTATATGACATGGCCCGCTACAAGTATTGTTGATTCTTTCATTTTGATCGTTTTATTTTTAATTAGGGAACCACTTGGTTTCCTGTTCTACATTCACCACTACTCGTATGCATGCCAATGTTTATTGGAAAGCCAAGCTATTTCATTCGGTGTACGGTTGTTGAAGTTGTTGTGGTATGACTTTACAAGGAGATATAAATTCATGTTAACTGGTATGGCTTCACATGGACGACTTACAAAGTTGTGCATTTTTGTATACAACGAAGCCATGGAGGTCTGTACGGTCATTGAGGCGCTGCTTTACAAGGAATCTGCAAAGTCATGTGGTATGGCTGGTACAACTTTATAAGTACTTTGAAAAGCCATACAAAGCTATTGTATTAAAGCACAACATCGAATATTTCAACTTCTAGTTGATGTTTAAGGATCTTAAAGGGCACCTAAAAGTGGAACCAAAGGGACTTAACTATAAAGAATGGAAATATAAACCAAAACAATGGGGCATCATCATTTGCTTGTTGCTATGGACTAATAGTTGTCCTACTTACTATGATAGGGGTCATAGTCATGCTAGAGAAGTAGGAATGTTGTGAAACTTGATTCAACATTAAAGTGACATATGAATACATGTCTATTTTCAAATAAGCCACAAAATAGATAGGTTATTTTAGTGAAGAGCATGCATTACATATATTGGGATTATGTGTTGCATACTTGCATGAGTTCTTATATACTTTAGTCATATAAGAACTAACCAAAAACAACAAAAACCAACAAGACAACAATTCCTAACAGTTAGTTTCAATTCACCACATTAAATTACACATCCCTACAATAGTTTATACACTACTACATCCATCATCATATCATATCAACAAAGTTCCATCATTCCAAACAAAAGCCCTTCAAATCCATCATCCAAAAGCCCCAACATGGACTCTCCCTACTCATTTCCTTACATTTTAAACCAAAAACAAAAACCGTTAGTTTTTTCACCTATCTTTTTCACCACTCCACACCTCCTACCGCCAAAAGTCATGATTCTTAAAAAACACAAAATCCGGATGATGTGCATTCAAACTCCTTAGCCAATTTTCAGCCGAATGCATCAAAGAATCCACCTTTTCGGTACCATGAATCCCACTTTGTGTCCAATCAGAACTCTTGAACTTGTAAACAGCAAGTCCAAAAATCGGTAATGAGATCCCAACATCATGAACCTCAATCATAGTTGACTTGTCACCATCCGTACCTGGATCACACGTATAAATTCAAAAAGATTGTCCCCCACATAAAAAAATGTAAACCTTTTGCCCCCTTAATAAACTTTATATGAAAAAACTATGACCCGTATAAGTAAACAAATAAAAAGATTGAGGGATACTTCTTAATGGTGTTGATAGAGAATGGAAAGTCAAGAAACTGGCATCAAGATTTTGCAAAGATGGGCCCACGGGTATTCTGTATATTGGATACCTGCAAGAAAACGCATAAGTTAGGAAAATTCAGAAAATAGCAACATATTTTCCTCTTTATACCAATATAAAAAAGTGCTTCAATTTTTACCCGTAGTAGTAATATACTCACATTTATTTACCATAATAGCAACATGCTTACATTTTCTTTACACATAATAGCAACATACTTGCAATTTTTTACTCATTATAGGAACATACTATAATTTCTTTATCTATAATAGCAATACATACAAATAAACTAGAATGCTCCATATTAGTAGCAAAATATTATAGGTAAAAACAAAGTACATTGCTTTTATTAGTAAAGAAATGTAAGTACGTTGCTATTATGTGTAAACAATGTTGTATGACTAAAGATAAAAAGCAGAAAGTAGATACAATCAATAAAGCTGAAAGTAAAAAAGAGCAACGGTAAGCAGGTAAATATTGTACTGTATAAACAGTAAAAGTAGATACTAGCAATAAAGCAGAAAGCAGATACTAGCAGTACAAAGTGAAAGTAAAGAAAACACAAATACTATAAATAAACTTACCAAGCAACTGAAACCCAACTTGATTGAGTCAAATCACAGCTTCGATATGTTTTTAGTTCTGGAAACTTTGATGCAAGATCCGATATCTGTTGAAATCAATAACAACCCACAAATTAATAAACGTTAGCAATCAAGTAAATTACCAAAATACCCTTAAAGGGCTTTACCTTGTCAGCTAAAGGTGCACGATGAAACGGTAAAGCACGTTCAAAATACTCAAAGATTAACATTCCAGGAGGGTTTCTAATATCATTTTCCTCAAAAGGGTCACTTCTAATCATGAGTTTCTTGAAGTTTTTGGTAATGTTTTTTTCATAGCTTCCATCACTACTAGTAGCTCTTGATGAATCAGAGTCACTTTCGCCACCTGGCCTTCTGTTCATGGATATATATATAAACAGGTTTTATTAAAGAATTGTGGGGAATTACCGTATTGGACATGAAAACAAGGTTTACCTTATGGTGGTTAGAGATGTTGATGGATCTACATATAATTGAATGGCAGATAGAAATGGGACATAATATTGGACAACAGAGTCACTTTCATTTAATAAAAGAGGAACTCCAACTCCATATGCACTCCATTCCTTTAAAGATTCCCAAAGATCACCAAGTATGAAGTATGGGTGGTAATTTAAATTGTTTTCTTGATTCCTCCATCCCTTCATGCTAGTCTACATAACAACAAGAAAGTTAGAAAGTTGTCTTTTTTTTTTTTTTAAATCATATAAAGAATTGATGTTAAGCCCTTTATTAGGGATACGATATGAATCACATGTGAAATCATTGAGTATAAATAATTGTGATCGTAATGGTCAATTATTACTCAGAATTTGGGCGTATTTGTTAATGTATTAAAATTGCAGTACAAAACAAGTAAGAATCCACTAGGGTTAAAGCATAGAAAGACGCAAACACTACAGATAAAAAATTTATCTGTAAGTTTGTAAGCAACGATTTACACATTTTATCAATTACCCAGAAATGAATAACATCGAAGAATACTAGAATCGAGTGAAGTTGATGAACTTCGTCATTTCGATAGGGTGTAAAGACATGTAGGAAATAAACTTGAGAAATCAACGATTAATCTAAAGCAAAAACTACACATTTTTGTCGATTATCGATGAAATGTATCATGAAGAAATGCAGGGGAAGTGGCAATTTCTTCATTAGGATGGTTTTTTTAGATTTTCATTTGGTACCTTAGGGAAATGCTGAGCCGTAACGATTGGAGTCGTGTGCTTCATAAACCGATCCAAATTAGTTGTTACGACACTACTGCTGCTACTCATTGACGACTCCGATTGCTGCTGTTTTTCTTGTTGTCGTTGGGGTTGTGCTTTTTGCTCATCTTGTTGTACATGTTTCTGCTGTTGCTGATTGTACCTTCTCATCGCCGGTGGGCTGTAAAATCTGTCCTCTCGGACCCGACTCCGACCCAAATTCGACATGCCCCACAACAAATTTGCAGGCTTCAAGTTCTGATCACAAGACCCAGATGAAATATATATAGATATATACCTATATGTATCTCTCTATATATTTTTTAATACGTTACGATTATACGTATATCTGTAAGCGTTTTTCCTTGAAATTGATCGGTTCCCTGATCGAATTAAAGGCTTCTTTTTATCGGTATTAAGCAATTGGGCTCTTCTAAGGTTTCTGGTGCGATCGAAGTTTTATGGAATTGTTTAATTAGGGTTTTTGAAGAGAGAGAAAATTGAAGAGGGAGGAAGCCAGATATGGGTCTCTGAGAGAACGTTATTGTTTTGACGAGTGGAAGACGAAGGGAATAAACCGACCAAATTGAGGGTGCACCTTTACGAACGTGTTCCGTGTCCCAGTGGAGTATCATTTACTGCACTTACGTAAATGACCTAAAATCCTGTTTAGGGGAACTAGGGGTGTAAACGAGCCGAGTCGAGCCGAGTATTGCCAAGCTCGTGGCTCGGCTCGACTAAAATACTCGAGCTCGAAGCTCGACTCGAACTCGACTCGAGCCTTGATTTCAAGCTCGGACTCGGGCTCGTGAAATACTCGACACACTCGAGCTCGGCTCGGCTCGGCTCGACTAAAGTTTAAAAAATAAAAAATGTAATTTCCTAAATAGTCGAATAAGCTCGTTGCTCGGCTCGGCTCGGCTCGACTAGGGTTAGCCGAGTATTTCAAAATATATATATATACAAAGGGTAAAAATGTAATTTCCTAAATACTCGAATAAGCTCGCGAGCTTTACGAGCCTTGTATTTTACTACTCGAGCTCGGCTCGACAAGGTACTCGAGTAGCTCGAGCTCGAGCTCGGCTCGCTTAAACTCGAGTCGATCTCGAGTATTTTCCGAGTCGATCTCGAGTAACTCACGAGTTGGCTCGTCTCGTTTACACCCCTAAGGGGAACTAGCGTCTGGTTTAAGATTAATTACACAAATGGTCCTTCAACTATTATTTAACATACCCAAAAGTTTTCAATTGTACAGAACAACCCCTGAAGAGTGAAGAGTATGAGCTAGCTCATTAGACCGTTGACAAACTTATGGCTCCTTGCTTTTAATGAGTGAACGGTATAACAAAATAAACAAATAAAAAGAAAATGTAATTAAACGTAAGAAACCATCACTTATCAGCAAGTATAATTAGTCAAGCAAAAACTAATATGAAGAACAAACAAGTGGAATTAATCAAGTTTTTGTTTAGAACGGTAGAGAAATTGTATTGAAAATAACAAAACCATCGGGAAACATGCAAAAGTAAATAAGGGAAATAGATAGAAGATGAGAAGATGCCTAATTCTACATTCTAAGAATTTTGTAATTTGCAAAAACCACATTGGCACATTGCTAGACTCAATTAGGCTCAAATAAGGAAAACCGACATCCCATTAACACCAAGCAAAAATGCTTAAAAATTCAAAAGGTGTCGAGCTTCAAACACCATTTAGGTAGACCTCAGACAATTCAAAATGAATAGTAGCATAGCCATTGTAACATCAAACCGCGAATCCAATTCGCCATTAATATGTATAAACACCTGGTTGCAAAACTAGGTTTCAAAAAACAAAAGAAAATTGCACATGTTGCCCAAATTCAGCCTTTAATTTGCCAATGTGTTGTTTAGACTTTAGATTACATCAATCCAAGCAACGTGTCTTCCATGTCTAGTAGAAACAACACAAAAATTATGTTAGGACTACAATCTTCAATTAAGACTCCATAATAGGCTTTGTGAATTAGAGACATGACCATAAAAGTGACTTTTATATGCATCTTCAAGTACAATGCAGTGAGCATTGTGAACCTTAGCTCCATGTAATATATATCATCAAGGCCTCCAAGTATATATAGGGTTATATATACAAGAGACTGCATATACATGTATAAGAGTACTACGACACCATGATGACGCCAAATATTTACCCATGATGATTATTCCTGGTTACGTCTGAAACGTACATTTACACAGATAAAGCTATAAAAGGAGACACAACCCACTGCCCTACTCCAAGTTAGGTTTATTGGTATTGTATTTGAACTTATAACATGTAATAAAAAGAATTCGACTAGCAGTTTAATGGATTCAAATACAAAGAAAGAAAAACAAAAGACGGTTGGAATTAATTCTCGAAAACAGCTGTGCTGGAATTACTTTTTAAAACTTCTCGTTTTATTGTAGAAATTGGATTTGTTGAACACAAAAGTACTTGACATGTGCTTCGATGACCACGTAACAAGGTTTTTGTTAGTTTTGCCCGAAGTGTCATCGGTTTTTGAAAAGTTGATTGCCATTTAAAGCCCCTATCATAAAAAACTTCAAATGTTCTTGTTATCTTGAAAAAATGGGTTTATTTGTTGAATTACATGTTTGTAATATGAGTTAAGTGTTTTTGTTATCTTGAAGAAGGTTTGTTCAATTTGTAAGCAATAATGCTCTTTGTATAATTGTATTTTTGAATGTCAAAAATGGATGCTTGTTGTGGAGGTGGTGGAAGGTATATTATGTTTCATAATATACTAAGACCAAGTGGAGCTGTGACCCCTCATCCCATGGGATTTGAGTGCCACGAAATCACCACCTCACTTTCCCCTCACTAACCCCTCACCTCTTCAATTTTAGAAAATGGTAACCCCTCACTAACCACTAACTTTTTATTAATTAAATAAATAATATAATTTAAATTTAACCAAACTATTTTTTTAAATAACACTTCATTAATTAAGAAATTAAAATTACAAACGTAAATTAAAACGACGAACGACAAATAAAAAAACGACAATTAAAAAGGACATTTAATTAAAATGCACAAACATTACAAATTTAAAATAACATTCTTCGAAAGGTTGGTGAAACTTTCACCACTTCCCACGCTTTGTAGAGCAAGAACTCGTATTTTGTGACACCCGATACTCGTGTAGCGCTTGTCTAATGACTTCATAGTCGGTTATTTCGGGTTGTCGGTTCGTCAATAGGTTTAAGTAAATTTGGTGAAAGGTTTTCAGTTGCACCGACATTGACCTCCATTTGATGTGAAGCTGATGTCTGCTACGAAAAACTGAATCCTACTCCCTGCTATTGTTATACAATTCCTCAACACATTCCCAAAATTGACGGCCATTTGTTATTTCCTCTTCAACCACCGGTGAGGAAGGCGGTTGCCAAAACTACTTCTTCAAGCACTAGCCATCCCCTACGATTATTTCCATTTCCGTTGTCAGCCATTTTCTATAAAACTTTGTAATTTGTTTTGTATTGTATAAGAAGTTGAGAAAGAAATGTGTGAATTTTAAATGGGGTAGAAAGGGGTATTTATAGTTGGGTAAATTGATAAAAAAGTTTTTTTTATGTAGCCGTTAGAAATAGCCGTTGGGGGGGAGGGGAGAGGATTTGCAAAACTGATCAAACTCAAGGGGGCAAAAGGAAAACATGGTCGACTTTCACGTACGGGGTTTAAACCCCAACCACTCAACTTCACTGCGGTACACCAACCAACTGGGGCGGTGTTTGAATGTCACATTGGACACCGCCCTGTGCGGTGTTACGACTCCGGTTAGTCTAAGAACAAGAATTATAACATATATGTAAAATAAAGTTTCAAATCACTAATTTTTTCAAAGAAAAATAATTAACTTGAGAAAACGATGTAAAATAAAGCCACAAGAAAAGAAGTCAAGAGGCACAAAAACATAAAATAACACATTACCTTGATTTTTAATAGATCATTATACGATACATATAACACTTATTTTTGATTCAAAATGTGTATTACTTTTACATGGTATATTTTCTGATTATTGGCAAATCTGCAATAAAGTCTTATTATTTTACATGGTATATTTTCAGATTATTTTTTGATTCAAAATGTGTATTAATTTTTTTATATATAAAGACAAGATAACGGCTAAAATATTCAATTCAATAGTTTCTTCTGCTTTACCAAGTTTCCTAGATTACAAAAAGTAAAGTCTCATTATTTTTGGTCGGTTTATGAAAAAGTGTCAAAATTATATTTATTTATACAAAATGAGAGGATACTGACCAACATATTTAATGTTGCACGAATTACATTTGTCCAAAATTTATAACAATAGTACCTAACAAAAGTTAGTGTTTAGTATTGATAAAATTGAAACGTTGAAAATCAAATACAGTCAATAGTAATTATAGTTCGACCGCAGTGGACATAAGTTAATAGGAGATGACACGACCAACTATGAGATTAGGCATTAACATCCAGATTCTTTTAAATCACTTATAAACAAAACATGTTTTTGAAAAATAATATATCTTATCAAAACTTAGAGTGGGAATTTGATTCGTCAAGCGTGTCTTTGTCAATTCGAATTAGAAGAGCTGGTTACAGCCATGTACTTATAAATGTGGCGGGACTACGATAGTGAGAGCTGGGCTGGGAGATGAAACCGTCGATGTGTAATCAACTCTTCCAATTAGAATTGGTAAAATCACGCTCAACGACTTAAGTTCCCACTCCTGAGTTTCGATAATGTATACTATTTTTCAAGAACATGTGTTTTTGTTTATAATTGATTTGAGAGGATTTGGATGTTAATGTGTGATCTCATATTCACCTGTATCATCTCATTTTAAACTTTTGTCTACTGCGGACGAGCTATAACTACTATTAACGGTATTTGACTTTCGGTGTTTCAATTTTACTAAACACTAACTTTTGATAGGTACTGTTGTTATACATTTTTGGACAAATACAATTTGTGCTAACATTGAATATGTTAGTTAGTATCCTGTCTTTTTGTGTAAAAAAAATTTAACTTTGAGAATTTTTCACAAATCGATCCAAAATAATGAGACTTAGTAGAAATTTCAATCTAAGAAACCTGGTAACCAGAATAAGAGTTGAATTGAATATGTTACCCGACATCCTGTCATTTTACGTAAAAATATTAATTTTAAGATTTTTCATAAACCGGTCCAAAATAATGAAAATTTATTGAAAATTTCCATTTGATTACTAGTCAAGCATTCTTAGAAACTACATATTAAACCAACATGTCTCATATCTATATCTATATCTATATAACTCTTATAATAGAGGCCATTGAAATGATGTGATTCAAGATAACTCATATACTAACACCACATTCATTTGAAACTCCCACTACAACTCAATAGTTTTCTAATTTATATGTACTTAATATTTACAACTCAAGAGTTTTTAAGTTATGATTATTAATTAGTAATGACTTTTTATTTTCCTCATTCATACATATTGTAACTTATATTAGTAGTATATAAATAAGTTTTGCTCACAAAAAAGATACATGTGTTTGAAGAGATTTGTTATTCAAATATGAAGAGTTGAAAAAGTTAGTTCGTGGTTATATAAGATCATCTAAATATTCAAATCATACTTGCTTCTATTTTCTTTTTGGTTACTCACACATTCGTTTCTCATGTTTTTTTAGATTTTGTTATGTAGAGTGCATGAAAAAGAAAAATAATGTGCAAATATGTAAAGTTATATGGGTTAAAAAACTTTTATGTAATTTATTTGTATATAGTTCGTTTTTCTAAATTTTTAGAGAACATTTCTATTCATATTCTTATGATTGATATTATGTTGTCATGTTTTTTTGCACATTATAATTGTCACGATTGATATTATGATCACTACTTTTATGATTGATACTGTGTTGTCATGTTTCTCTAAAAAAAGAGAACATTTCTAATCATACATTTATGTTTTTGTTTTTTATGTTTCTATTTTAGTTTTTAGCACAATGATATCGTGTTTATATGTATTTTGAGAGAATTGTATTTTAATTGTTTGTTTCATTTTCAACTTTACTTATTAAAAGTAATTGTTATATACATAAATTTCATGGTTAAATAAATGTAATAAGAAGAGAAGTTGTTGATGAATGTGTGACTAACAATGTTAAACTTATGATAAATCAATAGTATAATTGACTTTATTGATGGGTTAGTTAATAGGCTCTACATATAAAAGAACACTAAAATATTCAATTCATGTTTCACTTCTATTTTTAGTCACTCATACTGTTGTTTCACATATTTCAGATTTTGTTATCAAGTGTGCATGAAAAAAATATTGATATTATATTGTCATCGTGTTTGGTCGTTCATGTTTCTATTATAATTTTTAGTACAATGATGTCGTGTTTATTTGTATTTTGAGATAATCTTATTTTAATTGTTTGTTTTATTTTTAACTTTACGTATTAGAAGTAATTGTTGTATATATGGCTTCCATGGTTAAATAAATGTAATAAGAAGATATATTTTTGATAAACATGTGTCTAAATTTCATCAGTGTAATTTATTAATGAGAGTGTTAAAAATAATATTATTTTACTCATGTGCTATGTTTGTGATTTATAAAAAAACACATGAATACTTGAAGAGATTATTGAAAAAAATAAAGAAAGTAGATCAATAAATAATTGTTCTTGCATTTATAATAAAAATATAATTTAATAATTTAATTTGATCGAAATGAATGATTTTACAAAATACTTAGTAAATCATACATATAATATACTTAAATTTGATTAAATTGAATAATTTTTACAAAATACTTACTTCATCATATATTATAATTATCTTCTAATAAATGAAGTTTGCTAATATATAAGTATATTTTACAATTACCTACACATTATAATTATTAATAGAGGTATTTTTACTTCAATCACATTTATTTAAAGCTCTTATGACTTTTCATGTTCTTTTTAATAATAATGTTAACGTTAGTTTATAATCAACATATTATGATAAACTATATATTATAATGATATTATCAATTGAATCATGGTGATTCATTTTAAATAAATATTACTTTTTAATTGTTTAAAATAGATGATGAAACATGATTTTAATTTTATTGTATATGTAATTTTTAGAATTAAATGTACGTAAAAACACGCTTTTAGTATGTTTATTTAATCAATATAAACATTATCATTAGTTTGTAATTGTAAATATTATGACAAAGTTAGATATTATAATGATATTATCATATTAATTAAGGCATTTTATTTTAGTTAAACATTAGTATTTAGTTGTTTAAGTGTTGACAATAAAAATATGTTAGTTCATTGCCAGTAAGTCTAAAAACTTCCACAATACGATTTTCCAGCTATACTATGATTTCTTTTTTTATTTTAACTATTATCCTGAAATTTCTTATTGTTTATTTATTATTATATTATTAAACTAATTGTTTCTTTACTTTTTGATTTTTTTAGAACGAATGTCTTGGTATAAGATAATTCATTAGTAATACATCAACTTTTTGTTTCTTATATACAATTGTTAGTACATACCAGATAACAATGACTTAGATATTTTTTAACAAAACATATGTATTATTATTCTTTGTAGTTGTCTTTCATTCCTGTTATTCTTCTTCTGTAACTACACAATCCATCTATTGTTAATTATTTATGTTTGGTTTAGTTTCGAAAAGAGTAAAGAAACATGTAGCTACATTTGACAGGGCATTATCTTTATGAATTTTACAAAGACTAGAGGCTAAGAAAATAAATTTACAAGTATTGTAGCTGAAAATATGATAAAAAACGACATCATTATAAATATAAAATAACAAATATTGTTTTATTTGTAATGCGATAAACTTGACACACAATGAAACAACTAAGTTCATAGTATTTCGTAGTATAATATAAAAATAATGTGCTTTTTAGTGATTCATAAATAAAGAAATGCAATTGGCCCATAAGGCTTTCCAACCTTCGAAGCTATTGGCAGCCGTTTGAACAACCAAGTTTGACTAGTCAAATGCGTTCTGCCTGATCCAATATTGTACAATAAGATAAGAACATCGTACAACCTCTCACATCAAAAATAAAGTCAACTATAAACCTAAACTTGGTTGCCTTCTCTTTTGACTACTATATATATATATATCGTCCATACAAGTAAATTGGCATAACAAACACACATGGCTAATGTTAGTACTTGGGAATTAGAGATCGAAAGTTCAATCCCTGCTTCAAAGGTTTTCAGTGAATTCATTCTTAAGTTTTTTGAATTTTTAGATGAAAATGTTATTCCAAAAGAATTTGGAATGAAGTTCACGACCCTTGAAGGTGATGGAGGAGTTGGCTCTATCAAGATCATGACTTTTGGTAATTAATTTCTCTAAAGTGATCTTTATTTTTTTTTTTCTTATAGTGAATTTTAAGTAAAATAAAGGGATAATACTACATTAATCTATCGAACTTTTCATTTTGCATATATTTAGTTCCTTAAGTTTTTTCCTTGCTGTCTAGGGGCTTAATGTATATACAGCCGAGTTTAATTGGTCATCTTACTGTAGCAAAATATTTTGATACAGTACCTCCACAACGTTTTGAAAATGTATCTAAATAGTCCCTGAACTTTTTCAGATTTATTCAGACTTTTTCCATATTGCCTAGTTTTCGAAACCTTAAGGCCCTAGACAGCAAGGAAAAAACTTTAGAGACCAAATAGATGCAAAATGAAAAGTTCGATAGGTTACTATAGCATTATCCCTAAAATAAATGGATTCTATTGTTTTTATCAACTAGCCATTCATTAATTCATTTTGTTTTTCTATAGTGGATGACCAATTTCCAAGTGTGAAGTACAAGGTTAAAGGACTTGATTATGAGAACTTTACTTACAATTTGGCGATGATTAAAGAGGGAAATGAAGATGGATATGAGTCAACTCTAAGTGAAATGAAGGCAGTACCATCTGCTAATGGAGGTTGTACGTTTAAGCAGAAGAATATTGATTTTGAAGCAATTTCTGAGGATGAAATTGAAACACAAAAAGAACAACTCACTCAATATTTTCAGGTTTTTGAAGCTACTATCAATCAAGATTTCGTTCAAGATTCCACTGATTATTAACTTATTTTTTTGGTATTTTCGCTTTAAATGCACTGTTGCTTGTAATTCTTGATTTGTTTTTGCTTTTAATGTTGTGGATAGGAAAATTATAAGAGTTTTTGGTTTTCAACACCAAACTCCCCAAATTTGATACGGAATATTACTCCATTTATATTATAGCGATTGCAATGTTTCATATAAATGTGTTAGTAATAATCTATTTTTGACAAAAAGACCACTATTAGGCGACGTAATAATTTAACTTATATACAATGTTTTAAAAACCGGGTTGACCCGGCCGGTTGAACCGGTTGGACCGTGAACCGGTGAAGAGAGCGGGTCAATTATGACCGGTTTTTTGTTAATTTTCGACTCGGATTGAACCGGCCGGTTTTCTCAAAAAACCGGTTGAACCGGTGATCTGGAACCGGGTTGACCCGGTGGTTGGAAAAAAATAGAATTTGGACTTTAAAAACTTAGTTAAAGAGATCAAGACTCAAACTTTTAAGATTAGTCCATCATTAGTTTATCAAATTTGGTAAATTTTTTTATACAAACTGGACAAATTTTTTTTTTTAATCAAAAAGATTAAATTACATTGTTTATGTTTTATAAATATATAATTATGCTGAAAAATATAAAATATATGGAAAATGTAAAAACCGGTTGAACCGGTTGGACCGGTTGACCTGTGACCCGGTCACCACATCAGGTCAACTAAAAAACCGGATTTTAAAACATTGCTTATATATCGTTCCAATTTCACTTAATAATGTTTCATATTAGTATTATCCATTTGGAGTCGATCTAACTTGTTTTTCAAATTATATTGTGCTATATTGGGCCAACATTTAAGCCCAGTTAAAAGCGTAGTCCATGATTGGTTAAAATTTATATTTAGGATCGATATGGATCTTGATGTGTAGTTTTTTTCTTAATTTTTTCGAAATCAAATGAAAGTTATTTTCTTTGTATTATACGATATGGATCTGTGTATATTATACGATTTTTCTTGATTACTCTATCAATGTCATGTTCTTTGTATTTTTTGTATTTTTCACAAATTTGGTAGTTTTCCATTCGGCTTTGTAATATTGCATCATTAATTTGTCGGTCTTATGTTCGTCTTTTATTTTATTAGAGGATAAACGATGTTTATTTTTAACGATTAGATTGTACTGTTGAATTATGTTAACTACTTAACTTAACAAGTAGTTAGAAAGATAAATAAATTACAAAGAAGAAATAGTTATGGTTTGGTTTTGCAACCTACCGACCTAATTGAATTTAAGTTATGTTTATCAATTGAAAAATCAAATAATACGACAACTGCGACACAACCCTATTAGAAAAAGCATTTTTCACCGTTTTTGAGACCCGAAGACTGAAGAGCATAGAGTTTCGAAAATTTCTGATAACCACAATGTTATTAAAACAACCACATCCATTCTATAATCTAGCAACCGAAGGATTAATAATATCCCCCAACACCTAACTTGACCATCAAAATCATCGGTCATTTCTTTTGCTTCTTTGACCACCAATCTAGATCGCAGTATATTATCACAAGTGGGTCCTAAGAATATCCACAATATCAGAGTTTTTTCACAAAGTATTTGGTGCTTTTTGGTGCCATGTCATTTCAAATCACATACCAAAATTTTTTCATACTCATTATGGAAGTGCTCTTTTATATCGTTTTTTATGGTCTTACAAACATTTAACCTTTATATATATATATATATATATATATATATATATATATATATATATATATATATATATATATATATATATATATATATATATATAACAGATAATCAATATTATAGTAATATTATTTTTTGAAAAAGTTCTGACTATAAAGCTTGCTAATTAGCAAGCTTTTTAAAAAGCTTGGGTTTAAAAAGGCTTCTATTATAGCTTTTTAAAATTCTGATAGATTTTTAGTTGAAAAAGCTTTTGAAAAAAACTATCAAAAAACTCATATAGTGGATCCTTTAAATTTGTTCTCTGTAAACCCATCATAGAGTACTCTATTAGCGTTATCATTCATCTTTAATTTTTCTAGGTTCTATTTCTGGATTTTTTAGTGTTCTTGAGGGGATTGTTTTAGATTGTAGCACCAGTGGGTGTATTGGGCGGCTTGCCTGGGTTTGAACCCTGGTATGTGTGTGTCTATCTATTTATACGCATGTCTATGTTTTTATGGAAAATATGTTTTTGGAACTATATATGTGTCTTTTGTAAGTGAAATATTTACGCTTTTTTGTTGAATCTTTGCTTACATGTGTGCCTGTGTTTTTGTTGAATAAGGTATGTGTTTTTTGGTACTTAGACCATGTTAATGTTTTTCTTTGCTTATTTTCTTTCAAATATTAGTCTTTTCACTTGAATCTTTTAAGGTTTTGGTTTTTTTGTAAGTTAATTTGACTAAGTTCACTATTCATGTGAAAATGGGCAAATATATATAATACTTTGTCTTATTTGTCTGTTCTTCATCATCTCCAAATCATTTTTCTTTTCTTTTGTTTTTTGAGTATTGATATTGTTAATTGGCCATTATGTTCACACATGGGATGGTGCACATATATATGTTTTGAATTTGGACATAAGATTGACTAATGAAGATATAAGGGTGGAAATTATAGCAATTGTTTGGGTTAAGTACTATTGTCTTATATAAGGGAGCTAAATAAATAAGCAATCCATATCCATTATGACAAAAGTGTTCCGTTAATATAATTCTCATCGTATAAAAATACTAAAAATATTATAAATATTAAATTCACACACATACTTATTGTTATAAAACATAATAAAAAAAGAATCACATCTTTAATTTTTGTTAGGAAGATTTGACATGAAAATTGTTCACCAAACAGAAAATATTCGTCATCCGATAAAAGAAAATTTATCGTCGATCAAAAACTATTCGCCAAAAGAGCTGTTAATTAAAATGATAATTATTATTTATTAGATGGAATAGGTAATTTTTAATAGATATTAGTTCAATAAATTATATGGTTTTTCCGTTAGACACCTAGGAAAAAAATACAAAAACCAAACTCCCTAAACTAAAAGATTAAATTTAAATGTAAACAAACATCATCGAATTAAACATTTAATATAATTTTATTATATATATTCATTTTAATAATATAAAAGTTATTTAAAATTGACAATTGTTAACTAACATTGTCAATTCTTAATAACTAGTAGGTTTTTCTCGTGCATTGCGGCGGGTATATAAATATTATATTTTCAATCGAATAAACTAATATAAAAGGTTGGTATAAAATAAAATGTTTTCAGAAACAAAACCGCAAAAGTAAAATAAAAATAAAAATTAATAGAGATGATTTTATTACATAGAATTTAATTTAGATTTGTTAAAATCATTTTGTTTTACTGATAAAAAACTAATTTTATTTAACTATGAGGAAGAAAAAAAAGGAGAAAAAAAGCAAAAGAAAAAGAAAACAAAAAGAATGAATTAAGAACAACAAGAATCGAAAAGGGAACAAAAAAATGAATTGAGAACAGCAAGAGTCGAATGTGTGACCTCCTGGATGAAAGGCGCGAGACTACCGCTGGGGTAAAACAAATATATTGTTTAAATACGGCAAACGTATATTATAACGAATATAGGGCGCGTAGATGTCACTCTGCTTTGGTAATTGTATGAGTTATATAATAGCTAATTTGAAAATGATAATTGCAAACAAAAATAACAATGTACTTTCATTTTTAACCTAAATAACAATATACTTTTACTTTTAACCCAAAATAACAAGGTGCTTATACTTTTAACCAAAAAAATATGGCAATAACCCAAAGCAGCAACATTTTTATATTTTGTCGATGCTCTTTGTTATATGAATGTAACATACTTTGACTTTTAACCAAAATAGATGTCAAAAGTTTAATCGTCGCCCGAAAACTCTACGCTGAAACAAACTATTCATCTCATGGGTACTGCACTTGTGTGTGTGTGTGTGTGTGTGTGTGTGTGTGTGTGTGTGTGTGTGTGTGTGTGTGTGTGTGTGTGTGTATATATATATATATATATATATATATATATATATATATATATATATATATATATATATATATATATATATATATATATATATATATATATATATATATATATATATATATATATATATATATATATATATATAGCTTTATGTGAGAATTGTTGAATACGAGAATAACTCTAAAGAATCTGGAAGGTCTATTTCAGACACGTTCATCCATTCCAGACAAGTTTATTGCATTCTAATCACATTCCAAAAAGTTTCAACACATTCTAGACTATGGTTTAGCATTTCTAACATACTATTCTGCCAAAGTAATACTGAATATCACACATAAAATGACTACACCTAGCTAATGAGACACGCTTAACCTACTACGTATATGAATAAAAAACAATATATGTTCCAGACAAGTTCATCTTATTGCGGACTAGGGTTTCCATTCTGAAAAGGGGTTATTTCAAAATAATTCACGAAAAACGTAAGAAAACATTTAAGAAAAGAACATGCATGGTAAATCTGAATATCTTGAGCAGCCAATTTCATGTTCATGCGATTGAATCTAAAATATTATTCCGTGATGTGATAGGTACCACATTCCATATTCGTTTGAAACAGGGGGAGGGGTGGAACCACATTTACGGGTAGGACGACACAAATCTTAGATCCAGAATTGACCCGTTCCAGAGTCGTTGGTCAATTAGAATACATAAATATAGATTTTTTCCTTAATTCTCAATCAATAAATGGTCATTTTTATAAACATCCTTATAGAAAATCTTGCCAATATAATACGATTTATAGTTTTATTATAAAAGATAAATCTACCAATATAATATGGTTTATAGTTTTTTATAATAGATTAAAAAAAGTGTAATATCAGTATATTATTTCATTAGTTACATGCATTACTATATGATTTGACCCCTACCAAACTCACATGGTGATGAGGTTTTGGTTGGTGAAGTCTCACTTTCAAAGGGTGTCATCTGAGCCTAGAATTATATTATTGAAACCAATGTGATTTCGTTGGTTAAATCAGTCGAAAATGTTATTAATTCCAAAAGATGAAAAGTCATGTTATATGTAAAAAGGCTAATATGCTATTTATTAAAAGGTGTGATGGAATCTAAATAAAAAAAAAAAACACAAAATGATTTTATTGGCTTTGAAAACGTAATTTCAATAAAATCACATAGTTAATAAGTGTTTTTATGTATATAAAACAATTTATAAGTAAAGGAAACAACAAAATCTAATTTCTAATTCATAACTAGCGTTTATTGAATTTGCTGAATTTTAATCTTCAGAAACATAACCAGACTGTTAGTGCCATTTGTTGTCTGGATTATGTTATTTCAATAGACAATAACCAAGGAAAAAGGAGGCTATAAGCTCTTATTTATAACTAGAGCTCGTAGATGTTTAAACTATGATCAGTTTGGAATGACAATGATTATACTCTCAAGCATAAAATCAAGTGAAAGTTGAAATCTATGCATGACAACCAAACTTCAAGACGCTTACGTCTTGTATCTTTGTCATCCTATGGACTAACCACATTTTCTTGATGTACAAGAAACGTGACCCTATATACGAAACAAAACAAAAAAGCCAAATATAACTTAACTCATATATGTCATTTGTTGTTGTTGTTCATAATATATAAGAAAGAAATCAAAGAATTTCCTTTAAGGACTCTTTAATGTTATCGAAAGTAAACTCTCGCAGGCTTATCATTTTCTCTTTGATTATTTTTTTTTTGGAGAACTCTATGAAAATTAGGTATCGACTGCATTGAAAACAATTAGCATGCTTGCGATCCAGTAGGTGATGGCTTTTGGGTAAAGCATTAAAGTAATATCATGTAACAATCAGGTAAAAAAAGAAAAGAAAATTGATTAAATAAGCAAACAAAAAAGCAAGTAAGACGGGAAGTTGAGGTAGGTTTAAGACTCAAGCGGCGATAGGTTGAAAACTTCTTAGAGATTCTGGAAAGAAACATTTAATTTGATTGTAACTTTATATCCAATAATCCTATGTTCTTGCAAATCGACAAATTATCTATAAATTTCATTTGATCATCTTCCCTACTTCCAAAATGATCCAAATTTATTGATAGAATGCTTCTCTGGAGTTGGCAATTGCCAAACGGAAGAGTTTGGAGGGATTAGTGAGATAAGCATGGGCAATGAAACAACTCAATATGGGATCTTGCTGACTTAATTATTGTAACTTAAGTTAAACGGTTGGAGGATGGAGCAATTTGATGTTTGTTACTGCCAACATCACTGTTACTACCGTCAAAACCATCACAAGAAATTGACATTAGATAGTTGGAAAAAGAACAACTAATCGAGAGCGGGAGATGGCGACGAAAGAGGGAGGCGGCGACATAAGACTATGAGGAATACTTCACTCGGTTCCCACTTGAAAAGTGGTGCCACGTCACCGACACATCATCTCACTTGCTTACCACACCACCAAGGAAATACCCACCACTCCATATCACATTTTTTCTTTTATTTTTTAATTTTCTAAGTATTTTTCTATTATTAAGAAGAGAGAGAAAGGAAGAGAGAGATAGAGAGAAAGAAGAAGAGAGAGGAAGAGAACTGGCGTTGCCCCGCGTTGCCCACACCACGACTGGCCACATCCACGCCACCCACGCCAAGGGGGGGCGGTGTGCCACGCCGTGGCCACATGCCACATAGTTCCCACGCCATAGGCGTGGTATGTATTCCCTTCGGCCTAAGAAGGAGATGATAAGGGAGAAACATGTTTCCTGGTGTGGGAGGACGTCGTGATATGTGGGTTAGAGGGAGTAACTAGTAATGGTTAACCTAAGAAGTGGTTGGCCCTTTATAAAATGTAATAATGTTATGAAAAGGATAATAAGAAAAAACTACCAAAAAATGGTAAAATGGTCATCTTCAAATTTTTAAAAGGCCAATGGTTATATTCAACAACCTACCAACGATTTTTTCAAGAAAAATAAATCTAAAGGATGAATGGTGCAAGACAAAATAACTTGGACTCAAGTTGCATGATCTACCAAATTACATAGACCATTTGTGTGATTTACTCATATTTTAAAAAAATCAATTAAAGATGTTATAAATAAATAAATAAATATGGATAGTTCATTTATTATATACATAATTTATGACATTATCCGTAAAAATGACAAATATAGATATCATAAGATTGAAAAACAATTAAAATAGTTAAATACCAGTAAAATCACATTACAACCATGTGGACCATTTCTTAATTTACTCTACAAGTTATAAGACGGTTTTAATAAAGACAAAATGTATATAATTGTTTTTTAGTTATTGATATATACTAGATTATGCCTTTCTATCATAATAAATTCTAAGGTTATGAATGATAATTGTCTTTTTTTTAAATCTTTCAATCTTATTTTTCAATCATTCAAAAGTCTTCAATCATTTTAGAAATAAAATGTCAATCGAAGAGGTTCCTCCACTATGTTATTAACAACATTGATAAATCACTCGTGTCGTCAACCTGGCCTTGACATGTGGGGACCTACGGTGCACCTAAATTTTGTTTGATCCTTTGAATCATACTATTTGACATCGATTCTACATGTCGTTTTATCATTTTTGTGATAATGCTTGGTCTAAACTAGAATACATTTAAGTGTCATGTAAGATCGTCTCGATTATTGATCAGGTTTGTTTGTTGATTATTATTGTTGGAAATAACAAAACAAGTTAGGCACTTCCGAAAAACGATAAACGATTTCGGCAAAACACGCGGAAATGAAATGGAGAATAACGGCAAACTAAAACTGTAAAATCGGAACACAATATTTAACGTGGTTCACACGATCTGTCTGATCGGCTAATCCACGGGCGAACGAGAGAGAGAGAGGGTTTTATTAACACCAAGAAAATTACAGTTATACAAGGCTAAACTGCACTTATAGTCTGACCACTCACAAGAAAATATTACTTGCACTTGTGGCTGCCAAACTAGACTATGCACAAAAGGCTAACTCACTGAACTGTGATATATATCTATGTATTTGTGTTTGTTTTCCGTGTGTTGTGTGGTGCATTTTTTCTCTTCAACTGATGCTCTATTTATACATCTTGGAGTGAATGTGAAAAGAGATTATGAAGCAGTAAAATGAGCACTAAAAGAAGCAGGCGTGAAAAAACAATCACCCATTTGTTCTTCCTCCTTTTGTTGACTTTTGATACAAGGTTGTTCAAACATTCACACCTAATAATCTCCCACTTGAAGGCTTGAACAACTTTCTCTGCCGTCCAATTCATGCAACAATCTTCCAATCTCTCTCGCTCCTGCCATCCCTCCTTTTCAAACTTCTGGAAGGCCAGTTGAAGTCATATAAAACTTCAACTTGTCTGTGGTAACCACCTTGGTGAACATATCTGCTGGATTCTTCGTTCCAAGGATTTTCTTCAGATTCAGAGTTCCATCATTGATTAACTCTCGAATGAAATGGTACCTCATCTGAATGTGTTTCGTTCTACTGTGAAACACCGGATTCTTTGCCAGGTGAACTGCACTCTGGTTGTCACAATACAGTACATAATCCTCCCGTCGCATTCCAAGTTTTGATAGGAAGGTCTTTAACCATATAAGCTCTTTGGCTGCTTCTGCAATAACCATGTACTCTGCTTCTGTGGTTGAAAGAGCAACACTCTTTTGTAACCTGGACATCCAACTGATTGCAGTACCTCCGATTGTGAACACATAACATGTTGTGCTTTTACCCGAATCCGCACATCCACCCAAATCTGCATCGGCGAACCCTTCTAAGATCACCCCCTTTCTTTTAAAACATAGGGCAACCTCAGCCGTTCCTTTCAAGTAGCGTAACAACCACTTTACTCCCTCCCAATGCTCTCTTCCTGGATTTGACATGAACCTACTCACAACTCCCAATGCATAAGCAATATCTGGTATGGTGCATGTAACGCCAAGACACTCTTTTTATGTAAATATAATAAAAAGGGTAAATTGGTCATTTTACCACAAAAGGGTATTTTGGTCATTTGACCATGTGAAGGACCAAATATGAAAAATATTGTTGTTTGTGGCAAATGTATAAAGAATGAAAGTTTTATGTCATAAAACTTGATTATTGTGGCCAAAGTTCAAGAAATGGGACTTAAGGACCAAATTTGTAAATTTTGGAAGTATAAATAGAGAGGTTAACTCTCTTCTTTGACTGGCCATTTGTGCAGCAACGGGAAGGGTTTTTGAGAGCAAAAACCTGGAAATCTTTGAAGCTTGAAGCAAGGAATTGGAATCATAGCTTGGAATTGGTGATTCCTAAGTTAAACAAGGTTAGTAATTTGATTTTCTAGCCAAGTTCTTGAGGTATTCTTGATGGGTTTGATAGAAACTGAAATCTGCAAATTTCAGTTATGATATGTGGTTGAAAGTAGCTTAATACTTCCAATAAGTCATGCTAAAAGGACTTAATTCAAGAAAAATGGAAGTAGGTTGCTATTGTTGATGAATTGGGGTTTTGGCTTAAGAACCCTAATTCTTGTATTTGATTGATTGAGGTGTTTCTAATGGCTTAAAACCTGTTATTAGCCAAAGGTTTTAGTCCTAGAACAATCCCTGATCATTAAGTCGAGAATTAAGGGCTTAAAATGAGAAAATGGGATTTTGTAGCTTGAAAATCGGAGTTTCTGGCCTTCTGTTCAGCGCTCGCGACCCGACCAGAGGGTTGGTCGCGACTCGAAGAGCATGGCCTTCGCGACCCGACCCGTATGGTCCTCGCGACCCGAAGGACATGGTCTTCTCGACCCGACACGCATGGTCCTCGCGACTCGAAGGATATGGTCTTCGCGACCCGACCATAGGGTCTGTCGCGACGCGACCCCTGGGCAGAAACCATTTCAGCCTCTGTTAAAATTTGGTGCATTTTCCAAATTTGATTTTGATGCTAGGCTTATCCGATTGACCTGAAATTTTAAACATAAGTCTAATATGTTGTGAAACTTCATGGAAAATTATCAGAATACGAATACGACCTCCCGAAAGTACTGTAGTAGAATACGCGTATTTCGGAAAGTGTATTAAATTTTATAACGATGGTTATTAATTGGAAATGCTTAGAAATAGTCCCCAATTGAATTGTATAGGACTCTTGTGTAGTAGAGTAAACTAAAATGGTTATTAACCTATTATCATTTGGTATATAAATGAATAAATAGGTACGGGATAAATGGTTGTGGTGCACGCAAAAGCAAGAAACAACCGGATTCAAATGCAGCTAGCATCCAGGTGAGTAATCTCACTGATATCATATGTGATATATGATGATTGAATTGTTACAGGTTGAAACAGCTTCGGGGGACGAAAACGACAAGTGTAAAAATATATGTAAAAGACAATACCAGATAAGCCGTGAGTCATTGCGATGACAAGAACGGAGCTGTGAGTCAATACATATATATATATATACACTATGATATGACAAGACCAGATAAGCCGTGAGTCTTTAATAGACAAGAACGGAGCTGTGAGTCAAACTTATATAGACAAGACCGGATAAGCCGTGAGTCTAGGAAACAGCGGGCTAACCCGTGAGCCAAGGCAACAGCGGGCTAACCCGTGAGCCATAATTGATCGTGAAACAGGCTATGATATTGGATGCTATATCCAAACGGTGCGGCCTATATGGCTATGATTAACTGGTGCGGCTTAAATAGCCATGACATATGATGTAGTCCATTGTGACTAAGAAACATGGGACAGAAACGATTAGATATGATTATATGTGCAAATAACTGATGTGGTTTGATAAATTGCAGGTTGTAATGCTGTAGCCTGTAAGGCTATGAAAAATTAGGATGTGAAATCCTAAGAGATATGTGGTCAGCCAGTAAGGCTATGAGTTTGTATTCGATATCCAGACAGATATACGAATATATATTGATACTTGTTATTTGCAGATACGATTACTCACTGAGCTTTGTAGCTCATACCGTTTGTTAAATGTCCCTGCAGGTTAGCATAACCCTGAGAAGGGTAAGGATAAAGTCCGTGTCTCAAGAAGTGGACTTGTAGATGCTGTCAGTAGCAGCCCGACTTATATGGAGGTTACTATATTTGTATACTCCTTGATACGCTTGTACCCGTTTTTATTAAATTATACCCCTTTGTTTATGGTTTTAAGTACTGAAAGCTATGTTTTAAATGAAAAATTTTCAGGGGTGTTTTTGTTTTAAAAGCCGGGTGTTACAAGTTGGTATCAGAGCCGTGGTTTAAGTGAACTAGGTGTCTATAGAGTAGATTCCTGGACTTAAACCTTGAGATAGTAGACATGATATATAGTTAGGTGTATATAAGTTGTTATTATACCTATATAACCTAACTGGTGCTGACTTCTAACGTATAAGAAGTATGAGCAGCGAATATTACTGGGAGGAATTTAGGGCGTGCAGCTTTAAGAGGCGAACCAGCCCATTCTCAAGGCTCCATTGAACGAGGGGCAATGAGACAAGTAGCAGAAAGTCCACATGACAAGCAACAGTAGTTGTTGTGGTCAGAGAAAGAAATTGGGTGCTCACTCTGATTGATATCAAGGTGAAAGAAAAGTAGCTGAGACTACAAGAAAAGCAGAAAACGATTAGTGGACGCTTCAGGAGAAGTTTCCACAGACTGGTCCAACCTTAAAGGGAAGGGACCAAAATAGAGCAGTTATGTATTATGAAACGTGCAGGAAAAGCACTAAGAAAATTGTAGGGTTGAGACTCTACCGTTGACATGCTGAAATTGCAGATGATAGGAGCAGATTGCTCGAGCTTGTTGGATAGATTGGAAGTGTGTCTAGCGCGGAGCTATAGAACACTTTCTTATGAAATACTCACATGTTAAATGTGGAGTAACGGGTAATGAACCCAGGAAAGAATGGAGAGGAAAGAAAGAAGAAACGAATGGTCGAAAGGACCAGTGATACCTTGAGCATTCCAGCAGACTGTGGAAGAAGCTCGTGAGTAGACTGATATGGTCTCAAATATAATTGTTTTGAATATACCCCCCGTATATGTTATATATGATCCATGAAGCTATGCTGTGGATCGATGACTTTGATGTCTTGTTGGAATATTTCATCAATGATTTTAGATGAAATTTTGAAAGAAGCTATAGCAGATAGCACGTATGTTCTAGATATTGAACACCTGGAAAGTAGTCTGCCTAGGATTTACGGGACCATTTTCCCTATGAATCTAAAGCCGATGACTACCGATGAATTGGAAGCAATTGTACTTATGAATTGTTTAGCAATGAATTATGCTAACATGAATTGTAGAAAATAAACATGATGGTTCAAAAATCAAAAGTGAAATGGATGAAATCCATGATAAATAACCGTTGTTGAGAATACCGGTTATTTTCCTTTGCTTAAACTCGAAAAAGAGTTAGTAAAGGAATGATTTTGTAGTTGGCATACGTAGTATGGGCCAAGCTAAATAAAGCGGTAATAGTAGTGTACTACTTTAAATAAATTCTCGGATGTTTCTTTTGAAAAGAACTTCCAAGATTTCTGCCAAATTGGCGAGAATAGTTTATGATTAAACTGGTTTTGGGAGCCGTTCCTGTTATTTAGGCTCTATATTGATTAGTCTCTATAGAGATGGCAGAGTGGTAAAACAATTGGAAGAAATTGTTTTTGAATCGGGGTCTCATATGGCCGGATGTGTCATCGTGTGGAGCCCTATCTTGTCTGAAAAGAAGAAAGATAAGTTGATGTGTATGTGCATTGACTACCGAGAATTTGATATTCTCAAAACCAGAACGAATATGATGTACAGTCGTGCTAAATATTGGAGTTACTTCGTAGAGAAAAAAAATAATAATATGCGAAGTTTTCCAAGTGTGAAATTTAGCTAAAAGAATTCTTTGGGCATATTAATAGTGCCAAAGATGATAAAGTAAATCCAGTGGAATTAATGATGTGATAAAACGGGAGCCGCCTGAGGAAGCTGACTAAAATTGTAGTTCCTTGAATTAGCGGGTTATTATAGGAGAGTTGTAGAAAACTACTCCTTGATTTCCGTCTAGTTGACCAGAGTTGACTAAAAAAAAAAAATGATGAAAAGTCTGAGTGGTAAAAAGACCACAAGTATATTTTTAAAGGTTGAAATAAACCTTGTGTGAAACTCCGGTGTTAGCATTATCGCTAAGCAGAGCAGATAAATTGTTTTATAGAAATGCATCCAGAGTTGATTTTGGATACATGATATTGCAGTAGCAATTATGACTTTGACATTGAAGCTTTGGAAACACCATCTATATGGTGTAAAGCTTACTGTTTATATGGATCATATAAGTTTGAAGTACTTAATTGATCAAAAGAAGCTAAATATGAGATAGCAAAGATAGATGGGTTACTTAAAGATTTCGGTCATGAAATCTTGTACCATCTCGGAAAGACGGATGTGATTATAGATGCCTTGAATTGGAAAGAGTATCTTTTGAAAGATACAACCACATGCGTGAGTGTGGCTAATTGATTACCTGAGTTGATTCGGGTAGCACAGAAATAAGTGTGCAAGTCTGAAAATGTGAAAAGTGAATGAATGATTAGCTATTGAAAGAAGCTAGTTAGAAACTCACAGCGATTGAAAACCCTTGGTGGTTGTGTATGTGAGTTCCAAAGCAAAGCGAGATATGAAAATTTACCCTAAAAAGATGTATATTGGGGTAGATATGCAAAATGCCCGGAACAGTACCAAACTGTGTAGGGTGATATAACCTATGTATTGGTGGCCGGGACTAAAGAAAGACATTGAAAGACATGTGAAAAGTGTTTGACTTGTGTGTAATTACAGTCAAATCATTAGAATCATACGGAAAATTTAACCGTTATGGGTCCCAAAGAAGAAATGGGACAAAAATATTATAGACTTTGTAATAAAGTCTTTGCAAGTACCGCATGGGTATGACACCATATGGGTAATTACAGGTTGATTGATGAAATCAGTGTAGATTCATACTGACTAAAGAAGAAATTAAGAGCGGAAAGTAGTAAAAAAAACTACATAGAAAAAGAAAATTGTTGACGTGCACTACAGGTGTCGACTGTATCGGATCGAAATACTAGAATTATTTGCTGAATTTAGCATTAATTCCTAGATTTAATAGTTCAAAAGTACTAGTAAGTACTGTATAGGAATTGCAGAAATGATAGACGAGGTGAGAAAATGATGCAGACTCTAGAAGATGTGCTTGGAAATTGCACAGCAGACCCTAGTGGAAGATGAGAAGATCGCCTATCTTTGGTAGAACCCGTAGATAATAATAGTTTTAGTACCAGCATTTAGATGACTCGTATAATGCATAGTATGGAGTATCGTGTTGCACGCCGATTTGCTAGACAGAAGTTGGGGAGAAACCGTTGACTGGACCCGAGATTGTACCTCAAACAGAAGAAAAGATTAGGCAAATTCGAGAAAGCTTGGAAATAGACCAAAATCGACAAAAGTAGTATGCGGATTGTCGAGTAAAACCATTGAAACTCCAAGTGAGGGAAGGTGGTAATGCTTAAAATATCCCTTGGAAAGACTAAAAATTTATTTAGGACGAAAGGAAAGTTAAGTCCTCATCTATTGGACTTTTCCATATGTCCCAAAGAGTAAGAATTGGGGTGTACCGATTGAAGTTTCATGATGAACTTCAAGATATTTATAACGTTTTCTATGGGTCTCATGGTTCTGAGAACATAGATTGATAAATTTCAACGAATACCTCATGCTGAAATGAAGGTAGATAAGTAGTCAAGGTACCCGGGACAACCGGAGGAATGATAGATGAACAGTGATATAACCGCGAAATAAGAAGACTAGTATGGTTAAGTGCTTAGGCAATACCATAGAGGTTTCCATATGATATGGGAAACCGGAATTGTAACGAGAAAGAATTACCCTCGCTTGTTTGTATGATTTCGGGGACGAAATCTTTTGAAGGAGGGGAGAATTTGTAACGCCAAGACACTCTTTTTATGTAAATATAATAAAAAGGGTAAATTGGTCATTTTACCACAAAAGGGTATTTTGGTCATTTGACCATGTGAAGGACCAAATATGAAAAATATTGTTGTTTGTGGCAAATGTATAAAGAATGAAAGTTTTATGTCATAAAACTTGATTATTGTGGCCAAAGTTCAAGAAATGGGACTTAAGGACCAAATTTGTAAATTTTGGAAGTATAAATAGAGAGGTTGACTCTCTTCTTTGACTGGCCATTTGTGCAGCAACGTGAAGGGTTTTTGAGAGCAAAAACCTGGAAATCTTTGAAGCTTGAAGCAAGGAATTGGAATCATAGCTTAGAATTGGTGATTCCTAAGTTAAACAATGTTAGTAATTTGATTTTCTAGCCAAGTTCTTGAGGTATTCTTGATGGGTTTGATAGAAACTGAAATCAGCAAATTTCAGTTATGATATGTGGTTGAAAGTAGCTTAATACTTCCAATAAGTCATGCTAAAAGGACTTAATTCAAGAAAAATGGAAGTAGGTTGCTATTGTTGATGAATTGGGGTTTTGGCTTAAGAACCCTAATTCTTGTATTTGATTGATTGAGGTGTTTCTAATGGCTTAAAACCTGTTATTAGCCAAAGGTTTTAGTCCTAGAACAATCCCTGATCATTAAGTCGAGAATTAAGGGCTTAAAATGAGAAAATGGGATTTTGTAGCTTGAAAATCGGAGTTTCTGGCCTTCTGTTCAGCGCTCGCGACCCGACCAGAGGGTTGGTCGCGACTCGAAGAGCATGGCCTTCGCGACCCGACCCGTATGGTCCTCGCGACCCGAAGGACATGGTCTTCGCGACCCGACACGCATGGTCCTCGCGACTCGAAGGACATGGTCTTCGCAACCCGACCATAGGGTCTGTCGCGACGCGACCCCTGGGCAGAAACCATTTCAGCCTCTGTTAAAATTTGGTGCATTTTCCAAATTTGATTTTGATGCTAGGCTTATCCGATTGACCTGAAATTTTAAACATAGGTCTAATATGTTGTGAAACTTCATGGAAAATTATCGGAATACGAATACGACCTCCCGAAAGTACTGTAGTAGAATACGCGTATTTCGGAAAGTGTATTAAATTTTATAACGATGGTTATTAATTGGAAATGCTTAGAAATAGTCCCCAATTGAATTGTGTAGGACTCTTGTGTAGTAGAGTCAACTAAAATGGTTATTAACCTATTATCATTTGGTATATAAATGAATAAATAGGTACGGGATAAATGGTTGTGGTGCACGCAAAAGCAAGAAACAACCGGATTCAAATGCAGCTAGCATCCAGGTGAGTAATCTCACTGATATCATATGTGATATATGATGATTGAATTGTTACAGGTTGAAATAGCTTCGGGGGACGAAAACGGCAAGTGTAAAAATATATGTAAAAGACAATACCAGATAAGCCGTGAGTCATTGCGATGACAAGAACGGAGCTGTGAGTCAATACATATATATATATACACTATGATATGACAAGACCAGATAAGCCGTGAGTCTTTAATAGACAAGAACGAAGCTGTGAGTCAAACTTATATAGACAAGACCGGATAAGCCGTGAGTCTAGGCAACAGCGGGCTAACCCGTGAGCCAAGGCAACAGCGGGCTAACCCGTGAGCCATAATTGATCGTGAAACAGGCTATGATATTGGATGCTATATCCAAACGGTGCGGCCTATATGGCTATGATTAACTGGTGCGGCTTAAATAGCCATGACATATGATGTAGTCCATTGTGACTAAGAAACATGGGACAGAAACGATTAGATATGATTATATGTGCAAATAACTGATGTGGTTTGATAAATTGCAGGTTGTAATGCTGTAGCCTGTAAGGCTATGAAAAATTAGGATGTGAAATCCTAAGAGATATGTGGTCAGCCAGTAAGGCTATGAGTTTGGATTCGATATCCAGACAGATATACGAATATATATTGATACTTAATATTTGCAGATACGATTACTCACTGAGCTTTGTAGCTCATACCGTTTGTTAAATGTCCCTGCAGGTTAGCATAACCCTGAGAAGGGTAAGGATAAAGTCCGTGTCTTAAGAAGTGGACTTGTAGATGCTGTCAGTAGCAGCCCGGCTTATATGGAGGTTACTATATTTGTATACTCCTTGATACGCTTGTACCCGTTTTTATTAAATTATACCCCTTTGTTTATGGTTTTAAGTACTGAAAGCTATGTTTTAAATGAAAAATTTTCAGGGGTGTTTTTTTTAAAAGCCGGGTGTTACAGTGCATACCATTGCATACATCAAGCTACCAACTGCAGATGAATAAGGAACTTTAGCCATATGTTCTCTGTCTTCTTCCGTCTTTGGGGATTGCTTCTTTGAGAGTTTCAGTTGACTTCCCAAAGGTGTACTTCTGGCCTTGGCATCTGCCATGCTGAACTTTTCTAAAACTTTCTTGATGTACTTGGTTTACGAAAGTTTTAATGTACCGGTAACTCTGTTCCTGGCTATGCTCATGCCCAATATCTGCTTAGCAGCCCCTAGGTCCTTCATCTCGAACTCTCTGGACAGCTGCTTCTTAAGCTTGTTGATCTCTTGCATGTCGGATCCAGCGATCAACATGTCATCAACATATAATAATAGGATAATGTATGAGGAGCTGAATTTCTTTAAGTAACAACAGTGATCCATCTCACATCTACGATAGCCACTCCTTTGCATGAAGCTATCAAACTTCAAGTACCACTGTCTTGGAGCTTGCTTCAATCCATACAGACTTTTCTTCAGTTTACACACCAGATTTTCTTTACCGACTGTGGGAAAACCTTCTGGTTGTACCATGTAGATGTCTTCTTCCAGGTTGCCATGGAGAAAAGCTGTTTTCACATCTAGCTGCTCTAGATGGAGATCTTCAAAGGCTACAATACCCAAGACCATTCTGATTGTAGTCATCTTCACAACTGGGGAGAACATCTCATTATAATCAACCCCTCTTTTCTGTTGGAACCCCTTGACTACCAACCGTGCCTTGTATCTTTTACTGCCATCAATCTCATCCTTAACCCGAAACACCCACTTGTTCTGCAGTGATTTCTTCCCTGCTGGGAGCTTGACCAAGGACCAAGTATGGTTCTTGTCAAGTGAGCTCAACTCGTCTTCTATAGCCTTCTTCCACTGTATGAAATCTTTCATCCTCAAGGCCTCTGGATAGGACTCAGGTTCACCATTCTCAGTCAACAACAAGTAATTAGCTGAAGGAGAATACCTGACTGGAGGTCTTCGTACTCTAATGGATCTACGAACAGTAAGAGTTGAGGTCTCTGCATCATCTGCAACCCCGTCTTCAGAACTACTATCATCCGTGCTCCCACTATCTCCATATATTAGAGCTCCCACTGCTTCCTGAACTTTCACCTATCTCTGGAGTACTGATAGGTTTCACAACGTCATCTTCAGAGATCTCTTCAAACTCTACTTGACTTTCTGCTTTCTCTAGTTGCTTGTTTCCGCCCGAGCTCTCTGCAAGTTCATCTTTATATAGGACATTCTCGTTGAACACCACATCCCGGCTTCTGATAACCCTTTTATTTTGGTTATCCCAGAAGCGGTAGGCCATGTCATCCAACCCATAGCCTATAAAAGTGCATTTTCTTGCCTTTGCCTCTAGCTTGTCTCTCTCCGAGTCTTTAACTTTGACATATGAGACACAACCGAAAACCTTCAAGTGTTTGAGAGAAATCTCACGACCTTGCCATTCCTCTTCTGGAATCTTGAACCCTATGGGGACTGAGGGTCCTATGTTGATTAAATACGCTGCTGTGTTGACCGCGTCTGCCCAGAACATCTTGGGTAAACCTGCATGCAGTCTCATGCTTTTAGCCCTCTCGTTCAATGTACGGTTCATCCTCTCAGCTACTCCATTCTGCTGAGGTGTCTCAGGAACTGTTTTCTGCATTCTGATTCCTTGGCCAGCACAGTAATCAACAAATTCTTTGCTATTATATTCGCCCCCATTGTCTAATCTGAAACACTTGATCTTCAAGTCTGTTTCATTTTCTACAGTAGCTTTCCATTTCTTGAAAGTGCAAAAAACTTCAGACTTATGCTTCAAGAAATAAACCCAAACCTTCCTTGTGAAATCGTCGATGAACGTGACATAGTATCGGGATCCTCCCACTGAAGAAATTGAAGTGGGACCATAGACATCTGAATGAACTAGCTCCAGCTTCTCGGACTTGGGCGGATGACCAATCTTTTTGAAAGTAACTTTCTTCTGTTTGCCAAGAACACATGGCTCACAGAAATCGACTTTCACAGTCTTCAGATATGGTATTCTTCCTTTTGAAACTAGCATCTTCATTCCCTTCTCACTCATATGCCCAAGTCTTTGGTGCCATAGAGTGGATGCCCCAACTTCTTCAACAACATGTTCTTCGGCATCAGAAACTTCCACCATATAAAGTGTACCTCGCTTCTATCCTCTAGCAACAACTAAATTCCCCTTTGTCACCTTCCACTGATGATCACCAAATGTAACATGGTGACCTTCATCATCAAGCTGCCCCAAGGATATTAACATCCTCTTCAAGTCAGGAATGAACTTGACATTCTTCAAAGTCCAATACGTACCTAAAGTTGTCTTGAGGACCACATCCCCAACACCTGTAATATCCAGGCTCTTCTTGTCTGCTAGTCTGACCTTTCCTTTGTACTGCCGGAAATTCTGCATTACTTCTCTGGAGTGACTGTTGGATTAGGTGTCTAAGCCATGACTAATAATTAGTATTTACCTAATTAATAGAAGCACAGTCCATTTGGGTTGCCCTCATGGCTGGAGGTTTGGTAGAAAATTCGGTAGAGAGAAAGATTGATTTATTATGGGATTAATAAATCAACATGAATTAAATATATGGTTTATTAATATATTAAAGTGATAATATATTAATTAGAAACTATATTAATTAATTAGGAATTAATCCAGAATTAATTGGATTTAATTTGGGGATTAAATTAATTAATTAAAGGTGCAGGGACTGAAACTGTAATTATTCAATAGTTGAGTAAGTGGCAGTGTGGAGTGACAAGTGGATTTCGAAATTATATATAGATATATATATTTCGAAATTTGATAAATAAGGATAAATAGGTTTTTGAATTGTAAGATAAAAGGTTTATCTTATTTGAATTCAAAAAAGTTTATCTCTAAGGTTTATCAACTGGCCATTTGAAAACTATAAATAGGGATCCCATACACCATATGAATTTCGCCAATTTCATTATACTCTCTCTGGATTTTCGTGACCATCTTCTCCAAGCTTGGGTGTGATCTCATTTGAGGCAGGATAATTTTGCTGCTCAGCTTCCAGAGAATTCTAAAAGGTTGGTTTTTCTAATTTTATTCTTTTAGTTAATTTTCTTATGGCCTTTAGGTTTTGTTATATGTTCAATTAGAAGAAAACATAGATCCTTATAGGTTGCATGTGAACTTAGGTTATTTAGTTCATGGTTTGCAGAAAACCTTTCAGTGGTATCAGAGCCTGTTTTTGTTTTCTTGTTGAATTGCTATAACTGTTTTAGGGTTTAAATCCTATAAACCCTAATTTTATTAAGGATCGATTTCTAGGATTAGGGTTTTGGAAACCCTAATCCCCCCTTTGCTAATTTCGAAAATTGTAATTAGGGTTTTAGAAGGTTTTCTATTTTTGGTAACTTTATTTGTTAATTAAATGGATAACCTTAAACCCCATTATTTGAATTCGATTTTTAGGGGGTTTAGGATAGGTTTTAATTAATTTGATTAATTTGGATAAACCTATCTTCATTTGAATTAATTTAATTAATTGTTAATTAAAAGATAATTCAAAAGGGATTTAATTAATTTTTTGTATTGTCGAAAATTAATAGAAAAATCCAGAAAAATATTTTAAAATGTTTAAAATATTTAGATTTAATTAATTTAATTAATTGGTAATTAAAATTGATTAAATCGAATTTAAGGTTTAATTTAATTCAAAATTTAATTGTTAAATTTGGTAAAATTAAAAGATAAACCTTGAATATTTTAAAGGGTTTTAAAATACATCTTATATATGTTATTAAAAGTTAATACTATATATATGAGATAAATTTGGTTAGTCAAATCAATAGTAGGCCTCATTCACGAAGCTGGTCTATAAAGTGGGTATAAGGAGACTGCCTATAAAATAGTAGTCTAATGGGTGAACACTCTCACCCACCGCTCGCCTGATCAGTGGAGGGTCGTTAGCCGAACGGGTTTGACAGAACCGCTTAATCATTAAAAGTATAATGATCAAAGTACTAGAACCATTTACAAAATCTCAATCTAGTTACTTTAGGAAAAATGTGAATTTGATGCTAACCCATGAAATTGCACATTGCACTTTATGAAACGTTGGTGGAGCGTGTGTGGTTTACCGGCACACCAATGGGGGTTCATAAAGAGTGGCAATGAGTATCTCGGGTGTTATCATTGTTGATGGAGCGTGTGTGGTTTACCGGCACATCAATTTGAGATGATAATGGACCCCGAGAGTACCAAGCTAATTTGCATGGTTATTCACACCCGGTTTGTGATCCTTGGCATCCCAGTCACAAACGGTGGGGCATATCCGAGATTAAACATGCTATTGAACAGTTCAATATATCTCAAAAGAAACTAGGAATTCCATTTATAATAAGATTATTTTTCCGCGGTGGAACTGGCTGAATCGTCATTCGCCTACCTTTATAAAATTTGCTTATAGATTACGGCATCCCTCTTCTATGTTGCAAATTGTTATAGTTGCATCCTAGCCTTATTTTATATTGGGTTATTATAAGGACCGACAAGTATCTAATTAAACTTACCTTCTTTTATAGATGTCTTCTGCTGATCAATCCGCTCCCCAATCAAACTCCAGTGTTCCCTCTATCCTCTCACTGTGTTCCAAGGTTCAATTGAACGGGACAAACTACAATGACTGGATTAAAAACATCAAGATGGCTCTGAGGTACGAGAACAAAGAGTATGTTCTCGAGACTGAGCTTGTCGATGTTGACCCTGAAACTGCTACTCCCGAGGAAATTGCCTCATACCAAAAACATTCTCATGATGCGACCAAAGTGGCTTGCATCATGATCGCCACAATGAACCCCGAATTGCAAAGGATATACGAAGACTACTGGCCCTATGAGATGCACAAGGAGCTTGCGGAAAAGTTCCGCAAGCAAGAGCGCATCGAGAGGTGCGAGGTGGTCAAGGACTTCACGAACAGCAAACCTAAAGATGGAGAGTCCATCTGCACTCATATGCAAAGAATGCAAGGTTACGTGGAGCGGCTTAGAAAGCTTGCGATGCCTGTACCGGAGCAGTTGGCCGTTGACATAGTGCTTAACTCCTTACCGAGTTCTTATGACCAGTTCAGGCTGGCTTATCATTTGAACAACAATCAGGCTAATATGACTGAGTTGCATCGTATGCTTCGAGTAGCTGAGGACGGGATGAAGGGTAAAAGTGTACCCTCAGTTAATCAGCCCGTCCTAGCCATTGGAAGTGGCAAAGGAAAGAAAAGGAAGGGCCCTCCTAAGCAAAATTGGAGGGAAAAGGTTCAGGTCGGGTCGTCAAGCAATGGCTCGAGAACCAAGTCTTCCCAAATTCCTTGTGTGGCCAACCCCGATGAAGCCAACTGTTTTTACTGCAAAGAGAAGGGCCATTGGAAGAGAAGCTGCCCCAAATACTTGCAGGATGTCAAGGATGGGAAAGTAAAGCCATCGACAGCAGGTATATACACTATCTCTAAAAACTCACCATCTTCTAATTCTTGGGTCCTTGATACAGGATGTGGTTTTCACATTTGTTCTGATCTGCAGGGCCTAAAGGAAAGCAGGGAGGTGGAGCACGGTATACTGAACCTGATCATGGGCAATAGGAGATAGTCCCCTGTTACCAAGATTGGCGTTTATAGTTTAATGCTTAGTAGTGATGTTAGTATAGAGTTATTTAATTGTTGCTATTCGCCAGAAATGGCAAGAAACATTATTTCATTTCACGCATTGTTCAGACAAGGATTTCAATTTTCTTTTGATAATAAAATTGGTTCTATTTCTGTTTTCAAAAATGGTATTTTGATTTTTACTGCTTATCATTGTGATGGTGTGTATGAAATTGTTGAATGTGTTGACAATTTAGGACATAGTGTAAATTATATTGATTCTACTAGTGGTGTAGAAAAGGCATGTCTGTGGCATAGTCGGCTCGGGCACATCAGCAAGAAACGCATCGCCCAACTCCAAAAGGATGGAGTGTTGGAATCATTCGACCTCTGGTCGGATGATGTATGCGAATCTTGTCTGTTGGGCAAGATGACTAAATCACCCTTCAAAGGATCTTTTGAAAGAGGTGAGGGTCTGCTGGACATCATTCACACGGATGTGTGTAGTCCATTCAGATCAACCACAAAGGATGGCACGCGGTTCTACGTGACCTTTACCGATGATTTTAGTAGATACAGTTATATCTACTTGATCAAGCACAAGTCGGACACCTTTGAAAAGTTCAAAGAGTTTAAGAACGAGGTAGAGAATCAATTAGGCAGGAAGATAAAGATGCTCAGGTCCGACAGAGGCGGAGAGTATCTAAGTATCGAGTTCCTAGACTATCTAAAGGAATGCGGAATAGTTTCGCAGTTGACGCCTCCCAGGACACCACAGTTGAACGGTGTTGCAGAGAGGCGCAACCGAACCCTGTTGGACATGGTTCGTTCCATGATGAGTCGAGCTTCACTTCCCATTCACTTCTGGGGGTATGCCTTAGAGACTGCCGCCCATATCCTCAATCTTGTCCCTACTAAAAAGGTTGCTAAAACACCTCATGAAGTGTGGACGGGGAAAGTTCCCTCGTTGGCACATATCAAAGTCTGGGGTTGTGAGGCTTTTGTTAGACGAGAGACTCAAGACAAACTCGCAGAAAGAATCGAAAGGTGTTTCTTCCTTGGTTATCCCAAACAGTCCTTTGGATATCTATTCTACAGACCAAGCGAGGACGTGGTTTTTGTAGCTAGACGAGCGGTTTTTCGAGAGAGAGAGCTCATATTCAAAGAGGACAGTGGGAGTACCATTGATCTGGAAGAAATTCAAGAGTCATCAGATGACGCAACCTTAGGAGAAACTAGCAACCAACATGAGGAAGAAGTTCCTGTTGGTCCGACAGATGTATCCTTACCTCTTAGGCGTTCCGGTAGGGTTAGCATGCCACCCGAGTTTTATAGGTTCCATATAACTTCGGATGGGGACACGTTTGTCAGTGATAGGACACTGATAAATTTGGATGAACCAGCTAACTACCAGGAAGCAGTGGCGGGCCCTGAGTCTGCCAAGTGGAAAGAGGCCATGGATAGCGAGATCAAGTCCATGTATGACAATCAAGTTTGGAACTTGGTTGACAACGTACCGGGTCGAAAGACAGTCGGGTGCAAATGGATCTTCAATAAGAAGACCGACATGGACGGAAAGGTACACACTTTCAAGGCAAGACTGGTTGCGAAGGGCTTTACTCAAACCCCAGGGGTTGACTATGACGAGACCTTCTCACCAGTAGCCAAGATAAAGTCTATTAGGATTATGCTGGTCAGAGCTGCATTTCATGACTATGAAATTTGGCAGATGGACGTCAAAACCGCTTTCCTTAATGGGAAGTTGACTGAGGATGTTTACATGAATCAGCCAGAGGGTTTTGTCGATGCAAAGTATCCTAATAAGGTGTGTAAGCTTGAGAGATCAATCTACGGATTGAAGTAAGCTTCTCGCAGCTGGAATCTTTGTTTCCATGAGAAAGTCAAAGAGTTTGGCTTCTCTAGGAGCGAGGATGAGTCCTGCGTATATGTCAAGGCTAGTGGGAGTATAGTCACCTTTCTGGTGTTGTATGTCGATGACATACTGCTCATGGGAAACGATATTCCAACCTTGCAAGATGTCAAGGCTTGGCTTGGGAAATGTTTCGCCACGAAGGACCTAGGAGAGGCTGCCTATATTCTCGGGATAAGAATATTGAGAGATAGGAAGAAGAGACTAATTGGACTTAGTCAGGGTACATACTTGGAAAAGGTACTGAAAAGGTTTAGTATGGAAAATTCCAAGAAGGGAGAGCTGCCTATCCAAAGTAATGCAAAATTGAGTAAGACTCAAAGTCCGAGTACAGACGAAGAAATAGCTGAAATGAGTCGGGTACCTTATGCTTCGGCTGTAGGATCGATTATGTACGCTATGACGTGTACTCGCCCTGACGTGGCCTTTGCTTTGAGCATGGTCAGTCGGTACCAGGGTAACCCAGGAAGGGCGCATTGGATAGCTGTGAAAAATGTAACATCCCAAAATTTTAGGGTAAAATTAAAAAAAAATTAAACGGACTCTTCAATATAAGAAAAGCCACTTAATTAATTTTGACAAAATTCCATAACTTATAGGTTTAATGAAAACACCCCAGGATTAACAGAAGTTAACGAAATCACAATATAGCGGAATATTAATTCAAACACAGTCCTCCAATGAAGCAGCACAGTGTATACACGTCACGCCTTGCCATCCATTGTACCTGATGTACCTGAAACAGTAGTTTATATAGGGAAAGGGTAAGCACGGAGCTTAGTGAGTTCCTCAAAATACCATACGATCCATCACATAACATACAACACACAATAACCATTCATATGTCTGTGAGACTCACGGGCTATCCCTGTTCCGCCTGAAGACTCACGGGCAGTTCCCGTTCTGTCTTATCGCTCGCAGGCTTTTCCCGTTCCGTCTAATGACTCGCAGGCTATTCCCGTTCCGCCTATTGGCTCACAGGCTTTTCCCGTTCCGTCTAATGACTCGCAGGCTATTCCCGTTCCGCCTATTGGCTCGTGGGCTATCCCGTTCCGTCCACAAACAATCATTTTCATAGCAATAATTCATACAATTATCATAACAGGTACGATCACCTTAGTCTAACATATCTTCCTTTATGTATATGTTATAATCAGGATACGGGTCTTACAAGTCTCCCCCACTTATTTGGATTTCGTCCCGAAATCCGCATTCTCGAACGCCTTTATGTATTTCCCATCGAGTCTTCAAAAATCCTCCTCGTCTTATTGTCGAACCTTTACAAGGTTTCATTATCTTTCCTTTCAATATTCACATATCTCTGTAATAATGCTTAAGGTCCTATTATTCTCATTCACTCCATATTTTTTTTTTGGAGTACTGAACACTCTTTAAACTATTTCCATTATTAGGAAACATAAAATTTTGTTTTATTTCAAGAGTCTCTTCATTATCTCGTTCTCACCGGATTCAAGCAGCGAATTTTGAAAAAATGTCACTTGGGGTAGTGAAAAGTCGCATCTACTGTAGTTAGTTTGAATTTCGGTAATTAAAACGTGAGGTGTCCTTTCAGTTCCGTGTGTCCTTTCGGTTCCAGCTGCAAGATACTATATATACAGGTATGTAGTATCATTCATTTCCACATTCATTTTCTGTCTCATCCTCTCTTACCACTAGTTTGTTCGTAAACGAACTCATATTTAAAGCCGAGTCATGGAAAACAGATCTTCAATGGGCGATTTGTCGAACCCTGGACCTGGTTTTCAGCAAGGAGAGGGTACTTCAAACAAGCATTCTTAATAGAGTTCGGTGACTCTAACATTCTAGACATCTATTATCCATACTTCGATTACCTTTCTAATGTTTTATTTGATTTTGAATTATGGTACAGTCTTCCAGATATACTACCAATAGAGCAACTCCACGGTGAGCCGGAAATTTTTCCTAAGTTGAACATTAACTCAGATGATCCGGTGCATGCATCTGACTTTGCACTTGATCAGACTCCATGCCTTCTACCAGGTTAAATTCTTTTGAATGATCCATTTATAAGTATTCTATTTTGTTTTATCATTTGACATGTGTTATTTGTAGACCCATTTGTGGATGGTCTAACTGAGTACAATCCATTCATCGACGTACCCTCAATGAGCAGTGAGATCATCCCCATGAATCAAGGATTCATGGCTGACATTCAAAATGACAATCAATTACAGACGATTGATAACATCAATATTGATATGAATCCCGAGTTTGGGGTTGGTTTTCAATACCAAAATCACCTTCAGGTGATTCAAAGGAATCTAGAAGGATTTCAGAATCCTGAGATTTTAGTTGAAAACCAACAATTATTACCGATAGAGGCCACTAATTTTGATGAATCAATGTCCATCTTTGGGTCAGAAAATCAGGATCATGTTCAAATGATCCAGAATGATAACAATACAATTGGATTTGAATCTTCTAGTTCAGAAAACATAGCAGGTGGCAGTGGAAGAGGTTTCAGACATTTATTAAGTAGGGAAATAATAGCTGAACACTTTAACGAACCAATTGAGAAAGCTGCGAAGGAACTCAACATTGGAACGACACAATTAAAAAAACGCTGTAGAGAATTAGGTATCAATCATTGGCCCCAACGACAACTTACGAGTTTGCAAACCCTTATTGATCGTGCTGAGGTAAAGAACTACATTTTTTTAATTCCTTTATATCATAAGGTTGAAATTACTAAAGTTATTTGTGCCACAGGAATTTGGTAATGAATTTATTGAGGCAACAGAATTATCGGGAGATTTAATACCCAACCTAAAAAAGGAAAAAGAAGCGATAATTGAAGGGTCACAATCGGGTCTAACAGACGGCACAAAGAAGCTAATACAAGCTGCTCATAAGGTTGTATTTAGGAAAAGAAAATTTCTGGAAAAGGGGGAAACTTCATCAAGAACTCATACACAGCAGCAATCTCTGCCATCTAACTCTGGTATGAGTAGTATTAATCCTGGTTTACTCGAGCCTAGGAGTGAGGATAATTTTGGAGGCTTTGTAAGTGACCTAGCCTGGTTTCCTCCTTCTTATAGCTATCCCCAACTGGTTCCGAATTGGAACCCTTCCTCATCACTTCCCTACTTACACACTCCCCAAACGAGTCGATTTTTAGCCCATAATCATGGGGTTACGGGTTCCAACCCTATTGAGACCCCATACCTTGGAGCTCCTCCTCTAATAACCGGAAGCATACCCCTTCCAAATCCTCAAGAAGGTACAAGTCAACGTAATGATGACAAAGAGTGGAGTGTAGAAGATCTTTTCTCACATCTTTCTGATTCTCCAGTTTAGGTTAGTAGTTCTGTAAACTTTTCTTAATGTATTAATATAAAGTTATAGTAATGAATTAAATATATCGACGTGTTACTATAATTTTAATGATTTCATCGATTCTATACAATATTCATGTTGTTCCCTTAATTTTGTATTCCTCCCCCACTTGGACTAAAGTCCAAGTCTGTTTCTTCGATTTATAATTTTTTTTACGAGCCCTTACTCTCGAACGAAAACCAAGCCCACTCTGCTCAGCCAACAACTTGCATCAGGGGCAAACACCATCTCAATAAACATGTTTCGATAATGTAGAGACGTTTACATCAACCACCATATGTTACTCATCCGCTTGCGACCCTAGTCAACACCTCTATCGTCAGTTTCCTCAATCACGAGCGAGTGATCCAGACTCTCAACCCACACGACTTGATCAATCACTCAAGCAAGATCAATACAAGGGTAGGTAGCCCCTATTACACAGTACTAGACATGTACAGAGTCGACTCAAAAATACCCGCTATCATCTCAGGCGCCGCTTGCACCTCTTTGACCGTGAGTTGGAAAAATCACACTTGCATCCTTTAGTCCCTGTCTGACTTGTGCGCCCATTAGTTGCATGAAAAATAGCTAGCACAATAGCATTTTGACATTCTCCCTTTCCACAGTCTTTAAGTTCAGTAATCAACTTAAGCATGATCGGTCCAACCAAACTGGTATGATCACATCTTAATTGTTCATACTGAACCTCACAATCAATATTCATCAATCGAATGGATAAAGGTTTACCACATTACACTAGCATTTAAGTCAACTATGCTAGACACTCACATACTCAGCTCCTTGGATCCTTCGTGATGAACTCCCGACTCAAACGCGGATCCTGTGCTTTCGATAGTAGGAGCTCTACTACTACCTTCCACACCTATCCATGTCCGTTCCAAGATCCGTCTCGAAATATCCAATTCGCTTCTCACCGATAATTTTAACACATATGCCCTTACAAGGCATATGTCAACCCTTCTAGGAATACTTGGAATCCCACCCCCACCCTGCTATTCTAACTAAGACGGAACTTCCTCCAGTGATGACAAGTTGTTTCGCGAACTTAGTTATATACAATATCGAACTAAACAGTCTTTCAAATAAGAGAATCTTCCCTAAAGCAACAACCAAACAAGGAACATGCAATAAGGTCAACTCACACATTCTATGACTATTCAGTCCATATTGTATACAACTTAGTGGAAATCTCTAAGCAACCTATCGGCACTAGCATACAGTTCTATTAGCAAAAAGCAGATAATAATACAACAATGTGTGATCTCTACCAGGCATTTCAGCAAACATATACCATATGTTTTTTTTTTAACATCCACAATATTAAATACTTAACCCTTTTCTCATACTGGCGTCGGCTGGCGGTACACACTGTGTCTTCAGTTCACCCTTCATAAAACATCTTTCTTTCGTAAAAATGTTTTAAGAAAACTCTTAAGCCTCAACTTGAGTCCAGAACTCACTAAGTGAGTCTGATTCTCTCAAGCTGTGCTCTGATACCAACTTGTAACATCCCAAAATTTTAGGGTAAAATTAAAAAAAAATTAAACGGACTCTTCAATATAAGAAAAGCCACTTAATTAATTTTGACAAAATTCCATAACTTATAAGTTTAATGAAAACACCCCAGGATTAACAGAAGTTAACGAAATCACAATATAGCGGAATATTAATTCAAAAACAGTCCTCCAATGAAGCAGCACAGTGTATACACGTCACGCCTTGCCATCCATTGTACCTGATGTACCTGAAACAGTAGTTTATATAGGGAAAGGGTAAGCACGGAGCTTAGTGAGTTCCTCAAAATACCATACGATCCATCACATAACATACAACACACAATTGTTGGATTAGGTGTCTAAGCCATGACTAATAATTAGTATTTACCTAATTAATAGAAGCATAGTCCATTTGGGTTGCCCTCATGGCTGGAGGTTTGGTAGAAAATTCGGTAGAGAGAAAGGTTGATTTATTATGGGATTAATAAATCAACAGGAATTAAATATATGGTTTATTAATATATTAAAGTGATAATATATTAATTAGAAACTATATTAATTAATTAGGAATTAATCCAGAATTAATTGGATTTAATTTGGGGATTAAATTAATTAATTAAAGGTGCAGGGACTAAAACTGTAATTATTCAATAGTTGAGTAAGGGACAGTGTGGAGTGACCAGTTGAAAGTCGAAATCTATATATAGATATATATAATTTCGAAATTGATATATTAGGATAAATAAGAGTTTGAATTATAAGATAAAAGGTTTATCTTATTTGAATTCAAAAAGGTTTATCTCTAAGGTTTATCAACCGGCCATTTGGAAACTATAAATAGGGGTCCTGGGGAACCCTATTCTGCGCCAATTTCTCTCCTCCCTCTCTCTGGATTTCGTCCACCTCCTGCTCCCTGGGTGTGATCTCATTTGAGGCAGGACGCTTGTGCTGCTTAGCTTGCAAGAAACAACTAAAAGGTTAGTTTTTCCTATTTTATTCTTTTAGTTAATTTTTTGTTTTGCCTTTAGGAATTAGTTACATGTTCAAAGTAAGAAAACATAGATCCAATCTAGGTTGCATGTGAACTTAGGGTTTTAGTTCATAGATTTGCAGAAAACCTTTCAGTGGTATCAGAGCATTTGGTTGTTTTCTTGTTGAATTGCTGTAATAGTTTTCCTAATATTAGGGTTTACAGCTTATAAACCCTAATTATTGCTTGGATCAATTTCTAGGATTAGGGTTTTGGAAACCCTAATCCCCCCCTTTAGTATTTTCGAAAAAGCCTATTAGGGTTTTAGGAGGTTTTCTATTTTTGGTAACTTTAATTGTTTAATTAAATGGATAACCTTAAACCCAAATTGTTTGATTTCGAAATTTAAGGGTTTAAGATAGGTTAAAATTACTTTGATTAATTTGGTAATACCTATCTACATTTGAATTAATTTAATTAATTGTTAATTAAAAGATAATTCAAAGGATTTAATTAATTTTATAAATTTACGAAAATTAAAGATAAATCCGAAAAAATATTTTAAATGTTTAAAATATTAAGATTTAATTATTTCAATTAATTGTTAATTAAAGGATAATTAAATCGATTTTTAAAGGTTTAATTTAATTTTAAATTTAATAGTTAAATTGGTAAAATTAAAAGATAAACCTTGAATATTTTAAAGGGTTTTAAAATATATCTTATATATGTTATTAAAAGTTAATACTATATGTATAAGATAAAATTGGTCAGTCAATTCAATAGTAGGCCTCATTCACGAAGCTGATCTATAAAGTGGGTATAAGGAGGCTGCCTATAAAATGTCAGTCTAATGGGTGAACACTCTCGCCCACCGCTCGCCTGATCAGTGGAGGGTCGTTAGCCGAACAGTTTTGATAGGACCGCTTAATCATTAAAAGTATAATGATCAAAGTACTAGAACCATTTACAAAATCCCAATCTAGTTACTTTAGGAAAAATGTGAATTTGATGCTAATCCATGAAGTTGCACATTGCACTTTATGAAACGTTGGTGGAGCGTGTGTGGGTTACCGGCACACCAATGTGGGTTCATAAAGAGTGGCAATGGGTTTCTCGGGTGTTATCATTGTTGATGGAGCGTGTGTGGTTAACCGGCACATCAATTTGAGATGATAATGGACCCCGAGAGTACCAAGCTAATTTGCATGGTTATTCACACCCGGTTTGTGATCCTCGGCATCCCAGTCACAAACGGTGGGGCATATCCGAGATTAAACATGCCATTGAACAGTTCAATGAAACTCACAGATCTAGGAATTTCATTAGACTGAAATTGATAATAGTTATCTACCTTAATGACCACTGTGTTGTGACTACGGCATCCCTCTTCACAGCATAGTTGGGGTATTTTGGATCCTAGCCTTGTTAAATAATATATATTGGGTAATTATTTAAAAGGATTAATTAAACGAATAAATTCAAATTTTATATATGTCTGAAGAAAGTGTCATTCTCCTCCTTCTCCTCCTTCACCCATTTCTGAGAGCTTCAGAAAGCACCTGTTTAGTATGGTAAGGCTGACTGGCCTGAACTATGTGATATGGTTTTGCAATTAGAGAATAGTTCTTAGTTTTGCTGGAAAACCATATCCGACTGAGTGTCCTCTCCCATACATGACATCACACAGCAGCTTGTGATGAGCATGACTCCCTGACTATTGAGTCCAAGGAAGTTCGTTGCCTTATACTTTTGATCATTAACCCCAAGTTCCGCAGGGATTTAGAATTCCTGGGGTCTGATAAGTTAGCACAGCTAGTTCAAGAAAGGTTCCGTGAACTGGTTGAATAAAGGGAACGAACTAGGATCTTCAAAGAGCTTGAAGTTGCAAGCTAGAATGAAGTAGCACCAGTTTGCATGTTCCCAAGTTTGAGGGATACATAGGCGAACAGTATAAAACTGGTTTCCCTTTGTGATCGGGAGTTAAGCATTAGCTCGACTCGCTGATCTGTTCATCCAGATGAACAGAAAGGGTAATCGAATAAGACAATCGTGGAAATGCATTCAATGTCGATGCTGTATGAGTCGTTCATGGAGAAGCATGGTTCCATTGATTCAGCTGCTTCAGGATTGAGTCCAGTATTAAGGTGCATCAAGAAATGATCCGAATCGTCTAGACCGATTGTTCGATGTTTCAAACTGGGAATCCATAAGGTGGGACACAGTCACAGAAAGATTGGAACGATGCTCCAAAGCCAAACCGTTTGGCAAACTCAGTAATATCTTAAAACTCATCATTCCTGATCCTCATTTCCTTGATACAGGATGTGCTTTCTCACATTTGCTCTGTATGCACGGACTTTGTAGGATGCGGGATGTTGTCGCACAAGAGCATATTCGGATTGGATCTGGAGCTCATGCAGTTTTTGGAGTTAGGCTAGATATTTATTCTTGTTATTAGTTTACAGACACACATGACATGGATTCGCATAGTACATTGTTCTGAGGATAATTCTGGTTTAACAAAATATTTTTTTTAACATGATTGTTTTAATTATCCTCGAAATGTTGTGTGAATGTGTTAATGGCATAAATGGTAATAACTTGAATGTTAATACATCCAATGGGATTGGATTTATAAATTGTGTTCTTTATGATTGTTAAAGTGAATTTTATGAGAATCACTCCAACCAAAGGTCCAGTTGGATAGGACTTTGGAATCATTTGACTTAGAGTCACATGATGAATTAAGTTCTTAATAAAATTAATTGTGGCAAGAAAGGAATCACCCAAAGATCCAATGGATAGGATTTTGGAATCAGTTGACTTGGAGTCAGGTGATGATTGCATGTCTTGAACAACATTGACAAAGTCATAAAATTTACATAAGATGTAAAAAGACCTTAAGATTTTGGGCAACAGACACATAAGTTACTGTGTATTGCTTGAATCTTCGAACAGAACACGATTAGTTATACTTCATGATAATTGCCAAATAGCTTGACAAATGTGGCTTCGCTTATCAGAATAAGCGATTGATTGAAACCTTGAAGTGTCCAAGGATTTCAAAGGAAGTATAATATCAACAGAACCTGAGTGACAACATAAACTGAGAAAATGTTTCACAGTTTATCCTCTTCCAAGAACATTAGTGATTATAATGTATCTTAGGGAAGATGATGGAGCATTGATCGAAATAGTTTTTGATCCTCAATGTATAAGATACATTTCCGATTAGTATTTCAATGAATTGAATATTCAACCAGTCAGACCGCAGAAACCATATTCCGACCATTTCTTAGACTAAGTAGGTTATGTCGACACTGTCTGAAATGTAAAGCTGGGATCGTCCCACTAGTACATAGAAAGTCCAGGGCCATGTAGCATTCGTCCGAATCTCATGACAAGCCTGAACCTGATCAGCAATGTCATTTCATTGGCCATCCCGGTCATCCTTTGAAAGAAGAGCTCTTTTAGAAAGAGCTCATGTTCTAAGGAAACAGTGGGAGTAAGAATAATACTGAATGAGTTCAGAGATTAGCTAAGTGAAAGAACCTTTAGTCATCACTGGGCCTTGACCAGGAATTAGATTCCTGTTAAACCTGACATACCCTCTCTTCGCTTGACCAGTAGTTATTGTCACCGTCATAAGGAGTTATGATCTGGGTGATATACCGAGTAGTGGTAAAACACTAATGATGGTACGGATAAGTAATCCGACTGCTGAAAGCATTGGTGAGCCCAGTTGCTGCCAAATAAGAGAACCTTACCGCGAGGCACAGTCTATGTGACAGGTTGATTGATCTTTACAACTGGTCTAGGAACCAGTGGGAGTAATTGAATCATCAATGAAAGGAACATAGAAATGTACTTCAAAACACCTGGTTGAATGAGTCATCACTTGGAGTCAAGCAATTGATTCCGAGAGAAGCAGTCTCAATAGAAGATGAAATCCGAGAGGATTATGCGTGGCATAGTGTGAGTCGTTAGTGGAGCGTGTGTGGTTTACCGGCACACTAATAGGGACTCACATAGAGCATGCCATTACAAAAGGTACAAGGCCCCGGGATTCGTCCCATGGGCATCTCGCAAGAAAGGATATTCGGATTCTCAAAATATGCCAAAAAGTTTGGATTTTGTGAATAGCCTGAAAGATTTCCTTCAATATGTCGGAAAGGTTTGGATTTCGGTTTCGCAAAATGTGCCATAAGTTCTGGATTTTGTGAATAGTCCGAAAGAGTCATATAACGTTGTCAAAGCCAGTGGGAGTATCATTGTTATCTGATATCATTATATGTGGGTTACATACTAGTTCTAGGAAACGTCTCTTATCATTACAAAGTGTAATGACTTGGTGTTAAGAAACGGTTCGCTATGAAAAACCTTAAGAGATACAACATACTCAGGTGGTTATGAACATCTATTAGATAGATCAGAATCCTGCCAATATGATCTTGATGAGATTCAAGATGCACAACCCTAGGAATGGAGTTTCCTGTCATTACAAAGTGTAATGAATTGACATGAAAGAAACAAAGAAGGTGCAACATACTCACGTAGTTCACAGACGTCTATCGGATAGATGAGACTGACAGTATAGACTTAGCCATTAAGAATATGATCTTGATAGTATTCAAGATGCATAAGAAAGAGTCTCCGAAAGAAAATGTTTCCGGAAATCATGACACAAGGATTATTGGTAATCTTAGGATTCTGAAAGGGTTTGGAATGAGATTACATCAGGTTCCACAAGCCTCTTGGACAAATCAGAAGTGTTATGAACATATCCTGATGACTTGATGCTTAGAGCATGGTAAGTTAGTTTTAGGATATGACCTGGCTGAGAGTACTAATTGGATTTTGAACACACGTGAGAAATCATTGGGAAATGATTAGGGTGAACGATTTGAAGGGAGTTTTGAATCAGTAATTGGTTACATCAGGACGTGGTGTTGTAGGACTTCATGGTTGAAGAGTTTCGTTGTTTTCTGATGGAGCGCGTGTGGTTCACCGGCACATCATAATACCTCGAAATAGTATTAGGGTGTAGTCATGTAGACTATAGATCCCGAGAACTATGGGTAGTCACAGTACACATCACCAGAATGGAGTTGTGAGAGAGAAAGACGGAATGACAAATTGAGATATCATCGGAAGAGTATCCGATTGGATTATCTGCAATTAAAATGTATAAGTGTTAGACACTTGGATACATAGAAAGAGTGAAAAGGTCATAATAGACAAAATATAAAAGGGTTTGAATTAAAAGTTTAAAAGAAAATAAGAAACCGATAATAGTTATGGTAAATCTGGCTTGGTGATTACCTCGTAGAGACTTGGTAATAAGCAGGAGTAGCTGCCAGTCGGATTTCATGTTTCGCTTTTGCATGTTTACTTCCTGAGTAATTGGATTACTCAAATATCCACAGTCGCTTATACTCTTAGGGAGTAAGTATGAAGGAAGACTGTCATGAATTGGTTTGTAGATTGTCTAAGGAGTTAGACATAGCAATAAGATTGCTGCAACGTTCATGAGTACTTGGAAATGGAGATTTGAGTATTGGATAAACCCACGCTCAATAGATTGCTTCATGGATTACATCACGAGCAATGTTGAGACGATTATATCTTATGGTCTTGAAGTGGAGAGATATGAGTTATAATTTGCAAGGCGGTTGCTCATTGATAGTACGAAAACGCATCGGTAACTCGGTGCTATAAAACGTGCTGTTGTGAGTGATTTGTCGGGTAAAAGATATAACATATTAGTCAAAGCTTATTCGTCCCATGACCCTGACGGGAAACAGATATCTGTTGGCCACTCGATGATTTTGAAGTTGACTGAAGTTCTGGCCAGCCAGGACTAAATTGATTCGTTCAATTAGAAGTCTAAAAGTCATAAGCAAAATCGGAAATCGGGAAACAGTGTCAGATAGAGATTGATCTCAATCCATGTCTCATGTCTGAAAATATCTTGTTGGACGTTGGATCATCTGATCACTTATCTATGGACAGAACTGACTAGGTCAGAGTTCGGCAGTAGTTTCTAGGAAGCTACAGTTTGCTGATTAATTAGAGGCTAAATTAGTAATTATAGTCATAGACTTATCCAAGTGGGAGACTGTTGGATTAGGTGTCTAAGCCATGGCTAATAATTAGTATTTACCTAATTAATAGAAGCATAGTCCATTTGGGTTGCCCTCATGGCTGGAGGTTTGGTAGAAAATTCGGTAGAGAGAAAGGTTGATTTATTATGGGATTAATAAATCAACAGGAATTAAATATATGGTTTATTAATATATTAAAGTGATAATATATTAATTAGAAACTATATTAATTAATTAGGAATTAATCCAGAATTAATTGGATTTAATTTGGGGATTAAATTAATTAATTAAAGGTGCAGGGACTAAAACTGTAATTATTCAATAGTTGAGTAAGTGACAGTGTGGAGTGACCAGTTGAAAGTCGAAATCTATATATAGATATATATAATTTCGAAATTGATATATTAGGATAAATAAGAGTTTGAATTATAAGATAAAAGGTTTATCTCTAAGGTTTATCAACTGGCCATTTGGAAACTATAAATAGGGGTCCTGGGGAACCCTATTCTGCGCCAATTTCTCTCCTCCCTCTCTCTAGATTTCGTCCACCTCCTGCTCCCTGGGTGTGATCTCATTTGAGGCAGGACGCTTGTGCTGCTTAGCTTGCAAGAAACAACTAAAAGGTTAGTTTTTCCTATTTTATTCTTTTAGTTAATTTTTTGTTTTGCCTTTAGGAATTAGTTACATGTTCAAAGTAAGAAAACATAGATCCAATCTAGGTTGCATGTGAACTTAGGGTTTTAATTCATAGATTTGCAGAAAACCTTTCAACAATAACCATTCATATGTCTGTGAGACTCACGGGCTATCCCTGTTCCGCCTGAAGACTCACGGGCAGTTCCCGTTCTGTCTTATCGCTCGCAGGCTTTTCCCATTCCGTCTAATGACTCGCAGGCTATTCCCGTTCCGCCTATTGGCTCGCAGGCTTTTCCCGTTCCGTCTAATAACTCGCAGGCTATTCCCGTTCCGCCTATTGGCTCGCGGGCTATCCCGTTCCGTCCACAAACAATCATTTTCATAGCAATAATTCATACAATTATCATAACAGGTACGATCACCTTAGTCTAACATATCTTCCTTCCTACGCATGCAATATCACCTATAGTATAGTGAGAAGACTCACCTGATTATAGTTGACTATATCGTTTATCTTTCTCGGCTTTGTATTTCCTTCAACTTTAACTGTTAACATAATAAGAAATCTATCATTTCTTAATCCTTAACTATATTGTAGTCGGATCATTAAACCCTTAAGTAATTCCAATATGATACTCCATGATTTATCATGTAAAGAACAGCCAGGTAGAAGATTAGATGGGGTGGCAGGATCCTTTCAGCATTTTAGCCTTTCGGAAAATCCAACAACCAGATCCCAAGTAATCGGCCTAGTCACCGTCCTCATAAGTAAATCAATCGGTATTATTTTCGGAATTACGAATTGTTATAATAACGACATTTTAAGGTTTTTTGTTTACTATTGTTAGAAATGAGTATAATATAACATATGTTATACTTATTAAATATTCTACTTCTTAACACAAAAACTATTTTACAATACCTAATTAAGCTATAGAAAAGTTTGTAGTTACCTTATGACCAGTCGTCGGAACCTATAACTTCTTCGCTAGGCTTTTGAGCTTCCTTTCACTCACTTCTTACACTCTAGTGCTTAGAAACCTCTATATATTGGATTGAGATTTGTTGGTGTGGTTTATGAGATGTTTGGGGGTTATTTATAAATGAATTCTTGAATAAAAAATGGCATGACACTTTTGACAAAAGATTTTAATAATATAATTTTGTTGAAATTAAAGGCCTTCTAGAATCAGTCTGTTCAAGACTGGTTTAGCCGATCTTAAGCCCATTAAATTCACGTTTTTATTTGATATTCAGTAAATTCATCTCAATACCTTTCCAATGATGTATGGTATGTATTTATACGATTTTTCTATGATTTATTATGATTTTTTTGAAAACAGACTATCTAATCTGTCAATTCCGAACTAATCAGTAAAGATTGCATTTTTTTACCATAGATAATGTCATTTTCAAGCTTACTATTATTTTTGGTAATTGTACTAGACTCAATTTGTAAACTTTGTGCACTGGTTTGAGGTCCAAACGATTTTTCTAGAATTAATTATGATTTTTCTAAAAACGACACAAAATGCTGATTTTCATATGAAATTGTAACTAAAGTTTTTCTTAGCTTTATAATTACCAATGACCATATAATTCCTAACACTCTTATTTTAAGTATATGTTATAATCAGGATACAGGTTTTACAAAAAATATACTCAAGTATCTGCGAAGGACAAAGAACATGGTGTTAGTCCTCGGTGGCAGTGATACCTTGAGAGTTGAAGGATATACATATGCCAGCTTTCAGACGGATAGAGACAGTGGTCGGTCTCAGTCGGGCTGGGTATTCCTTTTGAACGGTGGAGCAGTTACTTGGAAAAGTTCCAAGCAAGAAACAGTGGCTGATTCTACGTGCGAATCAGAGTACATAGCAGCAAGTGAAGCGTCAAAGGAAGCGGCTTGGCTGAAGAACTTTATCGGTGACCTTGGAGTAGTCCCGAGTATTCAGGAGCCCTTGGAACTATTCTGCGATAACGAAGGTGCGGTCGCCTTGACAAAGGAACCGCGAGATCATGGAAAGTCCAGACATATCGACAGAAAGTACCACTACATCAGGCATAGGGTAGAAGAAGGTCACCTCGTGGTAAAGAGGGTATCATCGGAAGATAATCCTGCAGATCCCTTGACAAAGGCTCTGAGTAGGATTAAGCATAATCAGCATGCTAGGAGCATTGGATTAAGAGATGATATAAGTTTTTGTAATTAGATAGTTTTTTGAAACTTGTAACAATGTTATTGTATTTGACTTTTGTGATTTAATAATAGAGATTTATTGATGAGTAATGGTTTACTAATTTTGTCAATATATATCATTGTGTTTCATTTTTGCATGTTTTACTTCCTGAATAATTGGATTATTCAAATATCCACAGTCGCTCATACTTTTAGGGAGTAAGTATGAAGTAAGGCTGTCATGAATTGGTAATAGATTGTCTAAGGAGTTAGACATTGCAATTGGATTGCTGCACCATTCGTGAGTACTTGGAAATGGAGATTTGAGTATTGGATAAACCCGCGCTCAATGGATTGCTTCATGGATTACATCACGAGCAATATTGAGACGATAATATCTTTTGATCTTTAAGCTAAGACATATGAGTTATGATTTACTAGACGGTTATTCATTGATAATACGAAAACGCATCGGTAACTCGGTGTTATAAAACGTATTGTTGTGAGTGATTTGTCTGGTAAAAGACATAAGTATATGAGTCAAAGTTTATTCGTCCCTTGACCCTAACGGGGAGCAGATATCTGTAGGCCTCTCGATGATTTTGAAGTTGACTAAAATGGTTGGCCAACCGGGACTAAATTGGTAGTCTAAGAGTCATATGCAAATCGGAAATCGAGGAACAGTGAATCAGACCAGATTGATTTTATCCATGTCTTGAGTCTGAAAAATATCTTGTTGGATGGAGGATCATCTGATCACTTATCTATGGACAGGACTGATTAGATCAGAGTTTGGCATTGGTTTCTAGGAAGCTACAAGTGCTGGTTAATTAGAGGCTAAATCGGTAATTATAGTCATAGACTTATCCAAGTGGGAGACTGTTGGATTAGGTGTCTAAGCCATGACTAATAATTAGTATTTACCTAATTAATAGAAGCACAGTCCATTTGGGTTGCCCTCATGGCTGGAGGTTTGGTAGAAAATTCGGTAGAGAGAAAGATTGATTTATTATGGGATTAATAAATCAACAGGAATTAAATATATGGTTTATTAATATATTAAAGTGATAATATATTAATTAGAAACTATATTAATTAATTAGGAATTAATCCAGAATTAATTGGATTTAATTTGGGGATTAAATTAATTAATTAAAGGTGTAGGGACTGAAACTGTAATTATTCAATAGTTGAGTAAGTGGCAGTGTGGAGTGACAAGTGGATTTCGAAATTATATATATAGATATATATATTTCGAAATTTGATAAATAAGGATAAATAGGTTTTTGAATTGTATGATAAAAGGTTTATCTTATTTGAATTCAAAAAAATTTATCTCTAAGGTTTATCAACTGGCCATTTGAAAACTATAAATAGGGATCCCATACACCATATGAATTTCGCCAATTTCATTATACTCTCTCTGGATTTTCGTGACCATCTTCTCCAAGCTTGGGTGTGATCTCATTTGAGGCAGGATAATTTTGCTGCTCAGCTTCCAGAGAATTCTAAAAGGTTGGTTTTTCTAATTTTATTCTTTTAGTTAATTTTCTTATGGACTTTAGGTTTTGTTATATGTTCAATTAGAAGAAAACATAGATCCTTATAGGTTGCATGTGAACTTAGGTTATTTAGTTCATGGTTTGCAGAAAACCTTTCAGTGACTAGCATGAAACGATGCACCAGGATCCATGATCCAAGATTTTGTTGAGTTTTCGACACAGCAAATGAGTGCATCATCTTCAGAATCTACTGCCATATTAACTTCCTTCTTGCCTTTGTTTGCTGAAGGCGTTGGGCACTGATTTCTGAAATGACCCTTCTCTTTGCACTTCCAACAGGTAACATCAGTCCTGTTTTTCTGACCACCTCTCTTTCTCGACTTCGATCTTCTTCTACCACTGCCTCCTTTGTTGGACCTTCTTCCTCTGTCTTCTGTACTTAGGAGACTACTGGAAGATTCTCCGGCACTCCGTCTTCGCACATCCTCTCCAAGGATTAAGTCGCGAATACCTTCGAATGACAGCTTAGCTCCTCCGGCTGAACTGCTAACTGCTGTTACTGTACCGGACCAACTCTCAGGCAAAGATGATAGTAGCAACAAAGCCTGAACTTCATCTTCAAATTTAATATCAACTGATATTAATCTCGACAATATTGAATTGAATTCATTTATATGATCAGTTGCTGAACTACCCTCCATCATCTTCAAATTCACTAACTGTCTGATCAGAAAAACTTTATTCGACGCCGAGGGTTTCTCGTACATGTCAGATAGCGCCTTGATTAACCCATGAGTTGTCTTCACATTGACAATGTTGTAAGAAACGTTCTTTGCCAATGACAACCTCACCACACCAAGAGCCTGCGGGTCTAACAATTCCCAATCCTCCGGCTTCATGAGAAAAGGCTTCTCTTCAGATAGAGGTTCATGTAACCCCTTTTGGTAGAGATAGTCTTCGATTTGCATTTTCCAGAAACCGAAATCGTGACCATCGAATTTTTCGATCTTAACTCTCCCATCTTCAGCCATAGCTCGAAAAACAATATTTTATAAGGCCAATCAAAACCTCGTTTCTGATGTGGAAGATCAGACTAAGCTGCAACCACAGAGCATACGCGAGATACAACTTCCTTTAAACTCGAAGCTCTGATACCAGTTTGTTGGGAATAACAAAACAAGTTAGGCACTTCCGACAAACGATAAACGATTTCGGCAAAACACGCGGAAATGAAATGGAGAATAACGGCAAACTAAAACTGTAAAATCGGAACACAATATTTAACGTGGTTCACACGATCTGTCTGATCGGCTAATCCACGGGCGAACGAGAGAGAGAGAGGGTTTTATTAACACCAAGAAAATTACTGTCATACAAGGCTAAACTGCACTTATGGTCTGACCACTCACAAGAAAATATCACTTGCACTTTTGGCTGCCAAACTGGACTATGCACAAAAGGCTAACTCTCTGAACTGTGATATATATCTATGTATTTGTGTTTGTTTTCCGTGTGTTGTGTGGTGCATTTTTTCTCTTCAACTGATGCTCTATTTATACATCTTGGAGTGAATGTGAAAAGAGATTGTGAAGCAGTAAAATGAGCAGTAAAAGAAGCAGGCGTGAAAAAACAATCACCCATTTGTTCTTCCTCCTTTTGTTGACTTTTGATACAAGGTTGTTCAAACATTCACACCTAACAATTATCCGATTATGTTTTCATGTACCTTACTTTAATTTAGTTTTTTATCTATAAGGATTTTTTTATATATTTTTAACATATCAAGTTCATTTTAGTTTTTTAATTGAGGTACAACAAATAGCATAATAAAATCCACATTATTCTGATCAATAGTAAGATGTGATAATCTGAAGCGAGATGGTCCAAAAAACATGTGTCATGAAGTAATCTCGGACGCAATCATGAATGGCCAATTTTTGAAGAAAAATAATATAAAGATGAAAAATTATTTCTTCAAAAATTTGCTTCGGGCGAGTCGGGGTAAAAAATTGGTGTTAAAAAAATTGCTGAGGAGAGGAGGTGGCTGTTGAATACATCATCAGGAGAGAATTTTGTTCATGAGAGGCGAGGTTATTGTCATTAGGAGAGGTTACTTCTCATGGATGAGAAGCATCGGTTTTTTAGGAGAGGAGTTTTAGGAGAGGAGAGGAGGAGTGTTTATCAAGAGGGAAGAAAGTTTCATGAGAGGAAAGTGTTCCTGATGCACCTTTGGTTATGGTAAGCATGCTTCATTTTTTACAATAGCGAAGTGCCTAACACTCTTCCTAGTATCCGGATTCCCTAAGTCGCCTTACTCCCTTCTAAAGGGCATTCGTATATCATTCACATGACCCTACATCGAAGTGTCAAACACTCATCATAGTCTACCTAGGATTTCCACATCTCACCCGCACCGCATGAACTTTTACTCATACCGTCAGGTCGTCTCGCGAACGCGTAATTATACGTAATAAGAAAATATAGACAGTCTAATAAATGACCCCACACTAAAGTCACAACCAAATAAGGAATAGCCAGTAAGGCTGGATCAAGAATTGTAAGACTATATGGTCCTATTAAATGCAATCCTAAAGCATTCCCTTAACTTCCTAACTCTACAAGTATAGTCCAAAAGGCACACAACAGACAGCACATAACAAGCAGCAAACAAGGCAAAAGGCATCCTTATGATCCATACCAATTCTATCATACGATTTCCTGAGTGGATCCTTAGCCTACTTCTAGCATACATCATAGCATCAACACATAATATCATGGATATCTTGAAAATTAACCACTTACTTGAGCTCCGGCCGACCGTACACATCGCATCTCGTTTCTTTTAAAACCCCTTTATTCATTCAAAGTCATAAGTCAAGTATTCATATCATGTTTCAAACCCCTAAGAAACAATCAAATAAGAACATGCAAAGGAGTTTTCCGCTTGATACTCTACCTGACTCTGTTAGATTTTAGTTAACAACAGTTTTTCTCTTTGGAATCACAGTCATGTTCATCCAAATCCTGAGAATCACATTCCTGTTCATCCAAATCCCTCAAAACCAAGGCTCTGATACCAACTTGTAACGTCTCAAATTTCGTAATAAAATTTTTGTTTTAAAAACGGTTCAAATACATAAAACGGGTTGGAAAAATAGAAACCATCCAATTTAGACTCAATAATTAAAAACACATAAAACCGGGTTTAACAAAATAGTTACAAGCATTGTCCAGCGGAAAACTTGAATACCAAAATCCCAGATGCGATACAGTCGAGTCGTGCTCCAAGCTCAAGCTATCAAATACCTAAAAAACAGTTAGGGTGAAAGAGTAAGCACAAAGCTTAGTGAGTTCCCCAAAATACCATACGATCAATCATATAAAGCACAAATACAAAGGGTGTCCGAGCTTGCCCCAAACAACCTGGCTCTCGGGCTCACCCCGATCCGCCTCGGCTAAGAACTTACGAGCTTGCCCCGTTCCGTCCATCACTGAATCAACTCATTCTTTGGACTCTCGAGCTTACCCCGATCTGTCCTGCTCTCGAGCTCACCCCAGTCTGCCTTCAATCTTCAATCGTTAGAACGAATCCAACGACTAATACATAGCAACACAAAATTCTAAGCACATAGTTGGACCCAGCGGGTCCCTAACAACAATAATTCAGGTAACTAACATAAGGCACATTTGACTGAATCACCCACAGCTACATATAGCAGTATAAGGCTAACTACACATGTAACATCACCCATAATATAGTGAGAAAACTCACCTGATCTGGTAAGATGAACAACACTCCACTCGTGCGTCCTCATATATCAACAACGTGAACCTCCTAATAAGGATAAACTCAACTTAGAATTTCCTAAACCCCAAATAAGATAAACTTCTAAGACCGGTACTCCTAATCCTCAAGGTTGACCAAAAGTCAAATTGGTCAAAACGACAATGGTCAAAGGTCAAAGTCAAAGTCAACGGTCAACAGCCAGTTAATCCAAAACTTCATCAAGCTCTTAATCCATTTAGACAGGGTGTCAAGTCCTTCCAGAACTTATCCAAAACGATCATTGACACATAAATTTGTCACCTTTATGATCATACATGCCCAAAACTCAAAACCTAAGTCAAAAAGCTCAAAAACTAACCAAACAACCATACAAACAACCCAAGAGAGCTTGACTCGTTCTCTAATCTGACTTAATGGCTCCAGAAATGCTACAATAAGCATAAAGGTCAGAAGTTTTCTAACAAGTTCCAAAGGCCAAGCCAAAAAGGGACCAACTATCTAATTTCACCATTACAAACACTGGATCAACCTTATAAACACAAAAGGAAGAAACTTTAAACTCACAAAGGTCCAAGAATGCAGATCTTGATGACTCAACCTTGAGAAACAACTTCTAGCACCACCATGCACCTTATCTTCTTCAAGAATTCTTCAAAAATGGCCAAGAACACTAAAAATCACCCCAAAGAGGCTAGAGAGAGAGACTTGGAACGATTTTGGGAGTTGAAGGATGAAAAATGGCGGCAACCTAGGGTTTGACACCCTTATATATGGCCCAAACTTAAATTTAGGTTTTTGGCCCAAACACTGTAGATAGTGTCACTATCATTATGATAGCGTCGCTACAGATCAAGTCATCCCTCGACCACAACCAACTTAGCGACGCTAACTCACAACTTAGCGACGCTAACCCATAATTTCCCAAAATCTTATTCCTTTAACATTAAACTTGACATTTCAGGATTAGGGTCTTACATATCAACTATCAAGTGTGGGTGTGGGTGTGGTAGCAGTGGAAGTTGGGGTTGGGGGTGGGATGTGTGTTTGGTTGAGTGTGGGAGTTTGGGTCGGGGGTCTGTATTTATATTTTAGAACACTTTAGGAATTAGAAAATTTTGAAAATAATAAATAACAGTTTTCCAAAAAAAAAATTTAAGTTCTTTTTATATCTGGGAAACGGAAACTTTTTATTTTCTTAGAAAATTTTTAAAATTGAATCAACCTAACACATTTTCAAAATTTATATTTCTATTGAAAAATTTTCCACAACCAAACGTACTCAAAGTAATTTACTTGGGTTTGATTTTTATGTAATAATACTTTTATGATATTGCTACTTACTATTTAAGCTCTATATGCAACCTTTTGCGAAAATTTGGTTTCTGACAACTTTGTTTTGTGCGTTTATTTGCATTTTTTGATTAATAAAATGTGTTTTAACCGAAGAAATCAATAATTTTTTTTGGAAACCTGCAATTTAGTGGTCTCACCAGAGGGTACTCGATCCCGTCATCCAGGGCAGTGATTACCATTTGTTCATATTAACCATCGAACTCTAAGGATCTTTACTTATCACATATTGACAGGTTTCAATTATTAAAATGATGATTCTATACATACCCCCATATAGTCTAGTTATACCCTCTTGATTTGATTTTTTGTTTTTTTTGTTTATTTTGTTTGTTTGTTGTCATTTTCTTTTCATTTTTCTTTTTCTTTTATTAATATATTTTGATTTATTATTATTATTATTATAATTATAATAATAATAATAATAATTATTATTATTAGAAAAACAATAATAATGAATTTAACTTTTATAATTTTTACGTTTTAATAACAATAAACAATAGTTTTTTATGGTAATTATGACACAACGAACAACGTTTATAATATTATAAAATTATTTCAAATTATATCAAAACGGTTATGTCAAATTTGACCAAATGTCGAATTAATGAATTTAGCGTTTATAATTTTTACGTTTTAGTAACAATAAAACAATAATTTTTTTAAAGTAATTACGACACAACGAACGACGTTTATAATTTTATAAAATTATGTCAACTTATATCAAAATGGTTGAACGAATGTATAAAAAATAACAATATAAATAATAATATTAATGCAAAGTTTGGTCCAATATTACAATTGCACGGTGCATTATATGGATAACGAACATAAATATTTAGTCGAGCACTATACAATGTTTTCTATTCAGCAGAATGTTCTGAGCACGCACAATCCTGGACAAACGGATATGGTGTACAACTGGGTCGACAGATCAGAAATGACGGTTTCCGACTAATAATAACGTGAATTTCGATTACCTACAAACGATATAAACCCGAAAGATTTTATAAATAATAAATTATACGTACAACCAATTAGTTTATAAACGACTGAATAAATTCGAACGACAAAAAAGAAAACATTGGATTATCAATAAATAAGAACGGTTATAATTTTATAAAAGCTAATAATAACAATAATAATAATAATAATAATAATAATAAATGAAAAGACAATAAAAGACAAAATTGAAATAAAACAAATTTGATAGTCAAATCAGGGGTATAAAATGAAATGAGGGTATTTATAGCACGCCCCTATTAAAATTTATGCATACTACAAATACGTATCAATATATATGTTTATCACTTTATCATTTAGATCATTCAATTGATTCTTACTCTAGTGCCAATAGCATATCGATAAGGCCATTCACATTCTTTGCCTTCGTAGCGTTTCAGGCTATTGAAGGCCTAAAAGCACGAGATCTAATGGTTCTATCGTTGCTAATAGCCTAATACTTGATAGTTTTGTTTACATGACCATAAATATGAGTTTATTGATAACGTAAATTATAAATGATGTTTCATGTAAGTTTTGTGACTTTTATGCTTAGAGATTGAATATTTGTATAAACATGAATGTGTTAGTTGACTTAATTAATAATTATTACTACAAAAATTATAAAGCATTCCAAAAAGGTATGATTTTCTAGAAATACCATTTTGTCATATAGAGTAGCAAGGAAAAACACTATTGTAAATTGTTGATAACTTTGAAAGAGTAAAATGTGTTGTATGGAAAGAGTTGGTCTATGTATTTATTAGTAAAAAAACCACATATGACTCTTGAATTGTTGAAGCAATAACATTATAAAGAGTTGAAGCACGAAGAGGAGAATTAGGAAAATTTCAAAAGCTTAATGAAGTAATATTTAAAAATACGATTAAGTAATACCATATAGAAAATTAGAAAAATCATATGTTTTAATAATGTCATTTACAAGCCAATTAATTGTATGTTATATTTGAACGATAACCAAATATGATTGCGCACGTAGTTGTGGGTCCTTCTAGGCAATCTTAATTGTTGAATGTTGACCTAACTTACGGCACTAGATAACATGTGACATGGATCTACATCATTTGTGCTTTATATATAGTTAAAGATAATAAGTCTTTTATTCTTGATGATATAAAATTATGAATGTGCTAATAGTTGAATTTCTTAAATAGATAGTTATAAGTTTTGGACTAGTATTAGAATTATGTATGTATGAGTGAAAAATACCCATTAGGACTTTTTCAAATAAATAACTTTTTCATACTTAAATTAAATAGATTCACGGTAATTCATAATATAAATACGTTAGCTAGACTTCGTTATCTTTTTCATTTTTATATATTTGAGAAACAGATAAGTTATTTTTCATAAATCTTGCACTTAGATTACAACCACGACTCGATTTACATAACCTTTTTCCCTATAAGATCAAATCGACAATGATATGCTTTAATTAAAATGCCTTTTCATCATATTCATGTTGACACATATGTTACTAGACCTGGCAAAATCAGACACGACACGACAACCCGACACGAACCCGACACGAAATTAGCGGGTTTGGGTAAGAGGTTTCAACCCGTTTAAGTAAACAGGTTGACACGACACGACACGAAAGTTAAACGGGTCAGGTTAGGGTCAAGACTTTCAACTCGAAAATGACCCGAATAACCCGTTTATATATATATATATATATATATATATATATATATATATATATATATATATATATATATATATATATATATATATATATATATATATATATATATAATATATATTCTGGACTTTATAAACGTAGTGGTCCAAAATAATTTATTTTGGGCTGGGCTAAAATTCATATTTGGGTGGGAAAGATAGGAGTCTGTAGGTTTCAAGGTGTTTGTCTTATTGTCTTTTGACCTAATTCGCTAATTCTCCAATCTCCATTCCGTATTGTCTCTTGTTCTCGAATTCTCTCTACCGTTTGAGTCTCATTCACGAATATAAAAGGTTAGACCTCCGATCGTTCTGAGTTTCCGACCAATCACCGTCCTCGGTCTCTGCAACCAATCACCGCCACAGCCCCAGCCAATCACCTTCCATCTTCGGCTTTTCAGGCAGCCAATTTCAGCATTCCGATTTCAGACGAATCAGAAACGTAGGACCTTCGATCTGAGTTTGTAATTTCGATCTGACTTTCTAGTTTGTAATATGAATCTGAGTTTTTAATTTTAGCAGAATATGAGTTTGTAATTTCGATCTGACTTTCTAGTTTGTAATTTTGATCTAGTTTCTAGTTTCAATCTAAGTTTCTAGTTTGCAATTTCAGCAGAATATGAGTTTGTAATATGAATCTGTTTCTAAGTTTTTGTCATTTGTTTCTATTGCAATCATTTCGACATCTGAGTTTATAATATGAATCCGAGTGTTTGAGTTTGTAATATGAATATGAGTTTCTAAGTTTTTATTACGGGTTACATGGGTTCACGGGTTAGCGGGTTACACGATTTTGCAATTATAAACGGGTTCATGGGTCGTGTCGGGTTGACACGGTATAATCGAGTCGTGTTCAGGTTGAAGCTTTCAACCCGTTTATGTAAACAGGTCGTGTCCGGGTTAACCATTCTCAACCCGTTTAATGTCTTGACCCGACACGAACCCGACACGACCCGACCTGTTTGCCACCTCTATATGTTACTGTTAAATAGTGAATTGGGAATTAAAACCCGTATGTATTGTAAACACGCGCGCCGCGGCCCATTAAGTGTCCGCGTCGCGTGGGCCGTGAACAGCTAGGATACGGCTAGGGTTTCTTGTAATGCCTATAAATATAAAGGCTGGTCATTAGGGTTTTGGTGAGCCGTCAAGTCGTAAAGTCTGAAGTCAGTAGTCAGAAGAGGCCGATTTACTAGCAATCTAGGTACGCTCTGTAACACCTGTATTTAGTTCTGGAATAAAGAATACTCTCTCCTGCCCGTGGACGTAGGTCATCTTGGACCGAACCACGTAAATCTCTGTGTCGATACTTTGTGCTTATATTTCCGCATTTATATTCTCGTTATTATTCCTGGGCAATAGGCTATAGATTTAGGTCTATTTCCTAACAAGTGGTATCAGAGCCGCGGTTTCAGATCTGTAGTGTTATAGATCTGTGGTTATTTGCGGTTTTAGGTCTGCGTGTTTTAGATCTGGTTGTAGTTCTGGTTGATTGAAATCGGTAGTAGATCTAGGGTTTACGGCTTCGCCGCGTCGCGTCTGTTGAAAGACCGCGTCGCGCTTGTTGAAGGATCGCGTCTATTGGACCACGTCTGTTCAAACCCGCGTCGTGCCTTGTTGAAGTCCGCGCCGCGGCGACGACGAGCAGTAAGCAGTTTCGGATTTACTTGTTTATCAAAGACTACAAGGATCGGTTGATTGAAGATGTCATCTCACAAGTTCGATTTGGAGAAGTTCAATGGCTCGAATGATTTCACTTTGTGGAAGGTTAAGATGAAGGCTCTTCTGGTTCAACAAGGATGCGCAGTTGCAGTGGAAGGAGAATATGCAAAAGACACGACAGATGCAGTGAAGAAGGAGATCGAGGGGAAAGCACATAGTGCTATTCTTTTGAGCTTGACGGATGAGGTGTTGAGGGAAGTTGTTGATCAACCCACTGCTGCCGGTATTTGGAAGAAGCTTTGTGATACGTATCAGAATAGTTCTTTGACAAATAGGTTGTATCAAAAGCAACGGTTGTATACTTTCCGGATGGCAGAAGGTACCCAAGTAAAAGACCATCTTGATTCTTTCAACCGGATTATTCTAGATCTTCAAGGAGTAGGAGTAAAGGTTGATGATGAGGATCAAGCCCTTATTTTGTTATGTTCACTGCCGAATTCACATGAGAATTTTGTTGATACTATGTTGTATGGAAGAAAAACAATTACTGTGAATGATGTGAAGGATTCTCTGCTGTCCAAGGAACTCAAACGTAGAGTTTCTGGGAATGAGGAGACATCCGGTTCAGGTCTGTTCGTTGGCAGAGGAAGGACATCGGATAAGAAAGATGGTGGAAATCGGAGTAAGTCACGTTCGAAATCGAAAGTTTCTGCAAAAGTCAAGTGTTATAACTGCAAGGAGAAGGGTCACTTCAAGAGAAATTGTCCATTGCTGAAAGGGGGGAAGGGAGAAAATAGCAACAATGGCAGTGCGGCTATTGTTCAGGATGGTTCTGAAGAAGAAGACATAGGCGATGTGTTGACTGTTTGTACATCTAGTTCTGTTGATGCTTGGGTCTTGGATACTGGGGCATCTTATCATATGACTTTCCATCGTGACTGGTTCGAATCTTTTAGAGACTTGAAAGGAACGGTGAAGTTGGGTGATGATTGGGTTGCTCAGGTCAAAGGAAGCGGTACGGTACAGATTATGATGCACGATGGTATGGTCAGAAAGCTTGATTGCTGGTATGTTCCGGATCTTCGTAAGAACTTAATTTCTCTTACTACTTTAGCAAAGAATGGGTTGAAATACTCTGGTGAGGATGACTGGGTGAAGGTCACCAAGGGCTCTCTAGTAGTTATGAAAGGAAAGGTGCAGAAAAGTGGGGTTCCTGTCTTATAAGGAAATTCGGTTAGGGGAACAGTGGCGGTTACTCAATCCTTAGAGAGTAGTAATGATAAGACAGAGTTGTGGCATAGAAGATGGGACATATGAGTGAGAAGGGTATGTCAATTCTGAGTAAACAGGGGTTGTTTGGTGGTGAGCTAACGGGAAAACTCAAGTTGTGTGAAGCTTGTGTCAAAGGCAAGCAACGCAGGGTAAAGTTTAGTTCGGGTAAACACACAAGCAAGGAAATCCTGGAGTACATTCATTCAGATTTGTGGGGTCCCTCTCCGGTCGAGTCTCATAATGGTCATCGATACTTTGTGACTTTCATTGATGACTACTCAAGGAAGGTTTGGATTTATTTTCTGAAGACTAAAGACGAAGTGTTTGGGAAGTTCAAGGAGTGGAAGACGATGATTGAAAAACGGAACGGGAAATCTGTCAAGACACTCAGAACTGACAACGGGTTGGAGTTCTGCAATGCCCCGTTTGACAACTTCTGCAAGGCGGAAGGTATAGTGAGGCATCACACTATACGGCACACACCACAGCAAAACGGAGTGGCGGAACGGATGAACCAAACACTGTTAGCGCGTGCTAGAAGTATGCGCTTATATGCTGATTTATCGAAGAAATTCTGGGCGGAAGCGGTTAATACTGCTTGCTATCTGGTGAACAGATCACCATCAACTGCAATCGACTTTAAGACTCCTCAAGAGGTATGGTCTGGAAAACCCTCTGATTATTCTGGTTTACGTATATTTGGTTGTCCGGCTTATGCTCATGTTAATGATGGTAAACTTGAGGCGAGGGCAATGAAGTGCATATTTCTAGGGTATGCACATGGAGTGAAAGGTTATCGTCTGTGGTGTACAGAAGAAGGGAGAACTCCAAAATTTATTAATAGCAGAGATGTGACCTTTAATGAATCTGCTATGGTGAACCAAAGAGGAGGTGATACAAGTCATGTAGGGAAAGATCAGGGTGCCAACCAGAAGGTGGAGTTTGTCACACAAATTCCAGACAGAATGGTGATAAATGAAGAACAGCATGTCGGTGATGATCAGCATAGACGTGATGAAACTCATGAACAGCCCAATGAGGATCAGTCTGGTGATGCTGAGGCCGATGGTGAGAACAATGAGGATGAATCTATAGCAAGGAGAAGAGAGAAAAGGAACACGAAGACTCCAGCTAGATATGCTACATGTGTCACTAATGGTGATATTGGTTCTGTTGCATATGCACTAGCTGTTGGTGAAAACATTGGTACTGATGAGCCTCGGTCCTACAAAGAGGCGGTGGCAAGTAAAGAAGGATCAAGCTGGTTGATGGCGATGAATGAAGAGATGCAATCTCTTGAGAAGAATGAAACGTGGGATCTTGTTCCATTACCAAAAGGAGTCAAACCGGTTGGATGCAAATGGGTCTTTAAGAAGAATGAAGGAATTCTAGGTGTTGAACCCGCAAGGTTCAAGGCACGGTTAGTGGCGAAGGGATTTTCTCAAAAGGAAGGAATCGACTATCACGAGGTTTTCTCACCGGTCGTGAAGCACAAGTCAATTCGGGTTCTTTTAGCTATGGTGAGTGCGTTTAATCTGGAGCTTGAGCAGCTCGATGTCAAAACTGCATTTCTTCATGGAAGCTTGGAGGAGAAGATATATATGTCACAGCTTGAAGGTTTTCCGGGTTCTAATAAGGATCATGTGTGTCTGTTGAAGAAGTCTCTTTATGGTTTGAAGCAGTCTCCTAGACAGTGGTACAAGAGATTTGATTCGTTTATGACTTCGCATGGCTACATTCGGAATCAGTTTGATAATTGTGTCTACTTGAAGCAGTTGTCCAATGGGTCCTTTGTTTATCTGTTGCTATATGTTGATGATATGCTCATTGCAGCCAAGGAGATGGATGAAATTAATAACTTGAAGAAGCTTTTGGCAAGTGAGTTTGAAATGAAGGATTTAGGTGCAGCAAAGAAGATATTGGGGATGGAGATTCAGAGAGACAGGAAAGCGGGGTTGTTATATGTTTCTCAGCAGAAATATATTAAGAAAGTCTTGCAGTCTTTCGGTATGGATCAGTCAAAACCAGTTGGAACTCCTTTGGCAGCGCATTTTAAATTAAACAGAAGTACTATACCAACTACGGATGAGGAAAAAGACTCTATGAGTAGAGTTCCGTACTCAAGTGCAGTTGGAAGCCTTATGTATGTTATGGTCTGTACTAGACCTGATTTAGCACATGCAGTTAGTGTGGTTAGTAGGTTTATGAGTAATCCTGGGAAAGCTCACTGGGAAGCGGTCAAGTGGATCCTGCGATACTTAAAGGGGACTAAGGATGTTTGTTTGGTTTATGGTGGTAATACTCATAGTAACTTGGTGGGATATGCAAACTCAGACTATGGTGGCGACTTGGTGAAAAGGAGATCGCTCACGTGTTATATTTTCACTCTGTTTGGATGTGCAGTCAGTTGGAAGTCAACTTTACAGCCTACTGTTGCCTTGTCTACAACTGAAGCGGAATACATGTCAATGACTGAAGGTATAAAAGAGTGTATCTGGCTACATGGTTTGGTGGAGAGTCTGGGGTTGAAGGTGGAGAAGCCTGTCTTGAACTGTGATAGTGAAAGCGCTTTGTGTCTAGCAAGGAATCCGGTTTATCATGAAAAGACAAAGCATATTGATATCCGGTTAAATTTCATTCGTGACATAGTTGAAGAAGACAAGTTCTCAATCTTGAAGATCGATACCAAGGTGAATCCGGCAGATATGTTGACGAAGTCATTACCCAAGGAGAAGTTCGAGCTATGCTTGAACTTGGTTGATGTTCGCAGGAGGTAAGTCCCTACGGGGCAAGCTGGCAGGAGACGAGAGGAAGTTTTTTGGTTTCTAGAGCGAGGTGGAGCTATGTTGAATTCGCAATTCAAGGTGGAGATTGTTAAATAGTGAATTGGGAATTAAAACCCGTATGAATTGTAAACACGCGCGCCGCGGCCCATTAAGTGTCCGCGTCGCGTGGGCCGTGAACAGCTAGGGTACGGCTAGGGTTTCTTGTAATGCCTATAAATATAAAGGCTGGTCATTAGGGTTTTGGTGAGCCGTCAAGTCGTAAAGTCTGAAGTCAGTAGTCAGAAGAGGCCGATTTACTAGCAATCTAGGTACGCTCTGTAACACCTGTATTTAGTTCTGGAATAAAGAATACTCTCTCCTGCCCGTGGACGTAGGTCATCTTGGACCGAACCACGTAAATCTCTGTGTCGATACTTTGTGCTTATATTTCCGCATTTATATTCTCGTTATTATTCCTGGGCAATAGGCTATAGATTTAGGTCTATTTCCTAACAGTTACAATACCATAATTCATTTATTAGCACACAAATTTATTACACTCAAAACGTTTTTTCCTTTTTTGATTTTTCAATATTATTACTCATTATCTATTTATTATATGTTTGCAAACATGCGTTTTGTTCATATGCAACAATACAAACTTCAATTTTCCTTTACACACACACATATATATATATATATATATATATATATATATATATATATATATATATATATATATATATATATATATATATATATATATATATAACCTTTACACACACACACACACACACATATATATATATATATATATATATATATATATATATATATATATATATATATATATATATATATATATATATATATATATATATATATATATATATATATATATATATATATATATATATATATATGTGTGTGTGTGTATGTGTGTGTAAAACCAGTCAAATGAGACTGCCAAACTTTGTGAACGATTTTTTTTATTTTCTATATTGATATAAATACCATTTTTAAAACGTAAACATGATAAACTTTTGTTTATTTGTTTATCTTTTCTTTAAAAAAATAAATCACTAATTTATTAAGAATTAATAACAAGTAAACAATATTTTCTAGGGTTTTTTTTAAAAAAAAGAGAAAATTGCAAAATTGGTCCCTGTGGTTTGCCAAAATGGCCATGTTTGGTCCAAAATGGGTTTTACTAGCACCTAAGGTCCAAAAATGTTGTATTTGTTGCGAGTTTGGTCCATTTTTAAAAAAAAAAATACCTAGAGTGACGATTTTGCCCTTTCTATTTTAATTTTTTATTTTCTGTTCATTTATATTACTAATTTTTATTTAACAAAAAACAAAAAAGAAAATAAAACAACCCCCTCCCCCAATCCGTCCCCCTGCTGTACTCTCCTTTCTCTCTCTCTCTCTCTCACCGGAAAACCTCTTTACTCTCTCACCGGAAAACCTCACCGGAAAACCTTGTCTCACTAATGTCTTCTCCTTCTGCACTCTCTTTCTCCCTCTTAGTTCTCACTCCTGTATTCTTCTACTTCTTCCCATTTCAAGCCCTATACACCCCTTCACTCCTCCCAAGCATCATCGTCTGAAAAACCGCCGGAAAACCCATCGTTGTCCACCAGATCTGGAGAGACGACCCCTTGAACCAGCCACCGCCGCCGTCGGAAAACCCATCGTCACCGTACTCCTCTCCATGATTAGGTGGAAGTCCTCACAATCCATGGTCAGAGACTTGTAAGGATGCGGCAACAAAATTGTACCATCAATCAGAAAAAAGCTCAAAACATTTGAAGCTTAATTTGATTAGGTGGAGATCCTCCTCCTTCACTGAGATGTTTGGAGCTCAATTTTGCTTCATTTTATGTCGATTGTGTGGTGTTTTGCATCACTTTCCTATCATTCCCGGTGAAGACCGCCACCCTGTAATTTACCCGGTGTTCTTAAAGCTTTGATTCATGAAGAAGGAGCTAAGATTTGATTCCAACAAAAGAGAGAAAGAGAGATGGGGAGAAGAGAGAGTAGGGGTAGGATGGTTGGGGTGGGGTTTTTTCTAGCCTACCGGAGATGGGCAAATTTGATAGCACAGAGACCGGGCTAGCAACTTCAGAAGCTAGGGCAGAACCCATTGTCATTGGGGGTGGGTATACCCAACGGAGTGGGAGCAGAGGAGCTTGGGGATATGTTCGATTCCAGCCAGCAATTTCTCCTCCAAATCAGTCGATATCATCGTCATTTTCTCTGTTTTCCACCATTATCATCTTCTATGTTCGTCAAATTCTGATTTCAGGGGAGTCACACCCACGTATTGAAGCTTTTGAACCTCCGATGTGCAGAATAATGAGGAAGATGAAGATGTCTAATGTGCAGATCAGAGAGAAGGAGAAGTGTAATGAGGAAGACGATGCAGATCTGAGAGAAAGAAAGTGAGAGAGGGGGAGGAAGGGGGACAGATAGGAGTGGGGTGGGGTTTTTTTATTTCTTTTATTTTTGATCAAGAAAACCATAAATACATTTAAAAAAAAGGAAAAAGAAAGCATTAAGGGCAAAATCGTCACTCTAGGTATTTTTTAAAAAAATTGGACCAAACTCGTAACAAATACAACATTTTTGGACCTTAGGTGCTAGTAAAACCCATTTTGGACCAAACATGGCCATTTTGGCAAACCACAGGGACCAATTTTGCAATTTTCTCAAAAAAAAATTGTAGTTATATATCGATATGCATACCACATGTTAGAGCATAAAAACAATAAACTTTGAGATTTTTAGTTTTCCTTTTTGGAAAGTAAAGTCCAAAAAATAAAAGATTAACATCATACATGAATGTATATAATGCAAAAACAAATAAAATTCAAAGAATCTTTTGATATTTCATAGTTGTATATTCATATGTATATAAACTTTTAAAACATACAAATGATAAACTTTGATATTTTTATATTTTTTTTGAAAAGGAATATAACTTTAAAAATTAAAAAATAAGCATCATACATGTATTCATAAGTGCAAATACATGTATGCATGAGATCCAGTCCTTTTACCATATGTAGACTCTCTGGTCGATGCCATAGCAGGTCTTGAAATCTTGACATTCATGGACGCATCATTTGGATTCCAACAAATCCAGATGGAACCATCTGATCAGGAAGATACAACCTTCACAACCCTAAAAGGTATTTATTGTTATATAGCTATGTCCTTTGGATTAAAAAATACAGGTGCTACCTATCAAAGACTGGTCAATAGTATGTTTAAGGATCAACTTGACAATACCATGAAGGTCTAGATAGACGATACGGTGGGGAAACTTAACAAAGCTAAAGATCACCTTAGGCATCTCAGAGAGGCGTTCAACATCTTAGACACATTCAACATGAAACCGAACACTTCAAAATGCCACTTTGGTGTGAAGGTAGACAAGTTCTCGGGTAATATGGTAACCAAGAGGGGATAGAAGCAATCCATGAACAGATTAAATCAATCACAACTTGAAGTCCTAATCTTCTCGAAAGATGTTCAAATATTAACAGGTAGAGTAACAAATTTAAACAAGTTTTTCTCAAAATCAATTAAGAGATGCAATCCCTTCTGTGATATCTTAAAGAATAATAAAATGCTTGAATGGATAGCTAAGCATGATTAAGCTTTCCAGGAACTGAAGGGGTACTTATCTTCAGCACCATTGCTGGTAAAACCATTAAATGGAGAGTTGTTGTACCAAGTAGTCTCTACAAATGCAGTACGTGTCGTGCTTGTAAGGGACCAAGATGATACTCAACATCCGGTTTACTATTTAAGTAAAATCATTCTAGTTGCTAAAAGCATGTATTTGCATCTAGAAAAATTAATTATTTCACTTGTCATCGCATCATTTAAAGCAATGCATTATTTTGAAACTCACCCTATTTGTATCAAGGCTAATTATCCTATTAGAAATGTAATAAGGAAACCAAAGATGTCAGTAATGTTAGGCTACAAAGCTCTATATTTGGGGATGATTTAGTGGCTAGGCTTTTCCCCTTGTACTTGTACATTATGCTATGTGACTTGTATGGTGGCTTATTATATATATAAGGTGCTAAATCATTTGTTAGAGAGAGCTCAGATTTAGTGAGAGAATTGTAGTGAGAAGTGTGTTCTTGTATGCATTGCTCGGGTTTTTCATATCGTTGGAACACATTGTTCTAAGGGGAATATATGAAGATGAATGGAAATTCATAGTGGCTGATTTTCCAATAATGAACCCTCATGACTTCGTAGTCATGATTAAACTATTGAACCACATTGCCCCAAACCTTTCTCGAACTGTAATGACATTCAAAACTGCAAAGAAATATGTTTCATGGTTTCTGAAATTCTATATTCTCCAACTCGCAAACTATGATGCCATGATTACGAAGGCCCTGAACATGTCTCTTTCGCCTCTAGATCATAAGCTTGATGAGATAGACAAATATGTTGATGGTTAAATTGTAGAAGACCCTGGTGTGGTATATGTGGGAAAGTTGTCAACAGATGGGCCAAATGGCAAGTTCTTTGATATGGACTATAAGGGGAGATATCCTTTAGAGGTTTGGAAATACATGATACTCCGAACACACGTCTGTCAACATAAATTATCACAACAAATTAAGAAAATCAAAGAATACTTGGACTGGTAGATAGTTGTAAGAGACTGCATGATGGAAGCTATTCGTCTCCTCTGACTTCCGGATCCTTGCACTTCGCACAAAAGGGGAGATTGTTGTGTATTATTTGTTGTGCCAAAGTGTAACTCTTGGACCCGAAGTCATGTTATATCGGAAGCCTATCTCATTCCTTTATATGAAGATCTGAAGTGTTTAAGTCGAAGCTTGTTTTGTATTTTGCTAGATTGTAGACAAGCATGCTACCAGACTTGTGTTGGCTAATGTGCACCAAACGTGTTGCGTAGTATAGTTTTATCAGTTTATTTGACACATGTCTTTTTGTTACTTGTAAGAATATTACCCTGATCGTGTATAAATATCAGGGTGATCCTAAGGATTGGATAAGGGTTTGGAATACTCCTTCCTTCAAGGGTATCTCAATGTTCTTAGCGATTCCGAGCACGATCCATTGTGTTCAATCCTATTTTAATCCAAACATTTGGCATGATGTTTATTCAATCTATTCTTTTATGATTATTGTTTTATTCATTATGTTTGTATACTTGCTCCATTGAATAAGTATTTGACTTATCAATGAAGGATGGCTAAATGGTATGTGTAGCTAAGCACATACGATCTAAGATACGGGCCAAGATTCACGATCAAATCTCAAGCATTCGCAGACTTTATGCTAGATTTCAGTACATACATCTAACCAGAGATATTAAAAAAGGTCCAACGGCTTTAAGATGCTGACATACCAAAGAGGTAGACACTCTTCACTGATGGGGCCTCAAATTTCAAGGGAACTAGATTGGGTATTATACTCAAATCACCACAAGGGGACATACTACCCCAGGCAATCAAATGTGAACATCATGCAAAAAACAATAAAGCAGAACATGAGGCATTGATAATGGGTCTACAACTTGCCAATAATATTCAAATTAAAGATCTTCGGTATGTGTTGATTCATTATTAATTATTAACAAGTTCAATGGTTCGTATACAATGAAAAGTGAAAAGTTAGTTTTATATTTGGAAATAGTAAAAAAATTAGTTGCCAAATTCAAAAGTTTTAACTTGAATCAAGTACCTAGAGAGGATAATGTGGAGGCTGATGCATTAGCCAATCTTGGATTTGCATTCAAGATCCCACCAAACACCAAAATCCTAATTATCCATATAGTAACCACTACCATAGGTAAGGAAGATCATACAAAAGGGGAAGCAACAACAAGAAAAGTTGTTGAACCCCAAGATGACATCTCAGGAAAGATATTGGATCCAACCCATCATGAGATATCTAAAGGATGGAACAAATCCATAATAGGAGAACTAACCAAAAGCGTTCAAGATAAGGCTTTCACATTCTCCATCATACAAGGAGTTTTATTTACAAAATCAGCAGCATGACCCTACTTCAGATGTTTGGAAGATGATGAGGTCAGGCTATTCCTTAAAGAAATATATAAGGGAGAGTGCAGTAATAATACTGGAGGAAGATCTTTTTAATCCAAAGCACTCACAACAGGCTATTATTGGCTAACTATGAGAAGGGATGTTGTCGAATATGTTAAAAAATATGATGCATGTCAACAGCATAGCAACATCTTGCATCAGCTTGCAAAGCCAATGCATCCTATCATTTCTCCTTGGTCGTTTATGAAGTAGGGAATGGACATAGTTGAAAAGTTTCTTAGGGCACTAGGAGGAAGAGTTTTCATGTTAGTAATGGCTGATTACTTTTCCAAGTAGATAAAAATTGAGGCATTTGTCCAAGTCCAGGGAAAAAAAGTCATATCCTAATGACTTAGATGTACACTAAATTACTAATATCCTAATACATGTTTAAAATCATTAGAATGCATTAATTACCTAAATATATGAGGTTAAAATGTGATGATCTAATGATTTAGAACTCCAAAAACTCGATCACGGTCGGTTGATTTCATTTAAACTTCGGAATGAGTTATAACCTCCAATTCATCATTAGATCATCACCAAAATTTGAATCAAAGAGATTTCACAAGTTAGATTTATGACATTACGTGAAGTTTAAGAAAACAAATACTTGATCATGTCATAAAACAAACTCAAAACTCCTTTGAAGGTCCCTAGCAATTAAAAAGCCTCAAATAAGTCAATAAATGAAAATATCTACCTATGACAGATTCATTACTTAGAAAGGAGCTTAGGAAACTTAAAACAAAGTTGAAACTAAAATCAAATTCATAGAATTGAAGTTTAAATTTAAAATGCACCAACAGGGCTTGAATATCCAAAATAGCTCTTAGAATCAAAATCAAGCAACATTGAAGGGTATGGTTGATTAAGTAAGCAAACACTTGATGATTTTAATATTAAGACTCAATCTAAAACCATCTGTTGCATCAAATGAAGAAGAATGCTAGATTTTACACCTTCGCGAGCTTCAATGTGATGGTTCCAACTTAATCTCTTCACTAGTTCTTTAATCTCACTTCAATCTCTCTTTAAAACTCCAAAATTGTCAGAGACACAAAAGTTAGTTCTCTAGGTCGTTTAAAATGAAATGGAAGAGGGAAGGAAGCCAAATTTGGCATATACAGTATGTCTACTTAGCTCTTTTCACATTAGACCACAACTTGACTCCATCATCTAATCAACTTCTAATCTTGCTAATATAACTCCACATAATTAAATTCCTAACCTTTTTGGTCCATAAAACTATTCAAGGTAGAGGCAAAGAAAGTTTCATGGTGACAATTTTAGTTCCTTCATCTTATCAACAATTAACTTCCTTTCATATTCTAGTTTTACTCAAAAGACCAAAAAGTTTAGCCCTAAAATGCGGGTGTTACAATATATAACACCAAATGCATATATGATATTTGGAAAATATAACGTAGGGACATATGCTCAATGTACTATGTGCTCACCTTAGTCCTTATATAAAGATTTGATGAATTCGTCATTGTTAGCTTCTTAAATAAGCAAGTACACCTAACTAGGATCACAACACACATAAACTCCTATGTGATCATTCATCACAAAAGAATCTTGTAGTTAAAACGGAAGATTTCTGATCAAAATCATCTAACAAAGACGTCACAGTTAATTTGAAATCTTCTAGTAATAGCCGGGGGACGATTTTTCTTTCTTCCAATATTTTTTCTAACCAAAATTCTCCAAGATGATTTCTCCATGTCAGCTACATTTATTGACAAACCTTTTGCCGCAAAACTCAATGGTTTTGATCCAAATATCATATGGAACGATTTCAATGATCTAAGTTCAATCCAAGGCATTAGGAACAATGTTTGCAACACCTATTGCATCATCTATTAACATATCATTCTCATTTTACCATTGAAGATTAAGGTTTTTCACTATCTTTAACACCCAAAGATCAGTTGTCGTATTAGGGCCTGATTCTAATGGATTTTAATGATTGTGATTAGTTCAAAGCATGAGAAACATTAATTAATATAATATAAAAATTAGTTAAAGTTGTAAATCTCAAATAACTATTAAATCAATAGTATTCACCATTTTTGTCTCATAAAACTCATATACAAGTAAAAAAATGGAGATGTTTGTACCTTAAAGGTATTGAATTCAAGGCTAGATGGTTCTCCAGTACACAAAACCAATTTCCCTCTTGAAATCCTTGTTTGATTTCACCTTTCTCTCAAGAAAAAAAAACACACACACACGCACACTTACTTGATCTTTCTCCCAAATGATCGACACAAACACCTTAGAAAGGGTTTCATCCCCATTTTTTAACAAATCACAAACTAGCTACTAAACAATGATTTATCCGTTTTCTATCCAAACAACTGTTTCTTAATTTTAGACTTTTTAGTTACTCCTTAACTAAATTGGCAGTTCTAACAATTTACTAAATTCGACCTTTTAACACAATTATGGCTAAATATCGAAAATAGCAATATGCTTCAATTTCTCGTCATGACATAATTTTCACATATGGAAGTTTACATCTTTATTTCATTTCAATTACTCTACAAAACCTGATTTCACCAATTAAATACTAATTAAATTCTCAAATGACCCTTTTTTAGTACTTTAAGGATAAAATGCTCTAATCACAAATAGCGAGTGTTACAATCAATCTATCAAATCCAATATGAACCAAAAAACATTCACCATTATCAGCGCAAAAAATTTTCTATCTAGTTGAAATGCTCTCAACAACCAATGAATGATTGAGAAACAATCATACCAACGACACAAAAAACAAACATGTACCGGATAACTTTCTACCTTCAACTATCACTTTTATCATCCAAACACATAAGATCAAGAATGGTTGTTAAATCACAGAATTCCATCTCATCCGTTTCTGACCGTAATATGCGTCGTCAATACCAAAATCTTGCGATTTTTGGGAGTCTTTCTAAGCAAAAGGAATCACCCATATCGCATACCATTCAAAAATTCTCTTTTATATTAGCATATATAATAATTTCACTTGTAAAATACACATGTTAGTTTTCTTTTTCAGATTTCCGTTTTGTATTGCTTTCTTTGTACGGTAAAGAAACTATATATCAATGTTTGTGGATGTAGTCCTGTTAAATGAACCCCTAACTCTCATTTTTGAGTAAATATTATTTTTGCAACGGCAAATAAATATATCTATTAGTCTACTCTATGATCAGTCCAACCCAATAAATTAACTTCAAAAATAACTTTACATTTCTGATAAAAAGCACAAGTTAAAAACGTTAATTTAAAGATAGACAAAGAATGCGCATATTCAGAAACAAAGCTAAAATGTGTCTTATTCTAATGAAGAATTTTAGATTATTAGTAAATTATACGAATGATCCATGTGGTTTATGGTAATTTGCATGTTTGATCTTGTAACTTTTTTTTTTAAATTTGGATGGTTATTGTTTTATGTTTATATTACGTGTTTGATCTCTGATAGACATAAAAAGACTATAATACCCCTAAAATAAACATCATATAATTTTATAAAATTTTGCATTAAAGTCTTCTATTTTGCTTTGAAAACTCTGGAAATCCATATTCCCAAAGACGCATTCAAAACAATCAGACTTTGAAAAGTCATGTAATTCAAAAATATCATTTCATTTTCACACGGTCAACTCTAGGGTACCAAGGGTAATGCACCGAACAAAAACGACATCGTTGGGCCAGTTTTCACCACTAACAATGTCACTTTCCCTTCTCTCCTCTCTGTTGGCAGTGCCTCACCAGTTGATTTAAGAGCCTTGTACTCCCCCATCCATCTTCTCTCTCATCTAAAGGATCAAAAGGGCTCTATGTTCAATCTCGTTGACCCAAATCAAACCCTAAACACTTCAAATCTTCAAAGAAGGAAACAGTTTCAAAGTGATTCAGAACTTCAAGATCTGTGCGATTAACTGAATCTCAGATTTCGTTCCGTTCTAAAAAGGTAAGATCCGTTTACATCTTTGGACGTGTGTTTGATCTTCAGGTTTTCTTGAAATCGGTTGATAAAGATTCGGATTGTCGATCTGTTCTTTTTTGGGTTTATTTTAAAGAGGGGTTTTGTTGTTTTTGTTTGATTTATTGCAGATCTGGTCCGAATTGTAGCGAAAATCGAAAACCCCATCAGTAAAAATTGAATCTTTAATATGTCTGATTTCTTGCCTAAAAGCGATTCGGTTCAAATTAGAGAGGTCTGGAACGACAACCTTGAAGAAGAGTTTGCTTTGATTCGAGGAATTGTCGACTCTTACCCTTATATCGCAATGGATACCGAGTTCCCAGGTGTTGTTCTTCGTCCATTGGCGCAATTTAAGAATATTAACGATTATAACTATGTAACTTTGAAGGATAATGTCGATATGCTAAAGTTGATTCAGTTGGGTCTCACTTTCTCTGACGAAAACGGGAATTTACCCACTTGCGGCACCGATAAGCCTTGCATTTGGCAGTTTAATTTCCGCGAGTTCAATGTCAACGAAGACATCTTTGCAAATGATTCAATCGAGATGCTAAAACAGTGCGGGATTGATTTTAAGAAGAACAGCGAAATGGGTATTGACGCAAATCGATTTGGAGAGCTCTTAATGTCTTCCGGTGTCGTTTTGAATGATGATATCTGCTGGGTAACTTTCCATAGTGGGTATGATTTTGGATACTTGCTTAAATTGTTGACTCGTAAAGAGTTGCCTAAATCTCAAACTGGGTTCTTTGATTTAATCAAGATTTATTTCCCGGTTATTTACGATATCAAACATTTGATGAGGTTTTGCAACTCGCTTCATGGTGGATTGAATAAGCTTGCAGAGATTTTGGAAGTTGAAAGAATTGGAGTTTGTCATCAAGCTGGATCTGATAGTTTGCTTACTTCTCATGCCTTTAAGAAGTTGAAAGAAAGTTATTTTAATGGAAACACGGAGAAATATGCAGGTGTTTTGTATGGTTTAGGTGTTGAAGATGGTGATAAGTAAGTAGGAAATGACAAAATGTAATTTGTTGATGTTGAAGTTTGTTTGATTTAGTATGTGGGAATGTGTTTGAATCTTTGTACACAAATGGTGAAAGAGTTGTTGCCTGTTTGATGGTCTTTTTTTTTTTTTTTTTTCTTCGGATCTTTTTATGTAACCAAATGGCGAAAAGGGTCTTGTAGTTTGAGTACTGTAAATTATTACAGTTAGTGTTTTAATAACAATCTTAACTTTTCACTATGTTTTTCTTCTTGATTCTTGTTTTTCTTTTGGTTTTGGTGTGTTATTGTGATAGTATCTAATTCTTGACACATTTGATGTGTAGTATGGTACCTAGAACCAAGGCCCGTTATAATTTCGTTTAAAACAAAATTAAAATATTAATATTTTAGTAATTAATTATGAGATATTGACAAAAATGAAAATCACTAAGGGAGGGAGGATTTGATTGAAATAAACAAAGTCTTTTGTGTTTTGGAAAATTGATCTCAATATTTAAGACTTACTGACTAAATTTATGTTAAATTAAAAATTATTTTTTCCGAAAAAAATACGTTTCAGACTTGTATTCTGAATTCTGAAACTATTCTGGAATATGAAGAACAAGAATGAAATCTAATGAATAATTCCAAAACTTCGAGAAAATACTTTGTTTTTACTGAAATCTAATAAAAAATTATAAACATATAACAAATGGGAAGAGGAAACAATACTAGAGATTAAAAGGTTAATTTTGATTAAAAAACTAGGATATTAGACCAAATGCTTATTTTGGACATGGATAAAGTGATTTTTGGAAAGTACTCGGTACAAGTAAGAATAAATGCATATAATATATTTTTATTCAGTCCTGAATACACCTTAGGGCTCAGATATCATTTTGGTAAAATGCAAAAAATAATCAAATGGGTTAATTCTAAAAAGAGAAAATGATACTATAGCCCTACGAACTATTAGCTTTTGTTTTAAAAAGTCTCTAATGTTATTTTTTGCTTTCTAAAGGCATAAAGTCTAACTTTCCAGTTTTCAATGATCCTTAAAAAGAAAATGAAGGGGTAACTCGATTACCCCTTGTCTTTTCATACAAATATCCTCTTGCTCTCTAGCAATTTTCCTCGATGCTCCTCTCTTCTCGACTTTCTCTTTCTTTTACGGTTATGCAAAAACAGGAACAAAATATTGCTACGTGACTTGAACAAAAGCTAGCAAAGGTAATCGATCCTTAAGCATGATTTCGGGTTGCAAATCGAAGGCTACGAGACCCACTGGAGGTAAATTCTAGGGTTCCAAACGGGTTCGTAGCATACCTGCTACCATTTTCACAACTATGGAAACCACATCCATGGCTGCGACCAGTAAGAACTTGTAAAGTGATTAACGAACTAATCGATTCAGGGAGACTATCGAAGAAATTATTGACGGAAAGGTCTAGTTTTTCAAGTGAGACGAAGTTTCCGATGTTACTTAGAAGATTCATGGAGATTTTGTTGCTCGAAAGATTAAGAGTTTTAAGTGAACCCAAACTCCAAAAATCATTAGGCAAATCAGTAATTTGATTATTGCTTAGATCCAAAGATTGAAGCTTTGTGAGTTTGGCGATTGTGTTATCGGGGATGGACCAGAAAGACCGAAATTAGGAGCATTTAAACCTATGCCATGTTCTTGATCATTATAGAAAACAACTTCCCATGAACAAACGGGTGAAAAAAATCGTAACCATGAGAAAAAGAAGACGAATTTGTAGAATTCAATGTACCCATTTTATGAAAGAAATCTAAGATGAAGAACTCAATAGTATTGGGTATAGGTACGTGCTGTTCTTGTTGTTAACCAAGGTTTGACCTGAAGAACAGAGTTAGAACAACAATTGAACCAAAGACAACAAATCGCATGTTCGAAATTATCTAAAAAGGGCAGATAAAGGGTTTTCAAGACTCTTTATCATCGATTTTAGTTTAACCCGAGCATCACCACCCACCGTCGCCCGCCACCCGCCACTGATCTACTACCCAAACATCACCACCCACGTCCTCCTGCTCTATAGTTTCATCCACGATAGTTTACTATTGATGATACACCTTCTATAGAGATTGATACTCATGCTACGATCACACCCCACCAGCTTTGGATCCTGGAGATTTTAAGCGGTTAAGATAGTTTCTTACCTCCAACTTTGCTGCCATATCAGCATCTATGTCTTATTCAGGTATATATTCATACAATACTTTATGTATTCCTTCATCCTTATGTATATTGGATTCGGGTGCATCACACCATCTGTCATCTTTTCTCTGTCATCTATTGGTTTACTAGTCACTGTTATGTCTGTTAGTGCTACATCAATACCAGTAGAGGGAGTTGGTTTTATTATTGCCCCTCATATTTCTCTAACTAATGTTTATTATATTCCCAAACTTGCCTTGAACCTTTCTTTAACCAGTCAGCTATGTAAATCTAGTTACCAAGTCTTATTTTTGATCTACTTTGTTGTGTACATGATCCATGGTTTTAGAGGGTGATCGAGTTAAACTGTAGGCTAGGCGAACTTAACCTTAAGTAGCTCAAACTTTCTGAAGTTGCTGCCTTTAGTGTTGATTTATCTTCTTTTCGTTTGAATCATTTGTCTTCTAATTTTTACCTTTGTCATTCTTGTTTAGGACATGCGTCAGCATGACATTTACAATTTGGTAGCCTCTATTGGTGTTTTATGTTTTTGAGATGTCATGATATGTCTGGCTATTTTGGTTGTAAATTGGTACGGTTTAGTAAAAGTGTCACTCATTTTTTTTCTCTTTTAGATCTTGTGCATTTTGATATATGTGGGATCTATCCCTAATATCATCGACTTACTATTTTAATTTGTAAATGATTATACTCGATATACTTAGGTTTATATCATGAAATACTTGTTTGATTTCTACACCATAAATAACAAATCTAGAGGTCTTTTCAAGATCCAACACTCTGCTATCATAAAGTTCTTCCTGTGTGATTTAGGGGCGAATATACCTCTAATGACTTTAGTAAGTTACTAGTATTTGATAGCAATGTGCACCGGTCTTCTTATACCGATATACCTTAGTAAAATGGTGTAGTAGGAAGGAAACATCGAAAACTTGTAGAAACAGCTCGGTCTTTGTTATTATCTTTTGAAGTTCCTAGTGTTTTTTTAGGAGAAGCTCTTCTTACCGCTACCTATGTCATTAATTGCATTCCCATTGCACATAATTTGGTATGTATCCCTATAAAAAAACTCTATGGATAGTTTCTTGATTAATCCTCTTTGCAGGTCTTTGAGTGTGCATGCTTTGTTCTACAACCTCACATTAAGCATGATAAGTTGTCTCCAAAGTCGGACATGTATGTATTTTTGGGATATGGTATTAGTAAAAAAAAAGGTATCATTGTTTTGATTTAGTGAGTCTAAAACTGTATATCACTCGACGTGTCACTTTTTGGAGCATATACTCAGTCTCACGACATGTCACTTTTTGGAGCATATACTCAGTCTCACGACATGACACAATAAAATATTAGCGATATTGACCCTGCAATATTAACAGTGATGAGAGTCCATTGGATGCTCCAGTTTATGATACTCACACTACTCTAGACAACACTCCTGACTCATCTAGGTCGGTGACCACTTTTACACTTACTATGACTCTGAGTCCTCAGTCACTACAAAAGTCTGCTTATACTCGTTAATCCATTAAGCTCTTGGAGTTTACTTATTCTTTTTAGTTGCAATCATTTTCATTTTTTATCACCGATATATATCGTCTTTATGAACCTATGTCCTATAAGGAGGTCATCTCTAATCCCCTTTGGCAGAATGTTTTCGTTGAGGAGCTTGCAGCTTTTTTATTAGACTTATATGTGGGATCTAGTTCCACTTCTATCTAGAAAGCATATGATTGGTTGTCGTTGAGTATACAAGATTAAAAACAAGTCTGATGGTACATTAAACGACATAACACCAAACTCGTTGCAAAAGGGTACTCATAAAAGTATGGTATGGAATATGAGGAGACTTTTTCTCCAATTTCAAAAGTGGCGACCATCCGTACTCTGGTTGTAGTGTTCTCCATTCATCCGTGGAAGCTCTTCCAAATGAATGTCAAGAATGCATTCTTGAATGGTGATCTTCATAAGGAAGTCTCATCCCTCACGTATTGCTCACCAGTCAGGTGAAGTTTGTCATCTTCAGAAAGCTCTATATGGTCTTAAACAAGCTCTACGTGCTTGGATTGAGACATTATCTATGTTGATTACCTCTCTTGGTTTTACTCCTATACATTAACCATGATTAGAGGTTATTTGTTAGATGCACGAATGTAGGTCAGATTCTTCTATCTTTATATGTAGATGACATGATTATTATTGGTGATCACCATGCTAATCACCATGCTGGTATAGAGTCTCTGAAGCATGCTTTGGCTCACCAATTTGCTATGAAAGATTTGGGCTTGCTACATTACTTCTTGGGGATTGAGGTTTCTCAATCTAAAAAGGGTTATCTTTAATCTTAGACAAAGTACGTTTTGATATGTTTGTATGTGCAAGGCTCTCCAACAATACGAATGTTGATACACACCTTGAAACTAATGCCCGAATTTCTCCAATTGATGGTATCCTTCTATTAGATCCGAGCCTATTCCAAACTATTATGGGTAGTTTGGTTTACTTTATAGTTACTCAACTGGGCATAGCTCATACGATTCATGTGGTTAGCCAGTTTGTCATTGCTCCTTCCACTGTTCGTTGGGGAGTTGTTATTCGTATTTTGAGATGTGTTTTGTGTCACTCGGTTCTCGAGTCTTGTGTTTCCATCAACATCTTCTCTTGAGCTGTATGCTGATGATGATTGGGACATGGACCCTCATGATAAAAAATCCACCACTGGTTTCTGTATCTTTCTTGGAGATTTGTTGATCTCATGGAAAAGTAAGAAACATGATGTTGTTTCTTGATCCTATATAAAGGTTGAGTGTCGGGCTATGATCATTACCACTTGTGAGATTATTTTGCTATCTTGGCTTCATGCATATACATGTGTTGATACTTCCCAGCCTACCCCTTGCACCGTGACAACAACAGTGCCATACAAATGGCAAATAACTCTGTTTTTCACGAATAGAGAAAATATATTGAGATTGATTGTCCTTTCACTCGCCATCATCTTCAGCTCGGGACCATCTATCTACCTTATGTTCCATCAACTTTACAGATTATTGATATGTTTATGAAGGCACTGTCTGCCTTTCGATTTCGTTTTTTGTTTGACAAACTTTCTATGCTTATTGCTGTCTTATTGCGTGTTTGAAGGGATGCTAGCATAATAAAGTTATTACTCGTTTTTGTTTTGGGCTTTTATTTAGTACTTTAACTAACTTAACCTAACTTGTTTTTCTATTTATTATTGTTTTTGTCTTTATTCATAAATATATTTTTCTACTCAATAATTAAACCCTAGTTGTCATTTTATGCCATTTACTTAATTAAAATAAGCAAAGAACCCTAGTTTGACTTTATGAATATCACATTTGCAATAACCTCATAACCTGGAAAACCTAGGGGCATTTCCTGTTATTAGTTTTGACTTTTTGAAGATTCGAATTGCAATAACTGAGAAAACCTTATAATCTATGAGGTTTTCCTATTAGGCTATTACTAAAAGATATTGTAGGCTTGATTATGATTTGTAAAATTTGTTTAATTAAGGGATATTTGGATTTTTAGGTACCAGGTAATATCTTTATCGAACTATATGCTAAATTATAAATTATATTCTTCAACAAACTATTATATATCGAATCTAAATAAATACAAGAATTATTTTACGTTTACATTCGTTATATTATTTTGAATATTAAAAGAATAATCGTATACTTAATAGATGACATGGTCAACGAGGATACATTTGAAAATAGTGGCCAATTAAATTTCTTTTACATTACTTCACATTTGACAAGAACAAGCGTCGACCAAATTTAGAGAGAAAATGTTATATAAACTATTTGTTAGATGATATTGTTTCAAGACGTGAAGATGGGCGAAGACTTCGGGGAGATTCAACCAGAAGATCAACTCAAGTTCATATTTGTACCCAAGAAACAGATCTCGTGCGTCGTAAAGCTAATCAACAAATCCAATCGCTATATGGCATTTAAGATCAAGACAACACGTCCAAATCTCTACTGTGTAAGGCCAAATAACGGAATCATGAAACCAGATTCTACATGTGAAGTAAACATCATAAGACAAGCTTGTAAGGTACTGCCTCTCTCAGACGTGATTGACAAGGAAAAATTCTTGATTCAAAGGATGTTTGTCTCAGAAGATACGACCCTTGAAGAGGCCACGTCGATATTTTGTTCAAATGATGATTGTTCTGATATCAATGAAAAGAAACTTAAGGTGGTTCTTGATATCATTCCAAAGGTGGAGGAGATGAAGTCAAAAACCAAAGAAGTAGATCTCCAGCTACACGATGCTATGGAGGCCATAGAGATGAAGTCAAAACTTAAAGAACTGAATTTAAGGCTCACTGAGGCCGAGGAGACCATTTCAAAACTGAAGGAACAAAAGAGCGAATGTGGTTGCAAAGGTAAGAAGAAGCGTCCTGGGGTGTTTATCAAGTGTTTTAATGTTAAGTTTGTTTGATGCATTTAATCTTATGTCACCTTGTTAATATGTTAATGTTTAAAGCAAAAATACATTATTGTGAATAAATATGAAGACGTAATGTTGATTTGCGGGTTTTTAACGATATGACATGTTGTTTTTGGTTATGATTAATTTCGTTTTTATTTCGTTACTGGATGATAAAGGAAGATGACATTTGGTTCCAATAGGTTAGGAGTTGATTTGATTGAAGTTGTATGAAAATGTTTTATACAACATTACATATTTGTTTACTTTATATCTAAATCAATAGCTTTATTAAATTAGTATAGAATTATTATTTTAGTAAAATGTGTATCTGTACAACAATGCTTAAACTTTTTTTTTTTTTCTGTTCAATGCAACAAAAAGGTTTTTTAGAGCAACCGCGTTTCATAGTAAGATAAAAATGGGCAACATTCTAACCATGAATAAGTTACCTCATGATCATGAGATGTTTCTGAGTAAATACTAATTTATGGAACAATATTTCATTTTATCAATGCATACATCAATATTTCACGTTATTTTATTATCTATGTAATAAAGTTTTACTATTTTACTAATTTGTATAGATGACACGAATTATGCAAATTATATTCAAAGCCAGTTAAATAATTACGGATAGAACATCTTATTTTTTTTTTTTCCTAAAATAAAAGTATAGTTAGGTATATTGTATAAAAACTATTTTATTTTACATAGATTAATATGAAAACAAAATGTGGTTGCATAAACGTGTTTTCATTTTATGGTCAAAACATGTTAGTGTGTGAGACAATAGAAAGCAAGTAAATCATTAAGACTCGTTTAGATTGAAATTTTGTACTGAACTATATAATGTCCAGGAGCATAGTAGATTCTTTTTGCTAAGAGGAAATGAAACATAAAGTTAAATTGAAATTATTATATGGATGACAAATTCTATAAGTTATTATTTATTAATTTTTTTGAAATTTCAAGGACTTGAAAGGGAACTTGTTGACATTTTTGGAACTCTTGAAAGTGATAGGAAAAACAACCACAAACGATAAAGTGAAATACGGAATTAACATTCGTTTAACAAAAGTCTCAAGACTCGTATGAAATTTGAGGATGTAAATAAATAGGGTATTCTAAATGCATTCCAATACAACCCAAAAATAGAATATAAGCAATCACAACGAGACAACATATTTTAGCATGTAAAACCCCTCAAAACGAGAGTAAAAACCACGAGACCATTTATGTTGCTTGAAGTCCACTATCACTTTTAAAAGAGCAATCCAAGTTCTTTTTTAGATATACTAAAGGCATACATTAAACATCATATACTTTGGAATCAAAACAAACAACAAATGAGAAAAACATCACTTGTTGCCACTGTGCAGCAACAAAAATCCCAACCTCCAAATCTCCAAACACATTCCAACCGTTCAAAATGTTGACTCAGATGTTGTGAAGGCATTGTAGAAAATATTCTCCTTTTTACTATGAGGAAGAGACACCATCCCGATGATCGAGTAACATATCTTCAGTCTTCCTCTTGCAAAAACCTTTGTCAACATATTAGAATCATTATCATCGGTATAAACTTTATCAAATTCAAACAAACTTGTGTTCAAAAGAATCTCTAATCCAATGATACCTTACATCAAATATGTTGTATAATTCTTAGCAAGGTTAGTTGGACTTTAATTATCACAAAAAATCATGCAACGTTGCTTAAAATCAAGGTCTCGCAATAATCTTTTCAACCACGGTAATATTTTGCACGCTTCTATTGTTGCTATATAGACTATGTAACACACTTTTGCAGTGTCGACTGCCATGACGCGGCTTCCCCAACGAATGTCATCAAATATCCAGATGTTGATTTCATGTTGTCTTTACTTCCTACCAATTAAATTCAGTATACCTACCAAGCATCAGATTCTCATTTGCAAATGTTATGCCTAATTGGAAGTACCACGTAGATATCTAAAGATCCACGAAATTGCTTCCTAATACTTCTTACCAGGATTTAACATGAAACGACTAACAACACATACTACATGGGCTATATCTAGCCTTGGACACACCATTTCCTACATCAAGCTTCCAATGGTTGAGGTATATGGAACTCTACCCATCTCTTCAATCTCCTTTTTAGAAGAAGGGAAATCTTTATCTACCAGCTCAAAGTTGGTTGTAAGAGGTGAACTAACTACTTTCCTTAATCCATGTTGAATCTACAAAGCACCTTCTCATAGTATTGCTATTGTGATATGTGAAACTTCTTTGAAGCTTTATATCGAGTAATTTGTTTGCCAAAAATCTAGTTTGATGGCCCCAATTCTTGCACAACGAAAGACTTGCTCAATTGTCTCTTCAGTTAGGTAATTTTCTCTATATTCTTGCTAACAATCAACATGTCATCAACATATAGAAAAAATGATGAAATCTTCATCACCAAACCTCTGGAGGAACACATAGTGATCTAAAGTTGTCTTTTGGTAGCTTTGATCTCATATGCAAACTCAAACTTATTTAATCATTGTCTTGGTGCTTGCTTCAGACCATAAATATTTTTAGTACGTCTATACATATGATATTCTTTGTCCTTAATGTGAAAAAATTTGGGTTAATCCATGTATATTTCCTTGTCCGAATCATCGTGAAGGAAAGTCCTCTTGAAATCCATCTTCTCAACCTCAAGATCAAGGATATAAGCTAAATTAATAGTCACCCAAATGGAACACATCTTTACGACCGAAGAATAAATAACATTAAAATCAATACCCTTACTTTGATTGAACTCTTTAACTACCAATCTAGCCTTGTACCTAGGCCATGATGCATCTTCTTCAATCTTTACATTGTAGACCTGCTTATTATTCAATGCTCTCTTGCCTTTAGGAAACTTCACCAACTTAAAGGTATTTTTCTCATGCAAGGATTTCATCTCATCTTGCAAGATTCAGCCCATTCCTTTTTATGAGCATCCTCCTTTTTATGAGCATCCTCATGGCCTCTTCATAACACTTGGTCTTTCCTCTATCACTAAGTAAGACATAATGATTAATTGAATAGAGAGTGGATGGTGATGATCTCTTATAGAGTACCTAAGTGGGACAAATGGGGGAATATATGATGCTGGCAAATCTGGATGAAAATCCTCATCTAACTATGACTGTTTTGGAACATTACTATTATCAGTACCATGTTGTTTATTACTATGAACATCATTTTACTTATGTGGCTCGACATGCCGAGGATGGATCAAATCCAAACTAGTAATATTGTCATTATGTTAATGAACAATTATTGGCTTCTTATTATCTTTTAAGCTTCGACCTCTAACTAATACACCATCACAGCCCCATACACGTTTCTTTTGAATTGAATTATAAAAATGTTGGATATTGAAATATTTGACTAACGAGTTCAATTTGACCAAGTGGTTTTTAGAGTTTTCCATATTTTAAACCGGCCACTATAGATAGTTTTTAAATTTTTTTATTTTAGTAAGCCTGTTTTGTACTCCATGATTTGATAGAAATACTTTTAGAGAGAGAAACATTGTTGAGTGTTCATTGTTTGTGTAAGTTTCTTCATTTTTATATATGATTGTTTGTCATTTAAATCGATCTATATAAAATTTACTCTTATTTAAAATCATGTTTCCAAATGCATTTATTTTTTATTTTTTAGTTGAGTTTTATTTTTCTAAACAACAATTGGTATCAAACATTGTGTAATCTGAATTAAAACTTAAGAAATTTCCAAAATTTGTTTTTTCATTCTTAAAATCATCTTCTTTTGATTTTTTTTGTCAAGCTCTTTATTCAATATAACTTCTTGTTATGGAAAACATTAATTCCAGTTTGAATTTGATTAACTTGTATTCAGTTTCAATTGCCAATAGCTTAGGTGGATCTAACAGTCTCAATCCTTATTACAAGTGAATATTCATCATGGTGACTTATGAAATACTGCCTTGCAGGACTTGAAAAGCTGACATTTGGCACTATATTTCCACATGAGAACATTCACTAGATGTTGTTTCTAGTGCTACTATTCCATAGGTTGATGTGAAATATCAACTACTAGAACCATGACGTCTGTTTCTATAGTTTTTGAGGCTCATATCCAAAACTTAAGAAACTAGAAGCTAATAATAATAATAATAATAATAATAATAATAATAATAATAATAATAATAATAATAATAATTCTTTCTAGTGTTCTTTATGACATTTTTACTCAAATCTTGGATGATGACAACGAATCACCTTATAGGATATAGGAAGCTTTAAAAAGAAAATTTGAGGGAACTTACAAAATTGTGACAATCCGAAAGAAAACATCGTTAGGCGAGATTGACATTTCGAAAATGAATCCCAATGAGTCCATTTATGATGCGTATACACAATAAAACATCTCATCAACAAGCTAAAAATGCTTGGTGGGAAAAGGACTCACGAGGAAATTAATTTGAAGTTTCTAAACAATTTTTACCCAAATGATCCACAATCAAAATGATTATCACTCAAACCACTTCTATTGACACTATTTTTCTTTGTGACTTGTATGTTGAATTACAAATCCATGAAGCTACCGTAAACATGAATGCTCAATCAAATGTAGGCCCTTTGGCTCTATCATCTTTTTATTCAACAATTGGATCTAATTTATCATAGAATCAGATTTACCAAAATACCCATTTTCAAAATCTTGCTTCTAATTAATTCATAAAGCGGAATTAGTTTCAAAATCCAATGCCTAATCATTTTACTAGTCAAAGTCAATTTCAAAATCCCATTCAAAACCACTTTCTAAGACAAACAAATTTTCAAAATCCGGCTCAGTTTGGTAATGAAACTAGCTTTTTTCGGAACAAATCAAGGGTATACTCCTACACTCTATTCTGGAAAAATTCCAAGCTATATTCAAAACACTTTTTTACGAGATCAATATTTTTCTCAATATCAAAATGCATTTTCAAATCAACAAAATGCTTTTATGAGTAATATGATGCCAAGTTCTGAACCGAGCGGCGAAGATAATTACCAACATTTTTGGCACTGATGAGTGATTCCAAACTTCAAGAAGTTTGTGAAAAAGCATCTAGTAACTCAAAGTCTCAAAGTTATCAACAACCACAACATTATTATCAAAATTCTAGTAATTTCTAGGGAGGTAACCAAAATTCCAATAAACAAAACAAACCCTCCATACCCACCGTAGTTTGAGGAAAACAAGGCAATCAATAATGTTGAAATCAAGTGTCATAAGACTACACGGAGTAGTCCAAGAGGGTCGCCAAGCCTCTTGGCGAATCGCCATCCCCGCCGCTGAAGTACTCGCCACCGTCCTCGCCATCGTCCCTCGTCGCCGGGTTGGCGAGATGCCAACGTCTCCAACGGCAAAAAAAAAACTGCCGTTTATTTTTTTTAATTCAAAATTATTTAATTTCTTTACCTATATAAACCAACATATTCACATTTTTTTCACACAATATCTTCAACCTTTCAAATTAATCTCTCACATATTCTCAATACACTTCAATTTTATACGAAAATTTCGTCATCTGACGACGGTCTCGAGCAAGCGATAGATTTAGCCATCGCCATCAAGAAGCGGAGAATTGAAGAACTGGAGAGCGGGGAATCAAGTAATACCAGTCGTCATACGAGGAGATTTATTGAACGAGAACGTGATGCAGCACAACAACGGCTCTTCAGAGATTATTTTATCGATAATTCAACATATAATGATTATCATTTTCGTCGTCGTTTTCAAATGCACAAATCGTTGTTTTTGAAGATTGTTGGAGACATGGAAGCAGCGAACGATTATTTCAAGCAACGCCCGAACGCAACAGGTACCTTAGGCTTTTATCCTATTCAAAAATGTACCGCTGCACTTCATATGACTTGTCCGAATGACCCTCAAAGGCAAAGGTTTAAAAGAGCTCAAGAAAGAGCACAGAAGGATATCGAGCGAGTGTTTGGTGTATTGAAGAAACGTTTCCATATAATTTCAAAACCATCAGTCTTTCGTCATAAATCAGCTATGCAGAAGGTGATGTATACATGTATAATCTTGCATAATATGATACTTGAACAAAAAGGATGCGCGATATGCCAATACGATGAAAACGAGATCATACCCCCGAGACAAGCACATGCGCCTGGGACTCCAGGATACCGTCAAAGGGTTCAAATAGTGCACGATTCCACAATTCATGGGGATCTTCGTCGCCATTTAATCGATCATCTTTGAACGCTAAACCATCTTGATCTGAATGTGCCACTGCCCGTCGTAGACGACGGTGAATTTTCTGATGAGGATCATTTGTAGTTATATTATTTGGTGTTTTTAGTAATTTTTAGTTATTTTAAGTTGTTTGTTAAGTCGTTTTAAGTTTTAATTAAGTTAATTATTAGTTTATTTGTCGTGTCTAGTAACGTTTCTATTTAAATAAAATATTTATGTTTAATTTTAATTTAATTTTAATTAAGTTAATTATTAGTTTATTAATTGAAGATTACAAAAAAATTAATTAAAAAAAATCACCTTGGCCATTGGCCACCACTGCCTACAAAATGGCCAAAGGCTGCCAACCATGGTCTGGCCCACAAAAACTCCTTGGCCATTCGTTGGCCATTGGCCACCACTCAGTGTAGCCTAATTGTCAGGGCTAATCACTACACCCAAAGATTGAAAATCCAAAATGAAAATTACCAACACTATTAACTATCTCAACAAAGCTTCCATGGTAGAATGTTAATCTAACAAAGACAGGGCTTTAATGGTCCAAAATATGTTAGGCTTCTTATCTACATCAACTATTCATCGAATAGGTCCAAAATATTGTTAGGTGAAGTGTGAATATTTTGAAGGTTGGTGAAGTTTGACAAATTTTGTTAGGTAGCCTAATTTTTGTTTTGATTTCACATTACCTTCTAACATATATAAATAGCATCAATGTATGAGTTAGAAGACGCACCACTTGAGCTCAAAACAAGAGTTATAAATTGTAATCTTGTGAGTATTAATAAGACTTCTCTAGTTGTAGCCCGTGGACGTAGGATTTGCACCGAATCCGAACCACGTAAAAATCCATGTGCTCTTCTTGCTTTATTTTCGTGAGTTTGTGTGTGTGATAGTGTATTTCCGCAGCGTGTACCCGGTCCGGTTCCTAACAACTGGTATCAGAGCTTTGGGTTTCGGAGGAGGTCTCGGTTTTAGAAATTAGAGTATGCTCTGTGGTTGCAGTTTTGTCTGATCTTCCACATCAGAAACTAATTTCTATTAATCGTATTAAAGGTATCTCGGTACTTTGAAGGGTACTGTTCTGTCACACAAAAGTACTATAAAATATTTGTCTCTTGTTTGTCGTAATGGCTGAAGACAAGGTTGTAATCGAGAAGTTCAACGGTTCTGACTTTAGCTGGTGGAAAATGCAATTAGAAGCATTGCTATGTCAGAAAGATTTGGACGTGGTACTTGGAGACAAACCGGAGAAAATGGAAAAAGCTGCTGAAGATGCGTGGAACTCAAAGGACAAGAAAGCTAAGGCGGTTATTACATTGTGTAACACCCCAAATTTTCACACATTTTTTTTTTATTTTTTTTATTTTACAAACTTTGTTACAACATTTGAAAACAAACCATGTCTTTACATTACAAACGGGGTATCACGAATTTGTTTCACAACCATGATTCAAACCTGTTTATTATACATTATTATACAACGGAAGCTACGGTCCCACCCGACTCTTTCAACATCCTTCCTGTTTACCTGAGTACATAGCATTTTAAAAGAAAATACGTGAGACATAATGTCTCGTGAGTGATATGGGTTTAGACCCAAAAATATCTTTGTCAATAATTTCATTATTCATTAAACGTTCAAAATTCTTTTCCTGTGAGCGCACCCACAGGTATTCCTTATTTCTTATCAATGGTACATTCCTACGAGCGCACCCGTAGGTTTTATACGAGACGCACCCGTATAGCTACTTCCCCAATAGAATGAAACAAATTCATCTATCAAGATAAGACAACTACTTCGCGACGGGAGGTACCATCCCAATAGTGTCTTATTGCCAGCCCTACCGCAGCAGGCCGTGGTCTTTATCCGGATACTAACACAAATTATCATCATGAGTCAATCACAATATTAGTCACTGTATTTCTGGTTCCATTTCCTTTAAATTAAAAATCATACTTTTCATAATATACTTTCAAAAGTCATAAGTCACTTTGACTCCCAAAATACTTTAAATAAAATTCATTTAGCTATGTACTCGAAAATCCACATAACACTCACCTCGAGTCAGTTAGTCTTTTGCACTTCTTTTCCCTTCGCTCGGTTCACCGTATTTGAACCACCACCTATTTTTACAAGATATACGTTTGTATTCAATTCATATATATATAACAACTAACTTACAGCACAAGAGTGTCATACGATGCTACTACGGGTTATAATAAATGTATAACTATTAATAAATTCGTTTAACGGTTTTCTTCCGAAATACGCGTATTCTGCTACAGTACCCCCAAGGGGTCGTATTTCAGTTCCGACTCTTTTCCATGAAATCTTTGACTATATTAGACTTGTGTTTCAAATTTGGAATTCATTGGACAAGTCTAGCTCAAATTCCAAAATTTAGTTTTGACGTGAATAGTGGATTTCGCCTCTGCCGCTACAGTGATTTTTCCGCAAGGTCGAATTACGGATTTGACCATTCCCGACATATTCTTATACCATGTTAAGGTTATGTCTGAAATTTCAGGTCAATCGGACATGTCTAGCTATAGTTTCTAGCGTTTGGAATAATTAAAATTTTTAACATTTTTGGTCCCTGCCTGGCCACTGACTGAAGGCGCACTGCGCCAGGTGTTGGGCGCACTGCGCCTGGGCGCACCCCGCCCTGATCCTGGGCGCACTGCGCCTGGCACCTGGGCAGGCTCCTGATCAGTCGCGATTTGGCACTGTAGCAGGCAGTTTTGAGGTATTAAGGTCTTATTCTATGACTTAATCACCTGGGGTTTGTTCTAGGACTAAAACCCTTGACTAATAACACATTTTAAGCTATTAAAAACACTTTAATCACACCAATTCGTGATTTAGGGTTCTTGAGCAACTTTGCAAACTTTCAAAAATAGCAATCTACTTTCATGTTCTTGAGTTTAAATCTTGACTAATGACTTATTGGAAGCTTTAGCCATTTAAACCACATGAATTTCAGCTACAATTTCAGTTTCAATTCATCCCATATACCACATCAAGAACACCCACCAAAACCTAGGTTAGAACAAAGAAGATGTTACCTTTCAAGGGTTGGAATCACCAATTCCAACTTCAATTCCTTGCTATTCTTCTTCTTCTTTGCCCCTTCTTGCTATCTCTCGTGCTCTCTGGAATCCTCTGGAGAAGTTTTCTGAACATTGAGAGTAATAACTCTCTTATTTTATATTTAATGTTTTATAAAATAATTACATTTTGGTCCTTAATCTTCTAATTTCTTCACAAGAATGGTCCTAAGATCTAAAATCTTGTAATAATGTTTCATTAATTTCCAACTTGACATTTTCTTGACAATTTGATCATTTTCAAGTCAAATGACCATTTTGCCCTTTTTGATCAAATTTCACTATTCACGCGATAAAATTCCAAATTTCACATAACTTCTTATTTCTTGTATTATTATTTCACAAATACATATTATTTTACATATTAACCTCATAACGTGTCAAAAGACCGTTTTACCCTTTTTACAACTTTTCGCCCTTTTTGCCCGATTATTTTACATTTTATTACACATTTTCACGGGTTCTTACAACCTCTCCCCCTTAAGAGGATTCCGTCCTCGGAATCTCTTCATAGTTCGTGAAATTTGGGTATTTCTTCTTCATGTCTTCTAAAGTTTCCCAGGTCAAATCTGAACCCGAGATGTGTTTCCATTTGACTAAAACTAAGTCAATTTCTTTGTTTCTTAACTTCTTGGTTCTCACCTCCAACATTGCTTCTGGTTCTTCTATCAGCTTATTCGGGGCTTCCACTGTTAGATCTTTCAACGGAATAACAAGTTCACTTTTTCCAAAGTACTTTTTCAAATAACACACATGGAACGTATCATGAATACCACTCAGTTCACGTGGTAATTCTAGTTTGAAAGCTTGTTCACCAATTCTTTTCAAGATCTTGAATGGTCCAATGTATCTTGGACTCAGTTTACCCTTCTTTCCAAATCTTACCACACCTTTCCACGGTGACACTTTGAGCATTACAAGATCACCTACCTTTAAATCGTAGGGTCTCTTCTTCAAGTCTGCATAGCTCTTCTGTCTATCTTGAGCGGCTTTCATATTATTTTGAATTACTTTAATCTTTTCGTTTGTTACTCTCACAATTTCTGGCCCAGTCATTTTGGTCTCCCCCGCTTCTAACCAACATAAAGGGGTTCTACACTTTCTGCCATATAAAGCTTCGAATGGTGGCATTCCAATACTGGAATGATAACTATTGTTATAAGAAAATTCCACCAACGGCAAGTGCTCGTCCCAATTTCCACCAAAATCCAAAGCACATGATCGTAGCATATCTTCTACGGTCTGAATAGTTCGTTCACTTTGCCCGTCTGTTTGGGGATGATACGCTGTACTCATTTTAATTTTTTGTCCCCATACGTTCTTGTAGTGCCTCCCACAATTTTGAGGTAAACCGTGGGTCTCTGTCAGACACAATTGACAAGGGAGCTCCATGAAGTCGTATAACTTCATCCTTGTATATCTGCGCCAACGTTTCCAATTGTGTATTTTCATTAATCGCCAAAAACATAGCACTTTTGGTCAAGCGATCAACAATGACCCAAATACCGTTATGACCTCTTCTGGTTCTTGGCAAGCCAAATATGAAATCCATGGTTATGTCTTCCCATTTCCCTGCTGGAATTTGCAATGGTTGAGTATTTCCATATGGGGCTTGGTGTTCTGATTTCACTTGTGCACAGGTTGCACATTTAGAAATATATTTGACAATTCTTTTCTTCATTCCCGGCCACCAATACTGTTCTTTGAGATCCCGATAAGTTTTCGTACTTCCAGGATGAATGGAATACTTTGACTTATGGGATTCTTCTAGAATCAATTTTCGGATTCCACCTGCTTTTGGTACCCATATGCGGTTTCTGACTGTCTTAAGTCCTTGAGTATTTTTCCCAAACACCAAATCTTTTCCCAGCTTTTCCTTCTTTAAATCTCCTCTTTCCAGTACTTGCTTTTGTGCGTCTTTGATGCTTTCTATTAGGCTTGATTTTAATTCGATCTTCATCAACTTCTCTTGACTTTTCTTTTCATGAAACTTCCTGCTTAAGGCATCTGCTACCACATTCGCTTTCCCAGGGTGGTAAGCGATTTCACAGTCATAATCATTTATTAGCTCTAGCCACCTACTTTGCCTCATATTGAGATCTTTTTGAGAAAATACGTACTGCAAGCTTTTATGATCCGTGTACAAGGTGCACTTTGTTCCGTACAAGTAATGCCTCCAGATTTTTAATGCAAACACAATTGCTGCCAGTTCCAAATCGTGCGTTGCATACCGAGTTTCGGGTTCCTTCAATTGGCGAGAAGCATATGCTATTACTTTTCCCCGCTGCATTAATACACAACCCAGTCCCATGTTCGAGGCATCACTATACACCACGAAGTCTTCAGTTCCCTCTGGTAGGGTAAGAACCGGCGCATTACATAACTTCTCTTTTAGTGTCTCAAACGCTTTCTCTTGTTCCACCCCCCATTCAAACTTTACCCCTTTTCTTGTTAGCTTCGTACGAGGTACTGCAATTCGAGAAAAATCTTGGATGAACCGTCGGTAATATCCGGCAAGTCCAAGAAAACTTCTCACTTCCGTCGGAGTCTTGGGAAATTCCCATTTCATCACTGCCTCCACCTTTGCTGGATCTACTTTAATGCCTTGGATTGAGACAACGTGTCCAAGGAATTGCACCTCCCTCAGCCAGAATTCGCACTTCGAAAATTTTGCATATAGCTTCTCTTTCTTTAGAACTTCCAACACTGTTCTCAGATGATTCTTGTGGTCTTCTGCATTCTTCGAATAGATAAGAATGTCATCAATAAAGACAATCACAAACTTATCAAGGAACGGCTTGCACACCCTATTCATCAAATCCATGAAGATTGCCGGGGCATTCGTCAGACCAAAAGGCATGACCAGAAATTCGTAGTGCCCATAACGAGTGCGAAAAGCAGTCTTCTCAATATCTTCATTTCTTACGCGCACCTGATGATAACCAGACCGGAGGTCAATCTTGGAGAAATAATCAGCGCCTTGTAACTGATCAAACAGATCGTCTATTCGTGGTAGCGGGTAACGGTTCTTAATGGTAATTTTGTTGAGCTCACGGTAGTCAATACACATTCGCATCGTGCCATCCTTCTTCTTGACGAACAGCACCGGTGCACCCCAAGGAGACACACTGGGGCGTATGAAGCCTTTATCCAGCAATTCCTGTAATTGTGACATCAATTCCCGCATTTCGGTCGGGGCCAAACGGTACGGAGCTCGAGCGATAGGAGAAGCTCCAGGTACAAGATCAATGCGGAATTCAACTTGTCTCTCTGGTGGCAACCCGGGTAAATCATCTGGAAACACTTCAGGATATTCTTTCACCACGTCAATTTCATGTACCGTCTTCTTTACTTTATCCTCTATCATCACATACGCCACATAGGATAAGCATCCTTTCATCAAACATCTTCTGACTTTCGCTGCACTAATCAAATTAGACATTCTCTTGGGTTTTTCACCATAAACATACACTTTGCTGCCACCTAGAATTTTCACCGACACTATCTTTTTCCCACATGCGATTTTTGCATCATTGGCTCCAAGCCAATCCATACCAATGACCACATCAAAAGTCTTCACTCCAATCGAAAGAAGGTTCAACGAAAATTTCTGATCATCTATGCTAAGTTCGCAGCCACGGTACACATGTTTTATTTCCACCTTCTTTCCACTTGCCAATTCTACCTCACATATACGGTCTAATGGTTCTAGCGGTGTATTGAATTTTTGACCAAACCCGTAAGACACAAACGAACATGTAGCACCAGAATCAAATAATACATAGGCAGGCATCTGGTTAATTAGTAGAGTACCTGAGACCACGTCTTGTGTCTCCTTTGCTTCTTCTCGGGTGAGTTGGAACGCGCGGGTCTTCACCTTTTGAGGTTCCGTCTTTTTCTGCGCAGTTGATACCATCGTCTCGTCACCCTTCTTCGGACAGTTAAAGCTATAGTGCCCCTTTTCGTGACATGAAAAGCACTCGACTTCGCTGAGTTTAGGATAGGTACATTCCCTCGCCTTGTGACCCATTCTTCCGCAATTAAAACAAGCCGCACTTCCCATCTTACATTCGCCCGTATGCTCTTTCCCACACTTATCACACATCTTTCGACTGCCCTGTTTGGTTGACATCACTACCGACTTTCCCTTCTTATTCCAGCTACTACTTCCGCCGCTGAATTTACGTTTATCCCCAGAAATTTGCCTTTCCACTGTTCTTCGTTTCCCCACATCTTCAACATTTCTTGCTGCCTCAAACGCCGCATCCATTGTTACCGCCCGTTTTACTTCCAATTCATACTCCCAAGGTAGGCCTTTCACATAACGGTTGATTCGTGCCCGCTCCGTAGGGTAAAGGTTTCCCACGAACGGTAGCATATCACTGAACTTTTTAGTATATTCAGCAACAGTCAAATTACCCTTCTTCAGAGTAAGGAATTCGTCTTCAAGTTTCTCTATGTCCCGCAGGGGACAATATTTATTCTTCAGGCGGGTGGTGAATTCGGTCCACGACCACTTGTAAATTACATCCTTTCCAACCAGTTCGTATAAGGTATTCCACCAGACCAATGCATCGTCTTTCAACATTCGTGAGGCATAATAAACTTTATCCTTTTCATGACACTTGCTGACCTCCAGTACTTGCTCTGTCTCCCGTATCCACCGCATTGTAACCTTAGGCTCGTAACTACCATAGTATTCCGTTGGCTTACATGTCAGAAAAGTCTTGAAAGAACATCTCTTCTTATCTTCTGTCCCCACACTATCCTCATCCGTAACCGAATCTCCATTAGTGGGTCTCCAAGAAGCATCATCTGCTGAAGGATTAGGTTGTGGGTCACCCAGCCGTGCATTCAACATTTGTTGCATATCCTCCCTCATCTCTGTCTTTAGATTACTAATAAGATTTTGAATAGCCTCCAAAGTCACGGGTGGAGGTTGCGGTATTGGATTTGGGTTAGGACCCATGTGAACCGCATCATCGACCGGGTTATCTCCATGGGACGGGGTACGACTTGCAGCCCGTCCTTCACTTGAAATATTTTGGTCTCCACTCTCCATTTACTATATAAAATCAATAAAATTCACGTTTTGTTACTTCACACATATATATACATATTTATCAATATACTCAAAAACGGTAGCATGTGATCTTCCTATGGGACTCGTGTTCCCAAGTGTCTTTCTATACTAATTTTCCACAACCGAATTCTTCAGGTTCCCTAGTGACTTCACCATTTCCAAAGTATATCCTGTGGTTACAATAATACGGGCCCAATATTACTTTAACCACCTTTATACTTTGGCTCTGATGTTATCACAAGATCCCCTAATTCATCGGTTTCTGTGGATTGCAATACTATATTTTACCGACTCTACCCCGTTAGTTAGTATCAAGTACTATTACTTTAATTACTATTAATCCACTAGTTTAAGCCTAGGATGGTTACCCAACCTAATTCGCTTAAACCATGGCTCTGATACCAAATTGTAACACCCCAAATTTTCACACATTTTTTTTTTATTTTTTTTATTTTACAAACTTTGTTACAACATTTGAAAACAAACCATGTCTTTACATTACAAACGGGGTATCACGAATTTGTTTCACAACCATGATTCAAACCTGTTTATTATACATTATTATACAACGGAAGCTACGGTCCCACCCGACTCTTTCAACATCCTTCCTGTTTACCTGAGTACATAGCATTTTAAAAGAAAATACGTGAGACATAATGTCTCGTGAGTGATATGGGTTTAGACCCAAAAATATCTTTGTCAATAATTTCATTATTCATTAAACGTTCAAAATTCTTTTCCTGTGAGCGCACCCACAGGTATTCCTTATTTCTTATCAATGGTACATTCCTACGAGCGCACCCGTAGGTTTTATACGAGACGCACCCGTATAGCTACTTCCCCAATAGAATGAAACAAATTCATCTATCAAGATAAGACAACTACTTCACGACGGGAGGTACCATCCCAATAGTGTCTTATTGCCACCCCTACCGCAGCAGGCCGTGGTCTTTATCCGGATACTAACACAAATTATCATCATGAGTCAATCACAATATTAGTCACTGTATTTCTGGTTCCATTTCCTTTAAATTAAAAATCATACTTTTCATAATATACTTTCAAAAGTCATAAGTCACTTTGACTCCCAAAATACTTTAAATAAAATTCATTTAGCTATGTACTCGAAAATCCACATAACACTCACCTCGAGTCAGTTAGTCTTTTGCACTTCTTTTCCCTTCGCTCGGTTCACCGTATTTGAACCACCACCTATTTTTACAAGATATACGTTTGTATTCAATTCATATATATATAACAACTAACTTACAGCACAAGAGTGTCATACGATGCTACTACGGGTTATAATAAATGTATAACTATTAATAAATTCGTTTAACGGTTTTCTTCCGAAATACGCGTATTCTGCTACAGTACCCCCAAGGGGTCGTATTTCAGTTCCGACTCTTTTCCATGAAATCTTTGACTATATTAGACTTGTGTTTCAAATTTGGAATTCATTGGACAAGTCTAGCTCAAATTCCAAAATTTAGTTTTGACGTGAATAGTGGATTTCGCCTCTGCCGCTACAGTGATTTTTCCGCAAGGTCGAATTACGGATTTGACCATTCCCGACATATTCTTATACCATGTTAAGGTTATGTCTGAAATTTCAGGTCAATCGGACATGTCTAGCTATAGTTTCTAGCGTTTGGAATAATTAAAATTTTTAACATTTTTGGTCCCTGCCTGGCCACTGACTGAAGGCGCACTGCGCCAGGTGTTGGGCGCACTGCGCCTGGGCGCACCCCGCCCTGATCCTGGGCGCACTGCGCCTGGCACCTGGGCAGGCTCCTGATCAGTCGCGATTTGGCACTGTAGCAGGCAGTTTTGAGGTATTAAGGTCTTATTCTATGACTTAATCACCTGGGGTTTGTTCTAGGACTAAAACCCTTGACTAATAACACATTTTAAGCTATTAAAAACACTTTAATCACACCAATTCGTGATTTAGGGTTCTTGAGCAACTTTGCAAACTTTCAACAATAGCAATCTACTTTCATGTTCTTGAGTTTAAATCTTGACTAATGACTTATTGGAAGCTTTAGCCATTTAAACCACATGAATTTCAGCTACAATTTCAGTTTCAATTCATCCCATATACCACATCAAGAACACCCACCAAAACCTAGGTTAGAACAAAGAAGATGTTACCTTTCAAGGGTTGGAATCACCAATTCCAACTTCAATTCCTTGCTATTCTTCTTCTTCTTTGCCCCTTCTTGCTATCTCTCGTGCTCTCTGGAATCCTCTGGAGAAGTTTTCTGAACATTGAGAGTAATAACTCTCTTATTTTATATTTAATGTTTTATAAAATAATTACATTTTGGTCCTTAATCTTCTAATTTCTTCACAAGAATGGTCCTAAGATCTAAAATCTTGTAATAATGTTTCATTAATTTCCAACTTGACATTTTCTTGACAATTTGATCATTTTCAAGTCAAATGACCATTTTGCCCTTTTTGATCAAATTTCACTATTCACGCGATAAAATTCCAAATTTCACATAACTTCTTATTTCTTGTATTATTATTTCACAAATACATATTATTTTACATATTAACCTCATAACGTGTCAAAAGACCGTTTTACCCTTTTTACAACTTTTCGCCCTTTTTGCCCGATTATTTTACATTTTATTACACATTTTCACGGGTTCTTACACATTGTCGTTGGAAAGGAGCGTCGCTTTCAACATCATGAAGAAAACCACGGCGCGTGGTATGATGGATGCTCTGACGAACATGTATGAGAAACCGTCGGCGGCTAATAAGGTGTTCTTGATGAGGGAATTGTTCACGACAAGGATGAATGAAGACAGCTCAGTTACGATTCACATTAACAATCTAAATTCAATTATGTCCAGATTGTCATCTGTGGGAATTAAATTTAATAACGAGACTCAAGCTTCACTGCTACTAGCTTCACTACCTAATAGCTGGTCTGGAACAGTAACCGCTGTTACAAGTTCAGTGGGGACTAGTGGTATGACTTTTGAAGGGGTTAGAGATTTGGTTCTTGGCGAGGATGTCAGACGCAAGAATCAAGGTGGATCTTCTTCTTCTGAGTTATTAAATATCAGAAGAGGTAGAGGGAATAGCAGGAATAGTGGGAGCAGTGGGAGTCGGGGAAGAAGTTCATCTAGAACTTGGAAGAATGTGAAGTGCTGGAACTACCAAGAGGTGGGACATGTTAAGAGTCAATGTCCAAAGAAAGAATTAAACAGTGTTGGTGCTGAGAATGTTTATCAGGAAGATGCATTGATACTCAGTATGGAAAACTGTATAGACTCTTGGGTCATGGATTCAGGGGATTCGTTTCACGCCATGGACAACGGAGAAACGATGGTGAATATAAAAGAAGGAGATTTTGGGAAGGTACGGTTAGCAAATGACGAGATGCTTCAAGTAACGGGCATAGGAGATATTGATCTGGTTACTTCATTGGGAACTACATGGAACCTAAAGAATGTCAGGGTGATTCCAGAGCTGAAGAAGAAATTGATTTCTGTTAGTCAGCTGGATAAACAATGACTGGAAGTAAGGTTTGGTGGTGGTAAATGGAGGGTGGTGAATGGTAATTCGATGATTGCTCAAGGTATGAAGCGTGGGTCATTGTATATGGTTGAGGTACCTGCTGAGGGAAGTATGACCGTCCCCATTAAGCATGACAAAATCTGGTTTGCTAAATCTAGTGCTAAGAGAGTTCATTTTGCAAACATGAATTCTGGAGCCAAGGGGATGTTAGCTGAACGAGTCGGAAAGTCTAAACCATTTAGGGGATTTTGTGACAGTGGGAGCTCAGGGTGTGTTCCGGCTACAGTTACAAAAAGCCGTTGGGTTTTGAAGACTAAGACTGAAAAATTCTCTCCTGTTGGAAGTTTGCAAAGTTTGGAGAGTGTTAGTGGTCCTCGGTGTATCTCTGGAGCTGGTGGAGTGTCCAAACCGGTTGAGACAGAGGATGAGTCGGTGGTGGGATTAGCCACGGCTGAGTTGGAGCTAGTGGGAGCTTCAACTGGCCCTTCTAGTACTTGAAGATGGGGGGTGGCTGCAATTAGAGAAACTGGACTAAGTTTAGCTTGTTCTTGGGAGCTGGAGGCTTGGAAGACTTGGTTGTTTTAATACGTTGTTCAAAATATTCAAGTGGGAGATTGTTAGGTGAAGTGTGAATATTTTGAAGGTTGGTGAAGTTTGACAAATTTTGTTAGGTAGCCTAATTTTTGTTTTGATTTCACATTACCTTCTAACATATATAAATAACATCAATGTATGAGTTAGAAGACGCACCACTTGAGCTCAAAACAAGAGTTATAAATTGTAATCTTGTGAGTATTAATAAGATTTCTCTAGTTGTAGCCCGTGGACGTAAACCACGTAAAAATCATTGTGTTCTTCTTGCTTTATTTTCGTGAGTTTGTGTGTGTGATAGTGTATTTCCGCTGCGTGTACCCGGTCCGGTTCCTAACAAATATGTTGCTAGATTATCATTTAACTGTCAAACCATTTCAGTCATTTATCAATCAAATTTCAAACTTATTTATAAATCACATTTTAGAATTCGATCAATATTTGGGAGCTCTTAATGTCTACAAACCTGAACTGCAAGCTTGTCACTACATAGCTGAATATTATAAAAGATCTCTGGCTAAAGTTAAAAGAGAATTTGTGGAAAAAGATAAAGCCCAAGGGCTCTTCATAAAGAAAACTATGACATTCCTAAAAATCGAAACTCAAAGTTAGACTAAAAATCGAAACTGTACTACCAATTCAAAAATTTTAGCCAAATCCTTTTGCCATTCATAATGGATCTTTTAATTTAAGTCCATCTTTGATCCATTCTGTGGCATGAATCCTTCATTTGGTAGGAGCCACATGTTTGGGGGAAACGCAATGTTTGAAAATTTTAATCAGTATGGAGGAAACCGATGGTTTTAACCGTAATCTGATTAGTTTGCTCAAGTATGCGATAATGATCATCTGGTTTTGTTTACTAAAGGGCAGAGCTTGATAATGGATACATAGAGCAATATTCTTGTTGATTTTAAAAGTAACGAGAATATGTACCATTAGATATAGTCTTAATTGAAGGTGCTCCTGATATAGTCTTTCATCAGAAGTTGTAGTGCTAGAGATAAAAAACATTATGAAATCCATAAATATGGACAATAGACCTTTTGGGATTAGATTCACGAAAATTAGATATACCCAGAAACCAAAAATACAATTCATTACGATTAAAATTGTTTTCTGAGTTAATCAATGTAATATTTACTTTACTTTCACACCTATAAACTATTACAATCTTAATTTAGATCTATATAAAATTTGTATCAACGCAATTCGCTAATTATTATCCATAAAATGAAAACTAATAATATCGAATTTGAAAAGATACATATTATAGTCAATATATAAAAATGCATATTCTTCATTAAGTTGTTAATATAAAAATAAATGATTCTGAACACGCAAAATAATTGCAAAATAACCGTTAAAAATTATTTGAAGTTATTCATCCAAATATAGTTGTTAGTAGTTTTGTATTTTATACGAATATATAGACATATAATAATTGATTTCGTATGTAAGGTATCAACTAGTCTTGTTTTTTTATGAAATGAAACAGTTTCCTTCGTCTTCAAGCGTCTGTGGTCTCTCACGATTCTAAAGAATTCTCTTCGTCTCTTTCTCTCTCTCTCCAAAACAGTTATTGAATTCATCGGGAGGAACACAGTTTCCTCCCTTCTTCGGATTTCTCATGGATACGCCAAGCTCTTGGGATTCCTTGCGAAAACAGGTTCATTTATCTATGTATTTGATCGTCTTATTTCTACATATCTTTGCTTCCATGGTAGAATTTCAATTTCCCAAATTTTCGTTCCGCAACCGTAAGTTATATGAATTATGTATGATTGGAGCTACGGTTAGTATATAGGCGCATCGCATTTGTTGTTTTTAGGTTTTGTCAGGCAACGGGGAACGTTTGAATTAATTAGGGTTTTTTTATAGACGACGATAAGCGGATCTAGACTGGAGCAATTCGTATTAGATGCTGAACGATGATTGTTCGAAGCATTATTCAGTAATTAGAACTGATTGATTTCTGGAAGGCTTGTAGCTTTCTTACTGATCGAATCTCACATTTCGACATTTAGATTTACATCTTCGTAGAAAACCAAACGTTTATGTTAACATAAGACACGTTGCTCAAGTACTCTGATGAATCGAATTCTGATTTGAATTTTCTATACGAATAGGAAGAACAAATTAGGTTTACATAGATCGAGCATTAGGTTGTTTCTGATGTGTATACACAATTACACATCCATAAACTTTTGGTGCTTTAGTTCATTCTGTTTCTATCTCCTGTAGGCAAGGAATCTCGAAGCAGAGTTAGATGATCAAATGCATTTGTATCGTAAACTTGTGTCTACAAAAGTTGATGATAATAACGAAACTAAACTTGGATCAAGCATAGAACAACTACTTAAACAGCTACAACAAGTAATCTCCCAAATGCAAGCTTGGGTGTCATCAGGTGGATCAGAAATCTTTTCACATACATTGACTCGCCATCAAGAAATTCATCATGATCTTACACAGGTACTTCTGATCTTATCTACTTCAATTTGTCCACAAGTCTTTACCCAATTTGGTTGATTGTAGGAGTTCAATCGACTTCGTTCTAGCCTTAGAGCTAAAAGAGAGCATGCATCATTACTTGAAGATTTCCGGGAATTTGACAGAGCAAGATTAGATATAGAAGAGGGTGGTGGGTCCCAAGAGCAGTCTCTTCTTAAAGAACGTGCTACTCTCATGAGAAATACAGGGCAGGTAAGTTCACCCTTGTGTTCTTTCATCTTTTTCATAGACTGTTTTATTTTTTACAATTTTATCCATCATTACACCATTTCTTTCCCCAAAATATTGCAATATTTGGCTCAAATAGTGGTTCATTCCGACCCATTTTATTTATTAGAGTATTTCTAGCACTAAAAAACATTCCTAAGTATGTTCATTTTTTGTAAATTATATAAATCTTCAAAATACCTTTATATTTATTAGATTTTTATAGAATTGACTCGTAATTTTTTTATTAGAATAACTTTTTAAGCTGTATTATTGGACAGTTTTAATCAACATCCATTTGAATATAGATCATAACTTAACATCAGTTCAAATTTATAATGTAATATAATAACCAACAAATATCATTATAAAGAAAACTAAAATGTGTAAAATTTACGAAGTTGAATGACCAAACTGTACAAATGAAAGTTTAACTCCAAATTTGAACTAAATGAATATAGTGTTTTTTATATTATTAGCCATTTTCCTCTCGTATAATCTGTTTTTATTTATTAAATTTGTGATGATGCATTTTGTTAATTTTCTTTTTAGTATTTCAATCAATTCACAATGTGAATATTGTAAAATAACAAAAAACTTACTATCTTTATTATAACTTATTTGGGTTTAATAAGCTTTTATTATGTTTAAACTTTTAATAACAAACATCTTTGAATTCTTTTAAGCCAACAAAATACGATAGTAATTACCTTAAGAAATATAAAACATGACAATAAATATTATATCCTCATTTTTTAATCCAAAATTTAATTTTAATTTAGGTGGACGGTGTAATATCACAAGCACAAGAGACACTCGGTGCACTTGTATTTCAACGTTCAACATTTAGAGGCGTCAATTCAAAACTTAGCAACGTTAGTAGCCGTCTTCCAACTGTAAGTAAATATTAATAACTTAATTACATTTTTAAATCCATCAATTAATCGGTGAATAAATAACACTTTTTTATTTTATTTTATTTACAGGTGAATAGCATTATATCGGCGATAAACAAAAAGAAGTCTATGGACACTATAATTCTTTCTTTAGTTGCCTCCGTTTGCACGTTTTTAATACTCATTTACTGGCTCACAAAATAGCAACAATTCATTTTTTGGTACATTATAAATATTTTTTTTTTGAAGAATCAACCATTTTCACCTTTTATTGCATTTAATGTTTTTGTTTTGACTTTCGAGTTCTAGTTGTATATATTAAAACGGAATTCATTTTTTTGGTGAATTTTTAAGTTGTAATATTTTTTTACTTGATTATTGAGTAAATTATGTATTGTGTCATTTAATGTAGTTTATTTTATTTTAAATATAGTACTATATAAAAGGAAAAAATATATTCATAAAAGTCATTATATTACTATATTGTGTCATATATTTGATTAAATGTTAATTATGTTTTTTATTCAAATAAACCTACGATTTTGTTAAATGTTTATAAATTTGGATAGTAACTGGTTATGCCGTTTTTATATTTTTATAATTGATGATGTATAGGGTGGTCAAAATGTAAGGATTTAATTTAATAAAAACTGAACATTCAACTGTAAAGTGTTTAAAGAATCAAAATGTAACAAACTTTAATGAATATTTTCTTTTTATATATAACTAAAATTGTAAATATTTAACAAAATATTGGGCTTAATTGAATAAAAAATAATCAGGGTTTAATTGAATATGTGATCAAAATATAAAATTTTTTCGAAATATATCCTTAAAAGGAACAAGAAACGTCCTTGCACTTGGAATACTGATTAAAAAACTTTAGGAAAAACCTAAAATTGGACAAAAACGAAAAAAGAACATTTTATTGATCAAAATTGTAAATACCGGCTATCTTAGGGGCTAAAAATGTAATTTACTCTAATATATAACTAGGCAAACCGAAAAGATGATATATAATAAAAGTTTAATTGGAGGTTTGTGACGTGGACCCTGAAATTAAGGCAAGAGAATGATGAGATGTACTTTGGATGTCTTATGTTTTGTTTTTAGACATACAAATCTTTCAAAGAGATTTGTTTTACTTTTTGGTTATTAGATTAGACATGAAATGATTCATATGGAATCATATGCTATGTTTAGCAACTACTCCCCACTTGTCACACACATCAATTGCTTTTATCAATCAAATTCCAAAATAGAAAGAAAAAAACTAGTTTTATTTTAATGAATATTAAAAAAGTTGGAATATTTTGTTACTCCATCATCATAGAGGTAAAAGTCAAGGGATATTTCCCATGAAAATCGTTTTAAATTTATTAAACTTTTTTGATGTGGAAGTCATCGTAGGATTTTTGTTACCTTCATTATCTTGAATTTGTTTATTTATCATAAAGCCGTCAACGAATCGTAAAATCGTATGAGATCCGTTAACGTTTTTGGGGAAAACATTATTTAAAAGGTGATATGACTATTGTAATTTCTTGTTTGTAAATAATTGGCATTTTTTTTCACGTAAAGGAAACAAAATATAAAGGCTTTCACTATTTTTCCTAATTTCTAATAAAAATCAAACCTCTAAATTATATGGCTCTTTTCATTTACTTATTTTAAAATATAGCTACCAACTTGTAGCTACTATTGTAGATATTTCACTTCTTATATTTTTGTGATTAAGTGGTTCTTACATTTGATGGACATTATATACACTTAAGTTTCATTCCAAATAGATTTATTTATTAATATATACATATAAATATTAGTAAGATAGATATTTGTGTAATTTATTTATTATTCTTTTAACTATACAGGTGAAAAGTGAACATCACCCTGATGGCCTAGTGGATAAGGCTTTGGACTCTTTCTCTTCCCCCATAAAGAGGTTTCAAGTTCTAATCCCACTCCCTTCCTTTCCCCATAGGGAGTGTTAGGTTTCAATCAGGGGATGGCCACTGGCCACCTCTCTACCCCCGTAGGTGATTGACCCGGACCACCCTGCTGCCAGGTGTGCATGGGCCCCGAGGTTGCTTCATCAGGGTCATCCAAAGGATGAGTCGGATGGGGTCCTCGGTTATCAAAAAAAAAAAAAAAAAATTGAACATTTTCATTCATGAAGTCTGATATTTCTTTGAGGGAAAGAAAGTATCCCATCTATAAAGAAAACCACTCAACGGAAATTGACAAGAAATTTAAAAAGAAAAAAAAGAAAAAAAAAACACAACAATGGCTATATAAATATGTGTACTTTGGGTAATAAGACGAAATACTATACCTGATCTAATAAATTTAATCTTTGATTAGTAATGTTTGGAAATAAAAAAATATCCAAAAAATATCAAACATGCAAATATAATATTATAAGACGACCATCTTATTATTATATTATCACAAATGACCTTCTAATTCACGAAGTTTCCTTGAAAATTATTTTATAACAGAAACACTTTAATTTATTTGCCAAGCGTTTGTCGAATTTGTTCACAGTGAAATACATTTATGTCAAACCGTAAATCTACGTTTTTTTTTTCTTTTGCATACTGTTCGTGCAGTTCTTAATTTTCGTGGAGAATAACCTTATAAATTGAACCCTCCAACAAAATTCTCATATGTTTCAATCTTCTCTATTATAATGTATTCAAGTAACATGAAAACATTAAAAATTTGAAGTCAAGCTTTTGACACCGTAATTCGGTCTTCATTCACCTAAACGAGATAAGGAAGGCGAGAAAAAGATATATTTCATTAAAATTTTTGAAATTGAAGCTTGTGGATTTGTTAGAATACTATCTTATAGTTTTTTTCTTTATTTACAATTTGTAGAATGTAGGGTCTCTTCCGTAATTGTTATATAATGAAATGCAAATCCTAACGCTCCACCGTCCACTGCTCCTTCTGTTCAATGATCATGCGGCCTTTTGCCGTGTTAATCTTCAATGAAGATGAGATGAACTAAGAGAGAATTATCGAAGAATGCTTCTTCTCATTTACCAACTGATAAGCATTTGCAGCATTTACAGTGTATATATACAAGCTTTAACAAAATGAACTAACAATACAAGCTTTAACAAAATGAACTAACAGTAATAACTAAATGACATAAATACCCTTTGGTGGTTATAACAAATCTAACGGTATTAACTAACACCCCCCTCAAGTTGGAGGGTACGGGAGTAAACCAAGCTTGTGAACTGCATCATTATGTTGAGGAGGATGAAGAGATTTGGTAAGAACGTTTGCAAGTTGTTGGGATGACATTACATGTGATAAAGAGATTAGTCCATTAAGCAATTTCTCCCGAACAAAGTGACAATCTAACTCAATATGCTTGGTACGTTCGTGGAACACAGGATTGTTAGCAATATGAATAGCGGCCATATTATCACATTTTAAGGGAATTGGTTCAATATCTGAAACTTGTAACTCATGGAACAGTCGAGTGAGCCAAGCACGTTCAGCACAAACCCTCCTCATTGATCGATACTCGGTTTCAGCTGATGATAAGGATATAGTTAATTGTTTCTTCGATTTCCAGGAGATTGGAGTTCCACCAAAAAGAATGAAAAATTTCACTAACTGGCTTTCTTGGATTTGGACAGGATGCCCAGTCAGTCAGAGTCACAATAAGCCTCAAGTTTAAAGTTTTGGTCTTTGTTGAAGAAGAGACTTTAGTGAAGAGTACCTTTCAGATACTTTAATACATGTAATGCAACATTAAGATGTGCTTGAGCCGAAGTTTGATTAAATTGACTTAAATGATGAATGGTAAATGAAAGATCTCGACGAGTATGCGATAAGAAATTCAATTTGCCAATGAGCTGTCTATAAATGGTAGGATCAGGTAAGATGTTCTCCATGGTTGGCAAAAGTTGAAGTTTCGCAAGTAAAGGAGTAGAAACAGGAGTACAGTCTTGCATAGTCTTGCATAGAGTACAGGGTAAGAAGTTCTTTAATGTACTTTTGTTGATGAATGGCAATTCCATTAGGAAGAGTTATAAACTCTAAACCCAAGAAGTAATGTATTGTACCAAGATCCTTAATGCAAAACTGATCATATAAAAAACTTTGTAAATTTGCAATTTCATTTGCATCTGTGCCAGTAATAAGAATGTCGTCAACGTATACCGCAATAATGACAATTGATGAAGTGGTCTTTTTGATAAAAAAAGAATAATCTGATGGAGAATGAATATAGTCTTCAGAATGTAATGCTTCGTTGAGTTTAGCATACCATTGACGGGATGCTTGTTTAAGTCCATATAAAGATTTTCGTAATCGACAAATGAGACCATTAGAAGCAAGATTATATCCAGGAGGAGGTTTCATGTAAACTTCTTCATGCAAATCTCTGTGAAGAAAAGCATTGTTGACGTCAAGTTGCTTGATTGTCCATCCTCGTTTGACTGCTAAAGATATTAAGCATCTTACTGTATTGAATTTCACAACAGGAGAAAAAGTCTCGTGATAATCAATGCCTGCTTTCTGGGTAAAACCCTTTGCTACTAAACGGGCTTTTTACCGTTCTATAGATCCATCAGCCTTGCATTTGATTTTGTATACCCATTTGCAGGAAATGGGTTTCTTTCCTTTGGGTAATGAGACAACATCCCATGTATGATTATCCGTAAGAGCTTGTAATTCTTTTAACATAGCTTCTTCCTAGCATACATTGCCCTTGGCTTGATAATAGAATTCAGGTTCAGATGGAATCAAAGAAGTTTGACAAGAAAGAACAAAAGATTGGGATTTAATTGGATTGTGAATGGGATCAATAAGACAAAGATTTGTGATGGTATGACAACATATAGAATTGGTTGTGTTAACAAGATTACATATATAATCTTGTAAATGGTTAGGGGGTTGTTGAGATCTTGTAGTTCTACGAACTGGAATCATAGGGGATGAAGGAGGATTATTGGGAATTGTGGATGAAGGAATGAAAGTAGGAGAAGGTGATGATGAAACGAGATTGGAAGGTTGAATGGTTGAATGATGAGGGTCAAGTAAACATGAATCGTTTATTGGTTTAGGTAAAAATGATTGAGATGGTTCAGAAGAAGGTCGGGGTAGTGAATGTAAAGGATAAATTTCCTCAAGGAATTTAACATTTCGAGTAACAAAGAGTGTTTAGTAACAAGGTTAATAACTTTATAACCTTTTTGACCAAAAGGATAGCCTAGCATTACACAAGGGTGAGCACGTTCCATAAATTTGTCTCTATTGGCAACAGGTGTGTTTACAAAACATAAACACCCAAATGCTCGAAGATGATTAAGATCAGGCTTAGTTTTGTAAAGCTTTTCATATGGTGTGTAGAATTGCAGAACTTTAGATGGCATTCTATTAATAAGATGGACCGAAGTACGTATGCAATCACTCCAATAAGCAATACCAATACCGGATTGAAAATACAGTGCTCGTGCAACTTCTAGTATATGACGATGTTTTCTTTCAACAATGTCGTTCTGCTGAGGTGAATGCGGAATGGTCTTTTGATGTATAATTCCTATCTTTTGAAAAAATGAAACGCCTTCGTTACTTGAACCGAGTTCGTAGCATTATTTGTGCGAATTGTCTTAACACCCACTTGAAACTGAGTCTTAACATATGCAACGAACGCTTGAATTAAAGTAAATGCACAACTTTTATTTGACATAAGATGAATCCAAGTATGGCGTGAATAATCATCTACAATCGTTACAAAGTATTTGTGTCCATCACGCGATTTGTGTCTATAAAGGCCCCATACATCTATGTGAAGTATATCAAATGCATGTGATGACTGTGAGGTACTTTTTGGAAACGGTAAACGGCTAAGTTTAGCTTTAAAGCATACATCAAAATAATCAATTTGATGATCATGATTAGAATTTGAAGTCAAAGCCAAACGTTTGAGTTTATTAAAAGAAAAGTGCCCAAAGTGTTTATGCCATATCATGTCCATGGAATTGTTATCAGACATACAAAAGGAAGGCAAAACTACAAAATGAATGTTTTTGAAAGTTGGAAATCGAAATGAAAGGCTATTACAAATGGATCGATGATCAAACACATAAAGATTATTAACCCTTTTGCCAAACTCCCCAAGAGCAATCTTAGTTTTGGACGAAGGGTCCTGCAACAAACAAGCAGATTCAGTGAAAATGAGGAAGGTTTGAAGTTGTTTACTTAGTTTAGACACAGAAACTAAGTTGTATTTGAAGAAAGGTACATATAGTACATATTTAAGAATGATAGAGTCATGTAATTGTACATCACCCTTGTAAGAAAAAAAGAGATCGAATCCATCAGGCAGCCCAATCGAGTGTGGCTGTGACAGTTTGGTTAGGGATGAAAAAAGCGATTTGTTAGAACACATGTGATCTGTTGCTCCGGTATCAACAATCCAAGAATAATACATGTGTAATAGATGAGCAGATTTGTATACGTTAGCGCAAAAGGTATGAAAATTGAAGAATGTACCATCATCATTCATTGCTCCTGGTGATAGAGAGATTGACTGAACTAGATTCAGTGGGAGTGGTAAGCTAGTGATTATTGAGGAGTTGTATGAGCTGAGTATATTGTTCTTGAGATATAGTTGAAGTAGGATCAGAGTTAACATGATGAACAGTGGACTTGTCTTTTTCTTCATATCTTTTAGAACATGTGAATTTAAAATTTTCAGGAATACCATGAAGCCGGTAACATTGAGCTTGGATATGACCAGTTTTCTTACAGTGATTGCATACAAGAGATTTCTTTGAATTATTGGTCGTGGTATTAACATGCATTACAACAACTTCATTAACGAGAGGAGATGAGACTTGTATACCTCTTTGGCGTTCTTCTTGAACGATTAGAGAGTAAGCAGTAGCAACAGACGGTAAGGGCTTCATCATCAATATCTGACCACGCGCAACCTTATATGATACATCAAGGCCCATGAAAAGTTGAATCAATCACTGATCTTCGAGAATTTAGCAATACTTGCCATTGCTCCACACGAACATGGAGGAATTGATTGAACGATACGCAATTCATCCCAAATTCAGGACAATTTGGTAAAATACGTGGAGAAATCGTCCGATCCTTGTGCAATTGAATATAGCTGTTGATGTACTTGATAAATGAGACACCGTCTGTTTGTTCATATCGTTGTTGTAATTCTTGCCAAATTTCATTAGCTATAGGTAGAAATAGAAGACTGTATGCAATGTTTTTGGACAGCGAATTCAAAATCCAACTAGTAACCATAGCATTAGCTCTATACCAGATGGAATAAGATGGATCAGTGAGAAGAGGAGCTGTAATTGATCCATCGATGAAACCAATTTTGTTTTTGGCAGAGAGAGAGATGATCATAGATCGCTTCCAAGTGGTGAATCCAACACCATTGAAGATATCAGAAACAAGAACAGTTGAAGGACTGTCAGAAGGCGGAATGAAAAATGGATTCGAAGCATTGAATGTGGAAGGAGTATGAATGTCTTCGGAATCACCGTCAGACATCGCGATTGAAATGAAGAATTGAAATAATTTTGAAAGAAAATGGAGTGATTTCAATTTGATACCATGTTAATCTTCAATGAAGATGAGATGAACAAAGAGAGAATTATCGAAGAATGCTTCTTCTCATTTACCAACTGATAAGCATTTACTGTGTATATATACATGCTCTAACAAAATGAACTAACAGCTAACTAACAGTAATAACTAAATGACATAAATACTCTTTGGTGGTTATAACAAATCTAACGGTATTAACTAACATGTCGTCCCTGTGCTCTCGAGGCTCGTCAATCTTCTCAAATCGAAAAGTTTCTCTCATCCGACATCTCATGACAATCTCTTCTACTCTCCTCGTGCTCAAGGGTTACGTAGTATACTCACTACAATCCATCTACCAACAATAAGTTTTTTTTTTGTTTTTTAGTGTCTTCTGTTTTTCGACCTACCCAACCGAATCTATGTTGACTGTGTCCTCTTCCTCCTCCACGACATCACCCTTCTTAGCATCGCCATTTGCACAACTAGTTTATGCTCTCACAAACGTATTCCCTCAATTTAGCTTATCCGTCTATGCTTCAAAGTACAATTTATGACATCGTATCTTTTTAGACATGTGCAAAGGTGTCACGGTTTTTGGGTATATCATTTATAAATTTCTACTAATGATGATGATGATGATAATGATGATTATGATTGGGAGGCGATTAATTCTCGTATTAAGTCATGGTTTTAGTCCACGTATGATCCTTGTTGAGATTAAGGACCTCGATGGTGCACTTGCTACATGATCAAGACTAATGAGAACAACAAGAAAAACACAATCAACCAAACAAGAACACAATGATTTAAAGTGGTTCACTTGATCTAGACTGATCAAGCTTGTCCACTGTAGGAACTAGAAAGTTTTCTTTATTGATTTGAATGCTAAATAATCTATACAAATATTTACTGCACTCTCTCTCAATTTTTGGCTCACGATCTCGACATTCTCATTGTTACATAACGATATCATATTTATACTGGGCAAGGGATCCTCAACGAAATCATGGAAAATCTTCTAACACCATGTTTTCTACAAATAGGCTAGCTGAAGGGACATGTCATGGGCCATGCAGGATAGGACACCTTTCTGCTCCTTTATGATTCCCATGTCAGACTTGGGAACTTGTGTCAAGAGACACTTCTATTAAAATAACTTCTACTGCACATCGTCATTGGGATTAAAGAAACCCTATGGATGCCTCAAGTATAAAAGGAGGAGGTGGGATAACTTATAGAGATAAATTATTGAAACCCTAATCCCTCCCCAAGAAGTCGTAGCCCATCTCTCATTGCATATGGTTTTGAAGCAACCCTAAGGCCGCCATCCTCCACCAAGCTCGCTCCCACCCTCTCTATCTCTCGGCCTCAACCTCTCCCTCTATTAGTGCTTTCTTATTCTTCTTGGGTTACATAGGTTGAGGCTTGGTTAGCCATGGTTAGAGATTACTTAGAGCTAAAGAAATTGTGGAGTGTTGCTCATGATTTGGAGGTATTGGCCATGGTTTGGAGTGATGCTTCTCCACTCAGTAGGGTGACACATTGGACCCCAGTTCATCCATCTAGTTGGAGATCAAGAAAGGTATAAACCGTAATCTTCATATTATGTTGAAGTCTTGTTACATGACTTGTTGAACAAGGATCCAACTTTGGGTTTTGATTATGCTTATATCTTGCTTTTGTTGCTAATTGTATGTTGTTATTATTGTTATCAAGACCCAACAAAAGGCACCATTCATAGGAAACTGTGAGTAGGGAAAAGATCTATTGGAACTTGTACATACTGATGTATGTGGACCGATATGATCCATCATGAGACATGGTCAAAGATACTTAGTTACATTCACTAATGATTACATGACAACGCAGCGGTCGTCGTGCGGTCAAAAATAAGAGAAAACCTAACACACACTAGTATAGCGGTAGTCAGGGTCGATCCACAGGAGCTTCGTGGTTAGACTAGATGAGAGATTACCAACTAGTAGTGTCACAGCTACAGTCGGAGGATCTGGTTTCTATCTTCCTAATCACTAGCAAACAAAAGCAATGATCAAACACACTCAAGCCAAGCTAAGCTATGCTCAAATGACCTAGTCACTTTCTGAAATCAGAAGTACATCTCTGAATCAGAAGCAATCAAAGGCATCCAAACTAGCAAAACCAAGCAAAGCATAAACTAGCCACTAACTAAAGTTCTACTGAACAGTTACTAGCCAAGGTTTAATGCTTACAAACTAACCTAATTAGCTACTGATTTCAGCAAAGGAAAACAGTCCCAATAAGGTCAAAACAATATCCAAACAAAGATCAAACATCCAAAAGCAAACACAAGCATAAAAACACCGAAAAGCTAAGATTAAGCATAACCAAATGCTTTGCATTCACCAAATCCGTATCCAAACATAAAAACAGTAACCAAATGATCCAAAAACAGAAGCCAAAGCTTAATATCAATGGTTGTCACACCTAAGGATACAAAACCAAGCTTAAATCCAACTATTTAATTACAAATAAAATCTAAAACTAACCAATACCAAATGAGAGTCTTCTGGAATGAAATCTTGGAGTCAAAGAGCTTCAAGGTCGATTTTACACCCGGTCTTTGCTAGGGTTTTCGGCTTGTTGAATAATGTTTTTATGTTTTATGTGACCATCACTGAAATAAGTCGAAATCTTTCTTTAACAAATATTATCAGTATTTCAGGTTGCATGGATTCAAGATTAAACGTGAAGAAAAACAAAACACAGAAATCCATCTTGCTTCAGCAATCGCGACGCGACGGAAGGCCCGGTCGCGACGCGAAGCCCCATCGCGACCCCGACAGCACATTTGTCGAGACGTGAGAAGAATCAAGACAGAAGACCAGAAAAAACCTACAGCGATCGCGACGCGACGACCATCTTGGTCGCGACGCGAAGCCTTCAACGCGAGACAGAAAGCATGGTCGCGACTTGAAGAAGAGCAAAGACAGAAGACCAAAAACCTACAGCGATCGCGACGCGACGGACATCCTTGTCGCGACGCGAAGACAACCATCGCGAAGCTCCAACGTGACACCACCAACTTTCTAATCGCGAGACTACCAACTCACTACCTTCGCGACGAGACCAAAAGCAAACGCGACCAAAAGGAATCGCGACGAAAAGCTCGACATACCAGCGAAGACGCACTGACCCGACAAAAAGGGCACCGACCACCAGCTACGGACCTTCGCGACGCGACGGACCATACGGTCGCGACGCGAGCACTGTAGCTCAGCAGTATAAATAAGAAGCTCAACCTCTTGCCATTAGTGTGCAGAAAATAACTTACACCACACATACCCATTCAAGCACCAATATTATCCTACGTCCAAAGAGCAAGAAAACCTGCCAAAACGCTCAAGAAAACTCTTTTCAAACAAAGAAAATCCACGTCCAAACAAACATCGAACAAAACCGCTACACCCATACTCTACCCGACACCAAACAAAACCTCTACCCAACACCAAACAAAACCTCTACCCAACACCATACAAAACCTCTACCCGACACCAAACAAAACCTCTACCCGACACCAAACAAAACCTCTACCTGACACCAAACAAAACCTCTACCCGACACCAAACTTCAAACCTCTAAAGAACCTCAACCCGAATACCAAACTACAAAACCCACACACCCACTACCAAATACATACACGAAAACTAAACCACAAAAACCCGTGCATCTCAATTAAACCGACACCAAAAACCCATTTCACCAAACACCAAAAACTACCAAACCTCATCCTACCGAAAAGAACGAGAATCGACGCTTCAAAGAAAACGCCATATTCATCTGCTATCGATAAGTTCTTTTGAAAATTATTTGTGTCGTTATTGATTTATTCAAACTGTTATAAATCAACTGTACCAAATATCCAATACATCCGAATTGAACCTTGACAACGAAAACATATGAGGACTGTATTTAACCGAGACATCTAACTTCTAACTTCTAACTTCTAACCTTTTTATTTATTGTAAAAACACTTTATCGTTGATAATGGCGTTTATTACATCTAACCTCTAACTTCTAACATTTACTTTATTTACCGCTTTCTGTCCATTTAAATACTGTCTAGTTTAGATTTACTATTCCGCAACTCTATTTTATTTCCGCATATTATAGACAAAATACATATCTGTCACACAGTAACCGGCTTAAAAACCTTACTCGTGGAGATCGATCGTCGTATTATTTTCAACAATTGGTATCAGAGCTTGTGTGATTTAATCTGAAATTTTTGTCGAGAACTGTTGTGTAGCGTTTTTATAAACCACCAATAAGTTTCCTTTAAAAATTTCATTTTAATATCACTTGTTCAAAATCCTTTCAAAACAAAAAAAAAAAAAAAAAATCTTAAAATTAAAAAAAAAAAAAAAAAAAAAAAAAAACAAACCAAAAATGTCTTCCACAACCTACTCAAGAGCTCCATATGTCATCGATCAGGTATGGTCTATGATCTCAGAAATCGGTCTTTCAAGAACACCATTTGAGTCCCACATGACTAAGATTGAGAACAGTTTGAAAGCTGATCTCAAACTATATCATGACACAATAGTCAAATCTGATATCTACAAATCTGAATTACAAACCTTGCAACTCAGATTTGGAGAATCAACAAAGACTAGAGACAAACTTGAAAGAGACGTCGAACGAAAATCAGAAGAATATAATCACGTCTTAGATCAATTAAATGAAGCTCTAAAACAAAAAAAGGACTTGGAAATAAAAAATCAATCTGTTTTTCCATCTGAAATAAAAGATGCCTTAGAAATAGAAGTCCTTCAGTTAAAACTAAAAATTCAAGATTTAACTGACATAAACTCTAGTTTGATTCTGAAATTAGATGATTTTTCAAAACAAATCAAACTTCTTGAATCCGAGAATCAAAGATTTCAAGGAAAACTGGATTCTATCAATCTTGCTAGAAAGCTAAGTGATGATATTTTCATCAAAGCAACATCCTTAGGATCTGGCAAAATCGATACGAATTACAGACCTAGATTAGGAAGAGAATCCTTCGAAATCGAACAAGCCAAACAAGAAACCAGGACAAACAGTGAAAACTCTGAATCAACTCTAACAGATCCATCCACATCTGTTAATGAGGAAAATTCAGACGACGAAACAGTTATCAACTGTAACCCAGATGATACTGATTTCAGGGTTTCCAAAAGATTTTTCACTAATAGGTCTTCAACCCACCAAATCCAAATTACCAACCAAAACTCCAAACTTAAAGGCTTTTTGAATAAAGCAAACTCCTTTTACGAGAAAGGCAGTACCTCTAAACCAATTGCTCTTCAAAAGGAACAAGGCAAGCCCAAAGTTTTAAAACAAACCCAAAAGAAACCTTTGAAACCAGCCTTCTTGCCACAAAAACAAAAAGGTTTTCAAAACCATCCTCATCCCAAAAACAAAGAAAGGTTATCAGACAAGTCATTACATAAAGGATACCTTTCACACAATCAGAAATCTTTCCAAATGACAGGCTTTCAAAAACAAATCTTAAATTGGGAAAATCTGATAAGTCAAATCAAGCCTCAACCAATTCGTCCAATAAACAGAAACCATAATGATTTTAAATCACCGAAAACCATTAACAAATCAGGACCCACCATGGTTTGGGTACCTAAACTTTCTGTCTAATTGCAGGTACTTTGTGCTAGAGAGCCCAAGGATGATACATGGTATATCGATAGTGGCCGTTCCAAGCATATGACAACAAACCATAGCCTTCTACAAGACTTCAAACCCACACTACCTCCGATGCAGAAACTTAACAATAAAAAAATTGATGCAGATACAGTCGAGGGGGAACCACCAAAACCAGAGCCTTCCTAAAAACACCCCAATCCACCTGTCCAAATAATCCCAATGCATCATTTATGGGAGAACCACCAAAACCAAATTCCTCTCTAAAACAATCCCAATCTACCTATCCAAAATGATCCCAGTGCATCATTTATGGGGGAACTCTCGTTACCCCATTCTCACCCCCATACCAAAATTTACCAAAAATATTCAAATAAACAAATTTTTCAAAAACATCCACATAATCAAGAATCACAAAAAATTGAATAAAGTTTTATCCTTTTAAAAGCTTTTATAAAACCATGTGATTAACATCTTCTTGACTAAATTTTCAGATACTTATGCTCGATGAATGTTCTCAGTTATATTGATTCTTAATTAAAGAGAAGGTTCAAATTTCAAACATTTTTGTTATGTACATTCTCCTATTCCCTTTGAATTTATTTCAAATTATAACGATTTTATCTGTAAAGGGACAAAAGATCAGGAGATTCAGATGAAAACCAAACCCATGTGAGAAATTGTGCCTCGTCTTTAACTGCTAAGTGAAATTCATTTCTGTGAGCAAAGGTGTTTTCATTATGACTTATAGGATTTATACTCTAATACCGTGATGCTAGTCTCATTTTTGCTTAGATATCAAAATGACCAGGGACGATACTTTCATTTTCTTATATATTAGACAAAATGTCTATTATATCACCTATCCCTATCCTCAATCAAACCACTTCAAAGAAAAGCTTTATCATCTTGCATAACGAATCTGACAAATGAAGAAACAACAAAGTAGTATCCAAGAAAACCAAAAGAAAACTCAAAATCTCAAAACGCAAATGATGTCAACAGATCACAACTGGTAAACACATCAGATATCTTTTCACAAATCAAGAAAAGATAAAGACAAAGGTGAACACCTCACCAAAGAAAAGGAAGATTTACAACAACAATCAATCAAGACAGACATCTCTCAAAACTTTCCAAACAAACAGATTCTCAAAAACCGAAGATTTACCGGGATACTGTAGCCTTCATAATTGGATATTCTTAGTTGCAAACTGCACTATAAATATTTCTAAACCCCTCTACATGTATTTCCCGACGGAGAGAGAGTGAACATCAATGGCATGAATGAAGAAACCCACTGAGTAATGCCGAAACCAGTCTTATGTGATTGATTATCTAAAATGAAGACCAAGTGACTAAAGTATATAGGTATAAATCCACATTAAGCATAAGTCAACACCTTCAAACTGAGAGATATCACTCATCTTTAGTGATTATACACCCGTTCTGCACCCAGAACAAACAAACACCTCAGTCAAATGTGAGATATACCTATGAGAAGTTCATCTGAATCGACCTATTAAGATCACTTGTCGTCTTTATAAATGCTATAAAATCTTAAGGAATATTATGAAAATACATATACAAAAACCTTTTGAAAATCGAACTTGAGACTTTGATTCAGAAACAAATATTCTTGACAAACATTTTTCAAAACATAAGTAAAATCTAGTCACACTCTTTCAAAACAAGTGATATGGTTTTATAAATGTCTTATCCAAATTTCAAGAATTTCTATCAAACATTTTTCTCCTCATTCCATTAATGATCACATAGGGGGAAATTGTTGAATAATGTTTTTATGTTTTATGTGACCATCACTGAAATAAGTCGAAATCTTTCTTTAACAAATATTATCAGTATTTCAGGTTGCATGGATTCAAGATTAAACGTGAAGAAAAACAAAACACAGAAATCCATCTTGCTTCAGCAATCGCGACGCGACGGAAGGCCCGGTCGCGACGCGAAGCCCCATCGCGACCCCGACAGCACATTTGTCGAGACGTGAGAAGAAGCAAGACAGAAGACCAGAAAAAACCTACAGCGATCGCGACGCGACGACCATCTTGGTCGCGACGCGAAGCCTTCAACGCGAGACAGAAAGCATGGTCGCGACTTGAAGAAGAGCAAAGACAGAAGACCAAAAACCTACAGCGATCGCGACGCGACGGACATCCTTGTCGCGACGCGAAGACAACCATCGCGAAGCTCCAACGTGACACCACCAACTTTCTAATCGCGAGACTACCAACTCACTACCTTCGCGACGAGACCAAAAGCAAACGCGACCAAAAGGAATCGCGACGAAAAGCTCGACATACCAGCGAAGACGCACTGACCCGACAAAAAGGGCACCGACCACCAGCTACGGACCTTCGCGACGCGACGGACCATACGGTCGCGACGCGAGCACTGTAGCTCAGCAGTATAAATAAGAAGCTCAACCTCTTGCCATTAGTGTGCAGAAAATAACTTACACCACACATACCCATTCAAGCACCAATATTATCCTACGTCCAAAGAGCAAGAAAACCTGCCAAAACGCTCAAGAAAACTCTTTTCAAACAAAGAAAATCCACGTCCAAACAAACATCGAACAAAACCGCTACACCCATACTCTACCCGACACCAAACAAAACCTCTACCCAACACCAAACAAAACCTCTACCCAACACCATACAAAACCTCTACCCGACACCAAACAAAACCTCTACCCGACACCAAACAAAACCTCTACCTGACACCAAACAAAACCTCTACCCGACACCAAACTTCAAACCTCTAAAGAACCTCAACCCGAATACCAAACTACAAAACCCACACACCCACTACCAAATACATACACGAAAACTAAACCACAAAAACCCGTGCATCTCAATTAAACCGACACCAAAAACCCATTTCACCAAACACCAAAAACTACCAAACCTCATCCTACCGAAAAGAACGAGAATCGACGCTTCAAAGAAAACGCCATATTCATCAGCTATCGATAAGTTCTTTTGAAAATTATTTGTGTCGTTATTGATTTATTCAAACTGTTATAAATCAACTGTACCAAATATCCAATACATCCGAATTGAACCTTGACAACGAAAACATATGAGGACTGTATTTAACCGAGACATCTAACTTCTAACTTCTAACTTCTAACCTTTTTATTTATTGTAAAAACACTTTATCGTTGATAATGGCGTTTATTACATCTAACCTCTAACTTCTAACATTTACTTTATTTACCGCTTTCTGTCCATTTAAATACTGTCTAGTTTAGATTTACTATTCCGCAACTCTATTTTATTTCCGCATATTATAGACAAAATACATATCTGTCACACAGTAACCGGCTTAAAAACCTTACTCGTGGAGATCGATCGTCGTATTATTTTCAACACGGCTGAAAATGCATCTATTTATACTTGCAAATTTCCCGCAGCCGCGCCGCGCAGAAGTGAAATCCGCGGCGCGCGTACTAATCTTTTCCCGTTTCTTCGGCATTTGAATGTGTTCCACCGCCTTAAGCCCGCGTCGTGCATGGTTAATTCCCGCGGCGCGCGTACGAGTTCCCTTGATTTTTCATTCTTTCCAAACTTCTTCCTTTTGCACGCTTTTAGTCCCTGTTTCCATTCTTTTTCTCCAAACAAGTCCTGACACGAAAAGTGAGAATACCTAGACATATTTGATATAATTTTATCAAGAACAGGGCTCAACAACGCCTAAAATACTTGATATCACTAGGCGTTGTCATTACAGCATGTATGTATATATTTATTTGATTAAACGCAAGTCTGGAATTATTGAGGTGTTTAGGGTATTCCAAAATGAAGGAAATAATCAACCAGTGTTGTAAAACTCAGATGAGTACTCAACGCCTACTCGGAACTTGGCCATGGACTAAACTCAGATGAGTAATCAACGCCTACTCCGAACTTGGCCATGGACTGAGGCCATTTATAAAAACTCGACCAAATTACTCGAAATCGGTCAAACTTGGACCAATTAGGTCAAACTTGAATAAAAACCTAAAAAATAAGAATTTTAAGATTAATATGTTTATTTTTTTTATTTTATCTAACAGTTTAATCCTAAAACTAATGTAAATGTATCAAATAAAAATACCGTATACACTTTTCTTTCTATCTCTCTCTCACGCTTTCAAGATTGAAATGTTTATTATTTGAACTACTTTAACATTTGAACATGTTTCTATTTGTAGCTATTTGCCTATTTTGTTACAAACTTAATCACCTTAAGACATCTGTCATATATAAATATTCCCAAAAATTAGTTTGCTTTACAATTTACCATATCTAAGTACTTTCGAGTACTCCGTGCCTAGGTTGAGTACACACTACTAGGGCTGTCAAATATGTACCGTGGAGAACCAACAAATACGTTACCAACCGTACCAATTAAATATGTAGCCAACATGTTTGGTAGCCAATATATTTGGCCGGTAGTACCATACCAATTAAACAATGTTGATACAGTAATAGTATAAAATTTTGAATACCATGGTTATACCGTACCAACCATTATGTGTGTGTGTGTGTGTATATATATATATATATATATATATATATATATATATATATATATATATATATATATATATATATATATATATATATAAATATATATAAAATTGGGATCCGGTAAGAAGTGAAACAACAAATGAATCAATAGATAAGAAGTTTTTTATTTACATATTTTTCTGCGAAACGACAAAATGAATCAATAGATGATGCAAAAATAACATGATTCACAAAAAAATTCTCGAAAAACAACTTGATGATTCATTTTTACGATGATTTTGTTGTTATTCACTAAAATTGTCTGTAACGTGAATAAAAACTTGATTTACTAAAAAATGATTCATCAATACGTTTTTTTAGCAATTTTTTTAATGAATCATGTTATTTTTGATTCATCTAGTGATTCATTTTGGTGATTCGTCAAAAAACCAAGTAAATAAAAACCTCTTACCTTCTTACCCTGCCTTTTCAACCTGTAAAATCCTAACAAAATTAAACTAAAAGAAAACTTAGACAATACCATTGAAAACATTGATAAAGTTATCGAAAAACACAAACAAATGAGTTTGAAATCAAAAGATCTTATCGCAATTACCTTGAAGTGGAGCATGACGCCAACTTTGCCACTACGTATTCTGGTAAAGGATTTGAAGAATCAGGATGAATGAATCCGTTATTGTGGATGCGATGGCTTTGTGTGGAGATGGAGATCGATGATGGTGCTGCTAGAGATTATAATGATATGTCAGTTACGTGATCGTGATCGATAAGAGATTCTAATGATGTAGAGGTTGAGGACTGTTATGAACACGGGTGAAGATGATGATGAACATGTTTGATGATTCTTGTGATTAAGCGTACGTATGGTTCTGGATCTGGAAGAATGCGAGTTTGATGATTAATAGGGAATCTAACTCATTTTCCCTGATGATTATAGGTTACATCCTTAATTATAGGAATCTAATGATCTGGAAAAATGTCACCTTGGAAGGGTGTAGTCAGATTTGGTAAGAGAGGAAAGCTGAGTCCAAGATATATTGGACACTTTAGAATTCTGAAGAGAGTTAGATTGCAAGTAATCAAGCTGGAATTACCATCAGAACTTAGTGGAATACATGATACCTTTCATGTAAGCTATCTGAAGAAGTACTTTGGAAAAGAAGAGTTAGTGATACCGTATACAGATTTGAGGGTGGAGACTCCTAGCAGAATGATTGAAGAACCTGAAGCAATTCTAGAAATGCAGACTAAGAAGCTAAGGAACAAGGAGATTGACTTGGTACTAATCAAATGGAAACATCCCTTAGGGTCAAACTTGACTTGGGAAAACATTAGAAGAGATGAAGAGAAAATATCCAGACTTCATAGATTACGAAAAGATTCCAAGGACGGAATCCGCTTAAGGAGGGGTGACTGTAAGAACCCGCAAAAGTTGTAAAAGGGTAAAATGGTCTTTTGGCATATTATAAGACCATTATGTAAAATAATATGTAATTTGTGGAATAATATTACAAGAAATAAAAGTCTATGTAAAATTTGAAGTTTTATCGCGTGAATAGTGAAATTTGGCCAAAAAGGGCAAAACGGTCATTTGACATGAAAATGACCAAAAAATGTTAAGAAATGTTAAGCTGGAAATTTATGGAACATTGTTGCAAGATTTTGGGTCTTAGGACCACTTTTGTAAGAGAATTGGAAGGCTAGGGACCAAAATGCAAAGCTTTTATAAAAATTAAATATATATATTATATGAGAGTTATATCTTTCATTATTTGAGAACCCAATAGAAGTGTCCAGAGAGAGAGCTAGAGAGAACGATAGTGAATACGGGAGAAGAAGAAGAGGTTCAAGACTCCTTGCCATGAAATCAAGAAAAGGTTGGAATTGGTGATTCCAAAGTAAACAAGGTAAGATTTCCTTGGTTCTAACCTAGGTTTTGGGTGTATGCTTGAATTGGTTCTTGGGTGGAATTGAAACTGAAATTTCAGTTAAGAATCATGTGGTTTAAGTGACTTATGCTTTCAATAAGTCATTAGTTAAGCATATAACTCAAGAACATGGAAGTAGATTGTTATTTTTGAAAGTTTGCAATTTTGATCAAGAACTTTAATTCCTGCATTTGATTTATTGAAGTGATTTTAATGGGTTAAAACCTTGTTTTAATGGAGGGTTTTAGTCAGGGAACAAACCCCATATGATTAAGAACTAGATTAAGGACTTAAAATGTCAAAACTGCGTGCTACAGTGCCAAATCACGACTGATCAGGAGCCTGCCCAGGCGCTAGGCGTAGTGCGCCCAGGCGCAGTGCGCCCTGTACCTGGCGCAGTGCGCCTCCAGACAGGGACCAAAAATGTTAAAAACCATAAAGGTCAGAAACCATAGCTAGGCATGTCCGTTTGGTCTGAAATTTTTACCATAGCCTTAGAATGGTATGAAAACATATCGGGAATGGTCAAATCCGTAATCCGACCTTGCGGAAAAGTCACTGTAGCGGCAGTAGCTAAACTTCAAGTTTATGTAAAAACTTGATTTTTGGAATTTGAGCTAGACTTGTCCAATGAACTCCAAATTTGAAACACAAGTCTAATATGGCCTAAGATTTTATGGAAAAGTGTCGGAACTGAAATACGACCCCTCGGGGGGTTCTGTAGCAAAATACGCGTATTTCGGAGAAAATTATAAAATGAGTTTATTAATGGTTATCCATTTAGTATAACCTGAAGTTGAGTCGTATGAGACCTTAGAACTATAGAGTCAGTTGTATTATGTAATTAATAAGTATATATATACGTGATACTTGTGTAGGAGGTGCTTCAAATACCATGGGGCACGGAAAGGAGAAAAGAGTACGAGAAGTTTAGTGAGTTATAGCTACACCAAGGTGAGTTTTATGAGGATTTTTCTAGTACATAGCAAAATGATATTTTCAGAAAAGTATGAGATTTCCAAATGTTTTTAGATACTAAAGTTTGGAAACAGTTTTGAAAGTAGCTCCAAGAGCTAAGTGTTTAAAAGAGATTTTAAAGAAGTTTTAAAGAAGTTCAGTTTTAAAAGAAGTATAGTTTGTAAAGTTTTGAAAGAAGCTCCATATGAGAGCTAAAGATTTTGAAGTTAGTTTTAAAGTGATTTTCAAGAGTATGAGTCAAAGAGTTAAAGTTTGAGTTTTGTTTTGAAATTGTGTCCATATTTGACCAATTTGAGATAAAATGAAGAAAGTAAAAATATAAGAGCCAAAGCAAAAAAAGTAGTAAGAGTTAGTTGTCCGGACTAGGATCACCCACATAATCGGGAGATCAGAAGACACTACTGGGATGGTACCTCCCGTCGCGAAGTAGTTGTCTAGCTTAGTATACCCTTGTGCTTGAATCCGTTCCAAGTCACAAAGGGGAGACAAAATGAGCATAACCAAGCGGACGGATCTGTTCTGTCCCGCGAGGGGAGCTAGTTGAACGAATTAATTAAACTAATTTATGAGTTTCAGTTGGTCACGAGTAAATGAGAAAGAAAGCAGTTTTAAAGAATAAAACAGTTTTAAAGTAAGAAGCAGTTTTGAGAAAGAAAGTATTTTGAGTTTGAAAAGAAAAAAAGCAAAGAGATTTAAGATTTGTTTTGAAAATAAGTTTTTAGCAGTTTATCGGTTTACTTGTTATTAATTCAAGTTTTGATCAGAAATATTTTGGGTCTAAAACCCATATTACTCACGAGGCTTTATGTCTCACGTATACTATTTTTGAAATGCTATGTACTTAGGTGAAAGGAGCGGAGATTTCAGTTGGGACCGGTTTATGTACTGTAAGTTTAAATTATGGTTATCTGTATTGAGTCTGTAATACCCTTTCAGAATAAAGTTTGTAAAAAAAAAATTTAAGTAACTATTTCTCAGTCACGTTTTGTAATGTAAACTGTATTTGAATACGGTTTGAGAAAGGGGTGTTGGAGTTTTGGTATCAGAGCCATAGTTTAAGCGAACTAGGTGTCAGTACTTGAACATAGACTTAAACTATGTAGGAGTTAAGTAGGGTACATACTTGAGTATGATGTTGAGAGTAAGTAGAACTGGGAGTAAATCTACAACAGCAGAACATGAGTCCTGGTGGTAAAACGGGAAGCAAATGTGTATAGGTGGTTATAATAATATGGGCCCGTACTATTCTAATCACAGGATATACATTTGAGTCTGGTGGAACCACACAGGAATTATGTGAAGCTGTAAGAGATAAGTGTAAGAGGTTTGAGGGGTATAAATTCAGTATACCTATGGAAGAAAATTCAGTATGACTGGAAATACTAAAGTATAAAAGAAAAAGTGTTAAAGATGAAGTAGAAAATATGAGATGTATAGGGAAATATCCTATATGAACCAGTATAAAGTATATGTAATAAAATATAAGAAAATATAAGTAAAGAGCACCGAAAATAAGATGACAAAAATGCCAAGGTAATGAAGGAGAAAAGTTTAATTTTGTGGTTAAGATAACCACCGTATAATGTATTGAAAATGTTAATAGAAGTCATGAAGTATATAGTATAATTATAAAAGAAATAGTATAACTAAAAATTTCTGTTGTTTAACGGAAACGAATTATGATTATGGAATAAAAAAATAAGAGTAAAGTCACTACAATGACTAAAGAAAGAAATATTGGAAAAGAAAGTGAATACAGATATATGAATGAAATTCATATAAGGAAGAAGAATGAAAACATTTAAGTAGAAAGAGTAAAAAGGAAATGAGCTGGGTTTGCAATTATAGACAAACCCAAAAGATGTATAAAAGAGTATAGAATAAATATTGAGAAGTAGTAAGATGTGTTGTTCATGAACAACCAAGAGATTAAAGTGTATATATATATATATATATATATATATATATATATATATATATATATATATATATATATATATATATATATATATATATATATATATATATATATATATATTTATATATATATATATATATATAAATTGTGAGTAATAAGATAGTATAAAATGAAAGCAAAATACTTAACCAAGTATTAAAAGAGGAATCAAAGACAGAAAAGAGAGCGTAAAGAAATGGCAAGTTGTGACTTCCAAACTCAAAAGAAGTATGAAAATAAATGACATCCAATGATTGGAATAAATAAATAAGTCGTATGTATAGTGCTATAATGAGTAATATAACAAAGTAAGTTGCCTAAAAAAAATCGTTAAAGACTATGAGCAAGATGCATTGTTATAATGCAAGAGAATGAGTTGAGAAGTAGAGATTAAATGCCTAATCAAGGGTTGGGCGAAAAGTTAAAGATAAGATAGAAAATGATGATAATGAAAAGAATATACAGACAGTTATCAAAGAAATGGTCATTTGAAATTAGATTTAGTGACCATATAAATTACAAATAAGAAGAACTATGAATGATAAGAGAATAACCAAAAGAATGTGAGAAAATGACTGAGAGTCATAAAAAAAATAAATAAAGAAACAGGAAGTTACTACTTCTAAGAGGAAGAGATGGGTTAAAGTAGCCAAATATTTAAAAAAAAATAGCCAGTATATGGCTAGCAACTATGAAACAAAAATGTATAGAGTGTATCGCTTTAAGATACATAAAAGTAAAGAGAGTAAAGAAATGAAGCTTAAATGAAAGAACAATGCAATGTGTTGGGCATATAGCCTTATAACACATAGAGAGAAATGGTGAAAAGTACAATAAAAGAACTTTGGGTATCAAACCTAAAAAAAATAAAGTTTATAAGTAAAATATGTGAGATAAAGAGACTAAATGTTTATGAAATATGGTTAAAATGCAGTCAGGATAAAGAGAGAAGTAAAAGTTATTTTTGGCGTTAGCCATAGCAAGTAAAGAGTAAGCAAGAGATAGAATGCTAAACTAAGCATTAGTGTGAGAAATAAGAACTACAAGAAAATATTAAAACATAAGTAATAAGATGAGAATGGTACATGGGGTACCTAAGAAGATAAGAAGTGTACTCATAAGGGTACAGTAAGAAAGCTGAGAAATGAAATGGACAAGATTATATTAGAAAGTATAATGAGTAAAAGAGATTTAAATCTCCTAAATTATAAAGAAAAATGAAAGAGGTATATAGATCGTTAATATGTCGAAAGATGAAAATAATATAAGTGAAGAGTGATACAAGACATGTAATTATAAAAGTAATACATGCAGATAACAAGATGATAAAGGTGATAACCTTATGAGAATGTATGAAAACTAGTAGTAAAGACAAAGAAAAATTTAGTACTAATTATAGCAACACCTTGGATACAAAAGGTTTTGCTTATAGAAAAAAAAAATAAAAAAATATATACATAGAAAAGTTCTTGAGAATTAAAGATGAAAGATAAGACAAAAGAAGCAAGAACAACAATTGACTTTTGAGGAGTCAATTCTTTTAGTATATATAGATGTAAGAAGTTGTAAAACTTCTAAAGGAATTATATAAAGATAATATGAGATTTAAGTCTAATGACAAGAAAGAAGTAATTAGAAATGTAGATTGACTGTTGGAAAGTCACTTTTCTATAATAAAGTATGAAGTGATAGAGCTTCTAAAATAAGAGAGAGAAAGTAAATTTAAAATATGAAATTTACTCAAGTAAGAAGAATAAGTAAAAGATTTTATTACATTAAAAGAGAAGTCGAGTAATGCGTCTGTCCTTATATTACAGATGGGACAAAAGATTTTGAAGTATACAGCAATGCCTCACATAGAGGGCTTAGCTGTGTGTAGGTACAGAGGAGTAAGAGTATAGCATATGTTCCCAGATAGTTGAAAGCCCTAGAAACAAAGTATATTACCTATGATATAGAGCTAGTAGCAATAGTATTTGCCTTGTAAATTGGAGGCATTACCTGTATGGAACAAAGCGCAAGCTATTCACTGATCACAAGAGTTTGCAGTATGTGTTCACTCAAATAGAGCTGAACATAAGACAGAAAAGATAGTTAGAGTGATCAGTGATTATGTTTGCGAGATTGTATACCATTCAGGCAAGCAAGTGTAGCAGCAGATGCATTGAGTAGAAAAATTTTAGAGAAAAGAATCAATGCAAGATTGATACGTATAGAACTAATGTCCAGTATTATAGAACAGATTAAAGCAGTCCAACAAAAAGTTGGAAAAATCATAGACTCGAAAGATGAGAAACGAGGAAGACATGCAGTTTGAGATAAGTAGACAAGAGTTAAAGACTTCTAGAACCCGCAATTGGGTACCAAAAGCAGGAGGTTTGAGGAAGCTGATTCTAAAAGAGTTACATAAGTCAAAGTATTCCATACATCCAGGGAGTACCAAGACTTATCAAGATCTTAAAAGACAGTACCGGTGGCCTGGAATGAAGAAGAGTATAGCTAAGTACATCTCTAAGTGTGTCATTTGTGCACAAGTCAAGGCGGAACATCAGGTCCCGCATGGAGATGCTCAGTCATTACACATTCCAGCCGGAAAGTGGGAAGACGTAACCATGGACTTTATTGTCGGGTTACCGAGAACGAGAAGAGGTTATGATAGTATTAGTATATGGGTCATAGTGGACCGGTTGACCAAGAGTGCACTATTTCTAACCATAAAAGAAACTACTCCATTGGAGCAGTTAGCCAGTTGTATATAGCTGAAGTGTTAAGAAGATATGGTGCACCGTTGTCTATCGTGTCAGACAGAGACCCCAGATTTACCTCTAAGTTTTGGAGAGCTTCACAAGAGAAAATGGGGACAAAAAATTCAGTTAAGTACAGCGTATCATCCACAAACGGATGGTCAAAGTGAACGAACGATCCAGACATTAGAAGACATGCTACGATCATGCGTGATGGATTTTGGAGGTAGTTGAAATGAACACCTGCCATAAGTGGAGATTGCATATAACAACAGCTACCATTCTAGCATTAAAATGCCACCTTTTGAGACATTGTATGGTAGAAAGTAAAGAACTCCTTTATGCCAGTTGGAGGCGGATGAGACTAAGCTTACAGGGCCAGAAATTGTTAGAGTAACTAATGAGAAGAATGGAGTAATTCAAGCCAACATGAAAGCAGCATAAGATCGGCAAAAGAGTTACTCGAATCCAAAAAAGAGACCGTATGAGTAACAAGAAAGTAATTTAGTAATGATAAAAATGTCACCTTGGAAGGGTGTAGTCAGATTTGGTAAGAGAGGAAAGCTGAGTCCAAGATATATTGGACACTTTATAATTCTGAAGAGAGTTAGATTGCAAGTAATCAAGCTGGAATTACCATCAGAACTCAGTGGAATACATGATACCTTTCATGTAAGCTATCTGAAGAAGTACTTTGGAAAAGAAGAGTTAGTGATACCGTATACAGATTTGAGGGTGGAGACTCCTAGCAGAATGATTGAAGAACCTGAAGCAATTCTAGAAATGCAGACTAAGAAGCTAAGGAACAAGGAGATTGACTTGGTACTAATCAAATGGAAACATCCCTTAGGGTCAAACTTGACTTGGGAAAACATTAGAAGAGATGAAGAGAAAATATCCAGACTTCATAGATTACGAAAAGATTCCGAGGACGGAATCCGCTTAAGGAGGGGTGACTGTAAGAACCCGCAAAAGTTGTAAAAGGGTAAAATGGTCTTTTGGCATATTATAAGACCATTATGTAAAATAATATGTAATTTGTGGAATAATATTACAAGAAATAAAAGTCTATGTAAAATTTGAAGTTTTATCGCGTGAATAGTGAAATTTGGCCAAAAAGGGCAAAACGGTCATTTGACATGAAAATGACCAAAAAATGTTAAGAAATGTTAAGCTGGAAATTTATGTAACATTGTTGCAAGATTTTGGGTCTTAAGACCACTTTGTAAGAGAATTGGAAGGCTAGGGACCAAAATGCAAAGCTTTTATAAAAATTAAATATATATATATATTATATGAGAGTTATATCTTTCATTATTTGAGAACCCAATAGAAGTGTCCAGAGAGAGAGCTAGAGAGAACGAGAGTGAATACGGGAGAAGAAGAAGAGGTTCAAGACTCCTTGCCAAGAAATCAAGAAAAGGTTGGAATTGGTGATTCCAAAGTAAACAAGGTAAGATTTCCTTGGTTCTAACCTAGGTTTTGGGTGTATGCTTGAATTGGTTCTTGGGTGGAATTGAAACTGAAATTTCAGTTAAGAATCATGTGGTTTAAGTGACTTATGCTTTCAATAAGTCATTAGTTAAGCATATAACTCAAGAACATGGAAGTAGATTGTTATTTTTGAAAGTTTGCAATTTTGATCAAGAACTTTAATTCCTGCATTTGATTTATTGAAGTGATTTTAATGGGTTAAAACCTTGTTTTAATGGAGGGTTTTAGTCAGGGAACAAACCCCATATGATTAAGAACTAGATTAAGGACTTAAAATGTCAAAACTGCGTGCTACAGTGCCAAATCGCGACTGGTCAGGAGCCTGCCCAGGCGCTAGGCGCAGTGCGCCCAGGACCTAGGCGGGGTGTGCCCAGGCGCAGTGCGCCCTGTACCTGGCGCAGTGCGCCTCCAGACAGGGACCAAAAATGTTAAAAACCATAAAGGTCAGAAACCATAGCTAGGCATGTCCGTTTGGTCTGAAATTTTTACCATAGCCTTAGAATGGTATGAAAACATATCGGGAATGGTCAAATCCGTAATCCGACCTTGCGGAAAAGTCACTGTAGCGGCAGTAGCTAAACTTCAAGTTTATGTAAAAACTTGATTTTTGGAATTTGAGCTAGACTTGTCCAATGAACTCCAAATTTGAAACACAAGTCTAATATGGCCTAAGATTTTATGGAAAAGTGTCGGAACTGAAATACGACCCCTCGGGGGTACTGTAGCAAAATACGCGTATTTCGAAGAAAATTATAAAATGAGTTTATTAATGGTTATCCATTTAGTATAACCTGAAGTTGAGTCGTATGAGACCTTAGAACTATAGAGTTAGTTGTATTATGTAATTAATAAGTATATATATACGTGATACTTGTGTAGGAGGTGCTTCAAATACCATGGGGCACGGAAAGGGGAAAGGAGTACGAGAAGTTTAGTGAGTTATAGCTACACCAAGGTGAGTTTTATGAGGATTTTTCTAGTACATAGCAAAATGATATTTTCAGAAAAGTATGAGATTTCCAAATGTTTTTAGATACTAAAGTTTGGAAACAGTTTTGAAAGTAGCTCCAAGAGCTAAGTGTTTAAAAGAGATTTTAAAGAAGTTTTAAAGAAGTTCAGTTTTAAAAAAAGTATAGTTTGTAAAGTTTTGAAAGAAGCTCCATATGAGAGCTAAAGATTTTGAAGTTAGTTTTAAAGTGATTTTCAAGAGTATGAGTCAAAGAGTTAAAGTTTGAGTTTTGTTTTGAAATTGTGTCCATATTTGACCAATTTGAGATAAAATGAAGAAAGTAAAAAGATAAGAGCCAAAGCAAAGAAAGTAGTAAGAGTTAGTTGTCCGGACTAGGATCACCCACATAATCGGGAGATCAGAAGACACTACTGGGATGGTACCTCCTGTCGCGAAGTAGTTGTCTAGCTTAGTATACCCTTGTGATTGAATCCGTTCCAAGTCACAAAGGGGAGACAGAATGAGCATAACCAAGCGGACGGATCTGTTCTGTCCCGCGAGGGGAGCTAGTTGAACGAATTAATTAAACTAATTTATGAGTTTCAGTTGGTCACGAGTAAATGAGAAAGAAAGCAGTTTTAAAGAATAAAATAGTTTTAAAGTAAGAAGCAGTTTTGAGAAAGAAAGTATTTTGAGTTTGAAAAGAAAAAAGCAAAGAGATTTAAGATTTGTTTTGAAAATAAGTTTTTAGCAGTTTATCGGTTTACTTGTTATTAATTCAAGTTTTGAGCAGAAATATTTTGGGTCTAAAACCCATATTACTCACGAGGCTTTATGTCTCATGTATACTATTTTTGAAATGCTATGTACTTAGGTGAAAGGAGCGGAGATTTCAGTTGGGACCGGTTTATATACTGTAAGTTTAAATTATGGTTATCTGTATTGAGTCTGTAATACCCTTTCAGAATAAAGTTTGTAAATTTTTTTTAAGTAACTATTTCTCAGTCAGGTTTTGTAATGTAAACTGTATTTGAATACGGTTTGAGAAAGGGGTGTTACACACTACTCCCCAATCAACCGACCTACTAACGCCTTACGAGTTTTGCATCAATTGGACAAAAGGATTATGATTCTTGGGTCCGATAGGAGAGGTGAATATATTAGTCAAGAATTTTGTGATCATCTTAGGAACTGTAGTTTTATCTCACAACTGACTCCACCTGGGACACCCCCAACATAACGATGTAGCCAAAAGGAGAAATTGAACATTACTAGATACGGTTCGGTCCACCGCACTATGCTTTCAATTTGCTTCTAGGGCTATACGTTGGAATATGTAACAAGAGTCTTAAACCTTGCACTAATGAATAAGTTTTCCGAAGCACCCTTTGAAATATGGAGTGGTAATAAACCATCACCCATATGTAAAGTCCGGGGTTGTGAGGCTTACATTGTATGTAAAGCTTAAGAAAAATTAGAACCCAAAATAGAGAAGTGTTATTTTGTTGAATATTCTATCGGATCCTTTGGGTATTGCTTTTATAAGCCTTTTGAGAACAAATTCATCGTTGCTCGAAAGACACTCTTCCTTGAAAGGGAACTGATATTGAAGGAGGCTAGTGGGGGTTATATTGATCTTGAAGAAATTCAAGAGTGAACCAACACATAACCTAGTATTGGCGCTAGTACTCAACAAGAGGTTATAAAACGTATTATCCCAGCAAAGAGTTATCGATGACCCTAACATAGTCCTGTCCATAAATCTAATAGAGCATATCATGTGACATCTATCCATTCCAGCTTCACTCACACCTTCCAAACCTACCAAAATTCAATTTTTCTTAACAAAATTGATTTTTAAAAATGGGTAAAAAAGATTATGAACCTACATTCGATTATGGTTTTGTCATCATTTAAGAAGGTTGAGTGCCATCTACGATCGACCATCTCTGAATCGAGCAACAGACGCAATGTAGCTCTGTTCCGTCCCCTTATAATCCATATGAATCAACAAAATTGCGGTTCCACACCTTTCTTTTGGTTTCACTTAACAAAACAAAAATTATTTGGAAGGAAACTTTGCGACATATTCAATTAGGTCATATTCGTTCATTAAATCAATATTGAAATCTAATTCGAGAGAGACACAGATGAAGAATCATATGTAAGCCATTTCATGATGGAAAGTAATATGTTGACTTGCTTGGGCCTCGTTGGCAGTGTAATATCGGGAGAAAACTTGCACTGATAATGCACCACCACCTAACTCCTATGGTGTCGTTAAGTCGGAAGGTGATTCAACGGGGAAACCTCACACAAAAAGAGATCCACTTTTAGAAAGAAGATCCTTCGACCATGGTTTATGAAATTCAATGGATGCATGAAGATGAAGAAGGTCGGTTTCAGCAGCATTTTCGAGAAATTTTGCTAAACAAAACCTAGGAGGCAGCGTACGTGGTTACTTTGTGATTGATAACGATTTCCCAAATATCTTGATGTAAAAGGCAGGAAAAATGGCGCTTGTTTTTTTTTTTTTCTAATTTTTACCGATTATAATGCTATTTAAAACAAGGTTGGCAAGATCGAGATCCTATCTATGATCGTTTTCCGCTTTGCATAATCAAGATCGTAATATCTAATCAGGATCATAAGATCCTACCAAAAGCATTTTAAAACTCAAAAAACTCATTCTCATCCAATAAATAGTTTAAAACATGAAAAATAAATTATTTAGCAATAAATAATTCAAATTAGATTTTCTAAACACCCGTACTATTTGTTTGATATAAGTAAAATAGAGTATATGGAAATGATGATATCTTTGCCAAACAACGCGCACTCCATAATAACGTGCCAAATATATTTAACTAGTATTAGATATAAAGTTCTCTATTTGTCTTTTTCTCTGGTAGTGATGATTTGTGCAATATTTCTCAACTTTTAGTGCCCTTCGGGTGGGGGAGTAGTTCCATTCCATCCCACTAAACTCACGCGCCATGTCAGCTTTTCTTTCTCCTCTTACTTCAATCTTTCCCCATGTTTTCCAATCTTTCACCCATGGAACCAGTATCCACTGAACCTACAATGTCACATCAGATTTTTGATTCTTAAATACATTTATTAGTTATAAAAATTTATATAACATTTAATTGAATATTTCAATTAAAATAAATACGTTTTAAATAAAATTAAGAAGTCAAATAACATTTAATTAAAAAGTCAAATAACATTTAATTAAAAAAGCACACCATTAAAAAAAATTAAAAAACAACCTAAATACGGGAAATTAAATCTTAATTACGAGAAATTAAATCCTAAATACGAGAAATTTAATCCTACGTACTAGAATCTATAAAAAACCTAGGTCTCTCTTTCATAACATTCTACGCTTCTATGTGCGTAAACTCTTTGTAAACTCTTTGTTATGTGTCACTAGATACTCTTGTAGGGCTTGTTCCACGACCTCTTCGTCGGTTGTCCCGTTTGGTCGGTTGAAAGATATGTTGATGTAAATTTGGTTAAATTGGACCATTTTTCTGTTCATATCTTTCCATTTAGTGTTAAGCATATGGTTATTCCGATAATGAACCGTGCCCATAATTATGTGGAACTCTTCTACCACACGAGCCCAGAATAATCGGAAGGATGTCGTATACGTTTCTTGGGTGACGGCGACCCAGGCTCTTGTCAAAGCCACTTTTTCTCTTCTAGTCCAAGAACGAATCATCCTATTTCCGTTGGCTGCCATCTTTTGACAAAACTAGAGAGAAATATTTAGAAAGAAAGTAGAGAATGATGTGAAAAGTTGAGAGAATGGTGTGAAAGGTTGAGAGAATGATGTGATTTTTTTAATGGGTAAAGGGGGGTATTTATAGGATTGGGTATAAATTTACTTTTATAGTATTAAATTTTTATTTTTTTTTTACAAAAAGTGATAGATCCGGTGGTTTCATCATCACCCAACCGAACCCACTCAGGCCGAACCCGTGCGGCACCGCCACCACGGGTCAGCGGTACCGGCGATACCGCACCCTTTTTTGATCGAGCTCGTTGAACCCGGTTACTACTCCGTGAAGCCTTATAATTTTGATTTTAGTTGATGTTGTTATTTAGTCATGAAGCTACTACTTAGACTAAGAGGAGTGATTACCTCTTGGTGTGAGGGTTTTTATTGTCACGTGTGAGCACATTAGAAAAACTCACACTAATCTCTTACCACTTAAATATTAGAAATGGTCACGACTCACCATACCTCACTTATATACATTCAAAAGTATGAGTTTTTCACCAAAAGAAATGGTGTACTCGTGCAGGCTTTTGGTGCCACATAGGACACCACATGATGACCGGTCCTTTTGGTCTTATAATTGACGTCATGCCAATTTGGTTTTATTTTTTGTATGTAATTCACATGTGGAGGCGACTGTTGGGAGAGATATACTCGACTAATTATTCATTTGTTTTCTATTAATAATTATTATAATTAATCTAAAGTACGAAACATATGACAGTGATTGATAAAATTCCCCATGTGTATCGCATTTGTGTTTCGTGGCACTGTAGCAGAGCATACAAAAGCTAAATATCCATAGGGGCTTGAAGTGGACAAAATGACGATTATAAATACAATATATTTTTCAATGAATGAAACATGTATATTGAAAAAAAGTAAAAGGTTAATTTTGTAGTTTGATGTTCAGTGCAGTTAATATTTTTTTTCTTCTTCACTCACCGTTATATTACCTTTTCTTTTTATGTGTGCTTTTAAAATATCATCCCAGGGCCGAGCATGGTGTAGTTGTGTTATGCGACATTTCATCTTTTAATGTTTTTTCACGGTGCCGAAGTCACAAAGCGGTGATTCTTTTGTTCTCTTTTCTTCTATATCTAACGATTATTGGGGTTGCCGGCATCAACTTTTTTGGTCCATCTAACGATTGTTTTTATTTTTTTTAAATAATTATATTTTATCATCTATAAATATTAACATTTTAACATTCAAATTCACTTAACATTCTATCAATTTATTGGTTTATTGATTCATACAATTCTTAAAACAACATCACGCTTTGATTCGATCGAAATCAATCATGTGCTACTAAGTACTAACTCAAACACACCTACTAGAAATATTGTTGGTTTCGATCCTTAAATACAACTTTAACGACCACAAATAGACGTCCAATTTATTCACCAACCAAATTCAATCTCAAGGTTTGCAACCGTTTTATCCTATGTCAAATCTAACCCCAACCCTATTTACCAACGTCTTGCCTCTTCCGGAATACTTTCTGAAAACCCATCTCCACCCGAGGCAAAAGTCAAGTACGTTCCCGAAACCCAACCCACACCTGAAGACATTTAAGAAATTACACCTGTAGCCAAACCATCCCAACCCAAAAGAAAAGGCAAGCAACCACACCCGTAGCCAAACCATCCCAACCCAAAAGAAAAGGCAAGCAACCTGCTTAACCATGGACAAAGGATGAAGAAGTCGCGTTGGCTAGTTTGCAGGCGAGATATCGGAGGATTCGAAGATTGAAAACTCGCAAATGACAAAACATTGTTGGAGACCTGTTACAACCCCTTTTCACAAGGAAATGAGTCGAGGCGATTATCACTCAAAACAATAATTGACCACCAAGTATCGAGACTTGAACATGGTAGTTACCAAGTTCACGAGGTTGTATCATAACTTAAAAACATAATGTAAAAGCGGGCAGATTGAGAAAAAAGTTTCGATTTCGTACTAGATGTAACGTCCCAATTTTAAAAAATTTAAAATTCATTTATTACCAAGGTTCCAATAAAATATTTATTCCAAAAAGTAAAACTGTTCAACATATTACTTAAACCAACAGCGGAAATATTTGAAAATACTAATATAGTTAATTAACATAAATCTCTTGTATGCGATGCGCTGCCGTCAAGACTTTCCCTTCCTTCCCTTTGTCATTTGAAGTACCTGAAATGTTATAAAATCAACGGGTAAGCTTAAAGCTTAGTGAGTCCACAAATTACCATACATGCCCACACATTAAACAACCCGTCATCGAGAACGACCCGACCCTACCCACCATACAACAGCTACGGGCATCCATCATACAACAGTTATGGACACAGGAAGGTTCTACCCTTCATACAACAGCTATGGGTTCCCGGTTATGGCCCAGCCCATCATACAACAGCTATGGGACAAGGCAATAGTCCAACTCGCCATACAACAGCTACGAGGGGACACGCATCAGTACTGTAACGACCCAAAAATCTTGAATTTTTATTATATTCAAAATAATGCTTTGAAAGTTTTAAAATCATGAAACGGGAAATATAGAAAATTTCCAAGAGTTTGGAGAAAATCGGTGAAAAAGGGCAAAATGGTCATTTGACATCAAAATGACTTCTAAGTAATGAATATATGATTTTGGGGATAATATGTAATGAAATAAACCACGATATTTTTGTTAAGTATTGGTTTTGTTAGAAAACCTTTTTGGTAAGAAAATTACAGTAAAAGATTGAAAATGGTAAATTTGTCATTTTACCATAAAAGGATAATTTGGTCATTTGACCATGTGAATGACCTAATAAGTAAAAAATATTGTTGTTTGTGGCAAAAATATAAGAGATGTAGTTCTTATGTGATGAAAGGTGATTTTAGTGCCAAAAATTCAAGAAATAGAACTTGAGGGGCTAAAGTGAAAATATGGAAAATATAAATATGAGAAAATATATCATAAATGGTCATAATTTAGGAGAGAACTAGAAAAAAAATCCTCTCAAGAACCGTGAGCAAGTTTTCAAGGATTTGAAGCAAGAATTGAAGATTTTAGCTTCAAAGAGGTAAGAATCTGTCCTATGTTGTATAATTCGTAGAAAAATCATACGATGTCCAAATTAGGTGATTCCAGTGCCCATAGCTTCGTCTCGATGTCTTATTCAGTTCATCAGTTGGGGGTTCAGACCTCGTTCAGTCGTTTTCTAGGGTTTTGAACCCGATTTCCATGAGTATGATTTCTGTGTCCAATTGTGTTGTGAAATTCTTGTAAAATCGTGTGTTCACTGAATTGTTTTGAAATTTTGTGTGGAGAAGAACCTTGTCATGAGCCGTACTCGACCAAAAGGAATTTACCCAGTTCATTGTTTTGGTTTGGATTTTTGGTGTGTGCAACCCGACCTCCACAGATTGGCTGATGCACACCTAGGTCAACTTGTGGGATTTTTATTTCCCAAATGTTCCATGGTTTAGGTCTGAAAATTTGATGGGAAGGTCATTCTCATGTCTACAGTGTTTCATCCAGACGGCTTGATCCAATTCCATCAGGAAGCTAGGGTTCCAATGCCTTCTCTTTGACTGAACCAGAATTGTCGTTGTGCACATTGTCCTTGTTGCACGATTTTTAATTCTCAGTTGGCTTATGCTTTGAGTTTGATTTTTTGATGAGAGCTTTATCTTCATGTCTAGTGTAACTCATCCAAAAGGCTTGACTTATTTCCTTTCAAAAGTCAGGTTGTTGGACAGATCTTGTCAACTTATGCTGAGTTGTGACAGAAATGTTGCTGCTCATTTCCTTCATATTGTATGATTTTTAATTCTTAATTGGTTTGTCTTTTGGGTCTGAATTTCGAAGGGTAGTCTCTTGGTTATATCTAGTATGCCTATGTAAGAGGGTTTCCCTTGATTCCATTCCCAAGTGGAATGGAATTGGTGATTCCTCCACTAATCCAGATTTGTGACAGATTGCACTGTCAATCTTGTCGCTTATTTTCTAAGGTCTTAAAATGTGATTCAAGTCTCGGTATCTTCTTGAGACTTGTTATGTATTGTGTCTAGTTTTCAGAATGTCTGAGTTTGTGCCATTTGAGTTTCTGAGTTGGGAGTTATGGTCAATTCTTTGACCATGCGTCTTAGATATCAAAATCTAAAAAAATGGGTAAATAATGTGATATTAATATATTAAGATGTAGATTAAGAGGTCTTTAATTTGTTAATAGGGCCTAGCTTATATTAACTAGAATGTTAAATGAACTCCTTAGGTATTAAGGAGTAAAGTTGACGGAAATAAAACTCAACGGGAAGAAGTGATTATAGTTAGACTTCTCTAACTAGACAAGGTGAGTACATGCAGTATTTTTACCCATTCTGGGGTACATGGCAAGTAAGTATTTTCAAGATTTCTTATAAAATTTCTATATGTGAAATTATATGTAAGAGCATTATCTCTAACTCGTTTGTGAAAGTATAATGTTATATTTAAAGTTATGTTTTGGTCTATGAGCCAATTATGTGAAAGTATGTTTTGGTCTATGAACCAAATATGTGAAAGTATATTTTTAATACAAGTTATACATGTTTGAAAGTATGGATAGGAATATAGCCATAAAATGTTTAAGAAGTATGTTTTGGTTACAAATTTTATATGTTTTCAAGTATGAAAGGGCATATAGCCACAAGATGTTTGGAAAGTATGATTTGGCATTAAGCCTAAAATGTTATAAAGACGTGTTTTGAACATATGATTTATGTGAAACGAAAGTTATGTATTTGGCATCTAGCCATAAAGACATAAAATGATGTAGTTTGGCATCTAGCCACAAGTTATATGTTTATGAGAAATGTTCAAGCAAGCAGCAAGTTTTTTTTTGTATGACTGGTAATTGTAGCAAGCAGCGTTAGTAAGGGAACTATGTTCCAACCTACCCGGGTTAGGTAAGGGATCTACTGGGGAAAAATCCCCATCGCGAAGTAGATTGCCTCAGCAATTCTATGGTGAGGATTGATCCGTTCTTTCTAGCCATAGAGACTTGGGGTATCACTTATGGTGATTAAAGCCCTAAGTATAAAAATCCATCAAGCTTATAAAAACCAGTCAAAGAAAGTAAGAAAGAAGCAAATTTTGAAAAGTATATTATGAAGTGATTTTGAAAAGTAAAAAGTTATAGTATGTTATTACTATAAAGTTTTGAAAGATGTTTTTGTTGTAAAGTATGTTATGAAATAATTTCGAGAAGTAAAGAGTTATAGTATGTTATTACTATAAAGTTTTGACAGAAGTTTTATGTTATAAATTTTATAAAAAGCTGGAATAGGAGTTAAAGGTTTGAGTCTAAAACTCATGTAACTCACGAGACATTATTGTCTTACGTATTTTATGTTTTGCCATGTATTCCAGGTTAAAAAGCTAAGGTATATTTGGTAGAAGTTTAGCTGGAGTAGAGCCCGAGTTAGCTCCCGTCTTGGACTCAAGGTTTAATCCTTTCTTGCTTACTATGGTTAGTTTTGATATGGATTTGTACACCCACAGTTTTAAACATGTAAATAATCGGGTTTTGATAAACCGTATTTTTGTATTCATGTATTTATACGAAAAACCATAGTATTTGCAAACAGTAGAAATGGGGTGTCACAAGTACTGAGCCCAACAACAAATAACCACAGATATAGAGCAAATCATATAACTGTAAATAACACACAAGATGCCTAACATGCAACATCATATAGTAAGGTGAGGATACTCACCTGATTCGAAACCGCACAGATATACTCTAATATCCCCACTTAGCTCGTCCACACACCTATATCCCACATACACAACATGTCAAGCACTGACCAAACTCCTATAGACTTGCCTAAAGTCAGACCCAACGTTTGGTAACCAACATTGTCGAAAATAAGCTTTTGGGTCAAACAGCCGCTCGCCGCGGCGTGGCTTCTCACCCTACGCGTCGCGGCTATCTCCGCATAGTTACGGGGCTTAGCCGAACCCGCGTCGCTGACATAGCCTGTCCGCGTCGCGGACTCGTTTTAATCCAAAGTCTTCTAAGCCCTAAATCAGTTCAGTCATCGGCTAGGGTTTCACTCCATACCCTTCCTGGGATCAGAAACTACCCTAAGATCACTTCCTCATGGACATGCAAGTCCATGCATGTCCTTGGTCCAAACCCTAAGTGTTACTAGTCATCTAATACTACTAACCAAGGGATAACACCTTAATACGAGATAAAATGAAATATCAGAAGGTAGATCCTCTTACCTTGCTTCTGGAAAACATAGGAATGCACCCGATCCACTACAAGCCTTTCCCCACGTTGTATCTCTTCCTTCAAACCTTCAAAGCCTTGGAACCAAAGAGCCATTGCTGAAACCAGTCGACTCCACTCTAGAAATTTCCCAACAACACGAACCCTAGGGCTGGGACCCTTTATATAGGCGTTTAAATCCGAATTAGGGTTTTTCACATTAGCGGCGCACCGCGCCGCGGGTTCTTTCGAGCCGCGCCGCGCGTACAAGTCCTTCGCGATTCCAGATCCTTCCTAAAGCCGCGCCACGGATTAATCCGGACCGCGACTCGGCGGAACGGGTCTTACACTAGAAATACATCAAAATGAAAATAACAGAAAGCCGTTCAAATATGTCGAGTTTTTGAGAGTTGTATACGTTGCCCGAAATGGCATTGGGTAGAGGCACAACCCAATGCTTAAAAAAATAAAAATCTAATTCAGGTTACACAACTTCCTCAGATGCTCGTGTCAAGTTAGACTTGAATGTCAAATATGACGAGCCTGAACTAAAAGAACTAGTCCGCCAATTGGTAGAGATAAAGCGAAAAATAAAAATTCTTTATTTAGTGTATCGAGAGTTCCAATTGAGTAAATACAGAAGATGACTATGGAGTTGCAAAAAAAATAATATAAATCTTGACACACGTATGCAGTTCGAGAAACAAAAATTGGCTAAAAAGAAAAAGCACGCAAAGAAAAACAAAAAGTGTGTGAAGGTAAACAAAGAACTCGCGAACTAGGAACTAGGCTATAATTAAATTATATTTGTTATATATTTATTTAGAAATAAATGATGGAAGGTGGAGGTGGTCATTTCCTATGTTTAGGAGGGTGAGTCGAGAGTGAAGTGACGCTTAGATCACAATCAAAAAATGAATGAACTATTAGTTTGGAAGGCACACAACAACCAAGGGGTCACAGAACTAGATCGCCTCGTTGGTGCCTCGACTATACCACGCCCTAGCTATGCTCGGGCATCCACCACCGAGGCACCGAGTCTCCTTTTTTTACCGTTGCACACACACACACACACACACACACACACACACACACACACACACACACACACACACACACACATATATATATATATATATATATATATATATATATATATATATATATATATATATATATATATATATATATATATATATATATACACTTATATATGATACATTGATTGAATGAATAAAACAACAAGCAACAATCAATCAAAGATTCGAACAATAAATATGAATAATGTGAATGTCAAATGCTTTAATTATAATAGAATCAATACAAATGATAGAGCTCCTAGTTTACAAAGTATAACCAACATCTGTATTATGCACAATATCTATTTTCGTTAGATACGTACAAAAACCCTATTGCTTCTGACTTATTAATAATAGGTAAACATGGGCCTAAACACTCAAAAGTGAAATACCCAAAAGGCAAAACAAACATACTACACTAATGTACACCGAACCCTTATAGTAGGATAACATAGACCCGTTTGTTGCTTATAGACATCGGTTACAGACACCTTCATTAGTTAATGGACTTCAGACTTAATAATAATAGGTAAACATAGGCCTAAACCCTCAGAGCCCCAAAAGGAAAAACAGAAAGACTACACTAACGTACGCCGAACCCTTATAGTAGGATAGCATAGACCCGTTTGTTGCTTATAGACATTGGTTATAGACACCTTCGTTAGTTAATGGACTTCAGACTTCTTCACGGCTTTAAAATCCGGCACAACAAATACTCTACAATCTCACCCTTTGTATCGAAGGCTCAAAAGAACCTACGTTTGAGCATAGGAAATACATCGACAAATGTCTAACGAACAGCGGTCCACCACGTGATATGTTCGTTGAATTCCTGGAGATCATATTCACTGTTCGATTGACAAGTGGTTATTCAGATTAGGAGGCTGTTCAAGAACTCTGGTGGGAATTTTCCTTTGAATTCCATATCAAAGAAAAACTTATAGAGTGAAAAGATGTGAAGATGTGGTAGTAGTATACCCCCTTGCTAAGGAATGTTAAAAAGACTAGACTAACTTAGTCTAAATATATGTGATATTTTAATTTTTAATTGTAAGTCGTGTTTATATTTTGATATTCATGGAGAGAAATGTTCGAATAAGAGCCATGAAAAAAGTTTAAACCATAAGAACTTGTCATTTATATAGTTTAATAATATTGTATTTTTAATATTTGATATTTATTTAATATCAAAAGAAAATTAGTAAACATATGGTAATTGATATTTTCTTCTTTGCAATTTAATAATCGATATTGATTTATTTTTACTTTTTTAAGTTACAGTATTTACACTTTAACAATTATATTTTTTTTAAAATATTAATGTTGTAAAAATATTAAATATGATATATTCGAAAAAAAATAATTCTTTAAATATGAATCTCAAATGTGAATATTGATTTTTACATTTCTAACATTCTAACATTCTTAATATTTTTTTAATCTTATTTGAACTTTTGTCACTTCATGAATATCTTATAAGACAAAGGAAAGTTGTTACCACTCATCATTATTTCCTTCGGTGTCACATATACGTCATGTCATACTTCCTTTACTAACACACCCTCACTCTTAGGCTTATCGTTGTAGGTGCGGTGAGGGGGTGTGAGAAGGGCCTCCTTCGCGGGTAACACCGCCCCATGCAGTGACCCCGTCTTTTCATCCTCACAGGGGAAGGATTAGTCGTGCGAGGAGATATTCAACAACTATATAGCCGTTAATATATTAAAAAACAATTATATATATATATATATATATATATATATATATATATATATATATATATATATATATATATATATATATATATATATATATATATATATATATATATACCCAACACGTTTATATTTTACCAGACATACAATCTCTATCTTTTACACAACTAAAATTTTCTCAATGACATCATCGACAAAACCTTCTTAGAAAAAACAAAGGCAACGAGAAACATATTCATGGACACCGACTTGTCGCCGCAACCATATATTCCGCAAATGGAACGTCCTACCTTCTCGCCACCACAAGTTTATTATATGACGGTGTCATCTTTGTTTTACCCTCAATCCCTCTTTAACCTATTTTTTGGCCTTATAGCACCAATTTGGCCGAACCCCAACTCGAGCCCGTCGACGAATCTGGTTCTGATTCAAGTGCTGATGTCGTGCCTGAGACACAACTTTAATCCAATTTTGATGAGGTCCCACTCCACTGTAAAAATTTTCAGAAAATCCGATAATAGAGCCGGTCATGCTACTCCTGTAACTTAGACCCCCCGAAAATGAAATCACTTTAGCAAGGGCGTGGGTCGATGTTTCTGAGAATGTCGAATCCGAAATTGCCCAATCTAAACAACATTTTTGGGAAAGTATTAGAACTTTGTTTCATGAAAATATCGGACGTGAACCTTTTCGAGCGAAAGATACATGAACAAAAAATTTTTGATACATGAACAAGGTGGTGACGAAGTTCAACGGTTTGTACAAGAACTTGAAAGATCAACGTGGCAATGGTGAAAGCGACGAAGACATACACCTAAAAGCGCTTGAGGTTTATCATTGGAGAATAAAGGAAAACCATTTAAATTTATTTGTTTTTGGGAAGTTGTACGAACGTATTTGAGATAGAAAGGGGTCTCGTGAGTGAAACATGGATTGAAACGATCCGAAACATTATAGACCCATTACACGACGTCTTCTGATGCACATGTTAGTTTCGGCCTCAATCAAGAGAATGACGAGTTTGAAAGATCGATGAGATGCGATCGAGCAAAAGCGAAAGAAAAAGTACGTCTTCAAGCTCGGTTCATGGTGAGTGAATGGATGAAATGAATGACAAATTTGATAAAATTTATTCGACTATAACATTTCATGTGTGATTCCAACAAGAAACGAGGACTCAAGAAGAGAAAGCCCGCAAGGAGAAGCAATGGGCTATCGACATGCATCCTTTCATGCAACCGACGAGTCATCTTACCGGACAGCCCTTCGATATAACGTTGAAGATGAAGGAAGATATTATGAAAAATATAAAACATAATGTTTTAGTTTTTCCAAATGTAGTTTTAAGTTATTTTATGTTTAGTTTAATTTTTATTTAAGTTTTAAGTTATTTGTATTTTTTTATATTTAAAAATATTAGATGAAAATTTTAATTTTATTTAAATTTGTTTGTGTTTTAAATTAATTATTTTTAATTTAAAATGTGATAGGAAGTGAGAGGTAGTGATTGATGACAATTTTCAAAAGTGAGTGGAGGAAGAGGAGAACTTACTGGATTCTGATGTGACATAAAAAAAGTAAGGGAAAGAGGTTACCACACCCTATAACATTAAATCATGGAAGTAGATTCATACACCTCACCACTATTCACTTTAGTCTAAAATTAACTTTTAACAAATATAAATAATTAAACTTAGAAAATAAAACATAATTTAAATTAATACTATGTTTAATAGAAAAACTAATTTATTAATTATAAAAATAAAAATTTACATAATTTAAAATAATAAAAACAACTAAAACATGAACTTAAACATAAAATAAACTAAAACACCTCTATTTTTATTTAGTCGTGATATTCGTCTTGTATTTTAACAACATTTCGAGAGCTTCTGGCCAATTAGCAAAAATTTCATGTATTTGAGTCGTATTTTCCGCACGTGGCTTTTGGTTATCTACACGGAGGTCATAGCTTTTTTTTTCTTCACGAGCTTTTTCCTTTTTCTCTGATTTGTGTTCATCGAACTCCATTCGCGCGCTAACATTGAGATTGTATTGTTGGAACTTCATTCGCATTCGTGAAAATGTTGTCACTTTTTTGCGAACCTGATGCACGACGAAGATGCTTTGCCTTTCCGTTTCGCCTTGTCTCTACCCATCGATCGGGTTAATTTCGGGAATTCAAGCTTGTCTTCCTCCCCGTTCAAATCTATGTTGTACGAGAATCCAAAGAAGTTATGTAACTTTTCTCGGACGTTTTTTTTCGTTTGCTAGGCACGACCGCCGTCTCCAACTTCTTGGAGTCATGCCATTTTTGACATGGCTTAACGACCTTCCAAAACTCCGCGTATCAAAATACTTTTACGTGATTCTCTTTCCGTTAAACTTCAAGGGCCATTCGAAAAATCTTTTCATCTGTTTGCCATATTTTCCGTTGGGTTTTAAGGCTGTGGTACAACATGTTGAACTTCCAAATTTGACAGTTAACGTCGCAGTATTTTGTAGTCAACATGTGTTGACTGATAGGGGGTTCTTTATTCCGTATGAAACCGGTTGGTAACACGTTGTTAAAAATGGTCCTATGCTCGAGAATTTCTGGTCATCGGGTCCCCCGAAATGCAGATCCACGAACGAGCTAACACAACTTCATTGACCGTTGTCCAGGGCTTCGATGGAGCTTCCTTTTGTGTAAAATTCGAAGGTTCCCCCTCAGGTTGCGTCTTAGGTACTTCTTCGGGCGAGGGTTAGGTTTAGGAACAATTTTGGGGGATTGACTTTGGGTTTATTTGATGTATTTGGGATTGATGGGAAATTGGCAAAAAGGTTTAAGGTGGGCATCGTCGGAAAATGTTGCATATGGTGGAATTGGAATGGATTTGGTGAGTATAAATGTGCATCAAATTGTAGGCGGTAAGCATTGGTATATTGATTGAAACCTAAAATATTTTGAATGAGTGTATTTGATCATGGTTGGTTTCAGTTGGATCTTGGGGTGGTCATGGAAGAATTGTTAGACATTTCGTCAAAGAGGAAAATATAGAGATTGGGAGTTTTTGTTGTGTGTAAAAGTGTGAGATATATATATATATATATATATATATATATATATATATATATATATATATATATATATATATATATATATATATATATATATATATATATATATATATATATATATATATATATATATATATATATATATAGCTAGGTTATATTAAGAACCACAATTATTGTGTGGTCGTAAGGACAAATCTGGTGCGCCGGATTATAATTATCAATGGTTGTCATCAATAACAAAATATTGATTTTTTTAACTAAAAAAGTATCAAATTTCTAATTATATCATTCTAAAGGGTAATATGGACTTTTTATGTTTTTCAATTATGGAATGTTACATTTTAATGGGATTAAATTCCGAATTTAAATTTAATTTCAAATTCAAATTCGAAACTATTTTCAAATTCAAACTTTAATTATGTTACAATTCTAATAAAATTGTATAATTAATTTCAGTTCTTAATCGTTTATATTATATTAGAATGAACTACAAAAGCATATATCAAAATGACTAGTATTCTTAAACAATGGTACTGCAAATTTTGAAAGTAGGTTAAACATTCTAGTAGAATGAATTACAAAATCATACATCTATGAATTACAAAATTATACAAAATCAGATTTACATTGTAAGAGAATTACATTTTAAGAGAATATACAAAACACAATGACATTCTAAGAGAATTACATTCTGTCAGAATGACTGCGTTGAAATCAAATTTTAGGGCTTCTTATCTTTTATTGTATGTTTTGAATGCACTAAGAATGACCCTGCAACATCAGAATGATCTTCCCACATGTTAGAATGATCCATAGCATTTTCACAGCTTCTGTACGTGAGGTCCAAAGGGATGAAGGTTGTGGCAGACGTTTTGCACGGGTGGCGATTGGAGGTTGATGGCGGCAAAGATTTGCCGGTGGTGTTTTCCGGAGGCGTGTGAACGTGAATGTGCCGGAGGTTCTTTGAGGATGTCGATGGCAGCTAGGGTAATTGAAGTAGTTATCAGGATTCCATAATTATAGGTTCAGTTTACCTTAATTATAGGAATAGATTTAAATTAAATTAAATGATTTATAAATCAATTGACAAAAATATCTTTGGCTGATTCTCGTATCTGATTGGTCCTTACGACCACACAATAAATGTTGGTTTTATTTTATATATATATATATATATATATATATATATATATATATATATATATATATATATATATATATATATATATATATATATATATATATATATATATATAACCAAAAAATTAACATCAATAAGCTAAAAAAAAACATAACAAAAAGTTAGACAATCAAATTAAATCAAAAGTTATATCATGTATGAGATTGAGAAGACGCAAAACGGCATTGTCACATACGACATATTTTATTTATATAGTGTGCTGATTTTAATTAAATTGGTTAAGACTTAATAGTGTTTAGTTCAAATGAAACACAAAAGCCCAAACCAAAACCATTTCATTCCGGTTTACAACTGGTTCAACCGGTTTTCTACCAAAGCCGGCCGGTCCGTTCCGATAAATAAATCATCATAAAACTGATTTTTATCAAACTGTAATCGTCTCTGGTTCCCGATTCAAATCGGTTTTTAAAACATTGGTATGCCGTGTTGTACTCTCCGCATAGGATGTTTTCTCTGAGATGATCACTCCAAAAGAAACAATGTTACCGCACGGTGAATCCTGGCTACATAAAACACTCTAATCCGAAAATACTCCAAACCACAGGAACGAAAACTGTAATTTACTCTAGATGCGGGAATCATACGTGGCAGGCGTGATGTGGGGTTTGCCATTTTTGGTAAACTGACAAGTGGCCGACATTTACATGGTGGATGCTGATGTAGATACATACATAATTACGATATTTAAAAATTCAAAATGTGGGCTTTTTCCAATTTCTTTTTAAAATCAAAATAACATCATCAAATCTTCAAAGTAAAACCCAAGGATAAGTGAGATCTTGGCTTTTCATTACTTTAATTTTCTTCCAAACTTTCATCCTTTGTGCCAACTTTTACTCAAATATATAGTTTGTTTGTGTTTTTTTTTTTTTTAAACTTTGAATTGTTTTATTTAGAAGTTGTCGTGGCAAAACGCTATTACTGGAATATTTTAATGCACTTCATCACGACGCTGGTTATCCAAAATATCCCCACAAATGATTATTTAATTTCGGACATTGTTTTCTGATTTTCGTATAAAAATTTTGTTATGAAAACAAAGATATTATGCCAAATTAGTGAAAATTTAGATAAAAAGAATAAAAAAAGAAAGAAATTATCTCGATGTTCTTTGATCTTACCAAAAATGTTTTTGGCCATCGTATTTATGAGTTTATTAAAAACTAATCATGATTACATTACAAGATAGATACCATAAAAAAGTTAGCGTGATAATTGTGGCTGTGGTAAAGTTGTGGTTGGTTGTACAAAAAAACAATCGGGAATCATCTCAAATCATTGTTATCTGATGTGTGTGTATTATATGTATGCAATATTTTCACATTTTAACAAAGTAGTCCATAGCTTTCGCTTCTAAAGAATCTAAGGGTACGTTTGGTACGGAGAAATGGAATTGCTGCAGAGAAAGGAAATGGAGAGAAAGGGAATTAAACTAGAGAAAGGGAATTGATTCTACTGTTTGGTACCACAGAGAATTCACATGAGAAATATGTCTGAGAATCAATATTTTTATTTTTGTGGTGGTGGTGACCATGGGTGGTGGTCGTGGTTCGTGGCGGCGGTGATGGGTGGTGGCGACAGTGGTGGTGTGTGACAGTGGTGGGAAACGGTGTAGGTGGTAGTAGTGGTGGGGGTGGTGTGTGACGAAGGTGATGTTAAGTAACGGTGTAAGTGGTGGTGGTGGCGGTGGAGGTGAAGGTAGTGGTGGTGGTGGTGGTGGAGTTGGTGGCGATGGGTGATAGTGGTGGTGGTGGGTAACGGCACAGGTGGTGGTGGTGGTGGTGGCGGTAAGTGGTGGTTAAGGTGGAGATGGTGGTGGTGGGTGATGGTAGTGGTGGTGGCGATTAGGCAGTGGAAGTGGAGGTAGAGGTGGTGGCGGTGGAGGTTGTGGGTAATGGTGGTGGCGGCGGTGAGTGGTGGTGGCGGTGGAGGAGGTAGCGGTGGCCTGGTGTGTGATGGTGGTGGTAGCGGTGGAGGTGGTGGCAGTGGAGGAAGTGGTGGTGGTGATGATGGCGGTGGCGGTGGATAACGGTGATGGTGGGTAACGGTGGAGGTGGCGGTGGAGGTAGTGGTGGCGGTGGAGGTGGTGGTTGTGTTGGGTGACCATAATGGTGGATGGTAGGCTTGGGGAAAAAATCAGATTTCTCACCATTTCTCTACTAAAAGTAGAGAATTAAAATCAGGGAAAGGGAATCAAATTTTTTCTGAGTTTCTTATTCTCAGGATTAAACAAACAGGAGAAATGGAATCAATTCAATTTCTCTGGTTTCATTTCTCTGTACCAAACATGCCCTAAACTGATTGAGGGATTTTATTCAAGGATTAGATACAATAAATTAACAGTATTTTTTTTATTATTATAAGACTAATAACATATAATCGTTGTACTTTGATTAAAACTCGGTTTAATCATCATATTTTTTTGTTCTAAAAAAATCATTCATACTTTCAAAAAAAAATCATAAAAACCAATCATATTTTCAAAAAAATCAATTGCGACCACTATAACAAATAAAACTCATGATTATATGCTGCAGACTTGGAACCCTCCTTACCCCCGCCACATTCAAAATTTAGTGGATTCACTTGTAAATACTATGCGTTCATAACGTAGCCGAAGAGCTGCACTTACGAACACAAAAATCATATGTAGACAACTTTATATATCATTTTCGCTGTAATGGAGTTCCAATATTTGTTTCAAATGTCAATATGGAACTTTTTACATAACATTTCGATAAAAATAGCTCTTAAATGTTATAAAATAAAACAAATACCGGTCAATATGGAATTCATTAAAAGTATGAGTGATTTTTATGGAACAAAAAGAAATATAGTAGTTAAACTGAAATTTTGGCCAAACTACATTGACTTTTATGTTATTAACCATTTATTATTTTATTTTAATTTTGTTTCTATAACAACATTCCATTTTAAACAAAATACGAAATTTCCGTAAATCGTTGTAAATATTATGAATAGTCATCATTGCAATCAAGTTATTTGTGAAGTTATAATACCCTTATAAGAAAATAAAAATAAAAATATAATACTATATTTAGATATATTTTCAACTTTTGGCTGCTAAGTAGATAATTGATGAGGGAAAAATGATATTTTCCATAGCAGGGACCATTTATGAATAGTTTGCAAACCTTTTATGTTAGACATTTGAAGTTAGGGACCAAAAATATTATTATGTTATAGTTCAAGGGGCTTGTGGACTTTTTTCTAATAAATTTGCTTATCACTTTGTTTCAGAGGGGGACTATGCGACCGGATTTCCCCTCTACCTCTCAATCTAGACGTCATGTTTGTCTCGATCCCATGCAAAATCAGAGAGACGACAAGAGGAAGAAGATGACGAAGGTGCCAGACGACAGTGGTAATAGTGGTGTACTGTGTGGCAGATGAAACTGAAGCGATCTCAAAAGCTTGGATATGTGTAGGTTCAATCAATTCTTTCTTAAACAAAGAACGAAGTATTTGTTTCTCAATTCTGAATAGAAACTTCAGATCTCTTCGATGATACACACATATGTGAATTCAGTCAGCCTTGATGATTGCCGGCTACATGAACCAAGGGCAAGTTGAGTACGCTCACAAAGTGTTCGATAAAATATCTAGAAGTGATTCTGCAACTTGGATCGCAATGATAACAGGGTACACTAGGAACGGTTTGTACGAGAATAACTTAGCCATCTCGGATCTCTTCGAGTATGTCTGCTTTGAACATGGAACGAGCATTTATATATTTATAAAAAACTCGTATGTTCATAACTGAACATGGATTTATTGAAGAACATTTATATATTTATAGTAACATACAATATGTTTAGAATTGAATATTAAAGATTATTGATGAAATATATAAACATACAGACATGTTCATAAATGAACATTCATAAAGCCTAATTAATATCTATCCAAAAATATCCCAAACTTACCTAATTTATATAAATCAAATCCCAAAATTATAGAAGTTTCCTAAATTACACATATATGTTCATTTCTGAACATAAATATACGTTCATCGATGAACATTGTCTTCAAAATTCCAAAATTTGGTTAGAAACGAACATTGAAGAACGTTGATGAAATATACGAACATACACACATGTTCAATGATGAACATATGTTCATTGATGAACATTGTCTTCAAAATCTCAGGAAATTGGTCACTTTCATCAATTTTTTTCGGTCCGGATCTTAGCTTCACGATCATGGCATATTTCCTGGATCTCATGTACACGTATTATTCTTGGTTGACAAACTTGTTAATAACAACAAACAAATTTAAGTTAACAAAAAAGAAATGTTCATAAATGTTTAGTAATGAACATTCAGGATAAATTGTTTAGAAATGTTCAAATCTGTTAATATACATTGAAATCAAGACTTGAGACTTGTTTTGACATGGAATCCGACCAGGAGCCACCATCTCCGGCCACCTACTGGACAGCCGCCGCTACTAGCCATCTTCGCTACAAGCCTCGTCGTTCTTTGCCATCGTTCACAGCTGCCCCTGGTTTTTTCTCTATGACTGAAACAATGATCGATGACAACTAGTTATGCGTTTGATACCAATCAATATGGTGAAATTCAGAATGATATGGCATGATTTTTTTCAATTGGAATGAATAGAAGATGAATTGGAACTGGTTTTTTTCAATTGGATGGAATAGAGAATGATATGGCCTGATTTTTTTCCCATGATTTACGCTTCTAATTTGGATTAGAATGGTAGATATAGAAACCCTATTATGCTCTTATGAGTACGTGATTCCCTGTATAATGACTACAATTGTATTGGTGCACCATTTTAATCTAAGCCACTCATATAATGATCGTAGGGTTAAAAGTGTGTTTCTATGGTTTTATGTATAAAAGGGGTTCTATGTTGATCCTCTATATATATATATATATATATATATATATATATATATATATATATATATATATATATATATATATATATATATATATATATATATATATATATATATATATATATATATATATATATATATATATATATATATATATAGAAAGAGAGAGAGAGAGAGAGAGAGAGAGAGAGAGATAGAGAGAGAACTCAAGGGTGGGAATGGGGTTTTTAATACAAAATCTTTAAAAAGATGTATTAAAAAGAAGTAAGAAAAAGAAACTAAAAAAGTAAACTTTATAAATGGTCACTGTATGGAAAAGACCATTTTACCCTCATCTGTTATCTACTTAACGGCCAAAAGTTGACCGAGAGATCATTTATGAAAAGTTTTCAAACCACAACGACTATCCTTGAGGTTTCAAAAGTTAGTGACTAAAGTTGATATTCTGTGAAACAAATGGACTATTTATGAAGTTTTGTCATATATATATATATATATATATATATATATATATATATATATATATATATATATATATATATATATATATATATATATAGTGAGACGTTCAATATAAAACCGAATTATATCACGTAATCATAGAACCACATAAAAATTGTCTATGTTCATTTATGAACATGGGCAATTTTCACGTGGTTCTATGGTTAGGTGATATAACTTGGTTCTGTGTTGAACATATATATATATATATATATATATATATATATATATATATATATATATATATATATATATATATATATATATATATATATATATACCTTTGCTAAAATGGTTTGTTGGTTAAATTTTATAACCAAAGTATAAAATCGCGGAAGCTTAAAGTTTAGATATTGATCTCGAATCTGATTAAAAGAAATAAACTAACAAAGATTGCATACCTGCTTCTATTGAACTTTTCAGATCTGATGTGTAGGGATATTTTCCAGTTGATATCAAAAGCTCCTTCTAGATCCCTCAATAAATATACTCATGAATTTTGTGTGTGTGTTTCGTATCTTTGATTTGCTACTCGTCACGTATTTATATAGATGGAGATATAATTGAATGTGAGAGATTTAAGGGATACAGATGAGTTTGATTCAACCGAGAACTCAAGTAATAAGATAAAAACTAGAATAGGTCTATGTACTATGTAAAAATCAGTCCATCAACAATTTGGATTATCATTTTATATCAACCCAAACTTTAATGATAACTAAATATACATTTAATTTAAGTGGTTTCGAAACATCTAACAATCTCCCACTGGACCGCGAATATCTAAATGTATATATAGCCACATAAGCACTTTTAACATATGTTATCATAACATTGGTGTCCTTAAACAATCTCATCCATCAATCATAACAGTACATGATCAAATTAGTCTTTGTTACAATATACGTAACTAAACCCATCAATGGTCACATATACATATATGACTAAACGACATAGATTAAACATAAACATGTGGTTTTGAAGTCAAATTAGATTTCCTATGAGTCCCTATTTAGCTTGAAGTGAGATCAAACTTCAATAAGTGCAAATGATAATGGAATAAACTGAATCCTTAATTCTTTATAGAAATAAATAATTATTCATAAACAAAACATAAAGCACCAAAGTAAAATGAAAAACTCCCACTAAAACAAAATATCATCAATCTTTATCACACCCATGTGTGTATTATGTTTGTGAAAGACCTTGGGAGGTAATCCCTTCGTGAGCGGATTCGCTATCATGGAGTTTGTCCCTACGTGTTTTATTAAATCTTTCAATTTGCACTCTTTCTTTAACAACCAGAAACTTAATGTCAATATGCTTTAACCTAGTAGAACTTATGTTGTTATTGGAATACAACATTGCTAACTTATTGTCAGAATTCAGCTTTAGTGGTCTTTAGTCTTTCAACACCAATTATACACAGCCCAGTGACAAAATTTTCTAATCATATCCCATGATCTAATGCCTCAAAGCATGCTCTAAATTATCCCGTCATAGTGGAAGAAGTTACCAAAGGCTGCTTTGAACTTTTCCAAGAAATAGCTCATCTTGCTACCAGGTAAATGTAGCCCGATATGAATCGGTAACTATCTTGGCATCAAGTAATATTAAAATCAAAATACCCAATGACCTAAAAAATATTTGATTTTCTATATGTGAGCATATAGCCTTTTCGTATATGATCATTTTTGTAACGCCAAAATGTGTTTTATTATGTAATTATAATAAAAAGGGCAAATTGGTCATTTTGCCTTAGAAGGGTAATTTGGTCTTTTGGACAGAAAAGGATTTGTTTGTAATAATATTTTGAGTTTTGGACTTAAAATGTTATAAAAACTAGTTTTTGTCATAAAAATGTGTAAAATGTGGCAAAAGTTCAAGAATTACAACTTCAGGGACTAGTTTGCAATTTCTGGAAGTATAAAAGGATGGAAGCTTCTCCCAAATGTGCAGATTTTTGAGAGGCTACGGGAGAGGGTTTTCCTTGTGAGATTTCTGCAAAAACTTGAAGAATTCTTGAAGATTGAAGCTTGGAAATCGGATTATAGTTTTGAATTGAAGAATTGGAAGCTTTGAAAGTAAGTACTTCAAGTTCTCATCTAGTTTGTTCTTGATGAATTTCTATGGAAACTGAAATTTGTAATTTCAGTTATGAATTATGTGGTTTAAGTAGTTAATACTTCCAATAAGCCATTAGTTAAGAACATAACTCAAGAACATGGAAGTAGATTGCCATTCTTGAGAATTTGCAATTTTGATCAAGAACCCTAGATGATGAGTTCTTGTGATAAATTTGATTCTAATAGCTTAAAATGATTCCTAAATGTTCTATTGACTGAAAGAAATCAGTAGAAACAATTAAACCTTGATAATCTTGGTTTTGGATCAAAATTTGAGAAAACGGGAAAAATTGGAAATGGAATTTAATTTGATCAATTTATGGGTTAAAACTTGTTATTGGTCAAAGGTTTTGGTCTTGGAACATTTCCTAGGGATTAAGTCGAGCAATAAGTGCTTAAAAATGGAAAAATGAGATTTTATAGCACAAAATCGGAGTTTCTGCACTTCTGTCCAGCGATCGCGACTTGACCATAGGGTGGGTCGCGACCCGAAGGAGTGGTTTTCGCGACTCGACCAGCATGGTCCTCGCGACTCGAGGTCGCGACAGAATTCAGCAACATTTTCTTGAACTTCCTGTTAAGATTTTTGGCAATTTCAATTTTGGGACTTGGTTCTAGACTTGTCCGATTGACCTGAAATTTTAAACATAGGTCTAATATGTTCTGAAACTTCATGAAAAATTATCGGAATACGAATACGACCTCCCGAAAGTACTGTAGTAGAATACGCGTATTTCGGGAAGTGTATTAAATTTTTATACCAATGGTTAATGCTTGGATTTGGTATTATATTAGACTCTTGTGCATTAGAACCAACTGAAATGGTAAATTAACCTATAATCATTGTGAAATGAATGGAATTATAGGTACGGGACAAAATCTTGCGGAATACATTTCAAGGCAAGAAACGACAAAGCTAGTAGTAGCAAGCCTTTAGGTGAGTAATCTCACTTATATCCTATGTGATATATATATATTGGATGAGCAGCTGCAGATGGGAACAATTTTGGGGACGAAAATTGATAAATTTCATGATGAAATATATGACAATATCAGATAAGCCGTGAGTATGATATAGACAAGAACGGAGCTGTGAGTCAACAATAATGATACGACAATACCAGATAAGCCGTGAGTCTATGATAGACAAGAACGGAGCTGTGAGTCAAACCTTGAAAAGACAATACCGGATACGCCGTGAGTCATTGAGGTGACAAGAACGGAGCCGTGAGTCTAGGCAAAAGCGGGACAAACCCGTGAGCCATACATGATCTTGTGTTATGAGATAATGCATATTTATTTTATATAGAGAATTTTATTCTTATACATGTTATCGTCTATTTGATTACTCATTGGGCTTTATAGCTCACAGTTTATTTGATATGTCCCTGCAGGTGAGCGTGATCCCGCCAAAGGGAAAGATAAAGTCCGAGACTGAGGACTTAGGATGTGAAGTGACTACCCGGCTTGAAGAATGTATAATATTTATATGTATTGTACTTCGTGATACACTTGTACTCGTATTATGTTAACTAATACCCCATACTTCTGGTTTGATTGTAAAATATTTGGTTTGAAAAAAAAAATTGGGGTGTTTTGTTAATAAGTCGGGTGGTACAAGTTGGTATCAGAGTCGTGGTTTAAGTGAACTAGGTGTCTTAGATTAGATTTCTGGACTTAAACCTTGAGAGAAAAACAGACAAATGGACTGTTAGATATATATAAGTTTGTTATTATATATGTAATCTAACGGTTTGCTGAATTTTTGAAGTATGAGAAATACAAGGAGTAATCCCACTGGTGCAAATTCGCGTGGAACCTCAAGAAGTGGACCAGCCCGTTCACGTGGCTCTGTGGGACGAAGAGCAAGAGCACCAGTAAGGGAACCGGTGGGAGAAAATCCACCTGATATTCGGGCAATAGTGGAAGAAGTGGTTAGGCAAATGATGCATACGTTAACGAATAACCCCAATCCGACTGGCAATCCTAACCCGAGCGCCAATCCTAATCCTAGTGAAGAGGCTGCAAAAAGTATTCATGATAGGCAGCCGGAAGATGAAAGCCAGGGAGAAAGTCGTGCTCGGGCAATAAAAGAAACTCAAGGCAGGGAAGCTTCTACAAAGAAAGTCGGATGTACTTACAAAGCTTTCCTTGGTTGCAAGCCAAAAGAGTTTTCAGGGACAGATAATCCAGTCCAAGCTATGGAGTGGATAATGCATATCGAGAAGGTGTTTCGGGTTAGCAAATGTGCGGATGAGGACAAGGTAGAATTTTCCACAAATCAACTCACAAGCAATGCACTACATTGGTGGCAAATTTACTACAAGTCATTGGATCTTGATTCATCCCAATCGGTACCTTAGGAGCAATTCAAGAATAAGTTCAATGAAGAATACTGCTCAGAAGTAGCTATAAAGAAGTTGGAGGACGAATTTATGCACATGGAACAAGGTTCCCAGTCCGTCCAAGAGTACACTTTGAGCTTTCTGGAGAAAGCAAGATTTGCAGAACACCATGTCAATACCAAAAAGAGGAAGATTGATAAGTATGTTTGGGGGCTAACGACCAGAATCAGAGAAATTGTACAACCACTAAAACTGTCTACTTTCCGGCAAGTGGTGGACCGAGCCACAGAAAGGGAGACAGAGTTGAAGCGACAAGAAGACGAAAAGAAAGCCGTTGAAACAAAAAGGAAGGCGGAAGACCAAAGTTGGACGCCTCAGAAAAAGTCGCAACAAACTGGGTCTAAGGGTAAAGGTTAGAAAGACGAAGGAAAGTGGTGTGAAAAGTGTAGCTGTCGGGTTGATACTGCATCAGTTAGCTGCCGAAACTGTGGAAAAACGGGTCACACTACACGGGAGTGTCGGGCGGAGTGTAGGTGTTACCAATGTGGAGCTACGGATCACATTCGTCCGAACTGTCCCGAGTTGAAATCTGGAGTCTTCAGTGATAGATCCAGAATGGATCAGGGTGGAAAGAAAGAGGAAGTGAAGAACCGAGGAAGACCGGTAGCCTCGCGAGCTTTCCAAATGACCGTTGAGGAAGCCCGTGAGAAGACAGATGTGGTTACAGGTATCTTCACTCTCAATTCCATACCTGTATATGTTATATTTGATCCAGGGGCTACACACTGTTTTGTCTCGGAGTCTTTGTTGTCCCGCCTGAATATACCGTTAGCCCCAATGAATGAAAGCTTGGAAGTAGCCATAGCGGACGGCAGATATGTTTGGGTTTCTGAACACTTGGAAGGTTGTCAGCTTAAAATATACGGGACCACTTTCCCTATAGATTTGAAGCCGATGACTACCAATGAATTTTGTGTAATCGTGGGGATGGATTGGTTGGCAACGAATTATACCAACATGGATTGTAGAAATAAAAACATCACAGTATTATCACCGGATGGGGAATGGATAAAGATTCAGGGTGAACGACCTCAGTTGAGAATGCCAGTTATCTCCTTTGCTCAAGCCCGAAGCTGTATTAGTAAAGGAGGGATGTTTTATTTGGCCTATGTAGCGGTGGCTAAACCAGTTAAAGTAGGAGTAGCGAATGTAAACGTGGTAAATGAATTCCCAGATGTGTTTCCAGATGAACTTCCAGGTTGCCACCAGATCGACAGGTTGAGTTCACGATTGAACTAATTCCGGGAGCTGCTCCTGTTGCTCGAGCTCCATACCGTTTAGCACCTTCAGAGATGGTGGAACTGCGGAAGCAACTGGAAGAACTGTTAGACAGGGGTTTCATTAGACCGAGTACATCGCCTTGCGGAGCCCCTATCTTATTTGTTAAGAAGAAAGATGGGTCAATGCGCATGTGTATTGACTATCGGGAATTGAACAAGATCACGGTGAAGAATAAGTATCCGCTCCCACAAATTGATGACTTGTTCGACCAGCTACAAGGAGCATCCTACTTTTCGAAAATTGACCTGAGGTCGGGTTACCATCAGTTGAAGATACGGGAATCTGACGTTCCAAAGACAGCTTTTCGCACACGATACGGTCATTATGAGTTTTTGGTGATGCCTTTCGGGTTAACCAATGCTCCGGCCGTATTCATGGATCTTATGAACCGGGTGTGTCGACCGTTCCTTGATACATCGGTGATAGTATTTATAGATGATATTTTAGTGTATTCGCGGAGCCAAGCCGAGCATGAAGTGCACCTGCGACAAGTGTTGGAGTTGCTTCGCCGAGAAAAGTTGTATGCTAAATTCTCCAAGTGTGAATTTTGGCTAAGAGAAGTTCAATTTCTTGGCCATTTAATTAATGCTGAAGGGGTGAAAGTTGATCCAGCAAAAGTTGAAGCTGTGATGAAGTGGGAACCGCCTCGAAGTCCAACTGAAGTACGAAGTTTCCTTGGTTTGGCAGGCTATTATAGAAGATTTGTCGAGAATTTTTCCTCGATAGCTGCCCCGTTGACCAAGTTGACCAAGAAAGGCGAAAAGTTCACGTGGGCGGAAAAACAACAAGAAGCTTTCCAAAGGTTAAAACAAGCCTTATGTGAAGCACCGGTGTTAGCACTACCGCAAAGCAGAGAAGAGTATGTGATCTACAGCGATGCTTCAATAGTTGGCCTTGGATGTGTATTAATGCAGAAAGGTCGGGTAATAGCTTATGCGTCCCGCCAACTAAAAGACGCTGAAAAGAAGTATCCAGTTCATGACCTGGAATTAGCTGCGGTGGTTCTGGCATTGAAGCTATGGAGACACTATTTATATGGTGTGAAATTTGTTGTCTATACGGACCACAAAAGTTTGAAGTATTTATTTGATCAAAAAGAGCTTAACATGCGACAGCAAAGGCGGATGGATCTACTGAAAGACTTTGACTTTGAAATTCTGTACCACCCCGGCAAGGCGAATGTGGTGGCAGATGCTTTAAGCCGAAAAGAAGCTCCTTTGAAAATTACATCCGCATGTATGGGTGTAGTAAGCCGGTTACCAGAATTGATCCGTTTAGCACAGGAAGAGGCGTGGAAGCCTGAACATGTTAAAAGTGAGCGAATGGTTGGGTATTTGAAGCATCTGGAAGAGAATACACAGAAGTTGAAAACCTTCAGAGGCCGCGTGTGGGTCCCAAAATAAGGAGAGGCGCGGAACTTGCTTCTAGAAGATGCACACTGTAGCCGATATGCAGTCCATCCGGGTAGTACCAAGATGTACCGGACGTTAAAACCGTTGTATTGGTGGCCCGGAATGAAAAGAGATGTTGGAAGATATGTAGAAAGATGTTTGACATGCCTGCAAGTTAAGTCAAACCATCAAAAACCATACGGAGAAATCCAGCCATTGCCAGTTCCAGAAAAGAAGTGGGACCATATCACTATGGATTTTGTGACAAAGTTACCGGGGACACCGCGAGGTCATGATTCGGTGTGGGTGATTGTTGATCGACTGACAAAATCAGCACAATTCATACCGATTAGCGAGAAGTACAGGGTGGGTCAACTGGCGAAAATCTACATAGATGAGGTGTTATGTCGACATGGATTACTAGCATCGATTGTGTCGGATCGAGATAGCAGATTTACTTCCCAGTTTTGGCAAAGTCTTCAAAAGCGACTGGGTTCAAAAGTACTCATGAGTACTGCATACCACCCGCAGACCGATGGCCAAAGTGAAAGAACTATTCAAACTTTGGAAGATATGCTGAGGACCTGTGTAATTGACTTTGGTGGAAGCTGGGAAGATCATTTACCTTTGGTAGAATTCGCGTACAATAACAGCTATCATTCCAGCATTCAGATGGCCCCGTATGAAGCATTGTATGGAGCACCGTGTCGTACTCCAACCTGCTGGACTGAAGTTGGGGAAAAGCCGTTGGCTGGACCTGAAATTGTAGCACAGACTGAAGAGAAGATCAAACTGATACGAGAAAATTTGAAGGTAGCTCAGAATCGACAGAAACAGTACGCAGACAAACGGGTGAAACCGATAAAATTCCAAGTAGGAGACATGGTAATGCTCAAAGTATCCCCTTGGAAAGGCTTAATTCGTTTTGGGAAGAAAGGGAAGTTGAGCCCTCGTTTCATCGGACCTTTCCGTATATCCCAAAGAGTTGGAGCTGTCGCATACAGATTGGAGTTACCTGATGAACTTCATGGTATACATGATGTATTTCATGTGTCCCATTTGAGAAAAACTTTGTTTGACAAGTCTCAACAAGTACCTCTTGCTGAAATTGAAGTGGATGACAAGTTGAGATACCCAGAACAACCCGAGAGGGTGCTAGACCGAAAGGTAAGACAGCTGCGAAACAAGAAAATCAGCATGGTCAAAGTGCTTTGGTGACATCACAGAGGTTCCGACATGACGTGGGAGACCGAAAGTGAAATGAGGGAGAAATACCCTCAACTCTTTGTATGATTTCGGGGACGAAAACTCTTTAAGGAGGGGAGAATTTGTAACGCCAAAATGTGTTTTATTATGTAATTATAATAAAAAGGGCAAATTGGTCATTTTGCCTTAGAAGGGTAATTTGGTATTTTGGACAGAAAAGGATTTGTTTGTAATAATATTTTGAGTTTTGGACTTAAAATGTTATAAAAACTAGTTTTTGTCATAAAAATGTGTAAAATGTGGCAAAAGTTCAAGAATTACAACTTCAGGGATTAGTTTGCAATTTCTGGAAGTATAAAAGGATGGAAGCTTCTCCCAAATGTGCAGATTTTTGAGAGGCTACGGGAGAGGGTTTTCCTTGTGAGATTTCTGCAAAAACTTGAAGAATTCTTGAAGATTGAAGCTTGGAAATCGGATTATAGTTTTGAATTGAAGAATTAGAAGCTTTGAAAGTAAGTACTTCAAGTTCTCATCTAGTTTGTTCTTGATGAATTTCTATGGAAACTGAAATTTGTAATTTCAGTTATGAATTATGTGGTTTAAGTAGTTAATACTTCCAATAAGCCATTAGTTAAGAACATAACTCAAGAACATGGAAGTAGATTGCCATTCTTGAGAATTTGCAATTTTGATCAAGAACCTTAGATGATGAGTTCTTGTGATAAATTTGATTCTAATAGCTTAAAATGATTCCTAAATGTTCTATTGACTGAAAGAAATCAGTAGAAACAATTAAACCTTGATAATCTTGGTTTTGGATCAAAATTTGAGAAAACGGAAAAAATTGGAAATGGAATTTAATTTGATCAATTTATGGGTTAAAACTTGTTATTGGTCAAAGGTTTTGGTCTTGGAACATTTCCTAGGGATTAAGTCGAGCAATAAGTGCTTAAAAATGGAAAAATGAGATTTTATAGCACAAAATCGGAGTTTCTGCACTTCTGTCCAGCGATCGCGACTTGACCATAGGGTGGGTCGCGACCCGAAGGAGTGGTCTTCGCAACTCGACCAACATGGTCCTCGCGACTCGAGGTCGCGACAGAATTCAGCAACATTTTCTTGAACTTCATGTTAAGATTTTTGGCAATTTCAATTTTGGGACTTGGTTCTAGACTTGTCCGATTGACCTGAAATTTTAAACATAGGTCTAATATGTTGTGAAACTTCATGGAAAATTATCGGAATACGAATACGACCTCCCGAAAGTACTGTAGTAGAATACGCATATTTCGGGAAGTGTATTAAATTTTTATACCAATGGTTAATGCTTGGATTTGGTCTTATATTAGACTCTTGTGCATTAGAACCAACTGAAATGGTAAATTAACCTATAATCATTGTGAAATGAATGGAATTATAGGTACGGGACAAAATCTTGCGGAATACATTTCAAGGCAAGAAACGACAAAAGCTAGTAGTAGCAAGCCTTCAGGTGAGTAATCTCACTTATATCCTATGTGATATATATATTGGATGAGCAGCTGCAGATGGGAACAATTTTGGGGACGAAAATTGATAAATTTCATGATGAAATATATGACAATATCAGATAAGCCGTGAGTCTGATATAGACAAGAACGGAGCTGTGAGTCAACAATAATGATACGACAATACCAGATAAGACGTGAGTCTACGATAGACAAGAACGGAGCTGTGAGTCAAACCTTGAAAAGACAATACCGGATAAGCCGTGAGTCATTGAGGTGACAAGAACGGAGCCGTGAGTCTAGGCAAAAGCGGGACAAACCCGTGAGCCATACATGATCTTGTGTTATGAGATAATGCATATTTATTTTGTATAGAGAATTTTATTCTTATACATGTTATGGTCTATTTGATTACTCATTGGGCTTTATAGCTCACAGTTTATTTGATATGTCCCTGCAGGTGAGCGTGATCCCGCCAAAGGGAAAGATAAAGTCCGAGACTGAGGACTTAGGATGTGAAGTGACTACCCGGCTTGAAGAATGTATAATATTTATATGTATTGTACTTCGTGATACACTTGTACTCGTATTATGTTAACTAATACCCCATACTTATGGTTTGATTGTAAAATATTTGGTTTGAAAAATAAAAAAAAATTGGGGTGTTTTGTTAATAAGTCGGGTGTTACAATTTTTTTGTTCTCAAAATCATCGTATAAAACCATAAATATATTTACTCCCACTATACTTTTGATACACAAATCATCTATTGAAATTATCTCAAAACCAGATGAGATAATGATATGATGAAATTCGTGATACTATAAATGGGATCTCATAAGCTGAGGTTGTTGAGTTTGTTCATTATAAATAGCAGACTAAATAACATTGTCGGCCATTGTTCATGAATTACTACTTCAACGGTAGGTACTTCAAAATTCACATATAATCAGAAACAATAATATGAATCATAATAGATTACTCCTCAATGAAATGATTCTAACCTTATTTCTCCCACAAACTCAACATTCTCAAAGAACGTTGCTCTATCCAAATTGCAACATCAATATTTATGCAATAGAGAACTAACATAATGTTCTCATTCCATTCCTTAAAGGTGGTCCTTTAAAGCACATAAATAATATTTACGTTGCAAATATTATGTCAGGATTCAAATTTGATGTTTTAAGAACATAAATAACATATTACTTCTTTATGCTCATTAATCCATAAACTCTAATCAATAAATTCTATTTATGACAACATCATAAGTTATCAACACAACATTAATATCAAGTCTTTGGACCGTAATATTAACTTGCAACAAATATATTGTTTTAGTGATAAAACATTAACAATTAAGTGTGTCAATTAATAATTTCATCTTTGGATCGACTTATTAATCACATAGAACCGAATAATTCTCAAATGTTACCAACTTTTAGGTCGGTTAATACCCGTATTAATAAACACATAAATTACAATATATATTTAAATCCTTAATAAATTAATTTTTGCAAAAGAGACCACTTTTGTGATATATTGTGTCAATTAATCTACCAAGAAAGTAAATAAGTCATAACTGAAATTATTGACAAACCAAAATAATAACATAAAGTTTCATTTCGTAAATTTAATATAAAACTTAATAGTAATAAATAAATATTTCAAGTCACTGAATAACTTCTTCCAAATAAACAATATTCAAAATCCGTCGTAATATAATACCAGATATATTCGTTGATTCGTAATATATCGGTTATTATGAAATGAATATAAAATAATTGTAACAAATAGATATTAAATTTAATGAACACCAATCAATAACGTTGTTATCAGTATGTCCATATACATCATGGTCTCATAAATTACATACACACAACAAATATTAAGTTTATGGGTCTCAGTTTCATTTGCCGAATGACAAAGTCAAATAAAAAAGGAAAAAAAAATTGTCAAATGAACTCTGCACATTAAATAGCAGCTAAAATAAATATAATGTAGACAATTCATATAGAAACCATAAAAGAGGAAAAATTATTTTCCTTTTTTTTATTTTTTTTGTTCAACCCGTCGTATCAAAAGGTCTACTTATAGTCCGTTCTCATAGATACGATTTTCTGATTTGACATAAATTAAGTATGATAATTAATTTTATTTTATATAGCTGCTCCATTGAGCTTTTCAGATATGATGTGTAAAGCTAGTTTTCCAGTTGATTTCAAAAGCTCATTTTAAATCTATCTACAAATACACTCACCGATTTTGTGTGTGTGTGTGTATGTTTTCGTATCTTTGATTTGCTACTCATCACGTATTTATAGATGAGGATATAACAAAATATGAGAGATTTTAGAAATAAATATGAGTTTGATTCAATAACTCAACCCACATGATAAACACTAGATAAGTATGCATTTAAAATAGCATTTTATATTAATCCGAATTTTAATGATAACGAAATATGCATTTAATTTAAGTGGTCCCGAAATATCTAACATAAAAATCTAATTTAACCATATAAAAACTTAATTTAACCATATAAAAATATGGATGTCTCTGATTGTGTAAACAATTTTTTAAACAACAGTGTTCCAAAAGGTGCTTTAAATTTGGTATTGTGCACGTATATTACAATGTTTGGGTTGCAGAAACTAACAAGTATCCTACATTAGAACTAAAGTTTTAGTTTTCTTAGTTGATAACCCTAAGTATTTGTCATTTTGGTCATCCTTATAGTGCCCTTCACTTCTATATACATCTTTGGACAAGCGTATGTCTCTATCAGTCTTTGTTGCCCTTATGTTCTTTTACAGCAAATTGTTATGGCCTAAAGTTGGGAACCCGATTCCAACCGGTCAATTTCATAACACACTTCGAATATCTACTTATGTTCTTTGAAGTACCGGTATATTCTTGAAATATCTATTCATACTAATGTTTATTCATATAACATATAGGCCTCACGAATTGTAATGATTTTATCTTTAAGTAATTAAGAGTTGTTTATATTGTTTAGGTCTTGATGTCGTTTCCTCGTCCTTGAGTAATAATAAAGGATTTTTGGATTTTTATTCGAGGGTTTTAATTTAATTTATGTGTGTTCCGAAGCACGTTAACATTTTCACTTGGAGATTATCTTTAAATCTTCTTCCCACTAGAGTGAATCACTCAAGTAAAGGAATTGATATTCCATCTATTCTTTGTCCGGTTTGTGAGAACCATTCGGAAGATGTTCAACATGCTTTTTGGGGTTGTGAGGTAGCTTCAAAGATTCAAGATTCATGTTTGTATTTTTAGTTGGTGTGACATTTCGTTTCCTAACGTTTACTCCATTTTGGAAGTATGGAATGGTATTGATGTGTTGAAGATGTCAAATGCCAAGAAGAATGTTACAGAGTCGATTATGTTGACCACGGTTTAGTATATTTGGATGTATTGCAATTCAGTAAAGTTTGATCCTAAGAAGATGAGAAAAGATATTGGGCGTGTTTGGCAAAACTAACTGGAAACTGGTAGCTGATAGCGGGTAGCAGATAGCTGGAAGTTGAAGCTTTTAGTTTGCATATGACTATTCGGCAAAAGTAGCTAGAAGCTTTTAGAATATGTAAATTTACATAAAAGGGCATCTGCGTAAATATTGGTTATAGTTTTAAGGGTATTCTAGTAGTTAATTGTATAATTGGTAGGAGCTTCTTGTTAAACGCTACTTCAAGTAGCTTTTAAAATAGTAGCATTTTGTTTAAAATAAAAGTTTCAAGTTCGTGTCGCCGAACAAAACTTTTGGTTTTTATTAGAGCTATTTTCTAAACGCTGTAAGCTAAAAGCTCTCAAACGCTCTGAAACAATCGGCACCAAACACGCCCGCTATCTTCGATAAAATAGTAGCAATCTTGTATAAGTGGATTGTTTCTAAATTTCGTAAGTTAAGGTTAGCTGGATGTCATGGTTGATAAATCTTTTGATGTTTCTAACTTTGTAGTTTTCTATGTCAGAAGGAGATCAGTTGTCTGAGGCAAGTCTTGTAGTTCGGACGGGTCAAACCTTTAAAAAGTTTGGCAAGTCCAGATGGTTCCGGAATCCAGAAGGGTCAGCTCTCCAAAGGCGCCTTCCTCTGGACGGATCAGTAGTCCAGACCACTCCTCGATACAAAGGGTTCCGGTGTCGAGGCGACATTCAAAGGTGCAAGACAAACAGCTTTAGCAGATCAGAAAAACAAGTTTACTCCAGAAATTTTATTTCTCAGAAATCACTTGGCACAAAATTCAATTTCTAACATAGGCACCATGCAGGAAACGAAAGGTGTTCTGACTTGCATGAACCCTCACCCGCTACATCAACCGACTTATTATAGAAAGCATGGTGTAAAAAGATTTGCCATCATTCATTTTAGATCCTCATGTCCACTATAAATACCTCTCCATTGTTGTAACCTTAGCCATGTGATATGAGTGAGCCTTGAACTTGTATAGAGTGCAATGCATACTTTGTATATTATTCAATATATATAAAATCTCTACTTCTCCGGTCGACGTAGCTGAATCAAATTAGATCAGACTGAACCACTTAAATTCTTGTGTTCTTGTTTGGTTTCTTCTTATTGTTCCTATCTCGTCTAGATTAACGTGTAAGAAGTGTCTTTGTCAGAGTTCTTTATGCTAACAACCAGATGCATGTTATTTTGTCTTCTTGATGGCCTAAATTAGGACCGTAGAGCTGAGATAGGTTTACAACAATACCCTAGAAAGATATTCTTCATCTATTGTCGCCCTCTTTATCCTTAGAATTATCATACTCTGATGTATATTTATATGTATCATATATACTATTATAATTTCCCAACTAGCTCTCTAGATACATGTAGATTCTATTTACTAAGCAATATCAATAAGTTTTTGTAATTATTTTCAGATTCATTATCCTCACGTGTAGTATTGCATCACAAACATGTTTATCTTTCTTAGAGGTATATACTCAAAACAAACTTTTCTTGTGTTTCATCTGCAACATTTTAATCACCCTAACAAACAAGAAATTACCCACATGAACAGTTCGAACACGTCCCCACCGATGCCCGGCTTATTTCCATCAACCGATCGATTTCCATCAACATATTTATTCAAAGGGGATTACTTCCTAGCTTGTATAACACCATCGACATCAGATAGAGTTACTATATTTGGAACAATAATACGAACAACGCCTCAAAGTGTTTTATTCTACTATCATCAACTATATGGGTAGTATTATTAATTGCAGCCATTTGGAATGAAAAAGGATATGATAATATGTTAAACATATCTTGTTAGCTACCACATTAAGCAAATCGTAATAGTTTTTAACCAAAGGCAAATCCATGCCATAATTCATCAATTGTAAAATTATATATTGTATAACATCGTTGATTCTCTTTCATAACTATCGAATACAAAGAAATACAACAAATACCTTGTTGTATGAACTCACTTTTACTTTTTTAAAAGAGTATTTAAAGATGTGCGGAATATGTGTTTGAAGATATTAAGATAAAAACTGCTAAACTATAACAAAAAAATTATAATTTAGCAAAAAAAAAAAAAAAGGTTTTGAATTTGAAGTACACAAAATAACAAACATAAAAGCTTTCTTGAGTTTTCAAAGAATATGAAAATAGATATTATAGAATAGCTTTTCGTAAAGCTATTTCAAAACCCTCAAAAATCTATAATATTTTTTCCATTTTTCAATAAGATGCAAATTAAAATGTCATATCATAAAATAATGACATTTATGATTATCTTAAATAAACCTAGTTTGCACGCTGAAAAGCAAAGAGTAATAAGCATATGCCAAAGACCTAATGGTTCAGCAGCACAAGAGTATACTCGTTCTCTTTGAGGTATCGGGTTCAAATCTCACTAGGGGATTAGGTGGTTTAAGTGTAGTATAGGCGTAATGTATTATTTGCTATTTCCAAAAAAATAAACATATACTCCACACATATGGTGCACCACAATCTATAAAGGTGTTATTCGGTGATATAATTAGTTTCGATTTTTTCATAACCTAACCAACTAAAGTTTGGTAAAATCGATTTAGGGTTTTTCAGTTTTAGTCTATTCAGTTAGATTTACCGATATATTAAACCGAATAAAATTCGATTGACCACTATATTAATTTTTTACCCTATTATTATTTATGTGTTTATGGCTGTGTTCTAATTAAACCAACTAAAGGAACAATTCCATACATATTTATCATGACAATCGTTTTCACCACAGCACATTCTTACCATAAGAAACCCCCTTTTTTTTTACTAAGCAAAATCTGATTACAATATGCTGTATAACATTTCAATATTTGGTTCGTTTTACATGTTTAAACATTCGAATAACCAACATATTAAAATTTTACCTTATTATTATTTATTTGTTTATGGTTGCGTTCTAATTAAACCAACTAAAAACAACTTCATTATATATTCGCCATGATGAATTTAATTTACCATGACAATCGTTTTTACCACAATTCATTGTGACAAACCTTTTTCTTTTACCACAAGTTATACCGGTAGGCAAAACATGATTAGAATATGATGTATAGTTTCACTTGTTGTGAAACCCAAAGTGACTATTTTCGACATTAAAATCATTACCAATTTATGATATTTGAGAAAAACTATAGTACTTATAGTTACTTTATATAAAATGACTATAAAATAAGAATATTTATAATGTTGAATATGAATGACAAACCGAAAACCAAATACATAGACATCCCTTAGTCATTTGTCAATTACTAACCAATAAGTTTTTAAAAACCTTCGGCAAATAATCTATAAAATTTAACTAAAATCAAATCAAATAAGTTTGTTTTTCATTAATCAAACCAAATTTCCTAAAAATGAAATAAACACAAGATCGTTCGGTTCGATTATTTGTTAGTTTTATGAGTCTAAATGTAGTTGTACTTTCTGAATAGTGAGTTGTATCCAAAGTTGCCCTAATAGTGTGGATTCTCGTAAAAGGAGAGGTGGGTTCCTTTTGAGAAAGATGCTCTTTCTTAGATGCCAGTTAAGTTGTGATTGGATGTCTTCAAAGTTCCCACCTGCTGTTTTGTTGTTTGTCCAATGACAAATGACTAAGGGACACCACTTGTCTCTATTTTACCTATTTAAAATTAATCTATACACACAATCATAATTCATACCTAAATTACTTCTAGTGTGTCTGTATATATAGCAATTTTCTTAATAAAGAATAAATATTATATGTTATCCGTCGAGTCTTGGTGGATAAAATGACGTAAATCAAAAGTAACATGCAAATAAGGAAGTCAAGGACACCAAAAGATTTAGGTAATTATTTGTTAGCAATATAAATCTATTAATGTCGTTGTTATACTTTATACATTAGATATATGCAAATGGCTAAACAAGTTAAAATTTTATTTTACACATACAACGCACATGTCAGTGAAGTATTAAATGGTAGATAGAGTTTGAAAACGATATGGCCTTGTGCCTTCACATTTATTGGTGCAATATATATATTTCCTTTTTTTAACAAAAAATCAAATTCATTGTAATAAAGAGTGTACAGTTAAGGAATGATGATCATAAATAAATCCACTCTAATAGATCATTTCAATAATAAAATCGCTTCTTAAAATATAATGATTGTTTTTCCTTTTTCTTTTATCATTATTAATAAATGATATTTTTAGAGAAAAAAACAAAAATATATAACCATTTTCACTATTTTTCAATAAATAATCAAAACGAACCACATATGTGATTTGCAACAAAAAATATATGAGATCGGCTGACGAAGATTGGTATGGGTATGGCTGTCCCCGTCCCCCCCCCCCCCCCCCCCCCCCCCTATATAAGCTAAATATATTTTGTTTTTTCATTTTTTGCATATTTTTATCGTAGAAACTTATTCTCTCTGAAAATAAACATAATTTCTTCAAATAAAATGGATAAATGCAATAACAATCAATCGCTTACTATATGCTTTTCCTTTCCTTAAGCATTTAGCAAAAATTTATACTATATTATCTTAAAAATTTTCATAACTTTAGGTTGAAAACTGATGACTTCCCCAAGTGGAATCAACAAAAATATTCATAGGTTTAGGTTGAAGGTTTATGATTTTCGCAGATGATATCTACAAAAATCATAGATATATTCATTGATGAAAGGTTCATGCAATCAATCCCTACAATTACTCCTCTAATCATGGAAAGTAGTTATTCATTTCTAATTGAATCTCGATCGTAAATTTTTCTAATCGCATTGTTGGAAATTGTTATTACGTTATCACAATATACAAAGTTCTCAAAAGAACCCATATATATATATATATATATATATATATATATATATATATATATATATATATTATTTTTAAAACCAAATATCATAAAATGCTAATAAAAGGATTATCCAAAATTTAGAAATATGTTGAACCCAAAACCCAAGTAAACATGTCATAAGTTCATAATAATAAAAATCATAACTCTGAAAGTAAATCATCATTGAATCCATGCTGGCTACGGTTACGCCGATGCTTTCCCTTTGCCTGTCCTAGAGGACCCTAAAAATGTAAGTCAAACACGGTTAAGTAAAATTCTTAATGAGCATATGCATTACTTATATATAATACCAATCACATGCATACACATACATTCATACATTTACATAATTATGAAAACAACATCACATAATCTTAAACACAAATTGTTGTTACCATATTCTATACGTAGAACAGTTACCTGAATTGTTCCTCTACCACTGCTTCCTCTGCTGCTGGCCAGTTTTCCCCCGAGTACTTCGTGACCAGCCTGACCAAACCATTTCTCCATCTGGTCCTTCATGGTCTATAAAAGTATATACAACATACTACTACATAAAACATATCATGTTGTTCCATTTCTCCCCTAGGTACTTCATGGACAACGATTAACACACACAAGCATTGTTAACATAATAAGAAAATATATATAACTCATATTGATAAGTATTTGATTAACAATACAAACACGAACTAGAAGGTTATTGCTTATCACAACCTACCACATTATCCATAGACACCATTTAGAATTTGAATTAACTTGCTTCTCATTACACATTACTAGGTACCCCCTTTTTGTTCCATTTTATTTTCTATTTATTAAGTCCTTAACTAAATGTATTAAATCAGATAGATACTTATATATGAAAAAGGTCTAATTAAGATCCTTAGAGTGTATATTAAGAACTTGGTACAAAAAGGCTACTATTACAATTTTTATAAAGTTTGTCATATTAAGTCCTTTTAGACCACTACTAACTCTTCTATCCATAACTTCTGAACTGTAAGTCTAAATACGATGTTTCATACATTTATAGAAACTAGACTCGATTCCCTACACTTTTCTCACAATATTTTTCATGAGTCTGCACCAAATTTTAGTAAAACAGTCTGCAAGTTCATAGAGACTTGTTATTACAAATTTTTATTATGTTTATCACCATTTTGACATATTTTCTTAACCATTTCTTTAACAAAACATATATAAACTTCATAATAACATTATGTCTAATTATTAATTTAAAAATATAGATTAAGACCCTTTTCATTAATTAAGATTTGCACTTGACACAAAACACTAGTTGAACATTGCATAGAAAATCATAGTTTTTTATTTTAGAGATTAGTTTGCATCTCAAATATTCAATACTTAAGTTACCATTCCAGGGCTAAAAATACTCACCCAACCACAGCCACCACTCGATGGTGATAGGGTGGTGACATGGTGGTCTTTTGGTGGTAAAACATGTAACCCTAAGTTCTTGTGATGTGTTAGTAAGATGATTTATGTGGCGTTTTGGAATGGAACAAGGCTAAAAAAGGAGTTTTCACAATCCTACGGCTTCTTGGTAGTGGCACGATGAAAGTACGATGTTAAAATGGGAAGAAACTTGAAAGTTGGATGTCATATGCATTTAGTGACGCTACTGTATGATGGTAGCTATGTGATAGTGAGGCGGTAGCTTTAGCGACACGACCAACCGTTGGACAGAAAGATCTTTAAGGCCTTAAGTCGATTCTTTTAGCTCATTTACACATATCTACTTCAGAGAATAGAAAGAGGATGAGTTGATGAGATATTGAGAACTAGATTCGAAGAGAAAAAATGGATAACTCAAGGAGTAGGTTGCTGTTATTTAATTGAAGGTAAATCCTTGATTTGCTTTATGAAATTTTTGTACATGGATTGAACTCATTGAAGAGCTTATAACCCTAGGTGTTGTAGATGTCTATATAACTATAATTTGATTACTACTTCCTAAAGGTGACGTTAAGACCTATGACTAGTCGTGTCTATATGAGGTAGTAAGGATTGGATTTGGTCTGAAAATACTCTAGACTTAGAATTTGGTCGATGTGTTCTTAGATCACGACACAACAACCATATGGTCGTGACGCTACAGTTGATGTTCCTCGATCGAGGGGTGATGGCCATATGGTGGCGGCGCTAAGTACGAACAACCAATGTTTTGTCCAAATTATGAATTGGATTAGTTAAAGATATGGTCTTGGATCTGAGGTATGATATTCAAAAATGGTTGCATAGTGGTGTTGGAATTATGTTATTCAACAGACTTATAGTCATTGTAACTAATAAACTAAATAGTTGGCACGTTTGAGAATATGGGTTGAATATTGTGCTGTTGTAACACCCTAATTTTTTTTATAAAAATACTAAAAATAAACCTCTAAATAAATCCAAAAAAACCTTTTTAGAAATCAAGTAAGAATTTTGTTTAAACAAACCTTGCATAACTTAACATTTATCAAAGCGGGTGTTACCAACTTCCGCAAAACATTTTAATATAACTTGTATTAAACAATGTCAAACTTTAAACAAAAACTTAAAACATAGGCTCCTGACATAAAATATTATATTACTTAAAAGGTCCTTTCACTTATTCTGATACGAGCTCGAAGCGATCATACCATGTCCTTTTCCAAAAATACCCCTTAACCTGAATTGTTACAATTCCATGGGTAAGAAAAATGCTTGGTGAGAAACACAATACTCGCGTATTATAACATTCACATGCATTCATGTATGACTTTCATACATTCACATACATACAACATATATAACATAACATAACTCCTTAACACGTACAGTTGGTACCAACTCATTTTAACAAGTCGATTCCCCCAAAGGGGTTGTCTCAGACACTGCCACTGGCCAGTTCACGTCGTGGGTCCTTCATAACCAGCCGACTAAACCACTTCACCCGTGGGTCCATCATGGTCAGTAAAATTACATACAACATACGGCATACATTCATATAATACATATCACATTATTCCATTGAAAATACATAAGCATACATATACATCACACACAATACATTATATGTACTGTTACTGTAATAGACAAGCTAGGAATGATCCAAATGCCAATCATCATGGATATCATTTATTTCCTACAAATATGATCAATAGACACTACTTAGGTCTCAATCTACTTGTTGTTTAATACTTTTTACATAGTACCCCTTTTAAATTCTCTTTTACTATTTCATTAAGTCTTTAGCCAACAGACCTTGTCCCATTAAGTACTTTATGATATAAACCCTTTTTAGGACCTCTTATTTATATTCATTACAATTGGTATTTAGTTCACGTAGTAGTCATCGCTTATTTTTAACTTATTTCATTTTACTCTTAGTCATAAAACATTCAAGTATTAAGTTCTTTATGAATTAAGCTCATACTTCTACAACCAACAAATTTCTTTATGAACTTCATAAAACGTGTTATATATGTCCAAACATCTGGTTCCTAAGGTATTAATGCATTAAGGACTCAATAAGGTACTTTTATGTATTTATTCCAATTAAGCCCTTTTAGACCCCTTTCTCAGTGTTTTGACCATATCTCTTGAACCATAACTCCAATTGAGATGCCCTATACCTTTCTGGAAACTAGATTGGATTTCCAACAATTTCTTATCTGTGGTAATTTTTCCAAATCGTCTTCTATTTTTTACAAAACAGTTTACAAGTTCAGTGACAGAATCTTTTACAAACTTTTGCATCTTTTATTCAACTTTTAACATGTTTTCATTGTGTTGAAAATATAAGGACTTATCACCACAAATAAAGGTTTGCACCGTTTATTGTGTGACAAATATATATATATTAAAGATAAATATGCGGAATAAATAATAAAAGTTGCGGAATAAAAATATATAATCTAATCGCCACAAATAAAGGTTTGCACCGTTTACTGTGTGAAAGATATATAAATAATACAAATTGCAGTAATTAAATGACTTAAAGCGATAAATAATATAAATGACTATAATTAAAAGACATAAAACGATAAATAATGTAAATGACTATAATTATATAAATATATATATATATATATCAAGTAGGTTCGTCAATAGATTGACTGAACTGGTTTACAACAGGACTGTGGAACGACTGGTCTATCAAGTAGGTTCGTCAAATAAATTGACTGAACTGGCTTAGGGTTGGACTGGATTTCTAATAGACTGTGTCTCTATTTGTTCTTGTTTGATGATCTTGGTGATCTTGGTGTTCTTGGTGTTGATCTTGGTGTTCTTGGTGTTTTTCTTGGTGTTCTTGGTGTTTTTCTTGGTGTTCTTGGTGTTTTTGGTGTGTGTTCTTGGTGTTTTGGAGAGTGTTTGGAAGTTGGAAATAAGATGGTGGAAGTTGGAGAGGATTTGGTGAATTTTTGGTGGTGAAAATGAAAGAAATGGTGTTGAAATGGTTTATATATGAATTTTAAAGGGTTTTGGGTTGTTTTTGAAGGTTTTCGGAAGTTCAGGGGTGAAAATGTAACTTTTTGGGGCTAAAACCGCCGGTCGGGTCGTGGGTCGCGTTCTGGGTCGACGCGCGGACCCTGATGTGAGGTAAAGTGGTTCGGACGTGGGGCGGTTCGGATCGGGTCGTAGAGCGGGTAAGGTCCGCGTGTTGTTTGTGAGTGCGCCGGATCTTGGAGGCGGTTCGGACCGGGTCGGTATGCGGGTCAACACGCGGGTTGCGCTGTGAGGCAAAGTGGATCCGGGGCGGGTTGGTTCGGTTTTCCGGATATGGGTCGACGGATGTGGATCAGCACCTTGGGCTCCGGATTTTGGGCTGGGCTTGATGCTTGGGCTGTTGCTGATTTCTTTTTCCTTTTAATTTAAATTGATTTTAAATGGTTTTAAAATTCCGAAATAAATTAAAATAAATTACAAAAATTCATTTTTAATTTATAAAATTAATTAAATCTAATAAAATAAATTATTTAGAAATAATATTTCCAATAATTCATTTTAAATAGATTTAATTTTATTTTCTTTTATATTTTTCTTTGTTTTAGGCTTTAAAATTCTTTTTCCATTAAATTGCATCTTTTATCAAAACCAATTATTTAGAAGATAATTAAAATAACTATTCCTCAATAATCAAGTTTAATAAATGATAAATTTAACTCCAATCTTTTTTTTTTAAATTATTTTCTTATTTTTTTTCGTTTTTAATCTCGAATCCACGCAACCTGAAATAAACTGATAATATTTGTCAGATAATATAAAAACAGTTCGTCTTATTTCAATGATGGTCACATACAAAAACATTTTTCAACAATTTCCCCCTATGTGATCATTGATGAAATAAGGACAGATATAATCACATTAACAGTTTTAACATTGAAGATTTGTGATAAAAGTTTTGTCAATGATAAGATATATATAAAACCATTGTAATCATTTTGAAAGTTTGCGACTTGGTTTTACATATCTTATGTTTTGAAAAAGATTTTGAAGACTGTTTGTTTCCGAATTAAAGTCTCGGGTTCGGTTATCAAAGGGTAGCCATATATGTATCTAAATAAACTTCTTAAGATTTTATAGCATTATTTATGACGACAAGTGGTCTAACAGGTCGATTCAGATGAACGCTCATAGATATAGCTCACACTTCACTTGGGTGTTTGGTTGTTCTGGCAGCAGAACAAGTTAATGATCACTAAAAATGAGTGATATCTCTCTCTGACGACTCACACTCATATTGGAGGTGTTCATCTATGCTTTTCCTGTAAAGTCACTTAGTCTCATTATTAGATAATCAATCACATAAGACTGGTTTCGGCATTACTCAATGGGTTTCTTCATTCATGCCATTAACGTTCACTCTCTCTCCGTCGGGAAATACATGTAGAGGGGTTTAGCAATTTTCATAGTGCAGTTTGCAACTAAGAAATCTTCAGTGATGAAGGCTACAGTATCCCGGGAAATCCATTGTTGTTGCAGCTTCTTCTTTGATGGTATCCTGTTTGTTGATCAATATCGATTTATTGTAAAAAGATATTTTGTTTTATCATTGAGAAGTTGCTACAATTGAGAACAATTTTTTTTGTTTTTGTTTTTGTTTTTTTGTTTTTGAAATAACCATTTGGTTGAAAGTTTTGTTTAACTTGGTATTTCTTCGGTGAGTGATTTGAGTTTCTTGTTGATTCGTCTTTGAGGATTGGCTGTTGATAGATCTTTGTTTCGCCTTTGATTTTCTTGTAAGGATATGTCGCTGTTTGAAGTGTTTTTATTTTTGCGGCTGTCTTCATTTTTGGTTGGCTTTTATCTAGGAAGGGATAGGTGGCATAAAAGACAATTTGTCTAGTATGTAAGAAATGAAAGTATCATCCCTGGTCATTTTGATATCTAAGCAAAAATGAGACCGTGACAAGGTATAATCGGGTATACCTTATTAGCAATAGTGACACACCTAAGCTCACAAGAATTGAATTCTACAATGATTTAGATCGACGAGGCACAAATTCTCACATGGGTTTTTGTTTTCATCTGAACCTCCTAACCTTATGTCCCTTGATTGTTTAAAATCGTCAATAATGAAATAAAATCGAAGGAAATAAAGTTATATACATTATGAAAAGTAGGAGATTTGAACCTTCACTCCAATTGAGAATCAATATGACTTAAAATCTTCATCGAGCATAAGCATCTGAAAAATTAAGTCAAGAGACGATTAATCACAAGGTTCTATAAAAGCTTATTATGGCAAGTCTTTTATTGTATTTTTGAAAATTTGTTTTTCTGAATGTTTTTGGTAATTTTGGTTATTTGAATGTTTTTGGAAATTTTGGTTATTTGAATGTTTTTGGAAATTTTGGTTTTTTTTTAAGGAAAGATATGAAAATTATAAAAATCTAAAATCTTTTTGTCTTTTGATGTTTTGTAATTTTTTTTTGTTTTTCTTTTTGAATTAAAGTAAACACAAGTTTGTACAAACAAAAAGTAAAAGTTTAAGGATGGATGATATCTGGATTTAACATTCCTAGACGGCCTAGGAAGTATAGAAACTTTGTTTCATCGAGAGCCTTAGTGAAGACATCGGCAATTTGATCTTCGGTGTTTATGAAGTGTAATTCGATATGACCCTTTTGAATGTTGTCTTTAATGAAGTGATATCGAATATCGATGTGCTTTGTCATGGAATGGTGAACGGGATTGTGAGAAATGGCTATTGCACTGGTTGAGTCACAAAATATGGGAATTTGTGAAACTCTGAAGCCATAGTCACGCAGTTGAGTTTGCATCCATATGACTTGTGAACAACAGCTGGCGGCAGCGACGTATTCAGCTTCTGCTGTTGATGTGGATACACAACTCTGTTTCTTTGAAGACCAACTCACTAGTCGACCTCCTAGGAATTGACAGCTACCAGATGTACTTTTCCTATCTAGCTTGCATCCTCCATAGTCTGAGTCGGTGAAAGCGTTCAGCTGAAAATCGGATTTAGCTGGATACCAAAGGCCAAGTTTGGGAGTGCCTTTTAGGTATTTGAAGATGCGTTTCACAGCAATGACATGGGATTCCATTGGATTTGCTTGGTATCTGGCACAGACACAAGTAGAAAACATAATGTCAGGTCTGCTGGCAGTGAGATATAATAGTGATCCGATCATTCCACGATATTTTTTCTGATCAACGGGTTTGCCATTTAAGTCTGCATCGATTTTGTATCCAAAGGCCATTGGGGTTTTGGCAGTATTGGATTTGTCCATTGAAAAGCGAGTGAGAAGGTTTTTGACATAATTCTCTTGGTTGATGAAAATTCCATCAGTTGACTGTTTGATTTGAAGTCCGAGAAAAGTAGTCATCTCCCCAATCATGCTCATTTCAAATTTGCTCTTCATTAGATCTGCAAACTTAACACTCAAAGATTCATCAGTAGAACCGAAAATAATGTCATCAACATATATTTGTACGATTAACAGATGTTTATTAAAGATTTTACGAAAAAGGGTTTGATCGATTGAACCTCTTTTAAAACCTGATTCTTCGAGAAATGTTGACAACGTGGCATACCAGGCACGGGGTGCTTGTTTTAAGCCATAGACGGCTTTCTGCAATTTGAAGCTGTGATGAGGAAAGTTGAGATCTTCAAAGCCTGGTGGTTGTTGGATATAAACATCTCGATCTAACTCTCCATGTAGGAATGCACATTTAACATCCATTTGAAAAACTTTAAAATTCTTATGTGCAGCATATGCGAGAAAGATGCGGATAGCTTCTATTCTGGCGACTGGAGCATATGTTTCATCGTAGTCTATTCCTTCTTGTTGTGAATAGCCTTTGACTACGAGTCGTGCCTTGTTTCGACACACGACTCCTTGATCGTCAGTCTTGTTTCTGAATACCCATCTTGAACCTATGATAGTAACATCTGGTGGTGTAGGAACCAGATTCCATACGTCATTTCTTTCGAATTCAGCTAGCTCTTCTTGCATAGCTTTTACCCAGTCTGGGTCTTTGAGAGCAGTATGTATGGTTTTGGGTTCAGTCATGGATAGGAAGGCTCCAAATAAACATTCATTTGCAGTTGCGGCTCTAGTTTGGATGCCTGAATTGGGATCTCCAATGATTAGGTCAGTGGGATGGTTTCTGGTCCATTTTATTAAACGATTTTCTTCCGTTGTAATAATAGGATTTTCAGTATCCCATTGTTCTTCTCCAGTAGTTTCTTCTTGGAAGAGGTTTGAAGGTTCCCCCATAAATGTTGCATCGGGATTGTTTTGGATATTTGGGGATGGAGTGGTAAAATCTGGGGTGGTTAAATTTGGAGTGGTTAAAGGAGGATTTGATGTTTGTTCTAATGAGGAAGTATGTGTTTGTGGTTCCCCCTCAACTTGATCTGCAACATTTCTGTTTCTTTGTGAAGTTCCTTCAGTGGGTGTTCCTGTAGGATCAATTTGAGTAGTTAGAATTTCAGAATTATAAGCAGTTTTAGGTTGTTCAAAAAGTAAATCAATATCAACTTCAATGTCTATGTCAGGAGATGGTGTTTGTGGAATTGGATTTTGAAAAATATTATCTATCATTTGTGAACCAAAATGTTCACGATCCAATTTTCTGACATAAAATTCATCGAAGTGGACATCGGTACTTTCTTCAATTACTCTTGTACGTTTGTTCAGTACTCGATAAGCAGCTGAAGAAAATGAGTAACCAAGGAAAATTCCTTCGTCCGACCTTGATTCAAATTTTGAAAGGTGGTCTTTATTATTCTTTATGAAGCATCGACAACCAAAAATATGAAAAAATTTGATATTTGGTTTTCGGTTGTTAATGACTTCATATGGTGTTTTATGAAGATTTTTGTGAATTAAGGAGCGATTTTGTGTGTAGCAAGCTGTGGCAATTGCTTCTGCCCAGAAGTATTGTGGCAGATCAGCAAAGATGAGCATTGATCTTGCAGCTTCGCACAGAGTTCGGTTCCTTCTTTCAACAACACCGTTTTGTTGAGGAGTGTAAGGGGCTGAGAAGTTGTGTTCGATGCCTTTGTTTTTGAGAAATGAGTCTAGAGTTATGTTTTTGAACTCCAAACCATTATCACTTCGGATTCTTCGAACTGGTCGTTTGAGCTTTAGTTCGAACTGTTTTATAAAGTTGATCATCTCTTCTGGTGCTTCTGATTTTAGTCTTAAGAAAAAGACCCATGTAAATCGAGAGAAGCCATCAACTATGACAAGGACATACTTCTTCCCTTGTATTGTTTGGATTTTGGCGGGGCCACAGAGGTCTATGTGCAGCAATTCTAATGGTTCTGATACACTAGATTCTGTAATGCTTTTGTGAGAGGATTTGGAAAGTTTTCCCTTTTCACAAGCGGCACAAAGAGTTTCATTGTCGAGCTTCAGAAGTGGCAGTCCTCGAACTAGATCATCGCCGATCAATTTGTTGATGTACCCGAAATTTAGATGGGAAAGGCGGCGGTGCCATAACCAACTAATATCTGCTGGGGCTTTGGATAGCAGACAAATATCGGGTTTACCATAAATAAGATCCATGTCTAGTGGATACATATTTCCGGCACGGTGTGAATCAACAATGATTTCTTTGGAGTTGGCGTCCATGATCAAGCTTCTTTGTTTGGTAAATAGGACATCAAGATCGTTATCGCAGAGTTGAGAAACACTGATGAGGTTGTGTTTCAGGTCATCAACATAAGCAACTTTCTTTATGGTGAAGTTACCATTAGTTATGTTTCCATAACCTTTGATTTTCGCCGTCATGTTGTTGCCAAAGGTAACGTCTTGATTGGTTTGGGTGGGTCTGAAGTCACGAAGGTAGTTTCTGTTTCCTGTCATATGCTTGGAGCAGCCACTATCAATGTACCATGTATCATCCTTGGGTTCTCCAGCATTAGATCCCTGCAATTAGACAGAAATTTTAGGTACCCAGATTTGAATGGGTCCTGATTTGTTAGCTTTTGCTATTTTGGGTTTGTTGTTCAATGACTTTGGTTTATTGGGATAGAATGGTTGAGGTTTTATTTGATTTATCAAGTTTTCCCAAAATGATATTTGTTTTTGAAAACCAGTGGGTTGATGAAATCTGTGATTTGGTGATGAATATCCTAGATGTGAAGATGCGTTTGAAAAGTGTTTTTCATGTGTAGGATGAGACGGGCGGTTTTGAAAAAGTTTTTGATTATGATTGTTTAGAACTTTCTGATTTGAATGTTTTTGAAAGTTATTTGAACGGTTAAAGATGATATCAAGAAAGCGGTTTTCATAATGTTTTTGAAAATATTTTGGTTTGGAAACTTGTTTTTGAGATATGACTTTAGGTTGAAGAGGTTTCTTTTGTTTGTTTTCAAAAACTTTTGGTTTGTTAAGTGGGGTTTTGATTGCTTTATTGGTATTTTTGATTTGTTGATTTGAAGAACTAGCAGAGTTTGATTTGGAAACATTGAAATCAGTATCATCTGGGCTACAGTTGATAACTGTTTCGTCATCTGAATCTTCCTCATTAACAGATGTGAAAAGATCTGGTAGAGTTGATTCAGAGTTTTCACAAATTATCATGTTTTCTTGATTTTCTAGTTCTTTTTCAAAGGTTTCTCTACCAATTCCTGGTCTGTAACTCGTATCAAATTTTCCAGTACCCAAGGTGTTTGCCTTGGTGAATATATCATCACTGAGTTTTCTGGCAATTTTGATAGATTCCACATTCTGTATCAATCTTTTGTTTTCAGATTCAAGAAAAGTGATTTGGTTTAAAGAATCAGTCAGTTTTTCATTTAAGATTTTGTGTTTTTCAGTTGACTCTTGAAAGTTTTGTGTCAACTGAATGATTTCCATTTCTAAAACTTCTTTTGTTTCAGAAGAAATGACTGATTGATTTTTTAATTCCAATTCCCTTTTCTGAATTAGAGATTGATTTAATTGTTCAAAGACATGATTGTAATCTTCTGATTTTCTTTCAACGTCTCTTTCCAATTTGGTCCTTGTTCTGGTTAATTCTGCAAATTTGAGTTGTAGGGTTTGTAACTCACATTTGAAGATTTCAGAATTAACCACTGTGTCATGGTATTTCTTGAGATCAGCTTCTAAACTTTTCTCAATTTTGGATATATGGGACTCAAAAAGTATTTTAGAAAAACCGAGTTCAGAGATCATAGACCATACCTGTTCTATGACATTTGGAGCCCTTGAAGTTGTACCAACTACGAAGCAGAAGTTGGATTGTGTCGGTTCATTGTCGGCTTCGTCTTCAGAGGTTGGCCAGTATTCCACATTTGGTTCGTGGATTGCCATCAAAGCTCTTTGGTTTTCTTGGTTTTCCTTTTTCTTTAACTCATCGGCTTTTTGAGCGTAGTATGCCGAGTCTTTGATTTTTGTCTTGTTTTTGGCTCGGCACTCTCTTGCGTAGTGATTAGTTCCTTTGCAATTGTGACAGATAATCACTTCTTCATCACTTTCTTCCTTTTGACTTTTGATTGGAAGTCGTTCCGGTGCTTGAGTTTGGATTTGTTGGGAAGATTGGGAGGAGTTTTGTTGGAATCCAAAATTTTGGTTGTTTGAAAAACCATTATTTTGATTATTGTATCCTTGATTTTGGAATCCCCGGTTTTGGTTTTGAAGACCGTTGTTTTGGTTATTGTTTTGATGATTTGAGTTGGGATTGTTTTGAAATCCCTGGTTTGAGTTATTTTGGAAAGAGGGTCTTTGCGAATTTTGTCCAAAATAAGGTCTTGGTTGAAAACCTTGGTTGTTTTGACCAAATTGTGGTCTTGGCTGAAATCCAGAATTATTTTGTCCAAATTGTGGTCGGTTTTGAAAATTTGGTTTAAAATTCGATTGACCGAGATTTGGAATAAATCTTTGGAGATTTGTATTTGCAACCAAAGCACACAATTGTTGGTAGTCTGCTTCATCATTTAAATCAGTTTGATCAAAAGAATTGTTCAAAAATGATTGATTTTGAAAAGATGTTTGATTAAAATGATTGGGGTTTTGTTCATGAAAAAGTGTTTGGTTTTGGTTTGATGTGGAAACGAGAGCAAGTGGTCCTCCAAAAGCTGTAGAGGTTGGTGGGTCAATCGAGGATTCATACGATTGAAGTTCTCCATACAAATTGTATAGAGTTTCCGTATGAATGGCAGGATTTCCCTGAATGATGAGTTTAACCATCTTCCAGCTTTCGTAAAGATTGTTTAGAAATTTGAGATTGATCTCGTGCTGTGTCTTTTTGATGCCCAAGTTATTCAATTTTACCATGATAAAATTGAACCTATCATGTGCATCATGGATGGTTTCTGATGAAAGCATCTTGAAATTATCGAATTCATTTAAAACAGATGTTCTTTTATTTCCAATAATTCTTTGATTTCCACAAAAACGGTTTTTTAAGTTTTCCCAAATTTGATTCGCAGTCAACAGTATTATGTCATCCATTTGACTTAAAATACTGTGGGGAATTCCGGACACAAGCTCCTTTTTGGCTTGGAGATTCAACTTTTTCTCGGTTTCAACACGAGTTACTTGAGTTGTAGCAAGGGTAGACAAATCCTCTGAAGCAATATATGTTCCTTCTACACATTTCCAAACATTTTCACTTATGGAGTTAAGATGAAGATTCATACGGCCAACCCACGAATTATACTCTTCGGGAATAAGTATGGGTGCCCGTGAACCAGATCCTAAACTGTTAGCAATAGAAACTGAATTCATGTTGGAGTAATTAACAGAAGACATGTTTTTAAGATTTTTAATTTTAATTTAAAAAGAAGGATTTTTTTTAACAAGTGATATTAAAATGAAATATTCAAATAAACGCTTATGGAAGGTTTATATAAACGCTAACCAAAAGTATTTGATGAAAATTTCAAAGTAAATCACACGAGCTCTGATACCAATTGTTGAAAATATAAGGACTTATCACCACAAATAAAGGTTTGCACCGTTTATTGTGTGACAAATATATATATATTAAAGATAAATATGCGGAATAAATAATAAAAGTTGCGGAATAAAAATATATAATCTAATCGCCACAAATAAAGGTTTGCACCGTTTACTGTGTGAAAGATATATAAATAATACAAATTGCAGTAATTAAATGACTTAAAGCGATAAATAATATAAATGACTATAATTAAAAGACATAAAACGATAAATAATGTAAATGACTATAATTATATAAATATATATATATATATATCAAGTAGGTTCGTCAATAGATTGACTGAACTGGTTTACAACAGGACTGTGGAACGACTGGTCTATCAAGTAGGTTCGTCAAATAAATTGACTGAACTGGCTTAGGGTTGGACTGGATTTCTAATAGACTGTGTCTCTATTTGTTCTTGTTTGATGATCTTGGTGATCTTGGTGTTCTTGGTGTTGATCTTGGTGTTCTTGGTGTTTTTCTTGGTGTTCTTGGTGTTTTTCTTGGTGTTCTTGGTGTTTTTGGTGTGTGTTCTTGGTGTTTTGGAGAGTGTTTGGAAGTTGGAAATAAGATGGTGGAAGTTGGAGAGGATTTGGTGAATTTTTGGTGGTGAAAATGAAAGAAATGGTGTTGAAATGGTTTATATATGAATTTTAAAGGGTTTTGGGTTGTTTTTGAAGGTTTTCGGAAGTTCAGGGGTGAAAATGTAACTTTTTGGGGCTAAAACCGCCGGTCGGGTCGTGGGTCGCGTTCTGGGTCGACGCGCGGACCCTGATGTGAGGTAAAGTGGTTCGGACGTGGGGCGGTTCGGATCGGGTCGTAGAGCGGGTAAGGTCCGCGTGTTGTTTGTGAGTGCGCCGGATCTTGGAGGCGGTTCGGACCGGGTCGGTATGCGGGTCAACACGCGGGTTGCGCTGTGAGGCAAAGTGGATCCGGGGCGGGTCGGTTCGGTTTTCCGGATATGGGTCGACGGATGTGGATCAGCACCTTGGGCTCCGGATTTTGGGCTGGGCTTGATGCTTGGGCTGTTGCTGATTTCTTTTTCCTTTTAATTTAAATTGATTTTAAATGGTTTTAAAATTCCGAAATAAATTAAAATAAATTACAAAAATTCATTTTTAATTTATAAAATTAATTAAATCTAATAAAATAAATTATTTAGAAATAATATTTCCAATAATTCATTTTAAATAGATTTAATTTTATTTTCTTTTATATTTTTCTTTGTTTTAGGCTTTAAAATTCTTTTTCCATTAAATTGCATCTTTTATCAAAACCAATTATTTAGAAGATAATTAAAATAACTATTCCTCAATAATCAAGTTTAATAAATGATAAATTTAACTCCAATCTTTTTTTTTTAAATTATTTTCTTATTTTTTTTCGTTTTTAATCTCGAATCCACGCAACCTGAAATAAACTGATAATATTTGTCAGATAATATAAAAACAGTTCGTCTTATTTCAATGATGGTCACATACAAAAACATTTTTCAACACATTGCTTATTCTTTTTTCACATCTTCTGTTAATTTCTTAGAGACATAATTTATGATTAATGTAGCATTAAGACACATATTGAGTCCTTTACAATGATTAGAAATTGACTTACACGATAGATTATCCTAATTGGCGTTACATGAAATCATAAAAACATCCAATGAACTTTACATGATTTGGACAACCCCTAACACCATTAGGACTTCATATAAGGTCTGATTTTCGGATCATAAACAAAATTAAAATCCAACAACGTGTTTTGGTGGTGGTTCTTGGTGCTAAAAACAAGATGAAGCAAAAGAAGCAAAGGAAACAAGTTCACTCTCCTTACCTTGGTCCTCTAGAATACAAGTACAAGTGATATTCTCCTCCCTTTCCCGAAAACCGCTTTCTCCCTCTCGCAGCGATGAAAAACGTTTTTTGTCCCGACCTCGATCCCACTGCTGTCAATTTCTTTCCTGCTTTCTCTTTCTTTCTTGATATGATGGTGAGACGGTATTTAGCAGCACTACTGTATGATGGTAGCGACGTGATAGTGAGACGGTAGCTTTAGAAACGCGACGTCTAGGATTTAGTGGTGTGACCAACCCTTGGACAGAAAGATCTTTAAGGCCTTAAGTAGAATGTTTTAGCTCATTTACACATCTTCACTTTAGAGAACAAAAGGAGGACAAGTTGTTGAGATATTATGAACTAGAATCGAAGATACGCAAGGGATAACTTAAGGAGTAGGTTGCGGTTATTTAATTGCTGCTAAATCCTTGATTTCATTGATGAATTTTTTGTAAAAGATTAAATTTATTAAAGAGTTTATAACCCTAGGTGTTGTAAATGTCCATATAATTGTAATTTGATGATTACTGCCTAAAGGTGACGTTAAGACCCATGATTAGTCATGTATGGATGAGTTAGTAATGTGGAATTGGTTTGAAATACTCCAAACATGGAAAGATGGTTTAAGATGTCCATATAATTGTAATTTGGAATTGGTTTGAAATAACGTTTAAATTGGCTTAAAGATGGTTTAAGATAGGAGTTAAAGCCAAGGGATGGAACCGATGGACTTCCCTATCCTCGTATTGGTTACATGCAAGAAATAGGTAGAACTGTCTTTTGACCCTCCTTGTTTCCCATAATGATAAAAATGACCCTTAGGCCGAAAAAACATAACATTCTAGGTTTCTTAAATGTCACTAGTAGCCCCCATTAATATTCTAATATTTGTTTTAATAAATTGGTTAGTGATATTAATTTATTTAACCATTCTTATTATTATCACGATACTTACACATAATACACACACACACACATATATATATATATATATATATATATATATATATATATATATATATATATATATATATATATATATATATATATATATATATATGATAAGAAATAAAACAAATGGTAAGAAGGTAAAGAGTAATTTTTGACCATTTGATCAAAATCATCAGACTTATGTATTTGATAGGGGGTAATCGTTTTGTAACCACCTTCACAACCGCTTAACCATCTATTTGATCTAACAGCTGAGATTATTTATTTTATATATATATATATATATATATATATATATATATATATATATATATATATATATATATATATATATATATATATATATATATATATATATATATATATATATATATATATATATAATTGGGTTCATGCGAGACAATGAGATTTTGTAAGATATCTGTCCATTCATTTCGAGTGTCAACAAAAAAATTTAAAAAAATAAAAAAAACAAAAATGTTTTATTTATTGTTTTTGTAATTTTTATCCAAAAAAATCAGCGTTTTATAACATTGTGTGTACAACTTTAATAAAATATTACTCATATGTATAATAATCTATTAGAATATTTGACAAATGTTTATTATTGTATTAGAATAATAAATTACAAAAATTTTGAAATCCTTAATAATATTCTTATAGAATATTACATGTTTGATAACATACATCATGAACAATATTCCAGTTATATAATATATTGTGACGCTGATTTTTTATAGTTTTATTTTTATATTTTTCATGGATAAGAAAATGTGACTATAAAATTCTTAAAAAATATATATTTTTTTAATTTTAAATTAAATATTATTATTATACTTTTTATCTCTAAAATTACAAGGATTGTGTGTCAATATCTTATAAAATTTCATTGGTTTCAAATAAATATATCTCTCTCCATATATATATATATATATATATATATATATATATATATATATATATATATATATATATATATATATATATATATATATATATATATATATATATATATATATATTGCTAAGGTGAGCACTTATATCCGAAAATAAGTTTAAACCATCTCTATATTGATCTTTTCACATAGCTATTTTTCAGTGCTAATATGATTAATGAGTAAATTATAGTTTTGGTCCATGTGGTTGCCACTTTTTATGCCCTCGTTCCAAGTTTCAAAATTTCACTTCGGGTTCTCTGTGGTTACATTTTTGCTACACTAACGGTCCCTTTTGGGGTTACCATCTGTTTTTATCCGTTAAGTGGAGGTAAAAAGCCGGAAATGCCTTTACTTTTTTATTCCTTTGTTTATTTGTCATTTTCTATAATTCAAGGACTAAAATTGTAATTTAAACGAACCACAAACCTAAATCAACATGATCACATAGCCGGAACTGGAGATGCGATTTCTGCTATGTGATTTCTCCTCAACACGCACGCAAGCCTCGCATTAGGTCTCCTTGGTTCACGATTTGCAGCAGAGGGATGGTAAAGAGAGATTCAACTGAGGAGAGACAGCAGGGAAAGGAAGCAACAGCGGCGAGCTGTTGCTGTGGAGAAGACGATCGGTGACGGGTGTGAACCCCACCTTCAACGAGCTCGACGTTTATGATGTGGATCAATTGTTACTCGATTTCCAATCCTTCAAGCAATCATCAAGCAATTATGATTTGGATCAATTGTTACAAGAATTCAATCCAAACCAATTGAATTTGTTCCATTCCGCCCCATCTCCGACACCAATCTTCTCTACGATGGGTGTGAAGCCGACCTTCAACGAGCTCGACGAGTGTAGATTTTGATTTGGAGTTTGTTTAGTTGAAATCTGAACAGATCGACTAGAGTTATCCCAAATAGCACCAAAGGTAAATTTTCAAATTCTTAAATCCTTAAATCCTTAAATCTGAAATCTTCAATAGCAGCATTTCAATCTTGCAGAACAAATACGAGAGAATTCACTTTCAGTTCAGATAGAGATGACGATGAAGACAAAGAGGGTCAAATAGAGACGACTGTGTCACCGAAAAACATAAAATAGAACACATGGCTGACATTCACTGTAAATCCCTATTTTCCCAAAGAAAGGTAGTGATGGGAAGAAGATAAAAATGGCATTGAAGGGGGTATGAGAGAGAGAGAGAGAGATAGTATATTACAGTTTTGGTCCTTGAGGGTATTTTCGTCATTTTAACTCCACTTAACGGAGCAAAACAAACGGTAACCCTAAGAGGGACCGCTAGTCGAAAATGTAACCACAGGGACCCTTGATGTGAAATTTTAAAACTTAGACCCAGGGCATAAAAAGTAGCAACCATAGGGACCAAAAGTGTAATTTACTCATGATTAAATCTAGAGTAAATTACAATAATGGTCCATGTGGTTTGCATGAAATTGCAATAATCGACCAACTTTTCAAAAAGCCACGAAAATGGTCCAATTTAAAGATCAAGTTTCAAGAATGGTCCAAAGATCAGGTTAAAAGACAATTTTACCCTTTTTAATTTCTTTTTGATTTTTATTTAAATATTTTATTTATTTTAATAATTAAAAAAAATACCCCACCCCCACCCCTCCATCTCTCTCTCTCGAAATAAATTTGCCACATCAGTAGGTAGGTCAATTAATTCATATTGAGGAGTTCCTCGATTATTTGCAATGAAATTTTATCCTCTTCATCACCGCTTCTAGAACCACAAAACCTTCCTTTGGTTGACGTCACCATCTAAAGGAAACCCATTGCCGTCGGAGTATCACCCAGTTATGTGAACTTTCTGTATCCAGCCTGAGACAGGGACGGCGACGGCGAATCATTGTCGCTCTTAATACATGGCTCCGCTTTGATAACCAGAAAATTTAATACACGAATCAAACATAGATCCAAACCTTTGAAAAACTAATTCTCTCACTGATTATCGGGATTTGCGGATTCATTTGGCGAAATTAGAAATCGAATCGAGGGAAAGAGATTTCAGACCTTTCGAAGAACAAGGTAACAATTGGTTATTCAAATATTTCCAGCAAAAAGAAACAAAAATTGCAATTCTATAACGAATCAATTGGTCCTAGCGATCAGTTACTACACCACCAATTTTTATTAATCTGCTCTCCTCCACCAGCACAGATCGCAATCAACGCTCGAGATTTATCAATTCGACATAAAGAACTCTGACTCAAATTGGATTGCCAAAATGCAGAGAATTCATATCAGTGCTGGTGTACTAAAATTGGATTGGCAATTTTTCTCAGTGCTGGTGCGTTTCTCCGACGAAACCGTTATTGTAGGCGGCGGTAATGGTCGCCGGTGACGCGGTGAGTGGCTGGTGGTGATCGTGAGCATTTACCTGCCGGAGAGAGGTGATCTTGACGAAATCGGAAAAGCCTGCAAATCCGAGTCGGTTTCCATCTGTACGGATGAATCATCGGGTGCACTCATCATGCCCCTACTGCAAGATGATTAGAGCTTCTTTCTATCCAAAATTGGAGGAACATTGAGAGATAGATGAACGAAATTGAAGAAGCGTATAAATTATATTACTTTTGTATTAAAATATAAAATATATACCTTTGCTTCATTAATTCTAAGAAAGAAGTGAAGCAATAGATTTCAATCACTCGAAGACAAAGTCCAATATATTAGGGCTCGTTTGTTTGTTGCATTTTGACGGAATCCGAATGGACGATAAAATCAATAACGCGCGTGTTTGATTAGCAAATCAATGACATCCGGTTCCTTTAATAAAGAGTAAATTACAATAACGGTTTATTGATTCAAAACCCATTTCATTGCAGAGCTCTTCGCCGGAAAAAATGGTGGAGATGGGGGTGTTCTGTTCTTGATTAACCAGAAAAGAAGGAGAGAGAGAGAGAGAGAGAGAGAGAGAGAGAGAGAGAGAGAGAGAGAGAGAGATGCAGGGGTGGGGGTGGGGGTGGGTTGGGTATTTTTTTTTTTTAATTCTTAAAATAAATAAAACATTAAAATAAAAATGAAAAATAAATTAAAAAGGGTAAATTTGTCTTTTTACTTTTTTTTTAACTTATTTTGGGACCATTATTGAAAGGAAATCGAAACATTTGGACCATTATCGAGGTTTTTTCAAAAATTGGTCCAATATTGAAAATTCATGCAAACCACATGGACCATTATTGTAATTTACTCTTAAATCTATGATAAGGTACAACTTTAACTGCGTAGCATATAATTCATGGTAACATGAGTCAGGTGAAAAGCTTTACCTAAAATTATACTGTACTTTAATAGCTCAAATCATCTCTCTTTATTCTTTATCTGGGAAATCTCTTTCACATAGTATTTTCCACTTAAAGCACAAAGCATTCACTTTCCATAAACAACCTCTTTCCTCCTTTCAGTTTCACACACCCTTTCGAAGCAAGCAAGAGAGAAAGAGAGAGATGGAGTTGTCGTATGAAGAAGAATTACTTTCTTATAGTGATCGACTGCCAGATGCCGAATTCCGACAACCGAAGGAGAGTATGTTAAAAGATGATGGAGAGGATGAAGCAAGAGATATTGATCTTGAAAAAGAAGAAGAAAGAAAGACAGAAGCTTGTGATGGTGATGACGATGAAATATTAAATCCAGAACTCAATCTTATTGACAGTTTAAACATGGGTAATTCATCAGAAAGTACAACCCCACAAGCATCAGATACAACTGAGCCTAGGGTTTTTTCCTGCAACTTTTGCCAAAGAAAATTCTACAGCTCACAAGCACTTGGGGGTCACCAAAATGCCCACAAAAGAGAGAGAAATCTTGCAAAAAGAGGCCAAAGAATGGGATTTCTTTCAGGTCCCATGATTTCTGCAGCTGCAGCTTTCGGCCATACATATATGCACCAACAGCAACACCATGATCAAAACTACTGTTCTACCCTTTCTTCTCTTCCTCTCCATGGATATAACAACAGATCACTTGGAATTCAGGTACACTCGATGATCCACAAGCCTTCTAACTCCATGTTTTCGAGTTCTTCTTCGGGGTTCAAGAGCTTTTATGGAGCAAAAGGATGGTCATCGAGACCCCATGTTGATCAGCAACCAGCAATAGGGAAGCTCAACTTAGCAAGCTACACCTCAAATTTAGCAGCGGCTCCACCATCCCACGGCGGTGTTGGGAGGTTTGAGGTGGTTAGGACAGGAATAAGTTCAACGGCCAAGGATGAGATTGGTGGTTTATGGTGGCCGGAGTTGAAGACTAATCAAGATGAGACCCAAAAACTTGACTTGTCCCTCAAGCTCTAGTGAGTTCCCCCCTTGATTACCCTATTCAATCACATATTTTTTAAGTCCCTGGTTAAGAATCCATTATACTTATGTTTTTTTTTTGTTTATTATTATTATTTTTTTTGAAAATGGAAATAGTGTGTATATATTAGATCTTGGAAAGATTGATTTCAGATATTGTTTTATGTATTTTATTAATTTAGACCATTTCTAACCCACCCCACCAAAGAAAAAGTGGAGATGGTAAGAAAGAATAAGTTAGTCCAAAATATCAACCATAACTATATATGTTTCATCTATTATTCTCCCCACGTACGTCCATCTAATTTTAAAATTTAAAAGTTCAATTTCCAATTGACATTAGATGTTTAGTGTTTTAGCTTACATGTTTGTGTACTTCTTTTACTAGATCAAATTTTCGTCATAAATAATCTTTAACAATTTTAAGAAAATATAAACATGTTGCATGTATTCTTATTATATTAAAAAGAGGTGGAGCTGCGGTGTTGAGACAATTGTTATTATCTGATATAGTAATTGAATAGTATTGCAACTGCAGTGTTGGCGAAAAAAAAAAACAAAAGAAACTAAATAAAAAAAAGTCTATAAAATAAGAAACGTGTTCAATCATTTCATTAAGAAAAATTAAACAACATATATATACTAGATTATAGACGTCTGTATTAGGGTAGAATGATTTTACCAGACAAAAATAAATCTCTTTAAGAAGGCGTATAAATACATACAGGGATACAATGGTGAAAACAGGGAAAAATAATCGCAATGTTTAAAAAGATTATGTACTAAAGAACCGGTATGAGTGTAAGTTACTTCAAGACCCAAAAAAATAACTTAAGTTGCCAAGATCTTTGATTGCAAACTCGGCGTGTAAGCGATCAATGAAACATCGTATAGATGGCTCATGGCTCCCAATGAGTATGATATCATCAACATAGACGAGTAGATATATATAACAAACATGAACCATGATGGAAAATCAACAAGGATGTATCGGCTTGACTGCACCAAAAACCATGTTGTGTAAAAAAATGCTCAACCGTTGAAACCACCCGAGACACCCATTGCCACTCTTTATGAACCTCCATTGGTGTGCCGGTAAACCACACACGCTCCACCAACGTTTCATAAAGTGCAATGTGCAATTTCATGGGGTAGCATCAAATTCACATTTTTTCTAAAGTAACTAGATTGGGATTTAGTGTAAAGGTTCTAGTACTTTGATCATTATACTTTTAATGATTAAGTGGTCCTATCAAAACTGTTCGGCTAACGACCCTCCACTGATCAGGCGAGCGGTGGGTGAGAGTGTTCACCCATTAGACTGCCATATTATAGGCAGCCTCCTTATACCCATTTTATAGACCAGCTTCGTGAATGAGGCCTACTATTGAATTGACTGACCAATTTTATCTTATACATATAGTATTAACAATTAATAATATATATAAGATGTATTTTAAAACCCTTTAAAATACTCAAGGTTTATCTTTTAATTTTACCAAATTTAACAATTAAATTTTGAATTAAATTAAACCTTAAATTCGATTTAATCCATTTTAATTACCAATTAATTAAATTAATTAAATCTAAATATTTAAAAAATATTTTTTCTGGATTTTTCTATTAATTTTCGACAATTTAAAAATTAATTAAATCCCTTTTGAATTATCTTTTAATTAACAATTAATTAAAATAATTCAAATGAAGATAGGTTTATCCAAATTAATCAAATTGATTAAAACCTATCCTTAAACCCCTAATTTTCGATTTCAAGGAAAAAGGTTTAAGGTTATCCATTTAATTAACAAATAAAGTTACCAAAAATAGAAAACCTCCTAAAACCCTAATGCCAGATTTCGAAATTAACAAAGAGGGGGGTTAGGGTTTCCAAAACCTTAATCCTAGAAATCGATCCACATAAAAATTTAGGGTTTATAAGCTTCAAACCCTAAAACAGTTATATCAATTCAACAAGAAAACAAGACAAGCTCTGATACCACTGAAAGGTTTTCTGCAACCATGAACTAAATAACCTAAGTTCACATGCAACCTATAAGGATCTATGTTTTCTTCTAATTGAACATATAACAAAAACCTAAAGGCCATAAGAAAATTAACTAAAAGAATAAGATTAAAAAGAAAACCAACCTTTTAGACTTTTCTGGAAGCTGAGCAGCAAAAATATCCTGCCTCAAATGAGATCACACCCAAGCCGAGAGGATTATGGATCGAAATTCCAGAGAGAAATAATAGAATGAGCAACTGATAATGAGGCCTAGGGTTCCCTATTTATAGGGAACCAAGTGGCAAAGCTAGAAACCCTAGCCGCAGCCCATTTTCCGGATTATCTGTACGCGTGCCGCGGCCAAGTCATTTGCGCGCCGTGCGCCGCAATTCAACTATTGAATTTGTACGACTTTAATCTCTGACCTCCTGATTAATCCAATTAATGCCACAGAAATTAATCCAATTAATATCTGAATAATTATTAATCAAATAATATTATTTCTAATTAATATATCATCTTCATAATATATTAACAAACAATATCTTGATTTATTAGTCACATAATAAATCAACCCTTTCTCTCTACTTCACTTTCCAACAAACCTCCAGCCATGAGGGCAACCCAAATGGACTATGCTACTGTTAATTAGGTAAATACTAATTATTAGTCATGGCTTAGACACCTAATCCAACAGGTTTAATATCATCAAACATGATAACATCATTGTTATTAAGTTTTGGGATTCTCTTGATGAAAAGTGGGAACATCATGTTGATGTGCTAAAGAATATTGAGAAGATCAAGACCATGGATTTGCAGAGCTTGTTTTAGAATCTCAGGAACTGTGAGGAAACTAAATCTCAGCACAAGAAGATTATGAGAGATATTCAGCCTGTGCGTTCAGCAGCTCTTATCTCAAAACGCACTGATCTCATTGATAGTAAAACTGAAGAATCTGGAGGCACAAATACTGATGATGAAGAGCACAAACAGCCTGCTGAACTCGCTTCTCAATCTGCACTGCTGGTGAAACACTTTAACAAGTACAAGGAAAATAAAAAGTTTGGCTTTCAAAGAAGTTCTCTCTCAAGCGGATCCAAACCTAACTATTTTGTATTCCAACTTTGCACGTTTTCTTAACTTCCAAAAATTACATATTCAAATTTCCACAATCGATCATACTTTATGGAAGTAAGTAGTGAATTAGGACTGGTATGAGGTGTTATTAGATTGTCCATATGAATAGACATAACATAGTGATGTGACTAGCACTTATGCATACTTAATGGAGATCAAGTAATGGAGTAACTTGCACTTAGAGATTACTTCATGCAAACTGTTACAAGTATTTCTAATATGATAATATCTTATATCTTTTAAATAAAGATGCACAAAATTATTGTTTTGATGTATGTTGTACTTTGATGTTCTCCAACGCTGTACGTAACTGGCAGCTATACAAGGAATGTCATGTATGACATGATATGCAGACAATGACTGTGTAGTCAATATCTATTTGTTTATTCTTCCTTAAAAGAGAAGTGATATTCGTGGTCCCCTCAATGATTTGGTGCTGACATCAAATGCTTGGTCAGACTGAATTGTAGTAGATCAATCTTACAGTCTATTATGGTCACCATGGATCTCTATTGAGAAACACAATCTCGAGCACTTGAATTTGACAAGATTCCATGTTACACGCTCATGTGTATATAATATAACAAAGGGATTCTGAGTACTTACATATACGACTATTTCATACCTTCGGATATGAGTACACTAGTAGTCTTGGATGACGTATGCTATACTAAGTTTATGAAAAGAGTCTGTACAGTTGCTGAGCCATGTGAAAGTGGGAGGCTTGGAAAAGTACTAAGTCTCTCAAAAAGTATAACATGTTTCAATAAAAATATGGTCATTTTGGATTACACACAAGGCATGATTGAAAGGACTATATAGATAAATGTTGAATTAAAAGGTATTAGTTTGTTTTTTTTTTTTTTGAAATTTTATGTAAATAACTTGAAACTAAAAGAAGGCTTAATAAGAATAAATCTCACTTGATGGAAGTGAAGGGTTTAATCACTTGTATGAATCTATCTCTTTGAAGTCGTCCCACATGGATGGTAGAATCAAAGCTGGATGGAAAAGTTCAAGTATAAAAGAAATTATCCCACATTGATAGAAGTATCAAACTTGGTGGGAAGTCCTCAACTATAAACCCTAACTTGCTTGTTAAGTTATTTTATGTTACTTGACAATAAAACATGTGATCATCTTGCTTGGGTTGGTTTTGATCTTTTATTGCCTTGGTTGCTTTGATATTATTATTGTATGTTCATATCAAAGCCCAACAAATGTAACATATACTAAATAAATGAAACAACATAATTTGAAAGTACAACATACTTTGAATAATAGATCAAAAGAAATATACCTCAATTTTGAAGGAAGATTATTGAAAAGTTAATGTATAATGATGGATTTATGGTCAATTCCAAGGCATGTGATCCAAACAAAAATATAATATCAATTAGTGATCAAAATAAAACTACTTAATTTATATATGATCTAATTATATAAAACATCTTAAAAACATACTTGACATATTTAATAAAGAAAACGCATACAACTATATTAGGGTTGGAAATATAACTAGGTTGAGGAAATTATATAACAATGACTATTAGATCTATACGGACAAAGATTAAAATTATAGGCAGAAAAAGATATTTAAATTACGGTTTTTTATAATAGGATACAATTATTTGGATAAGAAGATAATAGGATCCACAAAATAGGATATCGTCTAAATATGGTTATTTTGGTTTCATCAAATAGGACACACCATAGAATAGGATACACAAAAAGGATACTGTCTATTTTGGTAACATCAAGCATAACATACCCAAAGGTTTGGTAGCAAAAAATAGGACACATCAAAAAGACATCGTTATTTGTTAAATGTAACAACCAACCTTTGTGTCAATATTAAAACCTTATGTGCAAGTTGTTGAATGGAAGAGAATGGGATGGTTAAGACATTTTTTCAAGCGTTCAATGGAAAATGATAAAAAAAATGGCTTGTGTATGTAATAATGCGTAAATAATTTAATTAAGTCACATATTAAGTCCTTAATGGTATATGTATGAATTATGAATTATGAACTTGAATTAAGAAGGAAACTGGCATAAAAAGAGAAATTAAGTAAAGATAAGTTTGTTAGAGGTTCACAATGAATAACGTAAAATAGAACTAGAATTGGAAATTTTTACATATTATGAAGAATGGAGTATTTGGAATTATAAGAATGCAGGAAAAAAATGGAAGCATTTGGAGTTCGGATGAAGAAGTTATGATCGATTGAAGTTGGGCTAAAACTGTCAAAATCAAGAAGTAACCAGGTTTGAGATTGAAGTTGGGGAAATTTCAGTAGTATTAAGTTGTAGAACTTTTTATTAGCTTTGTAATCATATATGGTTTGTGAAATTTAGTTAAGATATGAGAAAGTTATGACTAATTGAAGTTGAGTATAAATGTAAGAAACATATGGAAAGCTGGAAAATTTTCTAAGGGGGTCCATGTGGATTTTCTTCAGCCACGGACTAGCATTCTGGAGACAACTGGAGCGTGTGGGGGCGTGTGTAATGGCCATTTGGCCCTATTTTTGGCACCTAGCTACCTTAGACTTGTGCCACCTGTTTTCCCACTATCTCTTGGATAATTAAAAACGTGATTGTGGGGTATTTTCTGCACTTTCACCCATTTTCTTCATAAAAACACTCCCAAGAATGTGTGTTCTTGGTGTTTAAGTAGGTGTAAACCAAATCAAGCATCGAAATTCAAGCGATTCAAAGGGCTTTTTAGTTCAATGTGATCCTCTTGAGGTAAGAAACATATCCCTACAATTTATTTTAGTTAATTCCATGGAAATTTGATGACTGCATGAACCCTAAATTTTGGGTTGTTAAGAGTTTTATGAAATTGATGGTTGTATAGTGTTTCTAATGCCTAGATTATGTTTAGTTCATAAAAAGTTCACTCAAAACACCATCAATTTATTAAGTTGGATGAATTTAAGTGAGTGAGAATTCTTTTGATGAATGTATGCAAGGTTTATGGATATATCAAGATAAAATGTGGATAATTATGTCATGCTGGACAAAAGACTGTCAATGGAATATGAAGTTGACAAAGGAACAACAAACTGAAGCCTTGTAGACCTCTTGAGGTCGAAATGTATATATATATATATATATATATATATATATATATATATATATATATATATATATATATATATATATATATATATATATATATATATATATATATATATATATATATATATATATATATATATGGATTACTTAATGAAATTGAACGCTATGAAGTGTTAACAATCACAATAATGATAAAGGAGAGGATTTAAGTTACATATTGTTGAAAATTGGAATGAATCCTAATTAGTCAAGTATAACTTTGTGAAGGGTCTTAATAGCTTAAGTGATTATGATGGTTCCTCATAAGTGAATAAGTATGTACAAGTGTCAATGTATACGTATTGTATATGGTTTAATAGGTGGTGATCAAGTCGTTGGTGAACAAGGTGAGGGAAAGAAGACCTTGGGAACCAAGCTAGCCATTTCTAGTACAAGGTGAGTACATGTGGTATTTTTCCCATTTTGGGATACAGGGCAAATTATCTATGAAATTTCCATATGTTTTTCAAATGTGAACGACACCCCAAGTCTTTTCACTTATATTATGATCATGTAACTGCTACTGCATGTTATGATTAAATGTTTTGGTATTAGACATAAGGTGTTTATAAATAAGCATATTTATGACAAATGATGTATGTCAAATAAATGACTGGTATTTGAGATAATAGTGTATTCAGCAATGCAAACCATAAAAACACTATTGTAGTCGCCGGGGGGGGGGGATGACGTTCCCACAAGAGAATCCAAAGGAATCTATTGGGTTGGTACGTATCAACCCCTTTGCGAAGTAGATGTCCTAAAAATGTAAGACGCTAGGGTGGACTGATTTTGTTCTTTCCATCCTAGTCCAGACTTGAGGTATCACCTAAGGTGATTTATGCCCTAAGTATAAAAATTCAGTTATGATTAAATACCAATCAAGTTAAAATGATGAAGGTTTTTCAATAGCTAGAGTTTTACTAAATTTTTTATCATTCAAGGGATTTATAAGCAAAAAGGGTGATATGTTTCAAATGTAGCGGTTTTGTTAACAAGTGTTATCGCTTGATTGTTTATAAATGTTTGAAAAAGATATTTGTTATGTTGCTAATGTTTTGAGTCTAAAAATCCAAGTAATTCACGAGACGATTTCGTCTTATGTATTCCCTTTTAATGCCATGTATTCTAGGTTCAAGTTAAAAGAGTAGAAGGACAAGATTCCATGTTAGTAAAGCTTTTTGGGAGATCTAGATGGAGTGGAGCTTAAGATAGCTCTCATCTTTTGATGTTATGGTTTGGTCTTTCTTTTTGTCGGCTATGATTATTTTGGTATAGATTTGTAACACCCATAGTTGAAATTATGTAACTAAATGTTTTGTTGAACTGAAATTTTTGTTAACTCATGTCTCATGGACATGACTTTTTATGAAACCATAGCAATATACAACTTTATGAAAAATGGTTTGTTACATTAAATGTACCCAATTTCTTAATATCCCAAATAAGACACAATTATTTGAATGTTCCGTATTTTATTTGGTGTTTTTATTTATTGTTTTCCAAAAATGAACAAACTGTAATAAAAAATCAACAAAAATAAACAAAAGAAAACTATGTATCCGATACAAGGTTCGCAAAAGAGATGTCGGCACATATACGACAGTGTATGGAGACTTCATGGCAAGGTCTTGAATAGAAAATGATATTCCAACTGAATGAATAATTGATAGAACAAGATTAGAAACTTGTGAAATTTTGGTTATCCGAATGATTGAATTTATAAGATTACTATTTGATGACGATTCGTGCATCCTTCTTAAAAATTAAAAACTAGAATTTCAGTATATTTAATATACACATCCTTCATAAATATTAAAAACTAGAATTTCAGTAGATTTATTATACGCGTGATTCGTGAAATGAAAATTTTTATCTGATAGATTAAAAAATTATGTTTATCCAAAAAATAACAAATATATAAATTAATCCGTAAGAACATTTTAATAAATTGATAATTATTTAATAATAAAAATGAAAAGATTAACTATGTTATGATCATCGTATTTGCAATTTTTGTGAATAGCTGGTTGAAAAAGAAATTGAGGAACTCAAGATTTGTTTTAAAATGAGAAAAGACACTTCATTTAATTACAGGAAGCTGTCTACTGCTCCCTGGCATCAAGATTTCCCCCATAACGCATCACAAAAAACAAGAAGATTTCTGCTTTGAAAATGAGAATCTGTCACCAAGAACATGATATGCCCTCAGTCCCCACAAAGGAACTGAAATAAAAATTATTATTATATAAACTCATAATTTCTATTTTTCACGTTTAAAACTACCATTCTATTTTAATAAACTATCATCAATATAAGTTATCAAGAAAAATAGTAGTTAATGAATTTTGAGGTTAATAAGTATTTTTTTCATAAAAGAAATACTTTGATAAAAAAAATTATCTTTTTAAGCTACGTCTAACAAAAATATATAAACTTTATTTTAAGAAAAAATCTCATAATTGTATAATTAGTTATTATCAATAAGACAAATTGCAAAAAAAAAAAAAAAAAAAAGTTTCTAAAAAGTTTGATTTTGACATTGCGTTATTTTTTTAATTAAGTCACTAAGTTTTCAATTTTTTCTAATTAAGTCATTATGTTTTTATTTTTGTTTGAATGTTGATCATTTGACTAGTCAACACGGTTGCCAGATAACGTGACATTGTTATGTGTCAATATATTATGATGTGACGCTACGATTACATGATAACGTGACACTTTCTGATGACATCACTTTGTAAATGTCAAAATTGAAAAAAAATAAAATATAGTGACTTAATTAAAAACACTATGTCAAAATCGAACTTTTATGAAAACTTAATGTTATTTTTAGAATTTACCCTTAATATTAATATATTTTAATTAAACTGTATGCATAACAATTTAAAAATATTAAGATGGGTTTGGTTGCTTAAGAAGCCCCAACACTACCATTTTATTCCACATTGTGTGATGTATATCTATATTTAATTTAATCTTTTTGGAGATGCAAGTCTTATAATCAGGTTTTGTGTTTGCTTTGTAGTTGAGGACCAAAACTTGTTCTACCTGAGAAAATATGCATGTTTTTGGTATGTTTAGAAACATCTATCTCATATATATATATATATATATATATATATATATATATATATATATATATATATATATATATATATATATATATATATATATATATATATATATATATACTAGTTGTAAAACCGTGTATTACACGGAAAGATACAAAAAAATTATTAATTAAGAACATCTAAACATTAATAAATTTACATAATAAATTTGTTTGTGTATCGTGACATCTTGCTTTTGATTTTACTATTACGACTTTATATTTTGATAAATATAATTGATTATGAGAATGTAACCGGTACTAAAATCAAATTCACTATTATGATTGGAATCATTCTTCAAAATATTATGACGTCAATTGTCCCTCTATTGTCTCCCAAATTATTCTACACATTAAAAAATAATATGATATTAAAAACAATTAATTTTGAAATTGAATGATAACAATTAATTTTGAAATTGAATGATAATTAAACCGATCATTAAAGAGTTAGAAACATTTCAAACCAATTAGTTTTTTAAAGAAATTTAAAATTATGAGAAAATGACATGTGGCAAAATGAATGTGGTGATGACATGTGGCTTTGAGTTACTTATTTATTAGGATAAGATATATATATATATATATATATATATATATATATATATATATATATATATATATATATATATATATATATATATATATATATATATATATATATATATATATATATTATAGATACAAGTTAATGTCAATGACATAATCATTTTCAACAACGTATTTATTAACAATTTGACTATACAACATTCACTTGCGCAACGCGCGAACATTCGTCTAGTTGCTTATATAAGACAATGAGAAATTGTATTCATTCTTACTTTTTATTCCTATACATGTTAAATGGTGACAAGTGTTATATTTAATAATATTAATAATATTTTAAGACAGTTGTCACAATTTAATATGGGTAGGAAGATAGGTAGGAATAAAATGTAGGAACGAATACTATTTCTCTAAGAGAATTGTTTAGTACTCAATGTTTGGCTAGATTATTTCGTTTTTTTTACAAAGTAACTAATGTATTTGTTAAGACAAAAATACTAAAATATATTGAATTAGTGATAATGATTAATGTCAAATTAGGATTTTTCATGACAATCCAATGATTAAACATTGAGAGGTTAAATGCAATTTCTTAAAGAAATATGAAATCATCATTAATCAAAGATATTATTTATATATTTTTACCATACTACACTAGAGCAAAAATATGGAAACTTGGAGTTAGCAGTTCAAACATTTTTTTTAAAAATTAGTTTAAAATTAAACTACAAAAATGATTATTAGAATCACATACTTTAATCGACGTTTAATTTAGTTTGGTTATACTTTGTCTCCAATAAAATAAATTGTTAATTTTTTTAACTTTTAACAAAAATCAAGAAACCCCTAGTATTCCAATCTCCTTTGAAGGTTAAAGTCATGATTATGGTTTAAATAAATTTATTTTTTAGTTTGTTACACCATATTATTTTATATTCTAAATACACCAAATCTTGTGAAGTAGAAATACAAAATCAAATTATTTTCTAGTGTTAATAGGATCAATGATCTCATTATCTGATAATCTTACAAGTTACAGCTGAATAATAAGCACTGCTTTTTCTTTTCTTCTTGCTTTTTTCTTCATCTTCCCTCGACCCCCGTCAAATTACCAAATTACTCCTACAACAATATTTATCTAACAAAAAATCATCTCTCAAAATGTTTTATTTTTAGTCGGACGTTAGATCAATTAATTGGACCAAACTTGAAAACACTATATATATACCATATGGACCAAATTTGTAATTTACTCAACAAACAGATTGGTTAAACTATTTTCGAATTCAAAAATTAATTATATAATTAAACATTTCAAAGTAGAAAATAATAGAGTAATTTATTTTAAATTCAATATATATATATATATATATATATATATATATATATATATATATATATATATATATATATATATATATATATATATATATATATATATATATATATATATATATATATATATATATATATATATATATATATATATATATATATATATATCACTACTACAAAAAAGGCTTTCAATGACACACAAACAATGACAGACTTGTTTTTATGACCGACAAAAAAATCTGTCATAAAAATTATGTCATCTATTGTAAAAATTTAAAAATATACGACAGACATAAATGTATGTCGTGTTATAGCGTCGTAATAAAGAAACACACGTATAAAAATGTATGTCATCTTCAAGCGTCGTTTCTTAATTTTGGAGAAAACACGCACGTTCCAAAAAGTTGAAAGCCCCATTTTGAATCCCCTCCTATTCAAAACCCTAAACGAGTATCTCTCTATGTGATTTTTCTCCCGTTTTCTCCCATTTTTCCAACAATTTCTGTCGTTTGCCGATGTTATCTCGCTGGATTCTTCTGCATGGATTGTTCTCCGATCTTGATACAGTTGCATTTCATGAAGGATTTACCTCCCGAAGGGTCTTGACGGAGAAACGACGTCAAGTGATCTCCTATTTCTTATTCTTGCAACCAAAGGTATTAATTTCTAGATTTCTACACACGTCAGTTAACAAATGCTTAGTTTCAAGATCTCTCTTTTGGATCTCAATTAACAAGGTATGAAGATGTTCAGTTGTTTATTTAGGTGAATATGTTCGGACATCGTCGATGGGATTTCACAGCAAAAGTTTTAGATTTGAAGGTGGCAAAAGATCAAAATTTAGGTCTAGGGTTACCATTTTTGTTCCTGGAGAAGCCAACAAAAGAATAATTTAAATCACATCATTCCATAAAATTTTAGGGCCAAAAAAGTTGCAGGTAAATCATATATTGTTTGAATTTGTGATTTAGTAATAGTTATATTCAAGATTATGTTTTTAATTACGAATAATATGCTCTTTTAAAATTAGTTTATGCAATACATATGATTTATATTGTTAACCTGTATATGCATGTTTATTATAGTTTGCTTTATGTTATGATGCATCTGCTACTTGAAATATGTTGTTGGATCATTTATTGTTTTCTAATATACCCCTGCTGGTTTTAGGTTTGCCCATGCCCCATGTTTGTACTTATTGGTTGTTCAATTCTCCTGTTTCCTTCGGTGTCGGTTTAGGATAGCACTACTCGTAATGAGCTGAATTCTTTGGCTTGATGGAGATGCTTCGATTTACTGCAGGATTTTGATTCTTTTCTGGTGCAAGTTCTAGCCTACATGGACGATGTTCATGTATGGAACCATTTTCCTTTATTGGATTTGGTTGATTGATTCGCTAAAGTATAGTTCTGGACGGATTTGCCCCTACCCCTGTTTATGATATTGGAGTATCGAGTTCAACAACACTCATAGATAAAGGTGGCACTTGTAACACCCGGCTTTTAAAACAAAAACACCCCTGAAAATTTTTCATTTTTAACAAAGGTTTCAGTACTTAAAACCATAAACAAAGGGGTATATTTTAATAAAAAACGGGTACAAGCGTATCAAGGAGAGTATAAAATACCAAATCTCCTTTAAGCCGGGCTGCTACTGACAGCATCTACAAGTCCACTTCTTGAGTCACGGACTTTATCCTTACCCTTACCGGGGTTATGCTAACCTGCAGGGACATTTAATAAACGGTATGAGCTACAAAGCTCAGTGAGTAATCGTATCTGCAAATAACATGTATCAAAATACATTCATATATAATTTCCTATATATGATAAATCTTTTAACCGTATATCTCTGTCCGGATATCGGTCCCAAACGCCTAGCCGTTCTGGCTAACCATATATATCTTAGGATTGCCCATCCTATCGTATGGTCTTACGGGTTGTTATTTGCATACATTTCTGTCCTATATTTATCGGTCATAATTGACAGCATCGTATTTCATGGCTATTTAAGCCGCACCCTGTATCATAGCTATATAAGCTGCACCAAAACAATATCAATATATAAATCATAGCCCGCAGGCCGCACCAGCTGGGTTCAATAACCCGATATCATAGCCAAAAGGCTGCACCACGTTCCTGTAACAATATCATACAATACAAAATCAAATATGGCTCACGGGTTAGCCCGCTGTTGCCTTGGCTCACGGGTTAGCCCGCTGTTGCCTAGACTCACGGCTTAACCGGTCTTGTCTATATAAATTTGACTCACAGCTCCGTTCTTGTCTATTATAGACTCACGGCTTATCTGGTCTTGTCACATTATTGACTCACAGCTCCGTTCTTGTCTATAATAGACTCACGGCTTATCTGGTCTTGTCATATCATAGTGTATATATATATGTATTGACTCACAGCTCCGTTCTTGTCATCGCAATGACTCACGGCTTATCTGGTCTTGTCTTTTACATATATTTTCACACTTGTCATTTTCGTCCCTCGAAGCCGTTTCAACCTGTAACAGTTCAATTATCATATATCATATATGATATCAGTGAGATTACTCACCTGGATACTAGCTGCATTTGAATCCGGTTGTTTCTTGCTTTTGCGTGCACCACAACCATTTATCCCGTACCTATTTATTCATTTATATACCAAATGATAATAGGTTAATAACCATTTTAGTTGACTCTACTACACAAGAGTCCTATACAATTAAATTGGAAACCATTTCCAAGTATTTTCAATCAAAAACCATCATTATATAATTTAATACACTTCCCGAAATACGCGTATTCTACTACAGTACTTTCGGGAGGTCGTATTCGTGTTCCGATAATTTTCCATGAAATCTTACAACATATTAGACATATGTTTAAAATTTCAGGTCAATCGGATAAGCCTAGCATCAAAATCAAACTTGGAAAATTCACAGAAAACAAGTTGGTTTCTGCCCAGGGCTCGAGTCGCGACCAGCCAAGTGCTCGAGTCGCAAAGGACTCTCTTCGAGTAGCGAGCGAGCACCTGCTCGAGTCGCGAGCGCTGGACAGAGGTGCAGAAACTCCGATTTTATGCTAGAATTTTCCATTTTTCCATTTTTAAGCACTTATTGCTCAACTTAATCGGTTGAGGTTTATTCCTAGGCTAAAACCTTACATCAAAACAAGGTTTTCAACCATTCAAAACAACTAAATCAATCAATATGAAGAATTAGGGTTCTTAATCCCAAAACCCCAAAACTTCAAATTCATCATAAATAGCAATCTACTTCCATTTTCTTGAATTAAGTCCATTTAGCATGACTTAATGGAAGTATTAAACCATTTAAACTACATAATCATAACTGAAATTTACAAATTTCAGTTTCTATAAAACACATTAAGAACTTCTTCAAGAACTTGTCTAAAAAGGCAATCTACTTACCTTAATTGCTTGGAAATCACCCATTCCAACAATTGTTCCAAGTTCTTGCTTCAATTTCATGATCTCCTGCAGAAATCGCACCTTCAATGCCTCTCCCGTTGCTGCACAATGATCAGTCAAAGAAGAGAGTCAACTCTTCTATATATACTTCCAATTTTTACAAATTTAGTCCCTAAGTTCCATTTCTTGAACTTTTGGCACCAATATCAAGTTTTATCACAATAAAACTTTCATTTCTTATACTTTTGCCACAAGGAGCAATATTTTTACACAATTGGTCCTTCACATGGTCAAATGACCAAAATACCCCTTTTTTTGTAAAACGACCAAATTTCAGTTTTTATAACATTTTAAGTCCAAAACTCAAAATATTATTTCAAACTAAATTCTTTTCTGTCCAAAAGACCAAATTACCCTTCTAAGGTAAAATGACCAATTTACCCTTTTTATTATATTTACATAAAAAGAGTGTCTTGGCGTTACAAATTCTCCCCTCCTTCAAAAGATTTCGTCCCCGAAATCATACAAACAAGCGAGGGTATTTCTATTTCGTTACAATTTCGTTTTCTCATATCATATGGAAACATTCATGGTATTACCAAAATGCTTTTACCATACTAGTCTTCTATTTCATAGTTATATAACTGTTCATCGAACATTCCTCCGGTTGTCCCGGGTACCATAACTACTTACCTACCTTCATTTCAGCATGAGGTATCCGTTAAAATTTATCATTCCATGTTCTCAGAACTATGAGACCCATCGAAAACTTTATAAATATCTTGAAGTTCATCAAGAATCTTCAATCAATACACCGCAATTCTTACTTTTGGGATATACGGAAAGTCCAATGGATGAGGACTTAACTTTCTTTTCGTCCCAAACAAATTTTTAGTCTTTCCAAGGGATATTTGGATTACCTCGTCATTCCTCATTTGGAATTTCAACGGTTTTACTAGGCAATCCACATACTACTTTGGTCGACTTTTGTCTATTTCCAAGCTTTCTCGAATTTGCCTCATCTGTTCTTCTGTTTGAGGTAAAATCTCGGGTCCAGCCAACGGCTTCTCCCCAACTTCAGTCTAGCAAATCGGCGTGCAACACGATACTCCCTACTATGCATTATACGGGTCATCTAAATGTTGATATTAAAACTATTATTATCTACGGGTTCTACCAAAGATAGTCGATCTTCTCATCTTCCACTAGGGTCTGCTGTGCAATTTTCAAGCACATCTTCTAGAGTCTGCATCATTTTCTCGTCTCGTTTATCATTTCTGCAATTCCTTTATAGTACTTACTAGTACTTTTGAACTATTAATTCTAGGAATTATTGCTAAATTCAGCAAATAATTCTAGTATCTCGATCCGATACAGTCGACACCTGTAGTGCACGTCAACAATTTTCTTTTTCTATGTAGTTTTTCACTACTTTCCGCTCCTAATTTCTTCTTTAGTCAGTACAAATTTGCACTGGCTTCATCAATCAACCTGCAATTACCCATATGGTGTAATACCCATGTAGTATTTGCGGAGACTTTCTTATAAAGTCTATAATAATATCGTCCCATTTCTTCTTTGGGACCAACAACGGCTAAATTTTCCGTATGTTTCTAATGATTTGACTGTAGTTGCACACAAGTCAAACACTTTTCACATGTCTTTCAATGTCTTTATTTAACCCCGGCCACCAATACATAGGTTATATCATCCTACACAGTTTGGTACTGCCCCGGGCATTCTGCATATCTACCCAAATATACATCTTTTAAGGGTAAATTTTCATATCTTGCTTTGATTGGAACTCACATACATAACCACCAAGGGTTTTCAATCGCTGTGAGTTTCTAACTAGCTTCTTTCAATAGCTAATCATTCATTCACTTTTCACATTTTTAGACTTGCACACTTCTTCTTGTGCTACCCGAATCAACTCAGGTAATCAATTCGCCACACTCTTGCATGTGGTTGTATCTTTCAAAAGATACTCTTTCTAATTCAAGGCATCTATAATCACATCCGCCTTTCCGAGATGGTACAAGCTTTCATAACCGAAATCTTTAAGTAACCCATCTATCTTTGTTATTTCATATTTAGCTTATTTTTGATCAATAAGGTACTTCAAACTTTTATGATCCGTGTAAACGATAAGCTTTACACTATACAAGTAGTGTCTCCAACGCTTCAATGCCAAAATCATAGTTGCTACTGCAACATTATGCATCTACAGTCAAAGATGGATACATTTCAATGATCCAATCCATCTTTTCTGCTTAGCATCATTGCTAACATCAGAGTTTCACACAAGGTTTATTCCAAACCTTTACAAGATACTTGTGGTCTTTCTACCACTCAGACTTTTCACTTTTATTAGTCAACTTTAATCAACTGAACAACAATCAAGGAGTAGCTTTCTACAACTCTCCCAAAATAACCCGCCAATCTAAGGAAACTACTACTACAAATTTTCAGTCAGATTCCAAGGCAGTTTCTGTCTTATCACAGTATTATTTCCCACTGGATACACTCTATCATCTCTGGCATTATTAACATGCCCAAAGAATATGCAACTTCTTTTAGCCAAAATTTTCATACTTGGAGGATTTTACAAATCACCTAACTCAGTGAATTAACTCCAATATCTGGTACAAATGTACCTCATATTCAGTCTGGTTTCGAGAATATCAGATTCTCATTAGTCAATGTACATACACATTAACTTATCTTTCTTCTTTTCAAACAAGATAGGGTTCCACACGATGACACATTCGCCATATGAGGCCCCAATTCAAAAACAATTTTTTTTTAATTGTTTTACCACTCTGCCATCTCTGCAGAGGCTAATCAATATAGAGCCTAAATAACAGGAACGACTCTCAAAATCAGTTTAATCATAAACTTTTCTCGCCAATCTGGAAGTTCTTTTCAAAAGAAACATCCGAGAATTTATTTAAAGTTTTACACTTCTGTCACTGCTTTATTTAGCTTGGCCCATACTTCGTATGCCAACTACAACATCATTCCTTTACTAACTCTTTTCCGAGTTTGAGCAAAGGAAAATAACCGGTATTCTTAACAACGGTCATTTACCATGGATTTTCATCCATTTCATTTCTGATTTAAGAACCATAATGTTCTTGTTTCTACAATTCATGTTAGCATACTTCGTTGCTAACCAATATATAAGCATAATTGCTTCAGTTTTAAAGGTAGTCATCAGCTTCCGATTCATAGGGAAAATGGTCCCGTAAATCCTAAGCAATCTACCTTCCAGGTGTTCAATATCTAGAACATATTTGCTATTTACTATAGCTACTTCTAAAATTTCATCCATAATCATCGATGAAATATTTCAACAAGACATCAAGTCATTGATCCCAAGCATAGCTTCCTGGATCAAATATAACATACACGAGTTATATTCAGAACAATTATATTGGAGATCATATCAGTCTCCTCACGAGCTTCTTCCACAATCTGCTGGAATGCTCATAATACCATTGGTCCTTTTTGACCATTCATTTCTTCTTTCTTTCCTGGGTTCATCACCTGTTACTCCACATTTAGCATGTGAGTAGTTCATAAGAAAGTGTTCTATAGCTCCGTGCTAGACACACTTCCGTGCTATCCAACAAGCCCGAGCAATATGCTCCTATTTTCTGCAATTCCAGCACTTCAACGGTAGAGTCTCAACTCTACAATTTTCTGAGTGCGTTTCCTGCACTTCTCACAATACATAACTGCTCGGTTTTGGTCCCTTCCTTTTAAGGTTGGACCAGTCTGTGGTAACTTCTCCCGAAGCGTCCACTAATCGTTTTCTGCTTTTTCTTGTAGTCTCAGCTACGTTTCTTTCACCTTGATATCAATCAGGGTGAGCACCCAAATTTCTTTCTCTGACCACAGCAACTACTGTTGCTTGTCATGTGGATTTTCTGCTACTTGTCTCTTTGCCCCTCGTTCAATGGAGCCTTGAGAATGGGCTGGTTCGCCTCTTAAAGCTGCACGCCCTAAACTTCTCCCAGTAATATTCGCTGCTCATACTTCTTATACGTTAGAAGTCAGCAATTGTTAGGTTATATATGTATAATAACAACTATATACACCTAACGGTCCATCGTGTCTATTGTCTCAAGGTTTAAGTCCAGGAATCTACTCTATAGACACCTAGTTCACTTAAACCACGGCTCTGATACCAACTTGTAACACCCGGCTTTTAAAACAAAAACACCCCTGAAAATTTTTCATTTTTAACAAAGGTTTCAGTACTTAAAACCATAAACAAAGGGGTATATTTTAATAAAAAACGGGTACAAGCGTATCAAGGAGAGTATAAAATACCAAATCTCCTTTAAGCCGGGCTGCTACTGACAGCATCTACAAGTCCACTTCTTGAGTCACGGACTTTATCCTTACCCTTACCGGGGTTATGCTAACCTGCAGGGACATTTAATAAACGGTATGAGCTACAAAGCTCAGTGAGTAATCGTATCTGCAAATAACATGTATCAAAATACATTCATATATAATTTCCTATATATGATAAATCTATTAACCGTATATCTCTGTCCGGATATCGGTCCCAAACGCCTAGCCGTTCTGGCTAACCATATATATCTTAGGATTGCCCATCCTATCGTATGGTCTTACGGGTTGTTATTTGCATACATTTCTGTCCTATATTTCTCGGTCATAATTGACCGCATCGTATTTCATGGCTATTTAAGCCGCACCCTGTATCATAGCTATATAAGCTGCACCAAAACAATATCAATATATAAATCATAGCCCGCAGGCCGCACCAGATGGGTTCAATAACCCGATATCATAGCCAAAAGGCTGCACCACGTTCCTGTAACAATATCATACAATACAAAATCAAATATGGCTCACGGGTTAGCCCGCTGTTGCCTTGGCTCACGGGTTAGCCCGCTGTTGCCTAGACTCACGGCTTAACCGGTCTTGTCTATATAAATTTGACTCACAGCTCCGTTCTTGTCTATTATAGACTCACGGCTTATCTGGTCTTGTCACATTATTGACTCACAGCTCCGTTCTTGTCTATAATAGACTCACGGCTTATCTGGTCTTGTCATATCATAGTGTATATATATGTATTGACTCACAGCTCCGTTCTTGTCATCGCAATGACTCACGGCTTATCTGGTCTTGTCTTTTACATATATTTTCACACTTGTCATTTTCGTCCCTCGAAGCCGTTTCAACCTGTAACAGTTCAATTATCATATATCATATATGATATCAGTGAGATTACTCACCTGGATACTAGCTGCATTTGAATCCGGTTGTTTCTTGCTTTTGCGTGCACCACAACCATTTATCCCGTACCTATTTATTCATTTATATACCAAATGATAATAGGTTAATAACCATTTTAGTTGACTCTACTACACAAGAGTCCTATACAATTAAATTGGAAACCATTTCCAAGTATTTTCAATCAAAAACCATCATTATATAATTTAATACACTTCCCGAAATACGCGTATTCTACTACAGTACTTTCGGGAGGTCGTATTCGTGTTCCGATAATTTTCCATGAAATCTTACAACATATTAGACCTATGTTTAAAATTTCAGGTCAATCGGATAAGCCTAGCATCAAAATCAAACTTGGAAAATTCACAGAAAACAAGTTGGTTTCTGCCCAGGGCTCGAGTCGCGACCAGCCAAGTGCTCGAGTCGCAAAGGACTCTCTTCGAGTAGCGAGCGAGCACCTGCTCGAGTCGCGAGCGCTGGACAGAGGTGCAGAAACTCCGATTTTATGCTAGAATTTTCCATTTTTCCATTTTTAAGCACTTATTGCTCAACTTAATCGGTTGGGGTTTATTACTAGGCTAAAACCTTACATCAAAACAAGGTTTTCAACCATTCAAAACAACTAAATCAATCAATATGAAGAATTAGGGTTCTTAATCCCAAAACCCCAAAACTTCAAATTCATCATAAATAGCAATCTACTTCCATTTTCTTGAATTAAGTCCATTTAGCATGACTTAATGGAAGTATTAAACCATTTAAACTACATAATCATAACTGAAATTTACAAATTTCAGTTTCTATAAAACACATTAAGAACTTCTTCAAGAACTTGTCTAAAAAGGCAATCTACTTACCTTAATTGCTTGGAAATCACCCATTCCAACAATTGTTCCAAGTTCTTGCTTCAATTTCATGATCTCCTGCAGAAATCGCACCTTCAATGCCTCTCCCGTTGCTGCACAATGATCAGTCAAAGAAGAGAGTCAACTCTTCTATATATACTTCCAATTTTTACAAATTTAGTCCCTAAGTTCCATTTCTTGAACTTTTGGCACCAATATCAAGTTTATCACAATAAAACTTTCATTTCTTATACTTTTGCCACAAGGAGCAATATTTTTACACAATTGGTCCTTCACATGGTCAAATGACCAAAATACCCCTTTTTTTTGTAAAACGACCAAATTTCAGTTTTTATAACATTTTAAGTCCAAAACTCAAAATATTATTTCAAACTAAATTCTTTTCTGTCCAAAAGACCAAATTACCCTTCTAAGGTAAAATGACCAATTTACCATTTTTATTATATTTACATAAAAAGAGTGTCTTGGCGTTACAGCTATGATGATTTCCCCTGGAATGAAGTATGAAAAGGTGGTTCATTCAGATTGTTTGAAGATGGACTAATATACCCCTGGTGGTTTCAGGTTCGCAGTACTCTGGTGTCACTTATAGCCCATTGTTATTTTCTAGATGTCCCTTCTGGTGGTTTTAGTTTATTGCCTCTTAAGCTCTTTTGTAGACACATTTACCTGTTTATTTCTCTTGTTTTGGGCCAGTTTCCCTCTGGTTTGTTGATTTACTTTCTTTTTTAATAAAAGCCTTGTTGTTCCAAAAAAACAATGCAAATGGTCAAGAATTGCAAGAAAATTGTCGAGGCGTACAGATAATGGTCAAGAAATGCATAATTGCTTTTAATAAAAGGCTTGCTCTAAAGTTTACCACCACATGCTTTTTTTTACTTTTTGTATAACTGGATCTATTTCACATTTGGTATTATATATTCTTGATCAAAAGTTTACCAACACTTGCTTTCTGTGTAATCATTTGCACGACTGCGAGTCCTCTATCGCTAAGGTAGGCTCCCATTTTTACTATTTCACTACTTGTCTTCTCTTTGATGTATATGTGTGTATATTATAAGGTAATTAGATGATTATTAGAGGTTGTAGTTTAATTTTAATAACATCAATAGGGTTGACTTGATGCTTAGGGGGCCAACTCTTAGATACTCAAAAAGCAGGAAACGAAATCAAACAGAAGCGACAAGGCATCAAAAAAGTAGAAACAATGTTAAATCATGCTCAAAGTCACTATGATCGATCACGTAAAGTATTTATAAAAAAACAACTCAATTTTTGTTTCAGTTTTGACCCCAATAAAGAACATCTCGTTTTTTGTTTTAGATATCAGTACTTTTGTCTAGATGTTAATATTCCAAGTATGTGTTTGATTTCAAACCAATTTACTGATTTAGTTTTGTGGAATATATATATATATATATATATATATATATATATATATATATATATATATATATATATATATATATATATATATATTCTATTATAACAATAAACTTCATATTTCAGAATGCTAGAGGATGCTAGGCTGATTCCTGATTCAAAGACACTACTCTCTCACCATTGTATACAAAATTCAAGGTGTGTCGTATTGCCGTCTTGACTTCTCCAGAGTGGTACTCTCTGGTGATTTTAGTGAACATACAGTTATAAAGATCATTTTTTATATAAAAATCATGCATTTACATCTAAACATTACTCTTTTCAGAAATATAGAAGATGATGGTTTAGTGGCTATAAAAACTCAAATGCAGATTATTTAAGCACTGTTGAGAATGTTTCCATAGAAAAAGTCAAATTATCTTGCTGGAAAATCTCATGAGGAAACTCAATCAAGTAATGAAAAACAAAATGCATCTGGAGATGACGTATCTGCTGTCACTCTAGCTATACATGAGAAGTTACCATTAGAACCTTCATTTGTAAATGATATAGGTTATAATCAGAAAAATGTCAATGAGAATTTACCATTTTGTATCGAGACATTGGATGTATGTTTTTCAATGTTAGTACATTTATAGAAATATATATTTTATAAAAGTGTATGTTTGTTGTAATTTCATATCGTAAAATGTATGTCGACAATTTTTTAAAAAAATGTTAAATTTTACGACGTACAGATTGTGAGTCATAACTTTATGTCATAAATGTATGTCAGAAATGTCTGTTGTAAATGAATGTCATAAATGTCTATCGTAAATTTACGACAGACAAATGTGTGTCATCTTTTATTTATGACAGGGCTTTCAATGACAGACATTTGTATGTCATCTATAGCTATTTACGACATGCATTGTTTATCATGAAAAGCTTATTTTCTAGTAGTATATATATATACATATATATATATATATATATATATATATATATATATATATATATATATATATATATATATATATATATATATATATATATATATATATATATATATATATATATATATATATATATATATATATATATATATATATATATATATATTTGTTGATGATTTCAAATACATTAGTTTCAAATCCGCTACACCACTACTGGTACCGACATCAACCGTGGCACCAACATCAGCTTAAACACCTCTTGGTTGGTAGTTATCTGCTTTACATGCCATAATCATATACTAAAACGTATCCAATTACATCTAGAGACATCAGTTATCAATGAAGGATGATACAATGAAGAAATCAGTTTACAATAAAAGAGAGAAAATCCACATACATGTACCACGTAATAATGCAACAGTATACAAAGTTATTTGCTATTTTTTAATTTTCTTATTTTGAAATGTCTTGGCGGATGACCATGTATATCTCCACTATGCAGTGTAGAATCATGGTTTTTCCACCCATATCGTGGTATGATAAGTTATCATGTTCTAGTTTTTAAACGATTGTAAGAGACTTATTTTTAACATGTTTATAGAAGTTTTACTTTTTAATAGTAAATTACATATAAAATAATCATACACACACTACCGGCAACATTCAACATTCAATCATCAAGCAAACCACATTTAACATAACCGAGCATCAACGCTTAAAAATCTGACCAGGTACACTTTTATTAAAAAAAATTATTATATATCATTTATTTGATTTTTTGTTGTTAATTTTTTTATTACTAAAATTTTGTTGTAAGACATCTAGAAGAGCTTTCTAGAAGAGTTTGTGATTCGAATAGTACGTACATCTTGGTTGTGATTCGAATAGTACGTACATCTTGAAGAGTTTTCTCAGGTCGACAAAATTGATTTGGGAAAAGTTTATTCTTGTCATGCAAAAAAAAAGTCGATGAATTTTATTTTAGTTCAAAATAAAACAAGACAAAAATAATATATAACGTCATGCGTAAGGCTATGTTTGACGCGCCATACATAGCTTATTTTTTGAGTTTTTTTAAGAGTATTTTCAAAGCTACTCATATTAGTGTATCAACAAGCTTATGTCTTTTTAAAATTCTTAAAAAATATAACCTTAACTAGTTATAAAAAATGTTTTTTTTATATATCATTTTATGTCATTTTAATTTCTCAGCAATATTATCTGCTAGTTTTGTCAAACGTTATTTTTAATCAGCTATCTATGAGTCAACAGTTAGTTTATTAGTTATCAACTAACTTTTCAGCTACTGTAAAATGAGGTGTTTGGGATTGCTTATTAAAACTCGTTATTGACTTATTGAATTTTTAAAAGGTCAATAAGTCAATAAGTGTATTTTGCAAATGTAAATAAGTCAATAAGTTGCTTTTAAAACTCTTTTTCAATATAAATAAATAAGTCAAAAAACATAAGTAAAGTTACCCTTACTTATTAGATCTCTTTATGATTTATTGGAATAAAAATACCATTTTTAAATAACACAATACAAACACTTTTTAACATTTTAACTTATCAACTTATAACTTTTCCATCAATAAGTCAATCCAAATACTTTTTAAAAACTCATTTTTGTCACCATATAAATAAACACTTATATACAAAAATACTTATTGAGTTAAATAATAAATCTCAAACATCGCTTAACTTTTTAACTAATTTGTCAAATATAGCCTAAACTTTTTCAACATCTAACACACAAACAAATATGATTAGTAAAATTCGCGCAAATTCAAAATTCAAACTCAAATTTATTTTGAAGTAGAAAAAAGTAATATGGTTAATTTATTCTTTTAAGAGAAGGAGACTGTTATTAAAAAATCCTAATAAAGTAAGTGAAAATGAGTACCATTTTGTTGAGTTCTTTAAAAAAAAAAGTAATATTAATGCTTTGTAGTTAAGTTAAGCTTATTTAATTAAGGCATGATGCATAATAAGTTAAGGTAGGCTTTGTCTTCTTCCATAATATTGTACGGGTTACATTATAATAATATGATATCAAAATCTAAGAAAGATCTGGTTGTGTTTATTAAGATCTGAATGTGAAGTCTTTCTCTACTTTAACATAATTTTACTTAATTCTTTTTTGTAGAACTTACTTTTTGTAATCTCTACTCTCTATAGTTGGTTGGTTGGTTGATGAGGTACTATTGGTATTTCCAGAAATAGTCAAGTGTCATATAATCACATTATATATTTTTCATTTGTATAGTTTATGATATATATATATATATATATATATATATATATATATATATATATATATATATATATATATATATATATATATATATATATATATATATATATATATATATATATTCTATGTGTTACATTAGCGTAAATAAAAGAGTGATATCTTTCACTCATGTCATTTGTGAACTTGCCACATGTTTTACTCGATAAGTTTTTTAATATGACATTTTTGTGACATGTGGTTGCCATATATATATATATATATATATATATATATATATATATATATATATATATATATATATATATATATATATATATATATATATATATATATATATATATATATATATATATATATATATATATATATATATATATATATATATATATATATATATATATATATATATATATATATATATATATATATATATATATATATATATATATATCAAGGTTGTAGATGTCGCCAGGCGGTAGGTGGGCGGTCGACTGGGGCCTAGAACTAGTCGGCGCCTAGGCGGAGAGTATTAATTGTAATAAATTTTATTTTTTTTTAAATAATATATATATTACTAGTAAGATTTAGGGTGCCAATGAAAGTACAATGATATAATAAAAATCTCAATGAAAGTACAATCCTATAATCAAACCTGTTTGGATCATATTTGCCACATATTTGCTATAATCAAACCTGCTATAATCAAACCTGTTACATACAAAAGAAATCATATTTTCTATAATCGAAAGTACAATGCTATAATCAAACCTGTTTGGATCATATTTGCCACATATTTCCTATAATCAAACCTGCTATAATCAAACCTGTTACATACAAAAGGAATCATTAGACTTCTAAATGTTAAAACATTCCACAAACCAACAACAAGCCAATCATTAGACTTCTAAATGTTAAAACATTCATAAGCAAAACACTAGAAACTATTTTTCAAACACCAGGAAGTATATATATTTTATAATCATTTTCAACACGTATGTCCAAACTTATACTTTGTTTACAAACAATCTACACATATTAAACTAGCTAATTATACAGGGTTTGATAATACTCACGTACCAAGCTCGATTACCCTACCTCAAACCCCCACCATGTGACCCATCAATGCACAAAAGTTCATGGAGGAAAAGCTGCCATGTTGTTCTTAGGTCTCTACCTTGTGGCTTTCGGTGTTGGGGGTATAAAGGGATCACTACCAGCGCTAGGAGCAAAACAATTTGACGAGAATACCCCTAAAGGAAGGAAGCAAAGATCAACCTTTTTCAATTATCGATAACCTGGAAATCAGTTAACCTGTAATCGAAGTCTGAAGTGGATAACAACCTGTAATCGGTAATTGAGAAATACGAAATTGATAACATCTGCAATAGGTAAATACGAATGGAAGTTGGATGCGGAGACATACCGTAACAGAACCCTTATCAGAAATCAAGAGGCGGAAATTAATAACCTGCTAATCAAGTTCAATGAAGTCAGAACTCGGACCTGCATCTGTAATCGAAGTTAGAACTCGGACCTGCAATCTGTTTACAGATACGAAGTCGGAGGAAGCAGATACGAAGGAAATGGGAGGGAGAGACGAAAATTTTGGAGTCACGAATTTTGGAGAGGGTAAACTCGATTTGGAGTCACGAATTTTGGAAACCGGGAAGAAAATGGGAGGGAGAGACGAAAATTTTGGGGGAATAGGTAAAAAAAGAGAGGGTAAACCGAAAATTTGAGGGGCACGTTTGACCGACTTTGACCGCATTTGACCTACTTTGACCGCCTAGCCCTGTTTTGACCGATGTTGACCACGCCTGACTAGTTAAGCCGCATAGCACTAAACGTAGGCAGTTTTGGTCCGCCTGGCGCCTAGGCGCCGCCTAGGCGCCGCCTAGGCCGACTTTTACAACACTGATATATATATATATATATATATATATATATATATATATATATATATATATATATATATATATATATATATATATATATATATATATATATATATATATATATATATATATATATATATATATATATATATATATATATATATATATATATATATATATATATATATATATATATATAGGGAGAAGATCAACATAGAACCCCTTTTTATCCATAGAACCAACCTTTTAGCCCTTGGATCTAGCAATCAATGGACAAAAATAAATTGCTAATTTATCATTAAAAGAAATCAATTAAATAAATAGTTGAGGGCAATTTTGGTATAACAATTTAACATTCCTAACACTATAACCATAATAATAGATTTAACATCAGATCTAATCCATCAAATCCCTCATCTTCTTCAAACTTTTTGATAAATCTTCAAGAACACAAAAATCCTAACCCTATCACCTCCACCTATCGTCACCACCACCACCACCACCGTCGCCGCTACCTGCCAACGCCAGCTGCCTGCCGCCTTAGTCTCCACCACATGTCGCCGCTAACTGCCGCTACCGCCAACATTCTCAGATCTGGAAAGAGAGCAAAGAAAAAGTCTCAGATTGAAGCTTAATTTCAGGATATTCTCCTCTCATTTTTGCAGTCGCAATAGCCTGGAATGAATGGTAAGATGAACAACTATCAGTAAAATCAAATCATCAAGGAAGCTTAATTTATCGTGTTTTACCAGTTACCTGTTAGGTGGATGATTAAAACGACAAGTTGCCCCAAACCTACACAAGCCTGTTCTGATGTAATAAGAACAATCTGGCTCTCCTTCGCGAACAGGATAAGATACCGACTCCATTGATTCTCTTGATCTCAAGTTTAAATGCCACAATACATCTGAAATGAACACATAAACACTAAGAAACCATCAAATCATCCAAAATCGGTGATGTATGGAGCACTGATCAATCCGATTACGTCAATTTCAGCAACAAAATCGAAAATCAACTTCGTAAACCGACCATTCTCCATCATTAATTTACAAAACTAGAGAAAGGAAAAAAAGACCTACATCTAACGGCAGAGACAAAGAGGACGATACTTCGGCAGTTACAGTCGGTCGTGACATCGGAATTACACTATCGAAGTCCATACCACCACCGCTGGAACGACGCCATACATCAGGAAACGGAACTTCCTCTCCGGTAATTCCATATGCACAATTCAGTTTTAGGTGTTTGATTGTTTCAGAATTCAGTTGCTCGCAGGCTCGTCGTCTCCGATCAAATGTGTGTGTGTGTTTTGATGTGAGAGAGAGAGAGAGAGAAAGAGCAGAATTTGGTCGCTGGTTCTCTTCTATCCACAAACTAGCAGTAACAAACAACCAACCATAAACCAAAAAGATTATTGTGTAAAATGTATTTCCTTTTTCCATATGAGCGCACCAACAAAACCTCACGCGAGTTACGTGTCGCTTTCAAAGGATAACACACGTTTTATGGGGTAAGGATTTTAGTATTTTATGAACCAACTGCAAAAAACGGTTTATTAACTAGAAAATCAAATAAACAATGTTACATGGTCCAGGAGGTGTTTTAATGTGCGATATCAAGCAATTATTCTGATTTCCGTGTCTTAATTAATGAACGGGTTTGTTTCTCCAACGAATGTTCAGTAATGAACATCCCATGTTCAGTAATGAACATTCATGAATATAAGGTTAGTTGTTGCTGTAATATTTCTCGTAATTGTTGAATATATGTTCATTTATGAACACACGTTCATGAATGGACATACATTAGGCTCTGCTTCTAATTCTATGTTTGGCGTTGTTTCTCCAATGAATGTTCGTTAATGAACATCCCCATGTTCATTAATGAACATTCATGAATATAATGTTAGTTGTTGCTGTAATACTTCTCGTAATTGTTGAATATATGTTCATCTATGAACACATGTTCATGAATGAACGTATTTGGCTCTGTTTCTAATTCTGTGTTTGCCGGAAAATGCAGCAAGCGAGAAGGAAGAGAAAGAGAGAGATCGAGACAGAGGGATCAAGGAAGATTTAGATAGATAGATCGAGACAGATGGATCAATGCAGAGGGACAGAGAGACAAAGAAAGGTGTATGTTCATTCATGTTCGGTTATGAACATTTGATTTTTGTTTAAATATTCATCAATGTTCATTTCTGAACATGTGTGTATGTTCTTCTATTTCATCAATATTATGAATGTTCATTTCTGAACATGTTCATCAATGAACATATGTGTATGTTCAGAAATGAACATATATGTGTAATTTAAGAAACTTCAATAATTTTGGGATTTGATTTGTATAGATTAGGTAAGTTTTTAATATTTTTGGATAGATATTAATTCGGTTTGATTAATGTTCATTTCTGAACATGTTTGTAATTTAGGAAACTTCAAAAATTTTGGGATTTGATTTGTATAAATTAGGTAAGTTTTTGATATTTTTGGATAGTTATTAATTCGGTTTGATGAATGTTCATTTATGAACATGTTTGTAATTTAGAAAAAATTCTGCAATGTTCACTAATGAACATGACAATTTTCCGAACAAGACTATTTTCTGGGATTTAAAATACAACGTTCGTCAATGAACATACATATATGTTCATCAATGAACATGTAAGTGTAATTTTACCATCATACCCTTATCATCCTAATTAGATCTAACGGTCAAGAAGATGGTTTTATGGTTCTATGCATAATAATGGTTCTATGTTGAACCCATCCCTATATATATATATATATATATATATATATATATATATATATATATATATATATATATATATATATATATATATATATATATATATATATATATATATATATATATATATATATATATATATATATATATATATATATATATATATATATATATATATATATATATATATATATATATATATATATATATATATATATATATATATATATATATATATATATATATATATATATATATATATATATATAACATCTTACTTAATTATTGAAGGTTTCTTTATACATCCTATTAAGGCAATTCAAACCTTGATTATTTTCTATTATTTTAGTGTCAAACTTATATTAAAAAAATCCAACTTTAATCAAACACAAATAGTTTACATTAAATATATATATATTAATATTATAATAATACAATAATATTTTCTTTATGAATATCTATTTTAGTTAACCCTATAAATCATTATTATATTATCAAAATACAAATAAAGTTCATGAATAATGCAATATTAAAATGGTGACTTAATATTCATTAACATAGCATTGGTGTTGGATATAGATGTCTATTGGAGCGTTTTTGGCCTCTACTTTTGTGTTTCAAAGGTCCATTCACATATGGTCTAACTATTTGGTGTATCATTCTTTTTTGTTATTTTGTTATCTTGTTTTTTGTTTTTCTTTTATCATCTATTTTTTGGTTTTTTACATGTGTTTTGTCCTTTTTTAGTTTTTTTCAAATATTATTATTAGATTAATAATAAGTTAAATAATAGTAACAATATCTAATTTTTTAGTAAAAATAAAATAAATAATGGCAAAAGATGTCTAATTTTTTTATTAATTATCTGATATATCAACTACGTCAATTGTATCAAAACTGTTAGCAATTAGAAAACCAGAATTGGTACAAAATTGTTTTATAATTTTGCAATAATTGTTATTCATTTTTAATATTTTAATAACTTTATGATTAGCCAAATATATGGGTAATACTAATAATAATAATGATAAAAGACAAGACAACAATCGTAAATGTGAGTGATAAAAAATAAACAACTTAACGAGCGACTTTTTGTAAATCACATTAACCAATTGTGAAATTTTGTTAAATAACAACAATAATACGATAACAACAACAACAACAACAATAATAATAATAATAATAATAATAATAATAATAATAAAAGATAACAATCGTGAACGCGAACGATAAAAAATAAAGGACTAAACACACGCTTTTTGTAAACCATATTAACAAATCATAAACATGAGCAATAAAAAACAAACGACTTTACGTTCGACTTTTTGTAAACCACATTGACAAATCGTAAACGTGAGAAATGAAAAATAAATGATTAAACGCACGGATTTTTGTAAATTATATTAAAATTTTTGTGAAATTTTGTGCAATAGTAACAATCAACAATAATAATAAAATAAAATACAATAATGGTCAACATAAGTGATAAAAAAATAAATGATTAAATGCGCAGTTTTTGGTAAAACCACATTGACAAATCTTAAATTTGACCGATAAAAAATAAGCAATTAAATGTTCGACTTTTTTTAAACCTCATTGACAAATCGAAAACGTGATCTATAACAAATAAACGATTAAACACGTGACTTGTAAATCATATGACCAATTATGGAATTGTTTGTCTATCAGATTGTCCTGGTTGATCTTTGTTTGTTCAAGGTCAACTCTGAAGCTCTTTCCGTTTCAACACTACTTCACCAAAGAAGGATGTAAGTTCAAGTTTGCTCCATCTTATTGTAGATATCAAATGCAGACTAGATATATTTTAGGTCAGATACTTGATTGTTCAAGTTGCATCCATCTGATAAACGATTACCCAATAACCTACTCCATAATATCTTGTGATGTTTTCTCGTCTCATTTGATAGGACAAACATAAATCTTATATATTATAGAGTAGACAA